>CM038145.1:5303095-5980565 GCA_021437245.1 Aegilops speltoides | reverse complement strand
TACTTGTTGAGTTGGCGTATTTCGAGATTAGGATTTGTCACTCCAAATGGAGGAGAGGTATCTCTGGGCCCTCTCGGTAGTACACATCACTTAAGCCTTGCAAGCATTTCAACTAATGAGTTAGTTGCGAGATGATGTATTACGGAACGAGTAAAGAGACTTGCCGGTAACGAGATTGAACTAGGTATTGGATACCGACAATCGAATCTCGGGCAAGTAACATACCAATGACAAAGGGAACAACGTATGTTGTTGTGTGGTTTGACCGATAAAGATCTTCATAGAATATGATGGAACCAATATGGGCATCCAGGTCCCGCTATTGGTTATTGACTGGAGACATGTCTCGGTCATGTCTACATTGTTCTCTAACCGTAGGGTCCACACAGCAAGGTTTCGATAGCGATTATATTATGAGTTTATGTATTTTGATGTACGAAGGTTGTTGAGTCCGGATGTGATCACGGACATGACGAGGAGTCTCGAAATGGTTGAGACATAAAGATTGATATATTGGACGGATATATTTGGACACGGAAAGTTCCGGGTGAGATAGGAAATATCTGGAGCTCAGGAGGTTCTGGAACCCCGGTAAGTATATGGGCCTTATTGGGCCTTAGTGGAAGGAGGAGAAGGAGCAAGGGAGGCGCGCCCCCAAGCCCAATCCGAATTGGGAAGGGGCGGCCCCTTTCCTTCTCTCCTCCCCTCTTCCTTCCTTCTCCTACTCCGAATAGGAAGGGGGCAAACCTACTTGGAGTAGGTTTGCCCCCTAAGCACCTCTCCCTTGGGCGGCCTCCTCCCCTCCTCCTTTATATCTGGGGTGGGGGCACCCTAGACACACAAGTTGATCATTGAGATCGTTCCTTAGCCGTGTCGGTGCCCCCTCCACGATATTACACCTCGGTCATATTGTAGCGGTGCTTAGGCGAAGCCTGCGGCGAGAGAACATCAAGATCGTCCTGCGCCATCGTCTTGTGAAACTTCCCCAGCGCCTCTGCTGGATCGGAGATCGGGGTGTGTCATCGAGCTGTCGTGTATCAAGAACTTCGGAGGTGCGAATGCGGTGCTTGGATCGGTTGAACCGGGAGGGCGTCGACTACTTCCTCTCGTTGCGTCAATGCTTCGCTTGGTCTCTGAGGTTATGTAGACAGCACTCTCCTCTCGTTGCTATGCATCACCAGGATCTTGCGTGTGCGTGGGAAAATTTTGAAATTACTCGTTCCCCAGCGGTGGCATCCGAGCCTAGGTTTTATGGTTTGATGTTATATGCACGAGTAGAACACAAGTGAGTTGTGGGCGATATAAGTCATCTTGCTTACCAGACATGTCATACTTTGGTTGGTATTATTGGATGAAGCGGCGGACCGACATTACTGCGTCTTGCTTCGCGAGACTGGTTTTACCGCCGTGCTTTGCCTGATGACTAGCGGTGTCAATTTCTCCAACTTTAGTTGAACCGAGTGTGGCTCGCCGGTCCTTGCGAAGGTTAAAATAGCATCAACTTGACAAACTATCGTTGTGGTTTTGATGCGTAGGTGAGATTAGTTCTTGCTTAAGCCCGTAGCAGCCACGTAAAACTTGCAACAACAAAGTAGAGGATGTCTAACTTGTTTTTGCGAGGGCATGTTGTGATGTGATATGGCCAAGACATGATGCTATATTTTATTGTATGAGATGATCATATTTTGTAACGAAAGTTATCGGCAAGCTGGCGGAGCCATATGGTTGTCGCTTTATTGTATGAAATGCAAGCATACATAATTGCTTTACTTTATCACTAAGCGGTAGCGATAATCGTAAAGCAATAGATGGCGTAAATGACAATGATGCTACGATGGAGATCAAGGTGTCGCGCGGTGGCGATGGTGATCATGATGGTGCTTGGAGATGGAATCACAAGCACAAGAAGATGATGGCCATATCATATCACTTATATTGATTGCATGTGATGTTTATCCTTTATGCATCTTATCTTGCTTTGATTGGCGGTAGCATTTTAAGATGATCTCTCACTAAAATTATCAAAAGTGTTCTCCACAGTATGCACCGTTGCCAAAGTTAAATGCGTGCCCGGACACCCGTGATGATCGGGTGTGATAAGCTCTCGTCCATCTACAACGGGTGCAAGCCAGTTTTGCACCGTAGAATACTCGAGTTAAACTTGGCGAGCCTAGCATATGCGAGATATGGCCTCGGAACACGGAGACCGAAAGGTCGGCGTGAATCATATAGTAGATATGATCAACATAAGATGTTCACCATTGAAAACTACTCCATCTCATGTGATGATCGGTTATGGTTTAGTTGATTTGGATCACGTGACCACTTAGATGACTAGAGATGTGTCGTCTAAGTGGGAGTTCTTAAGTAATATGATTAAGCGAACTTAAATTTATCATGAACTTAGTACACGATAGTATCTTGCTTGTCTATGTTGATTGTAGATAGATGGCCCGTGCTATTGTTCCGTTGAATTTTAATGTGTTCCTTGAAAGCTAAGTTGAAAGATGATGGTAGCAACTTCGCGGATTGGGTCCGTAACGAGGATTATCCTCATTGCTACAGAAAAAATTACGTCTGGAAGCACCGTTGGGTGCGAACTGCTTCTTGATCTGGCGGCGACATTAAGAATGTCAGCGAGCAAAGCTGATGACTACTCGATAGTTCAATGTGCCATGCTACGGCTTAAAACGGGACTTCAACGGCGTTTTGAGCGTCATGGAGCATATGAGATGTTCGAGAGTTGAAGTTAATATTCGAGAAGAATGCCGGATTGAGAGATATGAAGTCTCAATAAGTTCTATAGCTGCAAGATGGAGGAGAATAGTTACGTCGGTGAGCACATACTCAAGATGTGCGGGTATTGTAATCACTTGATTCAACTAGGAGTTACTCTTCGGATGATAGCGTCATTGACAAATTCTCAATCACTTCCACCAAGCTACAAGAGCTTCGTGATAAACTATAATATGCAAGGGATGGATAAGGCGATTCCGAGCTCCTCGCAATGCTAAAGGCTGCGGAGGTAGAAATCAGAAGGAGCATCAAGTGTTGATGGTTAACAAGACCACTAGTATCAAGAAAAAGGGCAAAGGGAAGAAGAAGAGAACTTCAAGAAGAACAGACAAACAAGTTGCTGCTCAAGAGAAAAGCCCAAGTCGGACCTAAGCACGGCCGAGTGCTTCTCTGCAAGCGGTGGTCCTTTGAAGCGGAACTGCCCCAAGTATTTGGCGGATAAGAAGGATGGCAAGGTGAACAAAGGTATATGTGATATACATGTTATTGATGTGTACCTTACTAGAGCTCGCATAGCACACAGGTATTTGATACTTGTTACATTGCTAATATTTGCAACTTCGAAGCAGGGACTACGGATTAAGCGAACACTAGCAAAGGGCGAGGTGACGATCTTGCGTGGGAAATGGTTCCAAAGTCGATGTGATCGCGATCGACACGCTACCTCTACATCTACCTTGGGGATTAGTATTAGACCTAAATAATTGTTATTTGGTGCGGCGTTGAGCATGAACATTATATCTGGATCTTGTTTGATGCGAGGCGGTTATTCATTTAAATCGAGAGAATAATGGTTGTTCTATTTATATGAGTAATATCTTTTATGGTCATGCACCCTTGAAGAGTGGTCTATTTTGATGAATCTCGATAGTAGTGATACACATATTCATAGTGTTGAAGCCAAAAGATCAGAGTTGATAATGATAGTGCAACTTATTTGTGGCCTTGCCGTTTAGGTCATATCGATTAAAGCGCATGAAGAAACTCCATACTGATGGACTTTTAGAACCACTTGATTATGAATCACTTGGTACTTGCGAACCGTGCCTTATGGGCAAGATGACTAAAACTCCGTTCTCCGGTACTATGGAGAGAGCAACAGATTTATTGGAAATCATACATACGGATGTATGCGGTCCAATGAATGTTGAGGCTAAATGGCGGATATCGTTATTTTCTCACCTTCACGGATGATTTAAGCGGATATGGGTATATCTACTTAATGAAGCATAAGTCGAAACATTTGAAAAGTTCAAAGAATTTGAGTGAAGTTGAAAATCCTCGTAACAAGAAAATAAAGTTTCTACGATCGATCGTGGAGGAGAATATTTGAGTTCTGAATTTGGTCTACACTTAAAACAATGTGGAATAGTTTAGCAACTCCATACCGGAACACCACAGCGCAATGGTGTGTCGAGCGTCGTGTCGTACTTTACTTGATATGTGGTGCGATCTATGATGTCTCTTCTGATTTACCGCTATCGTTTTGGGGTTATGCTTTAGAGACAGCCACATTCACGTTAAATAGGGCACCGTCGAAATCCGTTGAGGCGACACCTTATGAACTATGGTTTGGCAAGAAACCAAAGTTGTCATTTCTTAAAGTTTGGGGATCACGATGCTTATGTGAAAAAGCTTCAACCGGATAAGCTCGAACCCAAATCGAATGTGTCTTCATAGGATACCCAAAGGAAGCGTGTGGGTACACCTTCTATCACAGATCCGAAGGCAAGACATTCGTTGCTAAGAATGGATCCTTTCTAGAAGGAGTTTCTCTCGAAAGAAGTGAGTGGGAGGAAAGTAGAACTTGATGAGATAAGCTGTATCTACTCCCTTATTGGAAGGTAGTTCATCACGAGAACCGGTTCGTGACAACTACATCAATTAGTGAGGAAGCTAATGATATTGATCATGAAACTTGGACCAAGTTTCTGCTGAATCTCATAGGTCTACGAGTAAGATCCGCACGAGTGAATGCGGTAATCCTATTACGGAAGTCATGCTACTAGATCATGATGAACCTCGAACTATGAAGAAGCGATGGTGAGCCAGATTCATAAAATGGCTTGAAGCCATGAAATCGAGATGGGATCCATGTATGAGAACAAAGTATGGACTTTGGTTGACTTGCCGTTGGTCGGCAAGCAATTGAGAATAAATGGATCTTCAAGAAGAAGGCGGCGGCGGTAATATTCTTGTCTACAAAGCTCGACTTGTTGCAAAAGGTTTTCGACAAGTTCAAGGGGTTGACTACGATGAGACCTTCTCACCCGTAGCAATGCTTAAATCCGTCCGAATCATGTTAGCAATTGCGCATTTTATGATTATGAAATTTGGCAAATGGATGTAAAAGCTGCATTCTGAATGGATTTACGGAAGAAGAGTTGTATATGATGCAACGAAGGTTTTATCGATCCAAAGGGAGCTAACAAAGTGTGCAAGCTCCAGCGATCCATTTATGGACTGGTGCAAGCCTCTCGGAGTTGGAATAAACGTTTTGATAGTGTGATCAAAGCATTTGGGTTTATCTGAGACTTTTGGAGCTTTGTATTTACAAGAAAGTGAGTGGGAGCTCTATAGCATTTCTAATATTATATGTAGATGACATATTATTGATTGGAAATGATATAGAATTTCTGAATAGCATAAAGGGATACTTGAATAAAAGTTTTTCAATGAAAGACCTCGGTGAAGCTGCTTACATATTGGGCATTAAGATCTATAGAGATAGATCAAAGCAGCTTAATTGGACTTTCACAAAGCACATACCTTGACAAAGTTTTGAAGAAGTTCAAAATGGATCAAGCAAAGAAAGGGTTCTTGCACGTGTTGCAAGGTGTGAAGTTGAGTAAGACTCAAAGCCCGACCACTGCGAGAAGATAGAGAAAATGAAAAATGTTCCTATGCTTCACCATAGGCTCTATCATGTATGCAATCTTGTGTACAGACCTGATGTGTGCCTTGCTATAAGTCTAGCGGGGAGGTACCAAAGTAATCGAGTGGATCCTTTGGACGTGATCAGAACATCTGAAATACCTAAAAGGACTAAGGATATGTTTCTCGTATATGGAGGTGACAAAGAGCTCATCGTAAATGGTTACGTTGATGCAAGCTTTGACATTGATCCGGACGATTCTAAAACGAGCAAAACATGATCAACACCAAGACTCCATGGGTGTTAGAATCATTCTTGTGTAATCTAGATTATTGACTCTAGTGCAAGTGGGAGGCCGAAGGAAATATGCCCTAGAGGCAATAATAAAGTTATTATTTATTTCCTCATATCATGATAAATGTTTATTATTCATGCTAGAATTGTATTAACGGAAACATAATACATGTGAATATATAGACAAAGCAGTGTCACTAGTATGCCTCTACTTGACTAGCTTGTTAATCAAAGATGGTTATGTTTCTAACCATGAACAAGAAGTTGTTATTTGATTAACAAGGTCACATCATTAGTTGAATGATCGATTGACATGACCCATTCCATTAGCTTAGCACCCGATCGTTTAGTATGTTGCTATTGCTTCCTTCATGACTTATACATGTTCCTATGACTATGAGATTATGCAACTCCGTTTACGGAGGAACACTTTGTGTGCTACCAAATGTCTCCGCGTAAGCGGGTGATTATAAAGGTGCTCTCTAGGTGTCTCCGAAGGTACTTGTTGAGTTAGCGTATTCGAGATTAGGATTTGTCACTCCAAATGTGGGAGAGGTATCTCTAGGCCCTCTCGGTAATACATCACTTAAGCCTTGCAAGCATTTCAACTAATGAGTTAGTTCGAGATGATGTATTCGGAGCGAGTAAAGAGACTTGCCGATAGCGAGATTGAACTAGGTATTGGATACGACGATCGAATCTCGGGCAAAATAACATACTAATGACAAAGGAACAACGTATGTTGTTGTGCGGTTTGACCGATAAAGATCTTAAGTAGAATATGTAGGAACCAATATGGGCATCGAGGTCCCTCTATTGGTTATTGACGGAGACATGTCTCGGTCATGTCTACATTGTTCTCGAACCGTAGGTCCCTGCAGCAAGGTTTCGATGGCGGTTATATTATGAGTTTATGTATTTTGATGTACGAAGGTTGTTGAGATCCGGATGTGATCACGGACATGAGAGTCTCAAAATGGTCGAGACATAAAGATTGATATATTGGGCGGATATATTTGGACAGGAAAGGTTCGGGTGAGATAGGAAATATCTGGGAGCTCAGGAGGTTCTGGAACCCCGGTAAGTATATGGGCCTTATTGGGCCTTAGTGGAAGGAGGAGAAGGAGCAAGGGAGGCGCCCCCCAAGCCCAATCCAAATTGGGAAGGGGCATCCCCCCTTCTCCTCCCCCTCTTCCTTCCTTCTCCTACTCCAGAATAGGAAGGGGGGTGGCAAACCTACTTGGAGTAGGTTTGCCCCCCTAAACACGCCTCCCCTTGGGCGGCCTCCTCCCCTCCCTCCTTTATATCTCGGGGTGGGGGCACCCTAGAACACACAAGTTGATCATTGAGATGGTTCCTTGGCCGTGTCGGTGCCCCCCTCACGATATTACACCTCGGTCATATTGTAGCGGTGCTTAAGCGAAGCCTGCGACAAGAGAACATCAAGATCGTCCTGCCCGTCGTCTTGTGAAACTTCCCCAGCCGTAGTAATTTCAAAAATTTCCTACGCACACGCAAGATCATGGTGATGTATAGCAACGAGAGGAGAGAGTTGTCTACATACCCTTGTAGACCCGGCGAAGCGATCACAACGTAGAGGAAGTAGTCGACGTTCTCCTCGCGATCCGACCGATCCGGCGCCGTTACTCCGACGCCCCGAGTTCTTGACACACGTACAGCTCGATGACGCCCCTCGTACTCGATCCAGCCGAGTGTTGAGGAGAGTTCCGTCAAGACGACGGCGTGGTGGACGATCTTGATGTTTCACCGGCGCAGGCTTCGCCTAAGCTTCGCGACAGTATGACCGAGGTGGAATATGGTGGAGGGGGCACCGCACGGCTAAGGAACGATCTAAAGATCAAACTTGTGTGTTCTAGGGTGCCCCCTGCCCCTGATATAAAGGAGGGAGGGGAGGCCGGCCGGCCTAGGAGGGCGCGCCGGAGGAGTCCCCCTTCCTTGTTGGAATAGGATTGGGGGAAGGGGAAAGAGAAGAGGGCGCCCCCTCCTTGTCCTATTCGGACTGGGGGAGAGGGCGCGCGGCCACCTCCTGGCCGGCCCCTCCTCTTCTCCCTCAAGGCCCATCGAGGCCCATTTACCCCCCGGGGGGTTCCGGTAACCTCCCGGTACTCCGGTAAATTCCTGTTTTCATCCGGAACCATTCCGAACTCCAAACATAGGCTTCCAATATATCATTCTTTATGTCTCGACCATTTCGAGACTCCTCGTCATGTCCGTGATCACATCCGGGACTCCGAACTTCATCGGTACATCAAAATACATAAACTCATAATAACTGTCATCGAAAACTTTAAGCGTGCGGACCCTACGGTTCGAGAACAATGTAGACATGACCTAGAACTATTCACGGTCAATAACCAATAGCGGGACCTGGATGCCCATATTGGTTCCTACATATTCTACGAAGATCTTTATCGGTCAGACCGCATAACAACATACGTTGTTCCCTTTGTCATCGGTATGTTACTTGCCCGAGATTCGATCGTCGGTATCCAATACCTAGTTCAATCTCGTTACCGGCAAGTCTCTTTACTCGTTCCGTAATACACCATCTCACAACTAACTCATTAGTTGTAGTGCTTGCAAGGCTTAAGTGATGTGCATTACCGAGAGGGCCCAGAGATACCTCTCCGACAATCGGAGTGACAAAACCTAATCTCGAAATACGCCAACCCAACATCTACCTTTGGAGACACCTGTAGTACTCCTTTATAATCACCCGATTCGTTGTGACGTTTGGTAGCACCAAAGTGTTCCTCCGTAAACGGAGTTGCATAATCTCATAGTTATAGGAACATGTATATGTCATGGATAAAAGCAGTAGCAACATACTAAGCGATCGTGTGCTAAGCTAAGGGAATGGGTCATGTCAATCAGATCATTCTACTAATGATGTGACCTCGTTAATCAAATAACAACTCTTTGTTTATGGTCGAAACATAACCATCTTTGATTAACAAGCTAGTCTAGTAGAGGCATACTAGTGACATATTGTTTTGTCTATGCATTCACACATGTATCATGTTTCCGGTTAATACAATTCTAGCATGAATGATAAACATTTATCATGAAATAAGGAAATAAATAATAACTTTATTATTGCCTCTAGGGCATATTTCCTTCAAGGACTTGTGCAAAACTCCGGCACGGTACTACCAAGACAGAAGAGCGGTACTATCACAGCGGAGGCGGATGTAAAAATTACATCCGCCCTACTTCGCTCATGCTGCTTAAGCCTGGCGAGATAGCGGTACTACTGGCGCTTCATGGTGCGGTATTATCACAGAGGCGCGAATGTAAAAAATTACATCCACCCCTACTACCGCCCGAGCAGCTGCGCCTGGTCTGAGGCCACGGTACTACCGCTCCCATAGAGTGGTACTACCGCAAGGGCTTGCGGCACTACCGCTTCGGAGAGTAGTACTACCGCATGCCCCAGATCAGCAACACTAGGAGTCCTTCATTTTGCAGAGAAGACAACAGAGGGAAACAATAAAACCAGAACTGCCATAACTTCTGCAAATGAGCTCCGAATTGAGCAAACTCAAGCTTGTTGGATACAAGACAACGAGTAGCATCAAAACAGAGACATGGGAGGTATGCCTAACAAGAGAGGAGAGGAACCTCCAACAGAGAAGAACCGGCAGAACCTCCAACATCGAAAACATCATAGAAGATGCATGCAAACTCCGTTTTCGATGAACTCGAGCTTGTCATAAAAATGACCATAAGCTCCAAAACTCACAAGGAGAAGAACCAAACAAGAAACAATAAAGATGATGCAAGGATGCAACGGTTTGAGCTCTCTACGAACGATACGATCAAGCAACTCATCGAGAGCCCCCCTTGATAGTACGGCTATCGATCCTATAACCCGGTCTCCCAACTACCACCATGAGACCGGTAAAATAGAAAACCTATCAAGGGCAAACCTTTGCCTTGCACATGGTCCACTTGAGCTAGATGATGACGATCTTGACTCCCTCAAGTTGGACCACCTTTCTTGATTGCATTGGCTCGATGAAGACTAGATGATTGCTCCCCCATAGTCCACTATGGGTGAGCGACTCTTCGGCACATCTTCACAAGTCCATTGACACCACAATGGATGGCAAGATTCAAACTTGATTGCTCCCCCATACTCCATTATGGGTGAGCCACTCTTTGTGTTGCTCCTCTTGAACTTGCACACTGCAAACTTGATGACGATCACCACTTGATGTCATCCTCCATGGGTTGTATGGGATCTTCCTCTTGACGCAAGACCATGGAAACATACCTAACGCCACAAAGAACTCTCACGTAGACCATGGGTTAGTACACAAAGCGTAATGGACAATGCTTACCATACCATGGGAACACTTGGTCCCACTCGGTACATCTTCTATGCTTTGTGAGTTGATCAACTTGATTCACTCTTGACTTAGTATTGATCAACCTTGAATCTTTCCAACTCTCTTCATTTGGATGATGTCTTGAAGGTAAATATGAATGATCACACAATCTTCTTCTTCAAGACATGCTTGCAATAAGCTCAACACTCACATGACCAATCTTTGGATAATTCCTTAATAGCACCTTGGTCAATCCATAAACTCCTTGAAACCAACACATGGACTTCAAGAAATGCCTATGGAAACATCCTTCAAATATAACTCGATGCAACCATTAGTCCATAGAGAATGTCATCAATTACCAAAACCACACATGGGGGCACCGCATGTCCTTTCAGTTTCCCTTTTCCTAGTCCAACTAGGAGGGGAAGGAAAGAGGAAGAGGGAGAGAAGGAAAGTGGGGCCGACCCCCCTCCCCAATTCGGATTGTGCTTGGGGGCGCGCGTCTCCACCTGGCCGCCTCCTCCCCTCTCCGAAACACAGAGTGACAAATCCTAATCTCGATCTATGCCAACCCAACAAACACCTTCGGAGACACCTGTAGAGCACCTTTATAATCACCCATTTATGTTGCGACATTTGGTAGCACACAAAGTGTTCCTCCGGTATTCGGGAGTTGCATAATCTCATAGTCTAAGGAACTTGTATAAGTCATGAAGAAAGTAGTAGCAATGAAACTGTCATGATCATAATGCTAAGCTAACGAATGGGTCATGTCCATCCCATCATTCTCCTAATGATGTGATCCCGTTCATCAAATGACAACACATGTCTATGGTTAGGAAACATAACCACCTTTGATTAACAAGCTAGTTAAGTAGAGGCATACTAGGGACAATATGTTTTGTCTATGTATTCACACATGTACTAAGTTTCTGGTTAATACAATTCTATCATGAATAATAAATATTTATCATAAAATAAGGGAATAGATAATAACTTTATTATTGCCTCTAGGGCATATTTCCTTCAGTCTCCCACTTGCACTAGAGTCAATAATCTAGTTCACATCATTATGTGATTTAACACCAATAGTTCACATCTTTATGTGATTAACACCCATAGTTCACATCGCCATGTGACCAACACCAAAAAGGTTTACTAGAGTCAATAATCTAGTTAACATCGCTATGCGATTAACACCCAAGGAGTACTAAGGTGTGATCATATTTTGCTCGTGAGAGAAGTTTAGTCAACGAGCCTGTCACATTCAGATCCGTATGAATTTTGCAAATATTCTATGTCTACAATGCTCTGCATGGATCTACTCTAGCTAATTGCTCCCACTATCAATATGTATCCATATTGAGACTTAGAGTCATCTGGATCGGTGTAAAAGCTTACATCGACGTAACTCTTTACGACGAATTCTTTATCACCCCCATAACCGAGAAACATTTCCTCATTCCTTACTAAGGATAATTTTGACCGCTGTCCAGTGATCTACTCCTAGATCACTATTGTACCCCCTTGCCAAACTCATGGCAAGGTACATAATAGGTTTGGTACACAACATAGCATACTTTATAGAACCTAGGACTGAGGCATAGGGAATGACTTTCATTCTCTTTCTATCTTCTGCAGTGGTCGGGCTTTGAGTCTTACTCAACTTTACACCTTGTAATACGAGACAAGAACTCCTTTGACTGATCCATTTTGAACACTTTCAAAAACTTGTCAAGGTATATACTCATTGAAAAATCTTATCAAGCGTCTGGATATATCTCTATAGATCTTGATGCCCAATATGTAAGCAGCTTAACCGAGGTCTTTCTTTGAAAAACTCCTTTCAAATACTCCTTTATGCTTTCCAGAAAATTCTACATTATTTCTGATCAACAATATGTCATTCACATATACTTATCAGAAAGGCTGTAGTGCTCCCACTCACTTTTTGTAAATACAGGCTTCACCGCAAGTCTATATAAAACTATATGCTTTGATCAACTCATCAAATCGTATATTCCAACTCCGAGATGCTTGCACCAGTCGATAGATGGATCGCTGGAGCTTGCACACCTTGTTAGTACCTTTAGGATTGACAAAACCTTCTGGTTGCATCATATACAACTCTTCTTTAAGAAATATACATTTAAGGAATGCAATTTTGACATCCATTTGCCAGATTTCATAAGACATGGCAACTACTAACATGATTCGGACGGATGTAAGCATCGCTATAGTTGAGAAAATCTCATTGTAGTCAACTCCTTGAACTTGTCGAAAACCTTTTTGCGACAAGTCAAGCTTTGTAGATAGTAACACTACTATCAGTGTCTGTCTTCCTCTTGAAGATCCATTTATTTAATATGACTAGCCAATCATCGGGCAAGTCCACCAAAGTCCACACATTGTTCTCATACATGGATCTCATCTCAGATTTCATGGCCTCAAGCCATTTTGCAGAATCTGGGCTCATCATCGCTTCCTCATAGTTTGTAGGTTCATCATGGTCTAGTAACATGACTTCTAGGATAGGATTACCGTACCACTCTGGTGCGGATCGTACTCTGGAAGACCTACGAGGTTCGGTAGTAACTTGATCTAAAGTTTCATGATCATCATCATTAGCTTCCTCACTAATTAGTGTAGGAATCACTGGAACTGATTTCTCTGATGAATACTTTCCAATTCGAGGGAAGGCTCAATTACCTCATCAAGTTCTACTTTCCGCCCACTCACTTCTTTCGAGAGAAATTCCTTCCCTAGAAAGGATCCATTCTTGGCAACGATCTTGCCTTCGGATTTGTGATAGAAGGTGTACCCAACAGTTTCCTTTGGGTATCCTATGAAGACCCATTTCTCCGATTTGGGTTCGAGCTTATCAGGTTGAAGCCTTTTCACAAATAAGCGTTGCAGCCCCAAAACTTTAAGAAACGACAACTTTGGTTTCTTGCCAAACCACAGTTCATAAGGCGTCGTCTCAACATATTTTGATGGTGCCCTATTTAAAGTGAATGCAGCTGTGTCTAATGCATAATCCCAAAATGATAGTGGTAAATTGCTAAGAGACATCATAGATCGCACCATATCTAATAAAGTGTGGTTATGATGTTCGGACACACCATTACGTTGTGGTGTTCCAGGTGGCGTGAGCTGTGAAACTATTCCACATTGTTTTAATGAAGGCCAAACTCGTAACTCAAATATTCAGCTCTACGATCAAACCGTAGAAACTTTATTTTCTTGTTACGATGATTCTCCACTTCACTCTAAAATTCTTTGAACTTTTCAAATGTTTCGGACTTGTGTTTCATTAAGGATATACCCATATCTGCTCAAATCATCTGTGAAGGTCAGAAAATAACGATACACGCCATGAGCCTCAACACTCATTGGACCGCATACATCGGTATGTATTATTTCCAATAAGTCAGTAGCTCATTCTATTGTTCCGAGAACGGAGTTTTAGTCATCTTGCCCATAAGGCACAGTTCGCAAGTATCAAATGATTCATAATCAAGTGATTCCAAAAGTCCATCTTTATGGAGTTTCTTCATGCGCTTTACACCGATATGACCCAAACGGTAGTGCCATAAATAAGTTGCACTATCATTATCAACTTTACATCTTTTGGCATCAATATTATGAATATGTGTATTACCATGATAGAGATTCAATAAACCATCAACATTGGGTGTATGACCATAGAAGGTTTTATTCATGTAAACAGAATAACAATTTTTCTCTGTCTTAAATGAATAACCATATTGCAATAAACATGATCTAATCATATTCATGCTCAACGCAAATACCAAATAACATTTATTTAGGTTCAACACTAATCCCGAAAGTATATGGAGTGTGCGATGATGATCATATCAATCTTGGAACCACTTCCAACATACATCGCCACTTCATCCTTAACTAGTCTCTATTTATTCTGTAACTCCTATTTCGAGTTACTAATCTTAGCAACCGAACAAGTATCGAATACCCAGGGGCTACTATGAACACTAGCAAGGTACACATAAATAACATGTATATAAAATATACCTTTATTCACTTTGCCATCCCTATTTTCCACCAAATATTTGGGGTAGTTCCGCTTCCAGTGACCTTTTGCTTTGCAGTAGAAGCACTCAGTTTCAGGCTTAGGTCTAGCTTTGGGATTCTTCATGGGAGTGACAACTTGCTTGTCATTCTTCTTGAAGTTTCCCTTTCTTTCCCTTGCCCTTTTTCTTGAAACTAGTGGTCTTGTTAACCATCGACACTTTATGCTCCCACTTGATTCAAGCGATTTTAGTACCTAGACATTCTGAGTACATGCTCACTAGTTGAGCAATTCTCCTCCATCTTTTAGGCGAAGTACTTGTCGGAGGTCTCATACCTCTCGACACGGGCATGAGTCTGAAATACCAATTTCAGCTCTTGGAACATCTCATATGCTCTGTGGCATTCAAAACATTTTTGAAGTCCCGGTTCTAAGCCGTAAAGCATGGTGCACTAAACTATCAAGTAGTCATCAAATTGAGATAGCTAAACGTTCATAACGTCTGCGTCCGCTCCTGCAATAGGTCTGTCACCTAGCGGTGCATCATGGACATAATTCTTATGTGCAACAATGAGGATAAACCTCAGACCATAGACCCAATGCCATCATTGCTACTATCATCTTTCAACTTAGTTTTCTCTAGGAACATATAAAAACATAGGGAAGCTACAACGTGAGCTATTGATCTACAACATAATTTGCAAAATACTATCAGGACTAAGTTCGTGATAAATTAAAGTTCAATTAATCATATTACTTACGAACTCCCACTTAGATAGACATCCCTCTAGTCATCCAAATGATCACGTGGTCCATATCAACTAAACCATGTCCGATCATCATGTGAGATGGAGTAGTTTTCAATGGTGAACATCACTATGTTGATCATATCTACTATATGATTCATGCTCGACCTTTCGGTCCCAGTGTTCTGAGGCCATATCTGCATATGTTAGGCTCGTCAAGTTTAACCCGAGTATTCTCTGTGTGCAAAACTGGCTTGCACCCGTTGTATGTGAACGTAGAGCTTATCACACCCGATCATCTAGTGGTGTCTCAGCACGAAGAACTATAGCAACGGTGCATACTCAGGGAGAACACATATACCTTGAAATTTTGCAAGGGTTCATCTTATAATGCTACCGCCGTACTAAGCAAAATAAGATGCATAAAAGATAAACATCACATGCGATCAAAATATGTGACATGATATGGCCATCATCATCTTGTGCTCATGATCTCCATCACCGAAGCATCGTTATGCCATCGTCAATGGCGCAACACCTTGATCTCCATCGTCAATGGCGCAACACCTTGATCTCCATGGTAGCATCATTGTCGTCTCGCCAACTATTGTTACAACGACTATCGCTACCGCTTAGTGATAAAGTAAAACAATTACATGTCGATTGCATTGCATACAATGAAGCGACAACATATGGCTCGTGCCAGTTGCCGATAACTTTGTTACAAAACAATCATCTAATACAACAATTTATATCACATCATGCCTTGACCATATCACATCACAGTAAGCCCTGCAAAAACAAGTTAGACGTCCTCTACTTTGTTGTTGTAAGTTTTACGTGGCTGCTACGGGCTTCTAGCAAGAACCGTTCTTACCTACGCATCAAAACCACAAGGTCAAAAAAACCACAATGTTTTTTCGTCAAGTGGGTTGCTTTAACTTTCAACAAGGACTGGGCGTAGCCACACTCGATTCAACTAAAGCTGGAGAAATAGACACCCACTAGCCACATATGTGCAAAGCACGTCGGTAGAACCAGTCTCATGAACGCGGTCATGTAATGTTGGTCTGGGCCGCTTCATCCAACAATACCGCCGAATCAAAGTATGATATGCTGGTAAGCAGTATGACTATTATCGCCCACAACTCTTTGTGTTCTACTCGTGCATATAACATCTACGCATAGACCTGGCTCGGATGCCACTGTTGGGGAACACAGTAATTTCAAAAAAATTCCTACGATCACGCAGATCTATCTAGGCGATGCATAGCAACGAGGGGGAGAGTGTGTCCACGTACCCTCGTAGACCGAAAGCAGAAGCGTTAAGTAACGCGGTTGATGTAGTGCAACGTCTTCGCGATCCAACCGATCAAGTACCGAACGCACGACACCACCGCGATCTGCACATGTTTAGCTCGTTGACGTCCCTTGAACTCTAGATCCAGCTGAGGCCAAGGGAGAGATCCTTCAGCACGACGGCTTGGTGACGGTGACGATGAATTTACCGGCGCAGTGCTTTGCCTAAGCACTACGACGATATGACCGAGGTGTATAACTGTGGAGGGGGGCACCGCACATGGCTAAAAGATCAACTTGTGTATCTATGGGGTGCCTCCTTCCCCTGTATATAAAGGAGGGGAGGAGGGGCTCGACCGGCCTCATGGGGCGTGCCCCAAGGGGGGTAATCCTACTCCTACTAAGAGTAGGTTCCCCTTTTCCTAGTCCAACTAGGAGGGGAAGGAAAGAGGAAGAGGGAGAGAAGGAAAGTGGGGCCGACCCCCTCCCCAATTTGGATTGTGCTTAGGGGCGCGCGCCTCCACCTGGCCTACTCCTCCCCTCTTCCACTAAAGCCCATGTAGGCCCATTAACCCCCGGTACTCCGGTTTTATCCGAAACTTCTCCGGAACACTTCCGGTGTCCAAATATAGCCGTCAAATATATCAATCTTTATGTCTCGACCATTTCGAGACTCCTCGTCATGTCTGTGATCTCATCCGGGACTCCGAACAAACTTTGGTACATCAAATCACATAAACTCATAATACCAATCGTCATCGAATATTAAGCGTGCGGACCCCACGGGTTCGAGAACTATGTAGACATGATCGAGACACGTCTCCGGTCAATAACCAATAGCGGAACCTGGATGATCATATTGGTTCCTACATATTCTACGAAGATCTTTATCGGTTAAACCGCATAACAACATACGTTTGTTCCCTTTGTCACCGGTATGTTACTTGCCCAAGATTCGATCATCGGTATCATCATACCTAGTTCAATCTCATTACCGGCAAGTCTCTTTACTCGTTCCGTAATACTTCATCCTGCAACTAACTCATTAGTCACAATGCTTGGAAGGCTTATAGTGATGAGTATTACTAAGAGGGCCCAGAGATACCTCTCCGAAACACAGAGTGACAAATCCTAATCTCGATCTATGCCAACCCAACAAACACCTTCGGAGACACCTGTAGAGCACCTTTATAATCACCCATTTACATTGTGACGTTTGGTAGCACACAAAGTGTTCCTCCGGTATTCGGGAGTTGCATAATCTCATAGTCCGAGGAACTTGTATAAGTCACGAAGAAAGCAGTAGCAATGAAACTGTCACGGTCATAATGCTAAGCTAACGGATGGGTCATGTCCATCACATCATTCTCCTAATGATGTGATACCGTTCATCAAATGACAACACATGTCTATGGTTAGGAAACATAACCATCTTTGATTAACAAGCTAGTTAAGTAGAGGCATACTAGAGACAATATGTTTTGTCTATGTATTCACACATGTACTAAGTTTTCGGTTGATACAATTCTAGCATGAATAATAAACATTTATCATGAAATAAGGAAATAAATAATAAATTTATTATTGCCTCTAGGACATATTTCCTTCAATGGTTTGGACATATCCAACATAGGGCTCGAAAAAGCGCCAGTGCATAACAGATGGTTAAAGCGTGCCGATAATGCAATAGAGGTCAGAGGCAGACAAAACTTGACATGAGAGGAGCCCATAAAGAGATTTAAGGACTGAATATCACCAAAAAAAATAGCCATGGACAGGGGTACGTGAAAGTTAGCTATCCACGTGCCAGAACCATGACTTAGTTTTAAGATTTTATTGGTTTCAACTCTAGTCTACGCCAATTTGTTTGGGACTGAAAGAACTTTATTATTGTTTTTCTCTTTCATTTTTTTGTTTTTATTTATTTTCCAAAAAATACACAACAATTTCAAAAGTACAGTTTTTGAAAATACATCAAAAATTTTATTTGAATGTGTGGACACTTTAATAAAATTACATTAATTTTTTAATGTGTAAACATTTTATTAGTTACATGAATGTTTTTAATAGAGAAGATGAACATTTTTCAATTAAGCAATGTTTTTTTCTCTAAATGCATGATGAACAACGAATAATTTTCTAAATTGGGCCCCCCTTGTCCATGGCGCCCCATATTTCTCCACCATTTTGTGGGGGTTTCCCTCCATCATGGGGCCCCCAGCAAGCTTCCACCAATTGTGGACTGCCTCCAAAACGGGATCCACCAAAAAATAGCTCCCTACGAAACGAGGGATTTTGCCCCCCCTGCAGGAACATGGTTTTTTTCAGGCACATTCTCTCTGCAAAAATTCACAAAAGTTCCCCATGCGCAATAATAATTTTAATACACAACATTTTCCCCTAAAATACACAATAATACCTTTTAATAAACAATATTTTTTTACTCTAAAACAATAAACAATATTATTTTGGAGCACCCAATGAAAGTTTTTAATGCGCAATGACCAGTATAGGTATACGAATTTTTTGAGATACAAGAACCATTTTGTAAACACATCAACAATCGTGCAAAAAGAAGAATACACATGAACATTTGCTTATGTCCACATATATTTCTTTGATATACGTGAGTATTTTTTTTAAAGCACGCTATATTGGTGTATTTTACCAAAAATAACAGGGAAACGAAAACAGAAATGTAAACGGAAATGGGAGAGGAAAAAAAAAAGGAAAGGTAAGAAGAATTATTAGCGTTCTGTGCGTTCCAAGGGTACACGGGCCAGACGCACTGAGCCATTGGAGCAACGTTGTTGCGAGGCCCAGTCCGAGGGTATGTCGTGGAGGCCCACTCACCTTGGCAGAGGGGTCGGCGGCGGCCTCGGCGTTGGCGATGGGCAGGCGGCGGGATTACGCGGCGATCGTCCACGGAGACTTACGTAGGATGGAGAGGCGCTTTCTGTCAGGAGTCGGAGGCCATCTCATCAGCAGTCGGAGGCCTTCTTTCTCGTGCATCGACCAGTCCCTTGTAAGTGCTAATCAATCAATCCCACTGAATTTTGGATCGACACTAGTGTAGCTCATACATAACCTTGGAATCAAACTGAAACAAGTTCATAGCTTTTGATCGATCGATCGATCGAACAATCTGCGAGATTTCTCTCAAGACTGACGACGCTAGTGCAGATTACTAGTAGTACTGTACTTTATTATTAGGTGACCTGACTGATGATGAGCAGAAATATGTGTGTGTCTGTTGATAGAGGAGAAAGGCTGATGATGCAGAATGTAATAGGGTCCTTCGTGGTTCCATCTGGATCCAGATGCACGGAGCAATGCACATGCACTCTGATGAACTCTGAACTGCAGATCAGGAGAAGCTCAGCAGGAATCTACTGTGCCCAGTGCGGTGTAAGTGTAAATCACTCCTCCTGATCAGATTATATATACTCCATGTTTTTTTTTTTTTGCCTCCATGCTGCACCTTGAATGCTGCAGTGCAGCATGATCTTGTTTAAACATTCTAGTATTTTGCCTTGAAAAGGAACAGAAGAACAACAACACTAATGATAATAACAAAAATAAATTGAAGAAGAACAGCGAGGTGTGGGCGTTCTGGGTTTAGTGGGCTGCAAGGCTAGCTAGTACATGAACGAACGAATGAATGAATGGATGGCGATCCGCCCAAATCCTGGCCCATGCCTGCCTCTCTCTCTCTCTCTCATGCACCATCATCATAATCTGCACCCATCTCATTTCCTTTTCCTTTTTTCCTTGTGATCGAAGATGCATCAAGATTGAGCCAATAATTGGGGGAAGGAAGGCAATCACGGACCACACAGGTTTTCTCCACGCGCTTATCGCTTCCCGCCCGCCCGTCGCCAGATGCCATGGTCCATGGCTGGCCGCAATAATGTTCCCACCATGCCTAGCCCCCTTCTTACTGCTTAGCTTAGCCAGGCATCATAATTAAGGACCACGACAAAATATATCCTCATGAGAAAAGTCGACGCAGATAGAAACTGTAGGGATTTGTGGACAGCTTTAATTCATCTGTATTTGTGAAGAAGATTATTACAACTGGACCCTTCTTGTTCGAACACGGGGATGCCGACTTCACTGTACCCTGATATATACTCGCACCCCAGCAAAATACACATTTAAGCGGTATGCCTGTCATTATACTTGCTGTACTTGTGATAGGGTTCGTGCTAAGACAAATCTATCCTTGCAAATAGTAGTAGATCGAGATTGCACTTAATTAGTCCTTGTTGAAAAGAAAAGAAGATAAAAGAGAGGCTGTTGATCATCTTTCTGTGGCCCAAAATGAGTGAACGAATCATCTGTGATCATGTGCATATCCATTCGTGTACGACCGATCGGTCGATCGAGCTCGTGCGTCATAATAAATTGCGTGATCAACAACTTGACCCAAAACTACTGTTGCAAAGTCAATCATGATAGGAAAAAAAGGAGAGGAGGGTGGTGACCAAAAGGCTATGCAATGCAAGTATGCAAGCAAGGCAAGCATGTTTGTGACGAGGGGAAATGGCATGGCATGGCATGGCAGCCTCTCCAACCCCTAACGACCTGGAATTAAAACGCTACCAAGTACGGTTGAGGGGTCATTATCCCTCTGCCCTCAGTCCACGGTGCTACAATGCGTACGTCCGCGCTTAATTAATTAAATATACGGATGGATTAATCCTTGCTTGTGTGGTCACGGAGCCTGACGATGGCATAGTACCAGCACCGCGCAGCCGCTTGATTATCCCTGCTGGATCAAATATGAGATAATTAGGGTTGTTTGAGTGATGACGCGTAGGTTAGCAGGTAGGGCGTACAATGCTACAAAATATGAAGTTTATCCAGTTAGTTGCTTGCAAGTGTTGATTTGAAGGTGTATTGATTAATTATTCCTGTGAAGAATCATACATCTACGTCTGCAGATCGGCTCATGGTTGAGACCAGAAAAGTCTACACCTTTTGAATTTGAAGGATGTATGTGTCATGTATGTATGTATATGGACATAAAAAATAATGATATGTACAAGAGTTCATACAAGTTAATAAGAAAGATGAGTCATGCTTCTGGCAAGTGGTGATATTAATCTAGAGTTTAGCCTCCACTGAGACATACTTTAATTTGGCGAGAAGTTTCAAAATCCAGCACCTAGCTTGGCACTATATATATATATATATATATATGGTAGCATAGATGCAAGAAGAAGCTTTCACCCATCATGGACAAATGGACCCTAATAAACCTAGCTAGCATCCAAAACCAATGAGAGAGGAGCAGCATGTATATGAGCATGAGCATGTCCAATGTTAGATGCTTGCAGAACTGGACAGTCCCTAGCTAACCACCAGCAAAAATACAAGAGATCATTCACATAGGAGTATATCTAATCCAGGGCCGGCATCACTTTGGTATTTCAGTGTTTGGCAGTAAGATAACCCAGTGAAGTCTAAACCCATAAATAAATAAAACTAGCTAGAGGGAAAAGCCATTTTAATAAAATCCTCTCATCTCATCTGAGGAGACTAATAGTTCGTTGTGCAGTACAGCTACAGGGATGCCCTGTCCATTTGTCCCTCCACAACTAGATACTAGAGTAGCACTGTTGATGCACTGAACCTATCCTTGTACTGTTCTTGCTCAACTCCATGCCTGCCCTGCTAGCTGGCTGGGTGGCCAGTTTAATCTGGGAGGCCCATTGATTGTGTGTGTCAATGGAGCCAGCCATCTCTGCATCATCAGCAGCACTTTTTTCCTGCCCTGCTTCCACCTTTCAGTACTAGGTTTTGGAGGCACATGTTATAATGGTGGTCAGGTTGCAATTGATAGCTGCAGCTCCTACCTGTATGTGTGTGTATCTTGCCTTCTTAACAGAATTGGTGTCATCATCAGAACAAAGCTGCTGCAAATGCATGCCTCTTTTTTACAAGTGCATCTGCTGCACCTTCTGATCCATTCAGAGTTATCATAAATAATTGGGTTCCAAGTTTTTTTTCTTCTATTTCACTGTAGAGGCTTTGCTTCTGAAATGAGATGAATACTAGTCTGTCAAAGGCATCAATCGTTTTCTGTGTTATTCTGAACAAAACAAATTGAAAAATTCAGTGGAACCGGAGGCCATTCAAAGTTGTCAACTGAAATAGAGGCGTTTAAATACCAAGTGGAGTTGATCAAGCCTGCATTCCGGTGCCCTGTTCCCCCAGTTTTTGTCTTGTTGAATGTCCTTGTCCAATGTCTTAGACAGGATTTAATCATGCACCATACCCTAAAAAATGCACATACACATAGAACTCAACCAATCTTCTCCAGAGTTCTATATATCCTGTGGTAGGTGCCAATTTTGTGCAATAACCAGCAGATAATTTCCTTCCAAAAAGGCTATGGGTTTACTCATGGCACTAGGGCACAGACAGAGGGCAGGACCAATGTGCAAATTTGTTGAGAAGTAAATGTTGACAGGGCAGAACAACAGTGCCACCGTCTCCTCCTTGGTGTATATGCCCACAGTGTACTTGTCACTGGAAAAAAGGCCAGGGGTCCCCATAGCATCTAGCTAGGGTTCTAGAGGAGGGAAGCCTTTGACCAATGTAAAAGTGCAAACGGCCTCTGCTCTGCTGCTTGTCCTTGACATGCACAGCTACTTGTTAGCTACTGATAGTACTGTTGTGATGGTGAAATTCTCTTGTTAAATAATGGTATGATGCTACAGTGGTACCAACATGAGAGTGCATATATTTATAGCCCTGCTAAAGTGATGTGTTTGCTCCAAAAAAGAAAGAAATGGGAGACAGACAGAGAGGGATGCTTAGTCATGGGTCATTGTTTCTTGGGGATCATGGATATATGACTGATATGAACAAGGATAGCTCTGCCCACAATCATCCCTGTGATGTTTCAGTTGATTGCGTTTGCACGGATCGGTCCATCACCGTCGTTGATGCCTAAGAGTTGCCGAAGAACTTGTCATGTTAGTCTCTTTCCATAGGCAACTTTTCGGTGCATTTTTCGTGCCCAAAATGTATCCTGGGATCGACAGGGACGCCGAATTGTTAGGTCGGTTTCGGTTATGATTACTGACATATACGTGCACCGTGATATGTACTGCGGCTAGCTGTTTTTACGTCTGAAAACCGAGTTATGGACAGACCGAATGTTCTTGACTCTTCATAAGAAGTCTTCTGATGCTCCTCTGTTCTCACAGGTATTTCCAGGGATACAGAAAGTAGATGGTGACTATGTCCAAGTATGGAAATTTTGCTTTCCGGCAAAGCTAAACAAACAAAATTATTGTTTTATCAAATGCTCAGCATCCATTTGTAGATGCCAAAAGCTAACTAGTGCAATGGATGGATGACTTGTCAAAATCTTGAACTAAATCAAACTGATTAGCTGTAAAATTTCAGTATAAAAATTTTGGGGACTAATTCGCATAGATGCTAAAATTTAATTAGTGGAATGGATGACTTGTAAAAATAATGAACCAAGTCAAATTGATTGGCTGCACATATTCAGTTTAAGACTTGATCATCTGTTTGTCAGTAGGTAAATTATGAAGGCAGGAGGAATCAAAATAATTTGTGATGGGTATCATTGGCATGGACAAAAAGCTGAAAACTGAATTGCCTTTTGATGTTCCTCTCTTCTTTTAATCCATCTCATGATCTTGTTTGGACATACTTTAGGGTTTGACAAGGTCTAAGATCCACAACAGCCCTCTGAATATTCAAAGATGGACATGCCCTCACCTAGAGCTGCCAAGCTGAATTAAACAACACAATAGTTTTCTTGTGAAATCTATCTCATATTAAACAAGAAGCAGCAAAACAATATAAAACCAGATCTTGCTTCTGTGGCACAAAAACTTTAGTATTTGTTTAGTCAGCATTTGACAAGACGTGTTTGTCCAGGTGTTGCTAAAACAATGGCACAATCAGTGCCTTGTTTAGAGCCTTCTAATCCCTCTGGCTGCAAGCCATTATATTCTACTCAGAATTAATATACTACTGTTTGGTAGCTTGGGTGATGACATGGTTGAGACAAGAATAATATAGACTAGCACCTTGATGGTGATCCGGTTGGTTTAAGTCAAGTTAAGTTAATCATATGTGGACTTTGGCTTTTATCCCAAGACTTCTTTAATGCGCATTGTCTATGCCGTGTATTACACATCGCTAGAGTCATCGACAAACTGACACGGCATGAAACAAACCATGTAAATGCCGATTTCCTTTTCACACGTCAAGTTTTCGGTAACATCAAACATTCACACCTCCGCGACAAGTTAAAAATGGTTCTAAAGCAGCCTAGACATGTAAGAAAACATATCACTTATTGCATATATGCTTAATTAGGTCTTGTGGTCTTTCTGCAGATCTTGTCTGAAGCATGGAACCAGATTTGCTTCGCACATGGAAACCAAATCAAACAAAGGCCCTGAGCAGGTAAGGTAAAAGCTGATGATTTTTATACTCAATACTAGCACTAGTATAAGCTCACAGGGTTTGACAGCCAGGATTAGCCCGTCCAATCCGCAGCGGCCACGTGGCGCGCCGCGGCCACCAAATTCAAAGAGAAGCTTCTCCGTGATTGAAAGCAATCAAGTAGGAACACGCGTATAATGGCGACAAATGGCCTGGAAAAAAGATAGCAATAGTTAATGTAGGAAAGCTGAGTAAGCAAGCAGAAGCAGCAACCCACACTAAAAATCAAGGACCATGACAGCAACCCCTACCACCCCCCTACCACATTTTGGGTGGCCAATATAGTAGTGCTAATTAATCGCACGCGTCACGCCTACCTCAGCAACAGCTTAGCTAAACAGTGGGCTTTAATATCGGCGCTAACCGAATATTCGTGCAAACAGAACCGGGCATAATTCAGTTTCCTCTTGTTTTTTTGCACCATATGTTTGTTTTATTTATAGGGTAATTAATTTACTGTGGTTGGGAGTTAGATGGCAGTTTCATTGATGCTCTGTTTGTTTTGCATGAAAGAAATATTTATAATCCGTAAACGGCTATTAGTTGGACCCAAGGAGGAGGGCTTACCAAGGCGGCCAAACAACAAATTAATTATCCATCAAACTAATCATGCCAATTATTTTATCGCAAACCCGCACATTTAATTAAGATATCGGCAGTCGATGCTTGCTAGAACCAGCCACAACTTGCAAGGAAACTCCTCTTGGTCTGGCATGCCCTGAAAAACAAATTAACAGCCAATCCAAGCGTGTATCTTCACTAACAAGGCACCATAGCGTTTCTCACGCCGATTAATTAGTTACACATTGCTCAATCATTTACTTGTTTATTGTGCTCTGTTGTGCTTTATGTCCTCATCTTGATATAAGGAATTAAGGATGCAAATATGGGTTTTGATTGTTGCTGCAAATAATCATGAAAAGGTTTTCTTCTTGCCATCTTTACATTTTGATGGAACTGCATCATGCTTAAAATATGCTATCCTGATGACTAGCTAGAAAAAGGCGGTGAAAAAAGGGTAATTAGTGGGTGGTTACCAGAAAGTAAAAAAAGGAAGGAAGATGGTAGAAGAAGAGGCTATAGCAGTACTAGTAGTAGTAGTAGGATAAAAAGGGAAGGCATGCAGCAGCAGGTAGGGGATGACATTTCTAATTTAAAGTCCAAGACAAGTGTTGGATTGGGATTTAGGTCCACCCACTGGTTGTTAGGAGATGGAGGAGGGCATCCATCCATCCATCCATCCATCCATCCATCTGACCACCCCTAACCACAATACCCACTCCCAACCTCAATGTGTGCGCAGCAAGACCCCTCCCCCTGCCCCTGCCTTTGATTTGAAGAGAGGTTACCGGGTTAACCACCATTAGCGACCGCACTTAATTGGCGCTGCTGCCCTCCTGGTTGGCCGCATCGTGTCTAAATCACGGATCACGTGTGCGCTAAGGTCATTGAATACATATGTAGATGGCGCGGTAACCACGATGAAAAAGAGCGGGCGGCAACGTAACTTTGCCGCGAGGAAGACAGTAAAGATAATTGTTGGGGTCTTCATGATAACATTAGTGCTGTTTTTACTGCAGAGGCAAGTAAAGTACAGTGTTTTTTTTTTTTTTTGAAATAAAATTTTTGCATGTACTTTTGCGAAATGTAAAGTACAGTATACATATGAGCTAAAAATTCTACAATAATACTTTAGCACATGAGAAAACAGAATGGTATTTTGGCTGCATGCTGTAATATTGTGCCCCTAGTTGGTTCCATATATGCTGTGTGGTGACATTCATTCTACTCTGCTCATGCAAAATTTAGCCCCAAATCCGTCCATGTTCTCCACGCCGCGCCGCGCCGATAAGGGATCCGCCGCGGGGCCGTTGTCGCTGCCTCAACTGGGGATGCCATCTCCTTTGAATCCATTCAAGGGCCTTGAATTGAGTTCTAACTTCTAAGACAGCTCCCCAAACAAGCAAGAGAGAGTTATAGAGCGAGAGGGAGAGGATGAACTTGGGCCGGTGGACCACATGAACCACCCAGGGCCAGGCCAGGCCAGGCCAAGAACCCCACCACTAATTGTTTTCCCCCTCCCATTGTGGCGTCGATGTCACACGTGATGAATCCCCTCAACCCCAAATGATTTGGCGATCCTGCCTGCATATCTCCATTAGCTGCCTGGCACTACTGCTGGTGGTTCTGCTTCAGCTGCAGGATAAAAATTCTGAACTTTTTTTGCTCTCTCTGAATTTTATTTGCTTGTTTGTGTTTTTATATGGGTGGAAATTGTAGTATAGCATAGACTTTATCGTGAAGGGAGAAACAGGCCGACGGGACGACGACAAGTAGCCGGAGCTTGCGGTGGTTGCACCAGCAAATGGCTCCAAGCGGCAGCAGTTGGGGAGGAGAAGGTTAGTTAAAGGGCAAGGAAGGGAAGGGAAGGGAAGAGTAGACATACATACATACTCCAACATACTACTAATAATCTTTTTGCCCAGTCCACAGCACCAACTAATAATAATAAATAATAAATCAGGAAACCAAATTATTCCATATTTGGTGCTGTTAGTGGGTGGTCTCTCTCTCTGAGCTCACCCCCCTACTTTTTATTTATTTATTTTTATTTAGGCAGCTGCTGCACAGTTAGATAGACAGATAGAGGGAGGGAGGAGGGGTCTGCACTCTGAGGGAAGAAACAGAGCAAGAGAGAGAGGGGGGAGGGAAAGGGAGGAGCTTTTTCTCCTTTTGAGCTCTGGTTTTTTGGGTATTTTAGTCCTGGGATCTGATTTTGTCCCCATATTGGGAGGATCCATTATCTTTCTCCCCACCCCCTCCTCCCACCCCTCCCTCCCTCTCTCTCTCTATCTTACTCTCTCTCCATAGCCTGGTGGAGGAGGAGGAGATCAGCTTTGGATGCAATCTTCTTCTTCTTCTTCTTCTTCTTCCGCCTGCACCCCACGAGCAGCACACCCTCGCCCCCAGGTCTCCCTCCCGTCCATTTTCTTATGACCTCCCCTCCCCTGCTCTGCACCTCCGTCTCCCTGCGTCTGCACCTTCTTCTTCTTGCACGTATGGCTGCTTGCCTCTTCTCTGCTTTCAGTCCGATGATAGGGTTTCGCTGAATTATGCTCTTCTTGTCCATGCTTCCGGTTTCCTGGATTTGTACAAGTAGGCCTCTGCTACGCCTTCTGAATTTCGAGCTCGTTTTTTCGGTGTCCGGGGATTTTGCACGGGTGCCAGTCGATTTTGAGGTGGTTGGATTTTCTCGAGGAATTGAAAGCTCAGGAGAAAAATATGGCCCCCCTTTTATCCTTTTTATTACCTTTATTTATTATAGCTCCTGCCTTTCTTGCTGCGTGGCATGTTCTTCCCTTCTTGGGTTCAGTGTTTTTCCCTCTGAATTATGTGATATTTTCTCTCTCTCTCTCTCTTTTTCCCTTCTCAATTTGCCAAGCTCTCTGTCTTCCTCCCTACCGCATCTTTGTTTCCTGGCCTGTAATTTGAGCTTGTTATCTGATTGCTGGCCAAATTGTAAAACTCTTTTTTTTTTCTTCTTTCTCCCTGATTTCCTCCTTCATCAAGCCCAGCGCTTCAAAAGCTCTGTTTCCTGTTACCCTTGCCTTTTTGAAGCTGTTGTTGTGTTGGGTCACTGCTCTATGAAAGATTCTTGGTGCTAATCAAATCCTACCTCTTTTGTTTTATCAAAACTGAGTGGTGCTTACTTTAGCTTTATCATGTAGTACTAGCTTGTAAACTGCGAACTTGCTGCCTTGGAGTTTCCTCCTGGCTCTGCCGCCTCTTTCGCATCGTAAAATCGAGTTTTCGGACATAATTCCGCCGAGCAACCATGCTGAGCAGGTTCTTCTCTTCTTGCAGATTTTGATCAGGAAGCCATCCTCGCATCGTTAACGCGCTAGCGGAGCGTCTTCGAGGGGTTTCATGTTGGTTTAACAAGGTACTCCTGGCAAACGATCAGTAACTAATCACTCGATAATCGTTCGCTGAAACTCTAGTTATCTACGCAATTTTCCTTTTTTTGCGTATGGCCGCGGTTTCTCCGCGGCAAGACCGTGGCGTTGTCCATATGATTCTTGAATGAATGAAAAAAAAAGGAATACACTGGTGCAATGATTTGATTCTGGTTTCTTGTGTTATCCGGCTACTTGGGTTGGTATAACCGTAGGAATTCACAAGCATATATTCCTGTTATCCTGATAACAAAGGAGGAGCACAGAGCCCAAAACTTTCTTGATCCAATCTGAAAGTTTGAAGGACCACTTGTATCTTTAGCCTGCAAATTCGCACGTCACGTTGTCAGTTCCTGCCAGAACCTTGCAAAAATCCCACTTCTCGAGCAAATTTTTTGCAGGGGACTGCATTTCAAACAGACTTGCCTAAAATCCTGCCAAAACCGGGACTGAACCTCAGTTTTCATTTCCAACTTGTGAAGACTGACCTCTGTTTTGCTACTGCTGCCACCGCAGAGCAAGCTGTTTTTTTGTTGTCAAACTTTTCACGTTCAGAGTGTTGTGGAGATCTTTCATTCAACTGCTTTACAAACACTTGCAGTTCCTTTTTTTTACATCAGTAAAAAGAATTGTTACTTGATCAGATTTTAAAACTTGGTTGCATATTCTTATCAGCCCATTTCATTTCTGTCATTTGCAGGAGGTTGGATTGATCTTCTGCTGAAACTTGCTACTGGCTGTTCATAATATCTATGCTTCACGGTGATCTTGGTCAGTAAAAGAGAGATGGCTACTTACTACTCGAGCCCTGGCAGCGAAAGAGAGTCGCAAGACATGTACTCGAGAGACCCGGGCGGTGCATCCTATCCGATGTCGTCTGCTCTGGGCAACTTGCTCTATCTGAACAATCCGTCTTCTGGGCCATACACTGAGTTCAGCGGCATTCTGCAGACTCAGCAGAACTTCATGGAGATGCCTGGCCATGGCCATCATTCTGCAATGTCCCAGGACTCATCGGCAAGGGAGTCGCAGGACATGCTTGCTTCCCACCATGGGCAACGCTCGTTCGGTCATGTGAAAGATATGAAGAATGAGATGTTGATGCATATGATGGATGGAGCACAGAGTGGTGGTGCTGAACTCATCCATGATGATCCCCACAATGGTGCACAGTTCGAGTTTGGTGTCCTGAACAACCATGACTCATCAGATGTTCCGGTAGGGCAAGGGCAAGGGCAAGGGCTGTCTCTGAGCCTCAACACACAAATCCTCGCGCCGTCCTTGCCATACTGGTCTATCAAACCAGACATGTTGACGCCAAACTCTTACCAGGAAAGCCTTAGAATAGACGACATCCGGATGAAGAACATGCAGTCTGAGGCCTCTCGTGCGATCCGGCACTCGAGGTATCTCAAGGCAGCTCAAGAAGTGCTAGATGAAGTTGTGAATGTTTGGAAGAACATCAAGCAGAAAGCTCAGAAAGAGCAAGCTGAACCTGGTAAAGCAGATGGCAAAGAGACCGATGGAGGGCCAAAAAGCGAGGGTGCATCGCAAGAATCCGGCGCAAATGCAGCACCTGAGCTGTCCACTGCTGAGAAGCAAGAGCTTCAGAACAAGATGGCCAAACTGATGGCAATGTTGGATGAGGTGAGTTGGTGACTATGTTCAATTGCTGCTTGTACCTTTCTTTCTTCTGAAATATGAACAACTCAGTGCAGATTTCTGTTTACTGACACTTACTGTCACTATGTCTAACCGATTAGTTTGACTTTTAACACGTTGATGTTAGCAAATTGATTGGTAGATTCTGGATGAGACTGACATAAGTAGCTTCTATCCATTAAGAATGAATGTTGCTTTGTATTTTGCACAGTGTTTTTTGTTACGGTAGTAAATTATTCTAACATTAAGATAAAAATTTATATTTCAGGTGGACCGGAAATACAAGCACTATTACCACCAAATGCAAAATGTGGTTGCATCTTTTGACATGGTGGCTGGGCCCGGATCTGCCAAGCCTTACACCGCAGTTGCTCTGCAGACAATCTCGCGACACTTCCGGTGCTTGAAGGATGCTATCAATGATCAGATCAATGTTATCAGGAAGAAGCTTGGCGAGGAAGAAAATTCGTCTAGCAAGGAAGGCAAATTGACCCGTCTTCGGTACATTGATCAGCAGCTAAGGCAGCAGCGTGCTTTCCAACAGTACGGTATGATTCCTCAGAATGCCTGGAGACCGCAGAGGGGATTGCCTGAAAACTCGGTTACAGTTCTTCGTGCTTGGCTCTTTGAACACTTCCTTCACCCGTAAGCATCTTTCTTTCTTCATGAAGTTCTTTCCAGTAAACAATTTCTTATATATTGTTTCTTTTTCTGGCAAGACCATTTGTTCTCGTGTCTTATCATTCTTCATAACAATTTTGTAGGTATCCAAAAGATTCTGAAAAGTTAATGCTTGCAAGGCAGACTGGCTTGACAAGGAGTCAGGTAATACATACTGTTGTGTTTTCCTGCGCTGAAATCATTGATCTACACTTGATTTTATTTCTGAAAAAAATCTTGCAATTCGCATAAATGTAGAAGCATCAGAATACTTATTTACTTGTCTTTGAAGTTTCTACCATTGCACAGTGTACTTGCTTGTATTTTATTTCTCATTATTTATTTGTGTCCAACCACAGCATAAAACCTGCAACTTAGTATTTTCTCCTTATAACAGCTATATGTGTTTCTTCAAGGATATTTATTTTATTGTTCCATGCTTTTCCAGATTTCGAATTGGTTCATAAACGCTCGTGTCCGCCTTTGGAAACCAATGATTGAAGACATGTACAAAGAAGAGACCGGTGACCTGGAGCAAGACTCCAACTCTTCCTCCGATAATGTGTCGAGAAGCAAGAACAAAGTGGCATCTTCAGAAGAGAATGAAGATCTGAAGAACGCCAGGGCTCGGATTTGCGAAACCAGCCAGCTAAGCGAGTCGAGAGCCAGCATGGGAACTATGAATGTTGGCGGGGCACCTGTTAGTGTTAGCTTCCAGAACGAGGCCAACCCCGATGACAGTTTCATGAACCTGATGATGAAGGATCAGCGATCCGGTGAGGCGGATGGGGGCCTCCTCCTCCACAACGCCGTCGCGCAGCACTCGGACGAGAACGCGCGGTTCATGGCCTACCACTTGGCAGAGCTTGGGAGGTACGGAAACGGCAACGTATCGCTGACGCTAGGCCTACAGCACTCTGGTAGCGGTCTCTCGGTTCCGAATGCCCAAGCAAACTTCGCCGGCGTCAGTGACGACGACATCTACAATGCCGGTGCTCCTCTCGGTGTCAGCATTGCATCTTCGGACTACGAATCTTTGAACCAGATGGATCAGCGGCAACGCTTCGAGCAATCGCCTCTTTTGCATGATTTTGTGGCCTGAATGATGATGATACATCAGATCAGGACCATTGACACAAAGATTGGGGGGGACGGCATTTGTAAAACTCCTAGTGGCAGAATAATAACATGCCTACAAGAGCATGGGGTTGTAGCTTGTAGTTGCCATTTGATACAGGAGAGGGGGTATAGCAGGAAATGTAATATAAAGCGTAGGTGGTGGGGGTGATAGGGGGTAAAGATGGAAAATCTTTTGTAAAGATATATAACGCAATTTACTATACGTGTAAAAGCTTTGTGCTCAGTATTGTAAAGTGATGGCCACTTCAGGGTGATAGTAGACATTGCTAAATGATGGCTATTCTTGTTCTCCTCTACCCTGCATATCTTGTGCTCAGTATTGTACAGTATTAGCCAGCTAAAGGCGACCGAAATACTGCGCTTTTCCATTCAAGATGCAACGAGAGGGCAAGCCAGAACAAAACTAGATTCCTTCAGCGAATAATCTGTTACAAACAAAATGAGATGGAAGAAAAACAAATGATTTCTTTGTGAAGCTATTTACTGCACATGAAAGTCTCCTCTACAACCTTCAAATTTGAATTAAAGCATACTGAATCTAAACAATAGGGAAATGTGATAACTCAATCAAAATCAACTATTGTGTTAAATCACGCTGGTGAGATAATCTTTGCTTCATGTCACCCACTCTTCATTGCAATAAAGCTTTTGGGGCTGATATTAGTACCTTAACAAGGAGACTTTTGGAAGACCGTGAGTTCACCCTTTTTTTTGAGGAATTGGCTGATTGAGCTGCCTATATATTAAGCAGGAGAAAACAAATTCAAACGTCCTTACAAAGGAAATGAGAATAATTAATCAGGTTCAAGTTCTGGAGAATTCTGGGTGTCACTAAGCCAATGAATCGATAGCATTGGTTGCATAGTGTCTTGCTTGATCATATGTGTAGCACCTCGTCTTCTTTAAGCACTTTCTTCTCAAAAACTCTTCTCTTCCGCTATTTCTGGATGTTCCAACCCGTGTAGATGGTTGTAGAGACTGCCTTGGCGCCGTGAGGACACATATGTGGTCGTTCCACCAGGAGGAGATTGAAGTCACATGTTGTGCTGCAAGGGGAAGTGTAGGTAGGTCCTGCCAATCTCCTATGCGCCGCCAGATAGAGCGAGCAAAAGGGCATTGGATGATGAGGTGTAGGGCAGATTCTTCGAGCTGGTCACAAAGGTTGCATTTGGGGCTATGTGGGATACCTCGCCTAGCCAGGTTGTCATTGTTGAGGATCTTGCCTTTTACCGAAAGAGGGTTTCCCCCTGCTTTGTGTTCCAAAGCACCAACACCGATCACAGAGCAAACGCTGGGGCGAGCAGCACAACAAGCCAAAGAAAAAGAAGAAGAAACAATGCCAATACCTGTAGCTTGACAAAGCGCGGATGACCCACTACCGCTGCGCCCTCCACACCCACCACGATCCAAGGCTCCGATCCTCCGTGAACCAAGCAACACCTCCAGGAAGGAATGCGACGCCGACGACGCTGCTGCCCGGACGTGTCCTAGGATTTACCTCAGCACGCGGAAGGTAGTGGGGAATGAAGACCACCGACACCCTCCAGGGAGGAATGGTGGCACCCGCAGGCGTCACCGTATCGGAGCCGGAAGACCCGACAAGGATTTCTCCCAACTCCAAACCCCACCGCCCAACCGTACCGGAGCCAACCAGCCAACTCGCCGCCCACCAGCATGCGCCACCCCATCTTGCCTCTTAGGAACAGCCAAAAGAAGAATCCTCCACCTTGGACTTCCACAGCATCCCATAGTTTCCATCGGCAATGGAGCCAAAGAAGTCACAACTCAGGGTGGACACGGTCCGGGCCGGTCCGGTCCCTGACCGAGCCGTCCTTTGGACCGGCCGTCGGCGGTCCGGACCGGACCGGACCGAGCAGGGTCACGGTCCTGTTTCGAGGGACCGGACCGGCGAGGGACGGCCCGAGCGGACCGAGCGGCTCGTTTGGACCGGCCGGAGTTCACCGCAGAGCACGCGGCGGAGCATGGCGGCGCGGGGGCGCCGGAGGCAGCGGGCTCGTCATGGAGATGTCCAGCGACTTCATGACTCACGGTGGGCGGCACGGCGGCCAGCCGAGCTCGGCGGCAACAGCGATGACGAATCGCACGGCGGCCGATGCACGACGGCCGTGTACAACGGCGGTGTAGGGCCTTCCGCTGCAAGTTCTACCTTCCGGATGATAGATCCGAGCATGGCGCATCCACTAGACATGCTTTCCGGCGTCGAGGAGGCCGATGGCAGCGGATGAACGACGGCGGCGCAGACCAGCGACGGCCGACGCGCCCCACCACGCCCCCGCCACGCAGCTCGCCACACGCCGCCACGCGCCCTCCACGACCTCGACACGCCCCGCCACGCCCTGCAATGCCCTTGGCAAGCCCCCGCCACGCCCCTGCCGCGTCCTGACATGCCCCCGCCATGCTCTCGCCATGCTCTCGCCATGCCACAGCTCTTGTTCGTCGGTCCGCTCGGTCGGCTCGGTTAAAGCCCGGACCGGACCGAAGCTTTGTCGGGCTGGTTTGCTGAGCTCGGACCGGCCGATTTTTTCAGCGGGCCAGGACCGAGCCGGCCCGAGCCGAGCGGGCCACGAGCCGGACCGCCGGACCGGACCGTGTCGTCCACCCTGAGTCACAACGGTAGGCGGGGCTAGTAGTATAGGATGCAGCCATTGCGGTTGCAAGTGATCACATCGTGTCCTGCCGGAGCAAGAATGATGTGGCGCAATCTTGCCAAGAGGATAGTGAATTGCCTCATTTCTGACTCTGAGGAAATGCGTTGCAAACCTGAAATCCATTGTTGTCTATCGAGCGCCTTTGCTACAGAGAAGCTTTTTCTGTAGCAAAGACGGAAGAGGTTAGGGCCCAGCTCTGCAGGTGGATCCCCGCCCAGCCGGCGGCCTTGCCAGAACCTGGTGCGCGTGCCGCCGCTGACGGTGACAGTTGGTGGCAGAAGCGAAGAGGGTGAGGTCGTCTTTGTCGCAGAGGATGGGAGAGCCACTCCAGGGCTTGTCCTGCGTGTGCCTTTCCAGCCACTTTCATCGTAACCGTAGGGGCCATCCGAAGTGTTTGAGGTCGATGTGCCAAGTCCACCAAGGCATTTGGGCCGGCAGAAGGTGGACCAGTTCACTAAAGCAATTCCACGGTCTGCGTCCGGCCTTGATCTCCAAAGGAAATTTTTTCGTAGGTTTGTCGATTTGTTTGATGTCCCATGCACCGAGCTTGAAGATGGTAATCGGGTAGGTTGGAATTGCTGATAAAACCAAATGGATCAGCCCCAGACGAGCATCAGAGGACATGAGCTTGCCATGCATTTTTGGAGCACAAAGGCCAGCTTGTCCAGGATTGGTTGGATATCTGCTCAGGTGAAGTTCTTGTAGTGCAGAGGTAGCCCAATCAAAGGCCCCTCGACGAAACAATGTGTGATGCATTAATCGCAAATGATGATGTAACAAAACTGTCAAAAATGATATGAAACGTTTGCGATGGCGGAGATATCAAACACGATTCAGATTATAGTTGCATGTGCGATGCGTGGCATATGGTTGATCCATACGAACTATTTCTGATGAGTCAGAACAACAAAAACAGGAAGCCATATCAAAGTGTGTGCCCTATACGACACATACTTCAGTCGGGTGAACTGTTTGCAACACAAGTTAGGGAGCAACAATAAAACGGTTGGGCTGATCAAGGTGTGTGCGACACATGGCATGCAGTTCACTCGGATGAACTGTTTGCCATGAGCCAAAACAACATAAACGATTCAACTTAACAAGATGTGTGTGATACATGGCAAACAGGCAACTTTGATGAACTGTTTGCGATGATAAAAAACAAACCTTTAGAAGTGACAATATGTGCGTGATACCAGGCAAACAGGACACTTGGGTGAACTATTTGTGATGATAAAAAACAACACAAATGATTCGACGTAATAAGATGTGTGTGATACCTGGCAAACAACTTAGTAATGAGAGTTGTGTAGTAACACAGACCGGCAGTAACACATATGATTTGTGCTAATTAATAAGCACATGTTTAAGAAAATGATTGCACAAATTATTGTTTGTACTCATGCATAGTCAACCAAACAACATAATAGCGACGTTACATATCAGCAAGGTTCAGAAAACAAAAAAATATAAACAACTACATGTCGGCGTTGTTGCAGGGCTGGCCTGTTGGTGCGACGATGTTGAAATATTCTCTGCACTGATGCAAAATCCTCTCTCAGAAGGAAGGGTCGAGATTCGGGTCAGTGACGACCATGTCCTTGAACATTTCATAGGCCCGGCCATTCGTCTACTCCTGCTCCATCATAGTAGCTCCAGGCTCAGGGAAAATTGGCACATGCCACCAACTCCAAGGCAATAGCAGGCTCATCATCGCGTGCCGCCCAGGGCGCGGCCTCAACCGCTCATTCCCCATACAGAACTGCGCGTGCCCCCAACAGATCTGCTGCAGCTGCCAACTCTTCTGCGCTTGCCGCCAAGGCCGCCACACCCTCATTAGCGCGTCCGTCGGCGCCGCCGCCGCGGGCTCCAGCATGCCTATGAGCTGCGTCTCCCCCATGCCTTCCATGATGGAGAGGGTGGTCCGAGTTTCTGAGAACATGTGTGATGTGGAGGATTTTGTGGAGGCGATGACAGAGGGGAGAAGAAAGCCAGGTTTGGGGGCTGCTAGAGGAAAGAGACGATAGACAGCAAAGAGATGATATTGATGGTGTCCCAAACCCTTACAGACAGTTGCTACAGTTGTTTCGTGTGCGATTATGTGTGTAGAAGAAACTTTGAAAATGCAAATGGGTTGTTTGCGGTGGCTAGGAGCATCACACACGATGCATGGTGCGAGTACTCGTGTATGATGATTTGTAAGTTACACATACGTGTCCTTATGTTAACATGTGTGTGATAGCACGTGACACAACATACGATTGTGTGTTGGGATTGTGTGCTCCATTTAGTCTTCCCGCGCTCTAGCGAAGACTTCCTATGCAGTCGCAGGGGTAAATTGTAAAATCCTCAATCCCCTAGCCAGCTGCTAGCTATAAATAACCACAACAATGGCCGGCGATGTCGATGAACTACTGATCCCCTTGCTAGCTAGTTAGCCACACATACATGCATACCCCCAACGGCACCGACAACAAGATGGAGTTGGGCGACGTCCAAATCAAGGTTGTCGGCGCGATCATTGGCTTGTCGGTCGATGATCATGCCGCCGCCTCTCCTGACGACGGCTAGAGGAAGAAGGAACCGCAGTACGAGCAAGGTGCCAGGTTAGCCAGGGTCATCTTGAAAGTGGACACGGATCGCTAGCGGGCGATGCTGTTGGCTTGGCGTAGAGTGCGGCGGATGGTGCAGGCGGCGGAGCAGGAACCGCGACGACGCAAGGACAACTGTGGTAGTGGCGGCCGCCGCACGAGGCACATGCTTATGTCCCAGATGGAGGTGGGCACAGTGCCGGACATTGCCGGGTGATACGTCTCCGACGTATCTATAATTTTTGATTGTTCCATGCTATTATATTATCCGTTTTGGATGTTTATGGGCTTTACTTTACACTTTTATATCATTTTTGGGACTAACCTACTAACCGGAGGCCCAACCCGAATTGTTGTTTTTTTTGCCTATTTCAGTGTTTCGAAGAAAAGCAATATCAAACGGAGTCCAAACAGAATTAAACCTTTGGGAGTGATCTTTTTGGAACAAACGCAATCCAGAAGACTTGTAGTGGAAGTCAAGCGGCAAACGAGGCGGCCACAAGGGGGCCCGGCGCGCCCTAGGGGGGTGGGCGCCCCCCACCCTCTTGAGCCCCTCGTGGCTAAGCCAACCTACTTCTTCCTCCTATATATATCCACGTACCCCGCATCCAAGAGCACCACGAAAAGCTATTTCCACCGCCACAACCTTCTGTATCCGCGAGATCCCATCTTGGAGCCTTTGCCGGCGCTCCGCCGAAGGGGAAATCGACCATGGAGGGCCTCTACATCATCTCCAAGGCCTCTCCGATGAGTTGTTAGTAGTTTACCATAGACCTTCAAGTCCATAGTTATTAGCTAGATGGCTTCTTCTCTCTCTTTGAATCTCAATACAAAGTTCTCCTCGATCTTCTTGGAGATCTATTCGATGTAACTCTTTTTGCGGTGTGTTGTCGAGATCCGATGAATTGTGGGTTTATGATCAAGTTTATCTATGAGAAATATTTGAATCTCCTCTAAATTATTTTATGTATGATTGGTTATCTTTGCAAGTCTCTTCGAATTATCAGTTTGGTTTGGCCTACTAGATTGATCTTTCTTGCAATAGGAGAAGTGCTTAGCTTTGGGTTCAATCTTGCGGTGTCCTTTCCCAGTGACAGCAGGGGCAGCAAGGCACGTATTGTATTGTTGCCATTGAGGATAAAAAGATGGGGTTTATATCATATTGCTTGAGTTTATCCCTCTACATCATGTCATCTTTCTTAATGCATTACTCTGTTCTTATGAACTTAGTACTCTAGATGCAGGCAGGAGTCGGTCGATGTGTGGAGTAATAGTAGTAGATGCAGAATCGTTTTGGTCTACTTGTTGCGGACGTGATGCCTATATACATGATCATGCCTAGATATTCTCATAATTATGCACTTTTCTATCAATTGCTCGACAGTAATTTGTTCACCCACCATAATACTTATGCTATCTTGGGAGAAGCCACTAGTGAAACCTATGGCCCCCGGGTCTATCTTTTATTATATAAGTTTCCGATCTACTTTTATTTGCATCTTTTACTTTCCAATCTATATCATAAAAATACCAAAAAAATATTTGTCTTATCTTATTATCTCTATGAGATCTCACTTTTGCAAGTTTCCATGAAGGGATTGACAACCCCTTTATCGCGTTGGTTGCGAGGTTCTTGATTGTTTGTGTAGGTACGAGGGAGTTTGAGGAGCCTCCTACTGGATTGATACCTTGGTTCTCAAAAACTGAGGGAAATACCTACGCTACTTTGCTGCATCACCCTTTCCTCTTCAAGGGAAAACCAACGTAGTGCTCAAGAGGTAGCAAGAAGGATTTCTGGCGCCATTGCCGGGGAGGTCTTCGCTCAAGTCAAGACATACCAAGTACCCATCACAAGCTCATCTCCCTCGCATTACATTATTTGCCATTTGCCTCTCGTTTTCCTCTCCCCCACTTCACCCTTGCCGTTTTATTCGCCCTCTCTTTTCCGTTCCCCTCTCTTTCGCTTGCCTCTTGTGTGCTTGTGTGTTGGATTGCTTGTCACGATGGCGCAAGATAATACCAAATTGTGTGATTTTTCCAATACCAATAATAATGATTTCCTTAGCACTCCAATTGCTCCTCTTAATTATGCTGAATCTTGGGAAATCAATGCTGCTTTGTTGAATCTTGTTATGAAAGATCAATTCTCCGGCCTTCCTGAAGATGCCGCTACTCATCTAAACAACTTTGTTGATTTGCGTGATATGCAAAATAAGAAAGATACGGACAATGATATTGTTAAATTGAAGTTATTCCCATTTTTAATTAGAGATCGTGCTAAAACTTGGTTTTCGTCTTTGCCTAAAAATAGTATTGATTCTTGGAATATGTGCAAAGATGCTTTTATAGTATTTACCTCCCGCTAAGATCATCTCTCTTAGAAACGATATTATGAATTTTAAACAACTTGATCATGAGCATGTTGCCCAATCTTGGGAAAGAATGAAATTAATGATTCTCAATTTCCCTACACATGGTTTGAATTTATGGACGATCTTACAAATTTTTTATGCCGGATTGAATTTTACTTCTAGAAATCTCTTAGATTCGGCCACGGGAGGCACTTTTATGGAAATCACTTTAGGAGAAGCTACTAAACTCCTTGATAACATTATGGTTAATTGTTCTCAATGGCACACCGAAATATCTACTAATAAAAAAGTTCATGCGATAGAAGAGATTAATGTTTTGAGTGGAAAGATGGATGAACTTATGAAATTGTTTCCTACTAAGAGTGCTCCTATTGATCCCAATGATATGCGTTTGTCTACTTTGATATAGAATAATAATGAATTGGCTAGGAACGTTGATAGACTTTCTTTTGATGTTGATTCTTTGAAACTTAGATCTATGAGTCTCTCAAAGCCATGAGAATTTCCATTGATGAGTGCAAAGAAAGAACAACTAGGATGCGTGCTAAGAAATATTGCTTTGTAAAAGCGTGTTCTTCTAGTTTCCATGAAAATAATGATGAAGATCTAAAAGTTATTGATGTGTCCCCTATTAAATATTTGTTTTGCAATATGAATCTTGATAATGATGGGACTGGAGATGAGTCAACTTTAGTTAAAAGGCGTCCCAATGATTCAGAGTTTTTAGATCTTGATGCTAAATTTGGTAAAAGTGGAATTGGAGAGGCCAAAACTTTACATAGCAATGAACCCACTATTATGGATTTCAAGGAATTTAATTATGATAATTGTTCTTTAATAGATTGTATTTCCTTGTTGCAATCCGTGTTGAATTCTCCTCATGCTTATAGTCAAAATAAAGCTTTTACCAAACATATTGTTGATGCCTTGATACAATCTTATGAGGAAAAAACTTGAGTTGGAAGTTTCTATACCTAGAAAACTTTATGATGAGTGGGAACCTACTATAAAAATTAAAATTAAAGATCATTAATGCTAAGCTTTGTGTGATTTGGGTGCTAGTGTTTCCACGATTCTGAAATCTTTATGTGATGTGCTAGGTTTCCATGATTTTGATGATTGCTCTTTAAACTTGCACCTTGCGGATTCCACCATTAAGAAACCTATGTGAAGGATCAATGATGTTCTTATTGTTGCAAATAGAAATTATGTGCCCGTAGATTTTATCGTTCTTGATATAGACTGCAATCTTTCATGTCCTATAATTCTTGGTGGACATTTCCTTAGAACGATTGGTGCAATTATTGATATGAAGGAAGGGAATATTAGATTACAATTTCCATTAAGGAAAGGCATGGAACACTTACCTAGAAAGAAAGTCAAATTACCTTATTTATCTATCATGAGAGCCACTTATGAATTGAATGCCAAAGATGGCAATACTTAGATCTATTCTCGCTTTTATGCCTAGCTAGGGGCGTTAAACGATAGCGCTTGTTGGGAGGCAACCCAATTTTATTTTTGTTCCTTGCTTTTTGCTTCTGCTTAGTAATAAATAAATCATCTAGCTTCTGTTTAGATGTGTTTTTATGTTTTAATTAGTGTTTTTGCCAAGTAGAACCAATAGGATAACCTACGGTGATAGTTAATTTGATTCCGCTGAAAAACAGAAACTTTTGCACGCACGAGAATAATTTTAGTAAATCACAGAAACGTGCTTTTGCATTGATTCTTTTTGCATTAGATCAATAGACAAATTTCCCAGGACTTCCTAGTTTGGTAGGATTGTTAGAGTTCCATAAGTATTCAAAAGTTACAGATTGCTACAGACTGTTCTGTTTTTGACAGATTTTGTTTTTTGTGTGTTGTTTGCTTATTTTGATGCATCTATGGCTAGTATCGGGGGGTATGAACCATAGAGAAGTTGGAATACAGTAGGTTTAACACAAATATAAATAAATAATGAGTTCATTACAGTACCTTATGTGGTGGTTTTTCTTTCTTGCACTAACGGAGCTTATGAGATTTCCTGTTGAGTTTTATGTTGTGAAGTTTTCAAGTTTTGGGTGAAGATTTGATGTACTGTGGAATAAGGAGTGGCAAGAGCCTAAACTTGGGGATTCCCATGGAACCCCAATATAATCCAAGGACAACCAAAAGCCTAAGCTTGGGGATGCCCCGGAAGGCATCCCCTCTTTCGTCTTCGTCTATCGGTAACTTTACTTGGAGCTATATTTTTATTCGCCACATGATATGTGTTTTGCTTGGAGCGTCTTGTATGATATTAGTCTTTGATTTTTAGTTCACCAAAATCATACTTGCTGTACACACCTTTTGGGAGAGACACACTTGATTTGGAATTTATTAGAATACTCTATGTGCTTCACTTATATCTTTTGAGCTAGATAATTTTGCTCTAGTGCTTCACTTATATCTTTTAGAGCATGTTGGTGGCTTTGTTTTGTAGAAATTGTTGATCTCTCATGCTTCACTTATACTCCCTCCATCCAGAAATACTTGTCATCAAAATGGATAAAAGGGGATGTATCTAGACGTATTTTAGTTCCAGATACATCTTTTTTTATCCATTTTGATAACAAGTATTTTCGGACGGAGGGAGTATTATTTTGAGAGTCTTTTAGAATAGCATGGTATTTTCTATGGTTATAAAATTGGTCCTAGAAAGATGGGCATCCAAGTTGGGTATAATAAAAACTATCATAGGATGTGAATTGGATGCTATGATCAATTTGATGCTTGATAATTGTTTTGAGATATAGAGGTGGTGATATTAGAGTCATGCTAGTTGGGTAATTGTGAATTTAAAGAATACTTGTGTTGAAGTTTGCAAGTCCCATAGCATGCATGTATGGTAAAAGTTGTGTAACAAATTTGTTGCATAGGGTGCTCTTTTGATTGCCTTCCTTATGTGTGGAGGTCGGGATCGCGCGATGGTTAACTCCTACCAATCCTTCCCCTAGGAGCATGCATAGTAGTACTTTGCTTCGAGGGCTAATAAACCTTTTGCAATAAGTATATGAGTTCTTTATGACTAATGTGAGTCCATGGATTATATGCACTCTTACCTTTCTATCATTGCCAGCCTCTTCGGTACCGTGCATTTCCCTTTCTCACCTTGAGAGTTGGTGCAAACTTCGCTGGTGCATCCAAACCCCGTGATACGATACGCTCTATCACACATAAACATCTTTATATCTTCCTCAAAATAACCACCATACCTACCTATTATGGCATTTCCATAGCCATTCCGAGATATATTGCCATGCAACTTTCCACCATTCCGTTAATCATGACACGCATCATCATTGTCATATTGCCTTGCATGATCATGTAGTTGATATCGTATTTGTGGCAAAGCCACCATGCATAATTTTTCACACATGTCACTCTTGATTCATTGCCCATCCCGGTACACCACCGGGGGCATTCACATAGAGTCATATCTTGTTCTAGTTTTGAGTTGTAATTCATGAGTTGTAAATAAATAGAAGTGTGATGATCATCATTATTAGAGCATTGTCCCTTAGAAAAAAAGAAAGGCCAAAAAGAAAAAAAAAGGAAAGGCCAAAGAAAAAAAAGAAAAAAAGAAAGGCAAAAAAAAAGAAAGGCCCCAAAAAAAGAAGAAAAGAAAAAAAGGAAAATAAAAAAGGGGGACAATGTTACCATCTTTTTCCACACTTGTGCTTCAAAGTAGCACCATGTTCTTCATATAGAGAGTCTCTTATGTTGTCACTTTCATATACTAGTGGGAATTTTTCATTGTAGAACTTGGCTTGTATATTCCAATGATGGGCTTCCTCAAAATGCCCTAGGTCTTCATGAGCAAGCAAGTTGGATGCACACCCACTTAGTTTTTTTGTTGATCTTTCAGACACTTATAGCTCTAGTGCATCCGTTGCATGGCAATTCCTACTCCTCATGTTGACATCAATTGATGGGCATCTCCATAGCCCATTGATTAGCCTCGTCAATGTGAGACTTCTTTCTCCTTTTTTGTCTTCTCCACACAACCTCCATCATAATATTCTATTCCATCCATAGTGCTATATCAATGGCTCACGCTCATGTATTACGTGAGAGTTGAAAGAAGCTGAAGCGCGTTAAAAAGTATGAACCAATTGCTTGGCTGAAACCGGGGTTGTTCTTGAAGGGAGTATTTTGTGTGATGAAAATGAAGCATAGCCTAACTATATAATTCTGTAGGCCTGAACCTTCTAATGCCATGTTAATTTGAGAAGACATGATTGCTTTATTAGTATGCTTGAAGTATTACTATTTCTTATGTCAATATAAACTTTTATTTTGAATCATTTGGATCTGAACATTCATGCCACAATAAAGAAAATTACATTGAGAATTATGCTAGGTAGCATTCCACATCAAAAACTCTGTTTTTATCATTTACCTATTGGAGGACGAGCAGGAATTAAGCTTGGGGATGCTTGATACGTCTCCAACGTATCTATAATTTTTGATTGTTCCATGCTATTATATTACCCGTTTTGGATGTTTATGTGCTTTACTTTACACTTTTATATCATTTTTGGGACTAACCTACTAACCGGAGGCCCAACCCGAATTGCTGTTTTTTTTTGCCTATTTCAGTGTTTCGAAGAAAACGAATATCAAACGGAATGAAACCTTTGGGAGCGATCTTTTTGGAACAAACGCAATCTAGGAGACTTGGAGTGGACGTCAAGCAGCAAACGAGGCGGCCACGTGGGTGCCCGGTGCGCCCCCCACCCTCGTGGGCCCCTCGTGGCTCAACCGACCTACTTCTTCCTCCTATATATATGCACGTACCCCGAGAACATCCAGGAGCACCACGAAAAACTATTTCCACCGCCGCAACCTTCTGTATCTGCGAGATCCCATCTTGGAGTCTTCGCCGTGCTCCGTCGGAGGGGGAATCGACCACGGAGGGCCTCTACATCATCTCGAAGGCCTCTCCGATGAGTTGTGAGTAGTTTACCACAGACCTTCGGGTACATAGTTATTAGCTAGATGGCTTCTTCTCTCTCTTTGAATCTCAATACAAAGTTCTCCTCGATCTTCTTGGAGATCTATTCAATGTAACTCCTTTTGCGGTGTGTTTGTCGAGATCCGATGAATTGTGGGTTTATGATCAAGTTTGTCTATGAGAAGTAATTGAATCTCCTCTGAATTCTTTTATGTGTGATTGGTTATCTTTGCAAGTCTCTTCGATTTATCAGTTTGGTTTGGCCTACTAGATTGATATTTCTTGCAATAGGAGAAGTGCTTAGCTTTGGGTTCAATCTTGCGGTGTCCTTTCCCAATGACAGTAGGGGCAGCAAGGCACGTATTGTATTGTTGCCATCGAGGATAAAAAGATGGGGTTTATATCATATTTCTTGAGTTTATCCCTCTACATCATGTCATCTTTCTTAACGCGTTACTCTGTTCTTATGAACTTAATACTCTAGATGCAGGCAGGAGTAGGTCGTTGTGTGGAGTAATAATAGTAGATGCAGAATTGTTTCGGCCTACTTGTTGCGGATGTGATGCCTATATACGTGATCATGCCTAGATATTCTCATAATTATGCACTTTTCTATCAATTGCTCGACAGTAATTTGTTCACCCACCGTAATACTTATGCTATTTTGAGAGAAGCCGCTAGTGAAACCTATGGCCCCCGGGTCTATCTTTTATCATATAAGTTTCCGATCTACTTTTATTTGCATCTTTTACTTTCCAATCTATATCATAAAAATACCAAAAATATTTATCTTATCTTATTATCTCTACCAGGTCTCACTTTCGCTAGTTTCCGTGAAGGGATTGACAACCCCTTTATCGCGTTGGTTGCGAGGTTCTTGTTTGTTTGTGTAGGTACGAGGGACTTTTGAGGAGCCTCATACTGGATTGATACCTTGGTTCTCAAAAACTGAGGAAATACTTACGCTACTTTGCTGCATAACCCTTTCCTCTTCAAGGGAAAACCAGCGCAGTGCTCAAGAGGTAGCACCGGGGCATCCCTGGGGTCCGTGACGGCATCCCTGGTGAGAGCCAATGTCGTCTGGCCGGACGTCGCCCGGGCAGGCCCAACGGTCACGGTAGCCTTGGTGAGCGTTGCACCCGAGGCAGTACCGGTGACCACCAATGTCGAGGCTACCCCAGCCTGAATCGATCAAGGTGTGTAGGTTATTGACTTGGAGGCCTCTGCTCCTCCTAAGCCCAGGATCGATACGCTGATGGACGATGGCAGTTGTGTAGGCCGGGTCAGCGTCAGGTGCATAGTAGCTCTTTTGTGCACGCAAGGTTCGTTATATTCTTGTAAATTAGCGAGCTATTGGTTTTTAAATTACACATCGAATTGGGCACTAGACCTATAATTTGAGCATATATGCTTGATTGATTTGTTAATGCATGTTAAATATGTCAATTGTCTGGGCTGGCCTATCTGTATATTATCTAAATTTGCAATATGCACAATTAATATGCAAATGCCTTCTAGATATTCGTGTTGTTCGTCACGTTGAAAACGTGGACATTCTCTACTCTAATGGACACACACTTAAACTAAATAAATTGTGTATGATACTAATACTTTCCATGAAAATTTAAGAACTTGGCGAACAACATTTGAGTATATATATACAGACGGTCTAGCTAATATTAGCAGAATAACTATTCTGCACACCACTTCCGCACTGCATGCTGTACGCAAGTTCACGTCATTCTTTGAACCAAGTGTGCTGCAGTACTCACACGAGTGAACTTCTCGTCGAAAAAAACTGCACACGTTATTTTTTCGGTACTGTTTTCGCTCAAATTTTTTAACCGTTTATCGGAATGAGGTGTGTAATATACCGTTGAAAAGCTATGAATTAGGCGCAACTTTGACATGTTGAACACTTTTCGAGATTCCACACGGTTTAAGAGCAGTCTTGAAAATGGTGCGGCCCATGACGAGTGGCAGCGAGCGTTTTTTCGCGATTTCTTCTAAACCGCTTGTTGGAATGAAGCAAATGATACGCCGTTGGATAGATATCATCGAGGTGCATCTTTTTCATATATAAATGTTTCTCTAGTTCCTTACGGTTTAACAGCAGTTTCAAAGTTACAAAATCACGGAATTCTGTTTTTCAAATTTTTTCAAATTTTTGGTACTGTTTTTGCTCCAGTTTTTGAACCTTTTGTCGAAACGAGGCGTGTGATATGCCATTGGAAAGCTACGAACGAGGCGCAACTTTCATATGTTGGAATGGTTTTGAGAATCCTTATGGTTTTTAATTAATTTTGAAAATCGTACAACTGACGACGAGAGGCAGCGGCCGTTTTTGTGAAATTTTCGCAAACCGCTGGTTGAAATGATTCAAATTATACGCCGATAGAAAGATATCGACGAGGCGCAACTTTTTCATGTATCACACTCTCACTAATTCTTCACGGTTTAAAAGCAGTTTTGAAATTACTGAAATGTGGGTACTTTGTTTTTCACGACACCCAAATCGATGAGTGAACTTCATCAAACAGAAAACCGCACTGCTAACCGCACTGCAGCAGGCGGGCAAGTGAACTTCATGGTTTTTTTTGTCGGACATAAATTTTCCAAGACGAGCAAGTGAACCGCATCAATACAAAAAATGAACCGCAACACTTTCGAAAGTGAACCGCATGAGTTACCGTTGACGTTTTCATGTAACACGTTTTTTTAGGACAGTGTTTTTCTTTAATACGTTTCGGGACTGTACTAATGAGCGAAGTGCACTGCATTCTTCTATTTTGTCCTTTTTTTCTTCTTTGTGTTAACGCATCCGGACTCCAGAGTAGAGGCTAGTGCACTGCATTAGTTTCTTTTTCTAACTTTTTTTCTTTTCATCAAAATGAACAGCTTGAGAAAGATGGAATGAACCTCTAGAAACAACCAATAGTTCTTCAAAAAGAAGTACATCCAGCAACCACACATTGAATGGCACAACAAATTCAGAAAAATATGCAACCCCCACAGAAATTACATCCCGAGCTGCACTTACACGTTTGCCGAACTGCATGAGACATACGTTCATCCAAGTACTGCATGTTCATCCGAGTACTGCATGGTCAATGACTTTACACATCAAACCGCATGATGCACAACTTGTAGTAAAAAAAAAGTGCACAAACTATCCGCCACCATACCAGAGCTGCACAGGGCGATATACTAAACCGCACGCCTGTGCAAACCGAGCTGCATGGGATGTGCTGCTGAACCTCTGTCGAGTAGCGCATTTTGAATGTGAATCTCATCAAGCTCCCATATAAATTGCAGGAACGGTCAGAGTGGACCGCACCAAGTGCAGTGCAGGAGTAAGTGCAAAATTATATGGAAATATGCACAAGAAAACTGCACACCTCAGGACAAGGAACCGATTTCCTTTCAAAAAATTAACTGGCAAAAATCTGGAAATTAAACCGAAAGAACAACGCATAGCAAAATCTAGTGGAAGAGAGAGGGATGAGTGCACTGCCGCGACCGTCATTGGTTGAAGGAGAGACGGCCCTTGGGGCAGTGTATCTCGCGTGCATCGCGGTGAAGGGATGGCGGGGCGGCGCCGTCAAGTGTCGGGGATGGGGAGGAGGCTTTGGAGGCCGGCCGTGGCAACCGAGTTGCACGGGGGTGGCAACCGAGCTGCACAGGCCTGCCAACCGAGCTGCACGGCACTGGTGGTGTTGTGGCTGCCTTGGATCCCTCATCGCTGACCGCTGAGATAACCAAATCACCTCCAATTTTTGAAGCCAGCTGCCCCAGATGCCCCCGGGACGGCAAGTCCCATGGCTTTGACAGTGGACTGCATGGAGAGGAGGAAGCGGGGCACACCTCTGTGCGATGGTGGACTGGAGTGGCGAAATCCTCCCTGTCAAAGCTGCCTCGTCAGGACTCTGCGATGCTCGAGGCCGCTGTGGAGGTACCCCAGATCGAGGGCCCGTCTGTGTTGTCTACGTGGCCAGCCATGACGCCCGAGAGAGGGGGCCGCCCTGATCCATTGGAAGAAGGTGCTGCGAGAGGAGAAGCTGGTGCGGCGACTCATGGCGAGCTCTGGGATAAGCGCGGTGTGGAGGCTATGGCGGCCCCCCCGGTGACGAATTGGTGCAGAAGGTGGAGGGGTTGGGGTGTGAGGTGGGAGGGGACCGGGGGAGGAGCGCGGGGTAGATCCGGAGCAGCCGGGTCCGACGCGGCGGGGAGGATGCTGCAGGGGGGGCTCTCTGGATCACCAGTGGGGGGTGGGACGAGGTCAGGGCATGGGTTGAGTGGCGTAGGAAGGAGGTTGGTGGTGGTGGGGGTCGCGGGGGCGGCGAGGGAAGAGGCCAGATGGGGGAGGAGGCCGACGGGGGAAGATGTGTTGGGGAACATAGTAATTTCAAAAAAATTCCTACGCACACGCAAGATCATGGTGATGCATAGCAACGAGAGGGGAGAGTGTTGTCCACGTACCCTCGTAGACCGTAAGCGGAAGTGTTATGACAACACGGTTGATGTAGTCGTACGTCTTCACTATCCGACCGATCCGAGTACCGAACGTACGGCACCTCCGAGTTTAGCACACGTTCAGCTCGATGACGATCCCCGGACTCCGATCCAACAGGGTGTCAGGGATGAGTTCCGTCAGCACGACGGTGTGGTGACGATGATGATGTTCTACCGACGCAGGGCTTCGCCTAAGCACCGCAACGATACGACCGAGGTGGAATATGGTGGAGGGGGGCACCGCACACGGCTAAGGAACGATCACGAAGATCAACTTGTGTGTCTTGGGGTGCCCCCCTACCCTCGTATATAAAGGAGCAAGGGGGGAGGCCGGCCGGCCCTAGGGGCGCGCCAAGGAGGGGGGAGTCCTCCTCCTAGTGGGAGTAGGGCTCCCCTTTCCTAGTCCCACTAGGAAGGAGGAAGGGGAAAGGAAAGAGAGTGAGAGGGAGAGGGAAAGAGGGGCCACGCCCCCCTCCCCTAGTCCAATTCGGACTCCCCATGGGGGGGGGCACCTCCTGGGCTGCTGCCCTCTCTCTCCCCTCAGGCCCACTAAGTCCCAATACTTCCCCGGGGGGTTCCAGTAACCCCTCCGGCACTCCAGTTTTCTTCGAAATCACTCGGATCACTTCCGGTGTCCGAATATAGTCGTCCAATATATTAATCTATATGTCTCGACCATTTCGAGACTCCTCTCATGTCCGTGATCACATCCGGGACTCCGAACAACCTTCGGTACATCAAAACTTATAAACTCATAATAAAATTGTCATCGTAACGTTAAGCGTGCGGACCCTACGGGTTCGAGAACTATGTAGACATGACCTAGAACTGTTTTTGGTCAATAACCAACAGCGGAACCTGGATGCTCATATTGGCTTCTACATATTCTACGAAGATCTTTATCGGTCAAACCGCACAACAACATATGTTGTTCCCTTTTCCATCGGTATGTTACTTGCCCGAGATTCGATCGTCGGTATCCAATACCTAGTTCAATCTCGTTACCGGCAAGTCTCTTTACTTGTTACGTAATGCATCATTCCGTAACCAACTCATTGGCCACATTGCTTGCAAGGCTTATAGTGACGTGCATTACGGAGAGGGCCCGGAGATACCTCTCCAACAATCGGAGTGACAAATCCTAATCTCGAAATACGCCAACTCAACATGTACCTTCGGAGAAACCTGTAGAACTCCTTTATAATCACCCAGTTACGTTGTGACGTTTGGTAGCACACAAAGTGTTCCTCCGGTAAACGGGAGTTGCATAATCTCATAGTTATAGGAACATGTATAAGTCATGAAGAAAGCAATAGCAACATACTAAACGATCAAGTGCTAAGCTAACGGAATGGGTCAAGTAAATCACATCATTCACCTAATGATGTGATCCCGTTAATCAAATGACAACTCATGTCTATGGTTAGGAAACTTAACCATCTTTGATTAAAGAGCTAGTCAAGTAGAGGCATACTAGTGACACTATGTTTGTCTATGTATTCACACATGTATTATGTTTCCGGTTAATACAATTCTAGCATGAATAATAAACATTTATCATGATATAAGGAAATAAATAATAACTTTAGTATTGCCTCTAGGGCATATTTCCTTCAAGATGCCAGATGGGGGAGGAGGCCGCGGGGCCGGCGAGGGAAGAAGCCAGATGGGGAGGAGGCCGTCATGCAGGTGGGGGAAGAAGCCAGATGAGGAAGGGGGCACCGCGGGGCGGCGGAGGAGGCCACGGTGCCGGCGAGGGAAGAAGCCGGTGAGGGTGGGGCGGCGCGTCGGACGGGCATGGCTGGCATGGCTCTCCAGCAGGCAGCAGTGGATCGGGGACGTCACGGGAGGAGGAGGGAGGTGGGGGCTTGTGGGGGAGGTGCGCCGGAGGAGGAGGGAGGTGGGGCTGGTGGGGATTTGACCGTGGTGGAGAAGGTGGGCGGTCTGCGGTGGGCGTGGGGTGGGCTGTTTTTGTGTTTTTTCATTTGGTTGTGCCTGTTCGGGGTGTTATCATAATAGACCCACCCATATATATATATATATATATATATATATATATATATATATATATACACACACACACACACACACACACACACACACACACACGATCGACCGAGCCAACAACTTTGATCGCACCCTCAATGAGCCACCACCGCTCGCGTCACGCTGGCCTAAAATTTTAGGCTGACCAATGTAATTTTACGTTGAGTGGTCGTGGGGCTTAGGGCCCACTACCCCGAGCGCGAGCAGTTCCCAACCCGTTCGATTTCCTAAACCTAACTTACTCCGATGCCGCCCTCGCCCCTCTCTTTCGCTAGAGCCACCCTCGTCTCCCTCTCCTTCCTGATCTCCTCCCCCCGCCTTCACTCCCAATTTTGGGTTGAATTGAACCAAGGTGCGACGATGTGGCTGGTGGTAGAAGCTCAAGGCCGAGGTATCGCAGCTGGTGCGCGGAAGAACAAGCCATCTATGAGGTGTTCCTGGCCGCCGTCAACTTGTCTCGACATGCTCTTCATGTATGGGTAGATGCTCTCCTTCCAGGACGGTGAGCGATGCACCATGGTGTAGGTGCCTCTTATCCAGGCACCGATGTGCACCCCAACTGACTCTTCCTCAACCCTCCTTGCGATAACCTTCTGCCGTGGCCACTGCTTCGTCCAGGCCTGCACTTCGCCGCCACACCTTTGTTGTTCCTTCTTCATCGGAGAAACTGGAAGGTTTGTGCCAAGGCCTCCATCACCGTCCCAGACTGCTTCTCAAATTCTGCATCTTCCTGCTCGATTTACTTGTATCATCTGCATTGGAAATGCAAGGTACTGATGTATTGGTGATGTAGGACTGTAGGTTGTATCTCCGTTGGTTTCGGTATGCTTTTGTTTTGGGCAGAAACATACCGATATCTTGCAAGAGAAGAGCGAAAATTGCATCTAAGGAGACATCAGAGTGAACTAAGTGCTTGTAGTTGTTACAGAACGTAGTTGGACTGAGTCAAATTTGACAAACCGCATATGGGTTTGTATGCTTCTTCTAGATATTGTCTCGGTTTTGGGGTATCAAATGCTTGTCCATAAGATCCATATGTAAACGTATTTGGCTAAACCCAATGATGTAGATTAGGTTCGCTCTTTTTGTCGTGGTAATTGTTCACAGTGCTATATCCATGGCTCACGCTCATGTATTACATGAGAGTTGAAAAAAGCTGAAGCGCGTTACAAAGTATGAACCAATTGCTTGGCTGAAACCGGGGTTGTTCTTGAAGGGAGTATTTTGTGTGATAAAAATGAAGCATAGCCTAACTATATGATTCTGTAGGCCTGAACCTTCTAATGCCATGTTAATTTGAGAAGACATGATTGCTTTATTAGTATGCTTGAAGTATTACTATTTCTTATGTCAATATAAACTTTTATTTTTGAATCATTTGGATCTGAACATTCATGCCACAATAAAGAAAATTACATTGAGAATTATGCTAGGTAGCATTCCACATCAAAAATTCTGTTTTTATCATTTACCTACTAGAGGACGAGCAGGAATTAAGCTTGGGGATGCTTGATACGTCTCCAACGTATCTATAATTTTTGATTGTTCCATGCTATTATATTACCCTTTTTGGATGTTTATGGGCTTTACTTTACACTTTTATATCATTTTTGGGACTAACCTACTAACTGGAGGCCTAGTCCGAATTGCTGTTTTTTTGCCTATTTCAGTGTTTCGAAGAAAACGAATATCAAATGGAGTCCAAACGGAATGAAACCTTTGGGAGCGATCTTTTTGGAACAAACGCAATCTATGAGACTTGGAGTGGACGTCAAGCAGCAAACGAGGCGGCCACGAGGGTGCCCGGCACGCCCCCCACCCTTGTGGGCCCCTCGTGGCTCAACCGACCTACTTATTCCTCCTATATATATACACGTACCCCAAGAACATCCAGGAGCACCACGAAAAACTATTTCCACCGCCGCAACCTTCTGTATCCGCGAGATCCCATCTTGGAGTCTTCGCCGACGCTCCGTCGGAGGGGGAATCGACCATGGAGGGCCTCTACATCATCTCCAAGGCCTTTCCGATGAGTTGTGAGTAGTTTACCACAGATCTTCGGGTACATAGTTATTAGCTAGATGGCTTCTTCCCTCTCTTTGAATCACAATACAAAGTTCTCCTCGATCTTCTTGGAGATCTATTCGATGTAACTCCTTTTGCGGTGCGTTTGTCGAGATCCGATGAATTGTGGGTTTATGATCAAGTTTATCGATGAGAAGTAATTGAATCTCCTCTGAATTCTTTTATGTGTGATTAGTTATCTTTGCAAGTCTCTTCGAATTATTAGTTTGGTTTGGCCTACTAGATTGATCTTTCTTGCAATAGAAGAAGTGCTTAGCTTTGGGTTCAATCTTGCGGTGTCCTTTCCCAATGACAGTAGGGGCAGCAAGGCACGTATTGTATTGTTGCTATCGAGGATAAAAAGATGGGGTTTATATCATATTGCTTGAGTTTATCCCTCTACATCATGTCGTCTTTCTTAATCGTTACTCTGTTCTTCTTAACTTAATACTCTAGATGCAGGTGGAGTAGGTCGTTGTGTGGAGTAATAGTAGTAGATGCAGAATCGTTTCGGCCTACTTGCTGCGGACGTGATGCCTATATACATGGTCATGCCTAGATATTCTCACAATTATGCACTTTTCTATCAATTGCTCGATAGCAATTTGTTCACCCACCGTAATACTTATGCTATCTTGAGAGAAGCCACTAGTGAAACCTATGGCCCCCGGGTCTATCTTTTATCATATAAGTTTCCGATCTACTTTTATTTGCATCTTTTACTTTCCAATCTATATCATAAAAATACCAAAAATATTTATCTTATCTTATTATCTCTACCAGATCTCACTTTCGCAAGTTTCCGTGAAGGGATTGACAACCCCTTTATCGCGTTGGTTGCGAGGCTCTTGTTTGTTTGTGTAGGTACGAGGGACTTTTGAGGAGCCTCATACTGGATTGATACCTTGGTTCTCAAAAACTGAGGAAATACTTACGCTACTTTGCTGCATCACCCTTTCCTCTTCAAGGGAAAACCAGCGCGGTGCTCAAGAGGTAGCACCGGGGCATGCCTGGGGTCCGTGACGGCATCCCTGGCGAGAGCCAATGTCGTCTGGCCGGACGTCGCTCGGGCAGGCCCAACGGTCACGGTAGCCTTGGTGAGCGTTGCGCCCAAGGCAGTACCAGCGACCGCCAATGTCGAGGCTGCCCCAGCCTGAATCGATCAAGGTGTGTAGGTTATTGACTTGGAGGCCGCTGCTCCTCCTAAGCCCAGGATCGATACGCTGATGGACGATGGCAATTGTGTATGCTGGGCCAGCGTCAGGTGCATAGTAGCTCTTTTGTGCACGCAAGGTTCGTTATATTCTTGTAAATTAGCTAGCTATTGGTTTTTAAATTACACATCGAACTGGGCACTAGAAGTATAATTTGAGCATATATGCTCGATTGATTTGTTAATGCATGTTAAATATGTCAATTATCTAGGCTGGCCTATCTGTACATTATCTGAATTTGCAATATGCACAATTAATATGCAAATGCCTTCTAGATATTCGTGTTGTTCGTCACGTTGAAAAAGTGGACATTCTCTACTCTATCGGACACACGCTTAAACTAAATGAATTATGTATGATACTAATACTTTTCATGAAAATTTAAGAACACACACACACACACACACACGATCGACCGAGCCAACAACTTTGATCGCACCCTCAATGAGCCTCCACCGCTCGCGTCGCACTGGCCTAAAATTTTAGGCTGACCAATGTAATTTTACGTTGAGTGGTCGTGGGTCTTGGGGCCCACTACTTCGAGCGCGAGCGGTTCCCAACCCGTTCGATTTCCTAAACCTAACTTACTCCGACACCGCCCTCGCCCCTCTCTTTCGCTGGTGCCACCCTCGTCTCCCTCTCCTTCCTGATCTCTTCCCCCCGCCTTCACTCCCAATTTTGGGTTGAATTGAACCAAGGTGCGACGATGTGGCTGGTGGTAGAAGCTCAAGGCCGAGGCAGTGTGGCTGGTGCGCGGAAGAACAAGCCATCTATGAGGTGTTCCTGGCCGCCGTCAACTTGTCTCGACATGGTCTTCATGTATGGGCAGATGCTCTCCTTCCAGGACGGTGAGCGATGCACCATGGTGTAGTTGCCTCTTATCCAGGCACCGATGTGCACCCCAACTGACTCTTCCTCAACCCTCCTTGCGATAACCTTCTGCCGTGGCCACTGCTTCGTCCAGGCCTGCACTTCGCCGCCACACCTTTGTTGTTCCTTCTTCATCGGAGAAACTGGAAGGTTTGTGCCAAGGCCTCCATCACCGTCCCAGACTGCTTCTCAAATTCTGTATCTTCCCTTTCGATTTACTTGTATCATCTGCATTGGAAATGCAAAGTCTTGATGTATTGGTGATGTAGGATCAGAGGTTGTATCTCCGTTGGTTTCGGTATGCTTTTGTTTTGGGCAGAAACATACCGATATCTTGCAAGAGAAGAGCGAAAATTGCATCTAAGGAGACATCGAGTGAACTAAGTGCTTGTAGTTGTTACTGAGCGTGGTTGGACTGAGTCAAATTTGACAAACCGCATATGGGTTTGTATGCTTCTTCTAGATATTGTCTCGGTTTTGGGTATCAAATGCTTGTCCATAAGATCCATATGTAAACGTGTTTGGCTAAACCCAATGATGTAGATTAGGTTCGCTCTTTTTGTCGTGGTAATTGTTCACGATGCTATATCCATGGCTCACGCTCATGTATTACATGAGAGTTGAAAAAAAATGAAGCGTTACAAAGTATGAACCAATTGCTTGGCTGAAACCGGGTTGTTCTTGAAGGGAGTATTTTGTGTGATAAAAATGAAGCATAGCCTAACTATATGATTACAGAGGCTGAACCTTCTAATGCCATGTTAATTTGAGAAGACATGATTGCTTTATTAGTATGCTTGAAGTATTACTATTTCTTATGTCAATATAAACTTTTATTTTTGAATCATTTGGATCTGAACATTCATGCCACAATAAAGAAAATTACATTGAGAATTATGCTAGGTAGCATTCCACATCAAAAATTCTGTTTTTGTCATTTACCTACTGGAGGACGAGCAGGAATTAAGCTTGGGGATGCTTGATACGTCTCCAACGTATCTATAATTTTTGATTGTTCCATGCTATTATATTACCCTTTTTGGATGTTTATGGGCTTTACTTTACACTTTTATATCATTTTTGGGACTAACCTACTAACTGGAGGCCTAGTCCGAATTGCTGTTTTTTGCCTATTTCAAAGTTTCAAGAAAACGAATATCAAATGGAGTCCAAACGGAATGAAACCTTTGGGAGCGATCTTTTTGGAACAAACGCAATCTATGAGACTTGGAGTGGACGTCAAGCAGCAAACGAGGCGGCCACGAGGGTGCCCGGCACGCCCCCCACCCTTGTGGGCCCCTCGTGGCTCAACCGACCTACTTATTCCTCCTATATATATACACGTACCCCAAGAACATCCAGGAGCACCACGAAAAACTATTTCCACCGCCGCAACCTTCTGTATCCGCGAGATCCCATCTTGGAGTCTTCGCCGACGCTCCGTCGGAGGGGGAATCGACCATGGAGGGCCTCTACATCATCTCCAAGGCCTTTCCGATGAGTTGTGAGTAGTTTACCACAGATCTTCGGGTACATAGTTATTAGCTAGATGGCTTCTTCCCTCTCTTTGAATCACAATACAAAGTTCTCCTCGATCTTCTTGGAGATCTATTCGATGTAACTCCTTTTGCGGTGCGTTTGTCGAGATCCGATGAATTGTGGGTTTATGATCAAGTTTATCGATGAGAAGTAATTGAATCTCCTCTGAATTCTTTTATGTGTGATTAGTTATCTTTGCAAGTCTCTTCGAATTATTAGTTTGGTTTGGCCTACTAGATTGATCTTTCTTGCAATAGAAGAAGTGCTTAGCTTTGGGTTCAATCTTGCGGTGTCCTTTCCCAATGACAGTAGGGGCAGCAAGGCACGTATTGTATTGTTGCTATCGAGGATAAAAAGATGGGGTTTATATCATATTGCTTGAGTTTATCCCTCTACATCATGTCGTCTTTCTTAATGCGTTACTCTGTTCTTACGAACTTAATACTCTAGATGCAGGCAGGAGTAGGTCGTTGTGTGGAGTAATAGTAGTAGATGCAGAATCGTTTCGGCCTACTTGCTGCGGACGTGATGCCTATATACATGGTCATGCCTAGATATTCTCACAATTATGCACTTTTCTATCAATTGCTCGATAGCAATTTGTTCACCCACCGTAATACTTATGCTATCTTGAGAGAAGCCACTAGTGAAACCTATGGCCCCCGGGTCTATCTTTTATCATATAAGTTTCCGATCTACTTTTATTTGCATCTTTTACTTTCCAATCTATATCATAAAAATACCAAAAATATTTATCTTATCTTATTATCTCTACGGATCTCACTTTCGAAGTTTCCGTGAAGGGATTGACAACCCCTTTATCGCGTTGGTTGCGAGGCTCTTGTTTGTTTGTGTAGGTACGAGGGACTTTTGAGGAGCCTCATCTTTGGATTGATACCTTGGTTCTCAAAAACGAGGAAATACTTACGCTACTTTGCTGCATCACCCTTTCCTCTTCAAGGAAAACCAGCGGTGCTCAAGAGGTAGCACCGGGCATGCTCAGGGTCCGTGGCGGCATCCTGGCGAGAGCCAATGTCGTCGGCGGACGTCGCTCGGGCAGGCCAACGTCACGGTAGCCTTGGTGGCGTTGCGCCCAAGGCGATACCAGCGACCGCCAATGTCGAGGCTGCCCCACTGAATCGATCAAGGTGTGTAGGTTATTGACTTGGAGGCCGCTGCTCCTCCTAAGCCCGGGATCGTCTGTTGATGGACGATGGCAATTGTGTATCTTTGGCCGGCGTCAGTGCATAGTAGCTCTTTTGTGCACGCAAGGTTTGTTATATTCTTGTAAATTAGCTAGCTATTGGTTTTTAAATTACACATCGAACTGGGCACTAGAAGTATAATTTGAGCATATATGCTCGATTGATTTGTTAATGCATGTTAAATATGTCAATTATCTAGGCTGGCCTATCTGTACATTATCTGAATTTGCAATATGCACAATTAATATGCAAATGCCTTCTAGATATTCGTGTTGTTAAATCACGTTGAAAAAGTGGACATTCTCTACTCTATCGGACACACGCTTAAACTAAATGAATTATGTATGATACTAATACTTTTCATGAAAATTTAAGAACACACACACACACACACACACACACACGATCGACCGAGCCAACAACTTTGATCGCACCCTCAATGAGCCTCCACCGCTCGCGTCGCACTGGCCTAAAATTTTAGGCTGACCAATGTAATTTTACGTTGAGTGGTCGTGGGTCTTGGGGCCCACTACCTCGAGCGCGAGCGGTTCCCAACCCGTTCGATTTCCTAAACCTAACTTACTCCGATGCCGCCCTCGCCCCTCTCTTTCGCTGGAGCCACCCTCGTCTCCCTCTCCTTCCTGATCTCCTCCCCCCGCCTTCACTCCCAATTTTGGGTTGAATTGAACCAAGGTGCGACGATGTGGCTGGTGGTAGAAGCTCAAGGCCGAGGTATCGCAGCTGGTGCGCGGAAGAACAAGCCATCTATGAGGTGTTCCTGGCCGCCGTCAACTTGTCTCGACATGCTCTTCATGTATGGGTAGATGCTCTCCTTCCAGGACGGTGAGCGATGCACCATGGTGTAGGTGCCTCTTATCCAGGCACCGATGTGCACCCCAACTGACTCTTCCTCAACCCTCCTTGCGATAACCTTCTGCCGTGGCCACTGCTTCGTCCAGGCCTGCACTTCGCCGCCACACCTTTGTTGTTCCTTCTTCATCGGAGAAACTGGAAGGTTTGTGCCAAGGCCTCCATCACCGTCCCAGACTGCTTCTCAAATTCTGCATCTTCCTGCTCGATTTACTTGTATCATCTGCATTGGAAATGCAAGGTACTGATGTATTGGTGATGTAGGACTGTAGGTTGTATCTCCGTTGGTTTCGGTATGCTTTTGTTTTGGGCAGAAACATACCGATATCTTGCAAGAGAAGAGCGAAAATTGCATCTAAGGAGACATCAGAGTGAACTAAGTGCTTGTAGTTATTCTGAGCGTGGTTGGACTGAGTCAAATTTGACAAACCGCATATGGGTTTGTATGCTTCTTCTAGATATTGTCTCGGTTTTGGGGTATCAAATGCTTGTCCATAAGATCCATATGTAAACGTATTTGGCTAAACCCAATGATGTAGATTAGGTTCGCTCTTTTTGTCGTGGTAATTGTTCACAGTGCTATATCCATGGCTCACGCTCATGTATTACATGAGAGTTGAAAAAAGCTGAAGCGCGTTACAAAGTATGAACCAATTGCTTGGCTGAAACCGGGGTTGTTCTTGAAGGGAGTATTTTGTGTGATAAAAATGAAGCATAGCCTAACTATATGATTACAGAGGCTGAACCTTCTAATGCCATGTTAATTTGAGAAGACATGATTGCTTTATTAGTATGCTTGAAGTATTACTATTTCTTATGTCAATATAAACTTTTATTTTTGAATCATTTGGATCTGAACATTCATGCCACAATAAAGAAAATTACATTGAGAATTATGCTAGGTAGCATTCCACATCAAAATTCTGTTTTTATCATTTACCTCTTGGAGGACGAGCAGGAATTAAGCTTGGGGATGCTTGATACGTCTCCAACGTATCTATAATTTTTGATTGTTCCATGCTATTATATTACCCTTTTTGGATGTTTATGGGCTTTACTTTACACTTTTATATCATTTTTGGGACTAACCTACTAACTGGAGGCCTAGTCCGAATTGCTGTTTTTTTGCCTATTTCAGTGTTTCGAAGAAAACGAATATCAAATGGAGTCCAAACGGAATGAAACCTTTGGGAGCGATCTTTTTGGAACAAACGCAATCTATGAGACTTGGAGTGGGCGTCAAGCGACAAGCAGCGGCCACGAGGGTGCCCGGCACGCCCCCCACCCTTGTGGGCCCCTCGTGGCTCAACCGACCTACTTATTCCTCCTATATATATACACGTACCCCAAGAACATCCAGGAGCACCACGAAAAACTATTTCCACCGCCGCAACCTTCTGTATCCGCGAGATCCCATCTTGAAGTCTTCGCCGACGCTCCGTCGGAGGGGGAATCGACCATGGAGGGCCTCTACATCATCTCCAAGGCCTTTCCGATGAGTTGTGAGTAGTTTACCACAGATCTTCGGGTACATAGTTATTAGCTAGATGGCTTCTTCCCTCTCTTTGAATCACAATACAAAGTTCTCCTCGATCTTCTTGGAGATCTATTCGATGTAACTCCTTTTGCGGTGCGTTTGTCGAGATCCGATGAATTGTGGGTTTATGATCAAGTTTATCGATGAGAAGTAATTGAATCTCCTCTGAATTGTTTTATGTGTGATTAGTTATCTTTGCAAGTCTCTTCGAATTATTAGTTTGGTTTGGCCTACTAGATTGATCTTTCTTGCAATAGAAGAAGTGCTTAGCTTTGGGTTCAATCTTGCGGTGTCCTTTCCCAATGACAGTAGGGGCAGCAAGGCACGTATTGTATTGTTGCTATCGAGGATAAAAAGATGGGGTTTATATCATATTGCTTGAGTTTATCCCTCTACATCATGTTGTCTTTCTTAATGCGTTACTCTGTTCTTATGAACTTAATACTCTAGATGCAGGCAGGAGTAGGTCGTTGTGTGGAGTAATAGTAGTAGATGCAGAATCGTTTCGGCCTACTTGCTGCGGACGTGATGCCTATATACATGGTCATGCCTAGATATTCTCACAATTATGCACTTTTCTATCAATTGCTCGATAGCAATTTGTTCACCCACCGTAATACTTATGCTATCTTGAGAGAAGCCACTAGTGAAACCTATGGCCCCCGGGTCTATCTTTTATCATATAAGTTTCCGATCTACTTTTATTTGCATCTTTTACTTTCCAATCTATATCATAAAAATACCAAAAATATTTATCTTATCTTATTATCTCTACGGATCTCACTTTCATGAAGTTTCCATGAAGGGATTGACAACCCCTTTATCGCGTTGGTTGCGAGGCTCTTGTTTGTTTGTGTAGGTACGAGGGACTTTTGAGGAGCCTCATACTGGATTGATACCTTGGTTCTCAAAAACTGAGGAAATACTTACGCTACTTTGCTGCATCACCCTTTCCTCTTCAAGGGAAAACCAGCGCGGTGCTCAAGAGGTAGCACCGGGGCATGCCTGGGGTCCGTGACGGCATCCCTGGCGAGAGCCAATGTCGTCTGGCCGGACGTCGCTCGGGCAGGCCCAACGGTCACGGTAGCCTTGGTGAGCGTTGCGCCCAAGGCAGTACCAGCGACCGCCAATGTCGAGGCTGCCCCAGCCTGAATCGATCAAGGTGTGTAGGTTATTGACTTGGAGGCCGCTGCTCCTCCTAAGCCCAGGATCGATACGCTGATGGACGATGGCAATTGTGTATGCTGGGCCAGCGTCAGGTGCATAGTAGCTCTTTTGTGCACGCAAGGTTCGTTATATTCTTGTAAATTAGCTAGCTATTGGTTTTTAAATTACACATCGAATGGGCACTAGGCGTATAATTTGAGCATATATGCTCGATTGATTTGTTAATGCATGTTAAATATGTCAATTATCTGGGCTGGCCTATCTGTATATTATCTGAATTTGCAATATGCACAATTAATATGCAAATGCCTTCTAGATATTCGTGTTGTTCGTCACGTTGAAAAAGTGGACATTCTCTACTCTACCGGACACACGCTTAAACTAAATGAATTGTGTATGATACTAATACTTTTCATGAAAATTTAAGAACACACACACACACACACACACACACACACACACACACACACACACACACACACACGATCGACCGAGCCAACAACTTTGATCGCACCCTCAATGAGCCTCCACCGCTCGCGTCGCACTGGCCTAAAATTTTAGGCTGACCAATGTAATTTTACGTTGAGTGGTCGTGGGTCTTGGGGCCCACTACCTCGGCCTTGCGGTTCGAACCGTTCGATTTCCTAAACCTAACTTACTCCGACACCGCCCTCGCCCCTCTCTTTCGCTGGTGCCACCCTCGTCTCCCTCTCCTTCCTGATCTCTTCCCCCCCCGCCTTCACTCCCAATTTTGGGTTGAATTGAACCAAGGTGCGACGATGTGGCTGGTGGTAGAAGCTCAAGGCCGAGGCAGTGTGGCTGGTGCGCGGAAGAACAAGCCATCTATGAGGTGTTCCTGGCCGCCGTCAACTTGTCTCGACATGCTCTTCATGTATGGGCAGATGCTCTCCTTCCAGGACGGTGAGCGATGCACCATGGTGTAGGTGCCTCTTATCCAGGCACCGATGCGCACCCCAACTGACTCTTCCTCAACCCTCCTTGCGATAACCTTCTGCCGTGGCCACTGCTTCGTCCAGGCCCGCACTTCGCCGCCACACCTTTGTTGTTCCTTCTTCATCTGAGAAACTGGAAGGGTTGTGCCAAGGCCTCCATCACCGTCCCAGTCTGCTTCTCAAATTGTGTATCTTCCTGCTCGACTTACTTGTATCATCTGCATTGGAAATGCAAGGTACTGATGTATTGGTGATGTAGGACTGTAGGTTGTATCTCCGTTGGTTTCGGTATGCTTTTGTTTTGGGCATAAACATACCGATATCTTGCAAGAGAAGAGCGAAAATTGCATCTAAGGAGACATCAGAGTCAGCTAAGTGCTTGTAGTTGTTACAGAGCGTAGTTGGACTGAGTCAAATTTGACAAACCGCATATGGGTTTGTATGCTTCTTCTAGATATTGTCTCTGTTTTTGGGTATCAAATGCTTGTCCATAAGATCCATATGTAAACGTATTTGGCTAAACCCAATGATGTAGATTAGGTTGGCACTTTTTTTTTTGTGGTAATTGTTCATCATGACAAAAGGCTTCAGCACCATTCTTAGGATGCTATGTTGCTTCCATCATATGGATAAGAATATTTCAGTTGCTTGAGTGAGTGTTGAACAATTACAAGCTGCTTGAAGACCAAGTTTAGACCTGTACGAGGGCAGTGAAGTTGGCCATGCGAGTCTACTTGCACCCTGATGTAATCAGTCCGGTATTGATCAGTTTTGAAATAGTGCATTATGAATGTTTACTGCTGCTGGTTACCGAGTGGCATTCAATTGTCTCCAAAAGTATTTCATCTATAATGGCAGGGATTGGTTTTTTTATGCGAGAGATTTCCCAGAACCATCACTTCCTTTAAGTTGAATCTATTTATTACATGTCTTTGTTATTCCTGGGGCCATGTACTTAATTCTTCCATTAGCTTAGTTGTTACATGGTACATATGATTTTACTGCTATTGGGCGACATCCGATCCCCAAGACAAGCATTCTTGTTATGATTTTCTTGATAATGTCCCTTTTGTGTTAGGTTCTTTGGAACATGTTATCACCTCAATCAACGCTAAGCATTGGTTATAGGTTATCATATTGTTGGCATAGCTGTTGTGCTGGTGTACTAGCCGAGAATAAATAAAATGTGGTACTGGGTCACCATGTTTGCTGGGAGATGCCATGATCTTAGGGTATGGTTTCCACGGACGCAACGTTTTTGCCTATTTTTGGAAAAGGAAAAATGGGACTTGTGGAAAAATGGGACTTGTGGTGCCTGTTCATGCTCATGGCTGAATTCATTGGTTTCACTTGCATGGAGTAATTGTATCAAGGTGATTATTGTTGAACTACCCGAGACAAATCAAAGTTTTGGAATACAGTTCAAGGATGTTGGGACTACCATTTTCAAGGTCATTTTCTAGGATAAGAATGAAAATTTTAATGTACCATCGCGCTTAGGAATCTTTTTGTGTGTGGTGTGTAGCTAACGAGATGATACAGTAGACACCTGTCAGGCAAAATATTGGAGGAATAAACAAGCAGTAAGAATATCCCAAACCAAGACATCAACATGAATTTTCTTGGATATTGCTCAACAAAGACACAGTTGACAAGTCTATCACAATTTGTTGAAAAAAAACACAAATTAGAACAACAAACTTTCAAAGGTATTTCTACGAGGAAATTTGACAATCATATGGAGAAATTTTATTGACAGAATATTTCAGAAGGTAATCCATACATGCATTGCACCCAAATCAGGTATCTAGTATACATCGTGAAAAAAATTTGGTCAAATATTTGTCTTTGTGTTACAAATTTCACTTGCATTTCGATCTTTTGTCAGATGAACAAAACCAAAGCACAGCTAAATGGCATGTTCCATCAATGCATAAAAATTCAGAGTTCTACTATATTCAATGGGAGCTTCACTCAAGTTTCTGAATTTGGGGCGAGCACCAACAAGTCGGCTGAGTGTGGTTGTGGTCATTCTCGTAGGTGATGATAAGCATCCCGGCGTTTCCATGACCGCTCCACCTGCTTCCTCATGGAGCAGTCCTTGCTGTTCCCGCACAGTTAGTAGCCCCTACAATCAAGAAGTTCATACTGAATTAATTGATTCAGTTATCCCTATCAGCACATGGATGCACGCACAATGATGGGTGAACACACCTACGATGCCCACAAATTCCTAGGCCGGACTCGCTCTTCCATTGCAACTTATAGGAGATAAGAGTCTCTTCTTGTATCAAACAAGTTGGAGCTTTGTGCAAACATGTAGGGGCAGAAGATGCATAGAGCCGATAATGGCAACATAATGAGAATGCAGAAGGTGTTATACCAACAAATTTGAACTTCTGAAGTAAGCACACTCAAGTAATATCAATCAGTGTGGTCGAATACTTGAATTACCAGCATAACAACCACATTTTAAGCCATAATGCAGAGTTGTAGACACACAACACAAATATTCCTTTTTTTTCTATAGGTCCATAACTGAACCTTTGATTAGCAATGCATCTTCATGTCATGGCGAATAAGTCCTGCAACCAAATCAATTGGATGTGAGGAAAATATCATGGTTTGCAACACATTCTACCCATCTTTTCCATGTCAAATAGACCACACATCTAATCATGAAAAAAGAGGCAAGTGCGTGAATATATAACTGATCTGGCTCTTGGTTAAACAAAGAGAACTCAAAATCTGATCTGCACACATAATTGAAATACAACAAGAACATTGTCATTGCATGAATTGAGAAGCACTTTAACCTTCGAACATGATATTACAAATTCTAAACAGCAATAGAAAAACTAATCGAATGTTCAACTGTGGGCTCAGCAAATTGAGGTACTGATACTTTCGTAAGATACAAAAAGTGTGGTTGTTCTAATATTCTTATAGGGCCTTAACATAAGCTTTTTAATTTCAAATAACATGGTTGTTTCCTTATGCTCTCATTGTAACAGGGCACAAGTGATAACTTAACAAGTAATTACCTTACCACAACCTACCACCCTCGTTTAGTTCTCAAGCTTATAACACAAGAAATATCCTGATGCATTCTAGACAACACAAACAAATGAGAACAAGTTCGAGAGAGGTAGAGCCGAGCTAGATCTCATGGCTACATGAAGCAGGAGGTAGTAACCAAACTTACAGATGAGACCGATGATAGTTAATATATGGTGACTCGTGGGCAGCCGGTGAAATCTCCTGATCCAGACTCAATCATGCAGGCGAGACCGGGAGACCGAGAGAGACACAAGACCAACGCGGCAGAACCTCCCGTATAGCAGCCTCATTGACCTCTTGCCCCACCTTGCTGTAGCAGAGTACCCTGCGAGGTGGAGGCGAGAAGTGGGAAGGGTTGGCTGCAACACGTAGTGCTTCGACATGGCCGAGCACCGCCCTAGCGAGGAGGTTGCGGTCAGATCTGGCGCCGCCGCTTCCATAGAACTGGATCCCGCCGGCCGGAAAGACCTCTTCCTCTCCTACCCGGCCACCATAGCTAGCTCGCAGCCGTAGAGATAATTTTTGAAGTATTTGGTTACTGGGCAAGCCTACCTCGTTGCCAGCGGTTTCCAGCTTTTTCCGTGTTGGAGCGAGCGAGCCTATTTGGCTCGCCTCCGTCGGCAAGGATGGCTTTGCCTAGCGAGGCAATCTGGCGAGGGATCCAAACGTTCCCTTTATCTCCGCTGGCCTCTGGAGAAAGGGAACCGTCGTGGCTACACGCGGAATAGGCGGTGGAGAAACGGAAGAACCCTCCCACGATCCAATATGATCGGTTTTCTACCGATACATTTCTGCCTGGTAATTTTATCTCGCAACCTTACACTTTTTTTCCTCCGAACGTGAGGTAAATTTACATCGCCTGCTTTTGTTTGTGTGGCTGCGGCAGTCATTCGGCTGGTGTGAGGAATAAGAATTCCTCACCCAGGGTGACGAATAGCGTGATTCTTAACAATTCCAAACTTAAAAATTCTGATAACCATATGGTCCATATCTACATATTTAACATAACACATTTTAAGAGGCATAGGGTCAACAACCACAACTATCCACTGGAAGCAGCTTGATCACGATGACTAGGCATCTCGTCAATGAAAAGGAAGAACCCTCCTGTGCCTTGATAGAGCATGAGTAGAACAGTGTCTCCAATTTTCCAATGTGGATGCATTGCCACGACAAGCGAGAACTTGTCAATTTGAATGGTTCCATTTCTGCGGGAAATACAATACCTTGCAATCACATTGGTGTTATTAGCAGGCACAAGTGTAATTCTACCACGCCGGGAAATCAATTCAGCAACAGTTGCAGCGGGCAATTTCTGTTGTAGTGTAGAATATAGTAATAGCGATTTTGTTCCTCGTGAGCAAATAGAGTCGCTGCTACCTCTTGAGCTTGCGTTGGTTTTTCCCTTAAGGAAGAAAGGGTGATACAGCAAAGTAGAGTAAGTATTTCCCTCAGTTTGAGAACCAAGGTATCAATCCAGTAGGAGAATACACACAATTCACCGAATACCTGCACAAACAATCAACAAACTTGCACCCAACGTGATAAAGGGGTTGTCAATCCCTTAACGGTTACTTGCAAAAGTGAGATCTAATAGAGATAGATAAACGGTAAAATAAATATTTTTGGTATTTTTGGTTTATACATTGGAATGTAAAGATTGCAAAATAAAAGAACAGCGACAGAAATTGGCAAGTTGACGGGAAACTAATATGATGTAAAATAGACCCGGGGACCATATGTTTCACTAGTGGCTTATCTCAAGATAGTAAATATTACGATGGGTGAACAAATTACTACCGATCGGTTGATAGAACAACGCATAATTATGACGACATCTAAAGAAATGATCATGAATATAGGCATCACGTCCATGTCAAGTGGACCGAAACGATTCTGCATCTACTACTATTACTCCACACATCGACCGCTATCCAGCATGTATCTAGAATATTAAGTTCATAAAGATTGGAGAAACGGATTAAGTAAGATGACATGATGTAGAGGAATTAACTCAAGCAATATGATGAAAACCCCATCTTTTTATCCTCGATGGCAACAATACAATATGTGACTTGCTTCCCCTACTGTCACTGGGAAAGGACACTGCAAGATTGAACCCAAAGCTAAGCACTTCTTCCATTGCAAGAAAAACCAATCTAGTAGGCCAAACTAAACCGATAATTTGAAGAGAGTTGCAAAGATATCAAATCATGCATATAAGAATTTAGAAAAGCCTCAAATAATATTCATAGATAATCTGATCATAAATCCACAATTCATTGGATCTTGTCAAACACACCGCAAAAGAGTATTACATCGAATAGATCTCCAAGAACATCGAGGAGAACATGGTATTGAGAATCAAAAAGAGAGAAGAAGCCATCTAGCTACTAGCTATGGACAAGTAGGTCTGTGGTAAACTACTCACGCTTCATCGGAAGGGTAATGGTGTTGATGTAGAAGCCCTCCATGATCGAATCCCCCGCCGGAAGGACACCGGAAAAGGCCCCTATATGGGATCTCACGGGTACAGAAGGTTGCGGCGGTGGAAAAGTATTTTCGTGGCTCCACCTGATGTTTTTGGGGTATAAGAGAATACATAGGCGAAGGAACTAGGTCAGGAGACCCATGAGGGGCCCATGAGGTAGGGGGCGCGCCCTACCCCCTGGGCACGCCCTCCACCCTCGTGGCCACCTCGTTGCGTCTCCGACTTCATATCCAGGTCTCCTGGTTTGCTTCTGGTCCAAGAAAGATCATCGCAAAAGTTTCATTCCGTTTGGACTCAGTTTGGTATTCCTTTTCTACGAAACTCTAAAATAGACAAAAAAAACAGAAGCAGGCACTGGGCCCTTGGTTAATAGGTTAATCCCAAAAATAATATAAAATAACATATAAATGCATATTAAACATCCAAAAAAGACAATATAATATCATGGAACAATAAAAAATTATAGATACATTGGACACGTATCAAGCATCACCAAGATTAATTCCTGCTCGTCCTCAAGTAGGTAAATCATAAAAATAGAATTTTTGATGTGGAATGCTACCTAACATATTTATCCATGTAATTTTCTTTATAGTGGCATGAATGTTTAGATCCGAAAGATTCAAAACAAAAGTTCAATATTGACATAAAAACAATAATACTTCAAGCATACTAATAACGCAATCATGTCTTCTCAAAATAACATAGCCAAGAAAGTTATCCCTACAAAATCATATAGTCTAGCTATGCTCTATCTTCATCACACAAAATATTTAAATCATGCACAACCCCGATGACAAGCCAAGCAATTGTTTTATACTTTTGGTGTTCTAAAACTTCAACGTTCACGCAATACATGAGCGTGAGCCATGGACATAGCACTATGGTGGAAGAGAATATGGTTCTTGTGGAGAAGACAAAAAGAGGAATATAGTGTCACATCAACTAGGCGTATCAACGGGCTATGGAGATGCCCATCAGTAGATATCAATGTGAGTGAGTAGGGATTGCCATGCAATGGATGCACTAGAGCTATAAGTGTATGAAAGCTCAAAAAGAAACTACGTGGGCGTGCATCCAACTTGCTTGCTCATGAAGACCCAGGGAAATTTGAGGAAGCCCATCATTGGAATATACAACCAAGTTCTATAACGAAAAATTCCCACTAGTATATGAAAGTGACAAAATAGGAGACTCTCTATCATGAAGATCATGGTGCTACTTTGAAGCACAAATGTGGAAAAAGGATAGTAACATTGCCCCTTCTCTCTTTTTCTCTCATTTTTTCTTTTTCTTTTTCTTTTTTCTGTTCTTTTTTCTTTTTCACCTTTTTTTCTCTTCTTTTTTTTCGTCCGGAGTCTCATCCCTACTTGTGGGGGAATCATAGCCTCCATCATCCTTTCCTCACATGGGACAATGCTCTAATAATGAAGATCATCACACTTTTATTTACTTACAACTAAAGAATTACAACTCAATGCTTAGAACAAAATATGACTCTATATGAATGCCTCCAGCAGTGTACCGGGATGTGCAATGAATCAAGAGTGACATGTATGAAAGAATTATGAAAGGTGGCTTTGCCACAAATACGATGTCAACTACATGATCATGCAAAGCAATATGACAATGATGAAGTGTGTCATAATAAACGGAACAGTGGAAAGTTTCATGGCAATATATCTCGGAATGGCTATGGAAATGCCATAATAGGTAGGTATGGTGGCTGTTTTGAGGAAGGTATATGGTGGGTGTATGGTATTGGCAAAAGTTGCGTGGCACAAGAGAGGCTAGCAATGGTGGAAGGGTGAGTGTATAATCCATGGACTCAACATTAGTCATAAAGAACTCACATACTTATTGCAAAAATCTATTAGTTATAGAAATGAAGTACTATGCGCATGCTCCTAGGGGGATAGATTGGTAGGAAAAGACCATCGCTCGTCCCCGACCGCCACTCATAAGGAAGACAATCAAGAAATAAATCATGCTCCGACTTCATCACATAGCGGTTCACCATACATGCATGCTACGGGAATAACAAACTTTAACACAAGTATCTCTCAAATTCACAACTACTCACTAGCATGACTCTAATATCACCATCTTCATATCTCAAAACAATCATAAAGAATCAAACTTCTCATAGTATTCAATGCACTTTATATGAAAGTTTTTATTATATCCATCTTGGATGCCTATCATATTAGGACTAAATTTATAACCAAAGCAAATTACCATGCTGTTCTAAAAGACTCTCAAAATAATATAAGTGAAGCATGAGAGTTCATCAATGTCTATGAAATAAAGCCACCACCGTGCTCTAAAAAGATATAAGTGAAGTACTAGAGCAATATTGCCTTGCTCAAAAGATATTAGTGAAGCACATAGAGTATTCTAATAAATCACAATTCATGTGTGTTCTCTCTCAAAAGGTGTGTACAACAAGGATGATTGTGGTAAACTAAAAAGAAATGACTCAAATCATACAAGACGCTCCAAGCAAAACACATATCATGTGGTGAATAAAAATATAGCCTCAAGTAAAGTTACCGATAGACGAAGAAGAAAGAGGGGATGCCTTCCGGGGCATCCCCAAGCTTAGGCTTTTGGTTGTCCTTGAATATTACCTTGGGGTGCCTTGGGCATCCCCAAGCTTAGGCTCTTGCCACTCCTTATTCCATAGTCCATCAAATCCTTACCCAAAACTTGAAAACTTCACAACACAAAACTCAACAGAAAATCTCATGAGTTCCGTTAGTATAAGAAAATAAATCACCACTTTAAGGTACTATTGCAAACTCATTCTTTATTTATATTGGTGTAATGTCTACTGTATTCCAACTTTTCCATGGTTCATACCCCCCGATACTACCCATAGATTCATCAAAATAAGCAAACAACACATAGAAAACAAAATCTGTCAAAAATACAATAGTCTGTAGCAATCTGTAACTCTCGAATACTTCTGTAAATCAAAAAATTCTGAAATTTAGGAAACCCTGAGAAATTTGTGTAAAAATCCAGAGCAAAAATAATCAGATCAAAAGCACGTTTCCGTGATTTATGAAAATTATTTTCCTGGGCGCAAAAGTTTCTGATTTTTAGAAGGATCAACACAACTAGCATCGTAAGCTATCCTAATGGTTTAACTTGGCACAAAAACTAATTAAAACATAAAACCACATCTATTCAGAGGCTAGATGAATTATTTACTACGAAATAGGAAGAAAAAGAAAAGAACAAAAAATAAAATTGGGTTGCCTCCCAACAAGCGCTATTGTTTAACGGCCTTAGCTAGGCATAAAAACACGAATAAATCTAAGGATTGCCATAATAATGATAAGGCAAATCTCAAAAACTCATCTCATACTCTCTATGTTCAGCAGCAAGTTTTGTTTGTGGCAAGCAAAAGTAATAAAAGGCTAAATGTAATGGGACAAAAATCCCCAAGATCAAGCTCGGGAGGTATTGGTTCCTCCTTTGGCCCTTCATATTGTACAACCAACTCATCATTATAAGCATTCTTTTGGCAAAAAGTCATGAGCTTTTGTTCAAGTGAAAAATCCAACCCGTTGTTCTGAATAGCCAAATCATCATTAAGCTTAGAAATCCTATCAACTAGAACATCGGTAGGAACCCTTTTTCTTAAATTTTCATTATAAGCAACATGATCTAAGGATCATAAATGCATTATGTCTTCTTGGTTAAAGAGAATCGCTTCTATGGGAGGACGACCAACATCTACCCTATAATGCGCAAAAAATTCACTAGCCTCTTCTATTATAAATCTGAACTCATGTGCTAGAAAGATGGTAGCTGCGCACTTAACCAAAGAATGCTCAATATTAGAAAACTCTAGAAAAATCCTTTGTATGGATGGATGCATGTGAATAAATTGTCTTTCAAGTACAACTACAAGCAAAGATATAGCATCTGCAATACTACTAGTTTTATGAAGAATAGATCCACCCATAGTGGGTAAAGCACAAGCACAAGTAAAGAAATCTTGAATAACCCCTCTTCCAATAATATTGCCGCTACCAATACAAAACGTTTTAGTGTGAAAAATAGTAGGTTCTTCATGAGGACTAGTATTAGCAAAAGCATCAAAGTACCCCCCATCGTTACTACTATCCTTTTTGACAATAATCTCCCCAATTTCAGACATGGTGGCAACAAACCAAACTAACAAGAGGCGAAGAAAAGGCAAATCTTTTCGAAAATCGTTTTAGAGGTGGCAGAGAGGAAAACGAGAGGCGAATAGAAAAATAATATAATGCAAGAGATGAGAGTTTACGATGGGTACTTTGTATGTCTTGACTTGACGTAGACCCCGACAACGGCGCCAGAAATTCTTCCTGCTACCTCTTGAGCTTGCATTGGTTTTTCCCTTGAAGAGAAAAGGGTGATACAACAAAGTAGAGTAAGTATTTCCCTTAGTTTGAGAACCAAGGTATCAATCCAGTAGGAGATTACACACAAGTCAGTGAATACCTGCACAAAAAATCAACAAACTTGCACCCAACGCGATAAAGGGGTTGTATATCCCTTCATGGTTACTTGCAAAACTGAGATATGATAGAGATAGATAAATAGTAAAATAAATATTTTTGGTATTTTTGGTTTATAGATTGGAAAGTAAAGATTGCAAAATAAAAGAATGGCGACAGAAATTGGCAATTTGACGGGGAACTAATATGATGTAAAATAGACCCGGGGGCCATAGGTTTCACTAGTGGCTTCTCTCAAGATAGTAAATATTATGGTGGGTGAACAAATTACTGCTGAGCAATTGATAGAAGAGCGCATAATTATGACGACATCTAAAGCAATGATCATGAATATAGGCATCACGTCCGTGTCAAGTAGACCGAAACGATTCTGCATCTACTACTATTACTCCACACATCGACCGCTATCCAGCATGCATCTAGACTATTAAGTTCATAAAGAACGAAGTAACGCATTAAGTAAGATGACATGATGTAGAGGAATTAACTCAAGCAATATGATGAAAACCCCATCTTTTTATCCTCAATGAAAACAATACAGTACATGCCTTGCTTCCCCTACTATCACTGGGAAAGAACACCGCAAGATTGAACCCAAAGCTAAGCACTTCTCCCATTGCACGAAAAACCAATCTAGTAGGCCAAACTAAACCGATAATTCGAAGAGACTTGCACTACAAAAAAAGACACATCCGTGACATTTTGGGCTGAACAAATTTTTTCTGTCATACTTATGACACTTGTATGACGATAATTGTGACAAAACTCGGTATCATCATAGATGTGGTGGGCTCCTACTTCTGTGACAATAAATCATGACAGAAAATGGGCTTTTCGTCCTGGGCGGGACAGAGATGCAGCTGCATGACATTGTTTGGGCCGTGCATGATGGAAAAAACCGTGGTAGAAGCGAGGGCGAGGAAAATATCAGGGAGTTTTCGATTACGGTGGTTGGTTGGTGGCCTAGCGATGGGCGTTTATCTCGTACATGTACGCGCGTGGGTGCGAGAGGTGTTGGGCTCTAACTGAACCCGAGCGATTGCACTAGCTACATTACTGAACCCGAGCTATCGATCCCTTGCTGTTAACTGACCCCGAGTGATTCCTTCGCTACTACTGCTAACTGAGGCCGATCGAACCCTGCTGCCTCCTTCCCTTGATGAACAGTGAGCGTTGTTGGGGGGTTTGGATGAACAGTTCCCGGTGGGGGTGGATGAACAGGACCCCGTGGTGTTGCCTCTGGATGAACAAGACCCCGATCGAGCCGCTTGGGGGTGGATGAACAAGACCCCGTGGAGGGCTAGATGAACAGTAGCCGGTGGAGGGCTGGATGAACAGTATCCCATGGAGGGGTGGTTGAACAGGACCCCGTGGAGAAGGCTGGTTGAACAGTAGCCAGTGGAGGAGCGCGCGGTGGGGGCTGGATGAACAGGAGCCCATGGATGAACAGTTGCAGGTGGAGGCTGGAGGAGGTCGACGGTGGATGAACAGTAGCCTCGTGGAGGCTGGAGGGAGGTCGACGGTGGAGATGAATAGTATCCTGTGGAGTCCTGTTTTGTGGTACGCCACACCCCTCCCGATGAACAGGACCCCCGTCTCGACCGTAGCGCTCCAACACAAGTCCGTTTTCTCCGTTTTGCGGTACGCCACACCCCTCCCGATCAATAGGATCCCGTTTCGAACGTAGCGCTCAAACACAAGTCCGTTTCCTCCATTTTGCAGTATGCCGGACCCCTCCCGATGAACAGGATCCCGTTTCGACCATGGCCAGTCGAACACAAGGTCGTTTCCTCCGTTCTGCGGTACGCCAGGCCTCGTTTCCATTGGCTATTCCGTCCAAGCCCTCCCGATGAACATGACGTATTCTGACCCAGTCGGTTGCCTCCCGATGAACAGGACACTGTTTCTCCGTTACGACCCAGCCGGTTCGCTGCCCGATGAAAAGGACGTCGTTGCTGCCGTCCGTTGCCTCTCCATGTACACAAGCCCCAGCCGTCCGTATATATATGCGCGAGTACGCGCTCGAGACACCGCCCGTGTGTACGTATGGGGCCATATTTTCTTTCTTTCTTGCTCTCGGTACGTGCGCGCCTCTACTACGACACGTGCCCTTCCTTACACGGCCACGGTTCATTGCTGCAGCTTGCAGACAGATCGATCTATGTACGTACACATTCGCGACCAGAATGACAACGCTACGTACACTTCGACCAGGTGGGTCCCGAGTGTCAGACACTTCCTTGCGTGCGAAGATGTAGCTGGTGGGTCACAGTAGTCAGGGGGCGAATCATTTTTTTTTGCCTGTAATAGGGACACACTTCCTTGCATGCGAAGATGTAGCTGGTAGGTCCCAGCAGTCGGGGGGGGGACATTTTTTTCATGAAATACGGTGATCCGTCCGGTGGGTCCCTCCTGTTAGGTGGAGGAATCATTATTTTCTGCGTAATAAGGAGGCACTTCCTTACTGCGGCCGTGGACCCAGCTTTCAGCCTCTCCACATACAGTACTCTTCCGATGGAAGTCGATCGCTGACCATATTGACCACGCCGCACCGAGAGCACCAAGGCGGTGGACGACGGCGAGGCCTAGGAAGGGGACGACGCAGAGCCGGGGAAGACACGACAGTGGATGCCCATGCGAAGAGGAGTGTGAGGGTTCACTGGTTCGGCTGCGGTATGAGGCTGTCGTCGCCACAGAATAACAGGGGGTGTGGGTGAGTGGAGGGATAGCCTGGCCAGTGGTGGGAGTAGTAGGGGGTGGTGAGGCCTCCACGGCAGCACTGTCGGCCATGGGAGGTAGGAGTAGGCGGCACGACCGGTGCTGTTTTGGGCGGCTGGAGCAAGAAGACCAGAGGTTGAAGAAGCACGATGGCCATTGGATGGACATCATATGGTCACTGCAACTAGAATCGTTTATATTGACTAAGTTAACAAAGCCCTTTGTACGCATCAACTTAGTAGGCCCACAGGTCAGCTTCCAAAACGGTGTGCCCCAGATGTCAGGGGGAGGAATCATTTTTTGGGCGGGTGAAGCTAGAATATCCGAGATTAAAGAAGAAGCACGACATCCGTTGGATGGACATCCAACGGCCACTGCTGCTAGAACCGTGTGTTGAGTATAAGTTGACAAAGTCTTGCATACGCGTCAACTTACTTTTTTTGTGGGGACACGTCAACTTAGTAAGCCCACAAGTGTGTGGCAGAGAACTTACAACCCATTTGAGATTTGTAAAAATGTGCAGCCCATTTTTGAATTCTAATGGAATTTACTACAGCCCATTTACAGTTTGTGAAAAGTACAACCCATTTTCTAGCTAGGACAACGATTAATAATTTCAACCAACCGTTCAAAACAGAATTCAATAAAATTTCCCACATTTGATTGGATCCGAAATATTTTATCCCAAAAAATTTCTAGTCCGATTAAATAAAATTTCAATATAAATTTGTATTACGTAAAAGTCCAAGGAAGCATTGCGCGCGCAACAATTAATGAAATTAAAAATTTTAAAATCCAAAAATAATATTTTATAAAGTAATTACGTGTTGGGTGCATTTTTTATAGTTACTGCCCAGTTTTTATAATTACATCCCATTTATTATTTCTTAAATCCCATTTTCTTGTTAAGCCTAATGCATCCCTCCTAGGAAAGATTTGCAGCCCAGCGGGGCGGAGAATAACAAGTTGTCCTTGCCTGGGTATTCCTCAAAAAAAGTATAGCTGGGCTAGCCATTTTCAGCTTGAAAAAAAATTAATACCCTGCTCTCCTCTGAACAACAACGAAAACATCGCTCAAGAAAAACTCTACAGTGCACCTCAAAAACACAAATACTGCTCGAGCTGCTTGGTCCCAGCTGTCGGTCGTTCCTTGTGCAATTCTCTCGTTTATTGACTACATAGGTTGACAATTGTGTGGGACCGTGATATCAGGAAACCAGGAGGAAGCAAAAAATATTGTAGTTGCATATAATAAGGAGGCACGTGCGTACGTGCGGCTATGGCCCTGGTGGGTCCCCACTATCATCCTCTCCAAGTAAAGTCATCTCCTCATTCCTCATGTCCGTTCATCATGTTGACAATGCGAGACGGCGGTGCCACAACGAGCGCAACAACTCGAAGGACGATGGAGAGGGCCTCGCGGGCCCTACAGATGGTCTGATACAGCGCCCACGGCTCATTCGGGAAGCCAGGATCATAGGGCCACATGTCGGCGACGACATTGTCATTCGCTTGTTCACCGGTGTGTTGGAAATATGCCCTAGAGGCAATAATAAAAGTATTATTATATTTCCTTGTTCATGATAATTGTCTTTTATTCATGCTATAACTGTATTATCCGGAAATCATAATACACGTGTGAATACATAGACCACAATATGTCCCTAGTGAGCCTCTAGTTGACTAGCTCGTTGCGATCAACAGATAGTCATGGTTTCCTGGCTATGGACATTGGATGTCGTTGATAACGGGATCACATCATTAGGAGAATGATGTGATGGACAAGACCCAATCCTAAGCATAGCACAAAGATCGTGTAGTTCGTTTGCTAGAGCTTTTCTAATGTCAAGTATCTCTTCCTTAGACCATGAGATCATGTAACTCCGGATACCGTAGGAGTGCTTTGGGTGTATCAAACGTCACAACGAATCGGGTGACTATAAAGGTGCACTACAGGTATCTCCGAAAGTGTCTGTTGGGTTGACACGGATCGAGACTAGGATTTGTCACTCCGTGCAAACGGAGAGGTATCTCTGGGCCCACTCGGTAGGACATCATCATAATGTGCACAATGTGGCCAAGGGGTTGATCACAGGATGATGTGTTGCGGAACGAGTAAAGAGACTTGCCGGTAACGAGATTGAACAAGGTATCGGTATACCGACGATCGAATCTCGGCAAGTACAATACCGCTAGACAAAGGGAATTGTATACGGATCAATCGAGTCCTTGACATCGTGGTTCATCCGATGAGATCATCGTGGAACATGTAGGAGCCAACATGGGTATCCAGATCCCGCTGTTGGTTATTGACCGGAGAACGTCTCGGTCATGTCTACATGTCTCCCGAACCCGTAGGGTCTACACACTTAAGGTTCGATGACGCTAGGGTTATAAAGGAAGTTTGTATGTGGTTACCGAATGTTGTTCAGAGTCCCGGATGAGATCCCGGACGTCACGAGGTGTTCCGGAATTGTCTGGAGGTAAATATTTATATATGGGAAGTCCTATTTTGGCCACCGGAAAATGTTCGGGATTTTTCGGTATTGTACCGGGAAGGTTCTAGAAGGTTCCGGAGTGGGGCTCACATGCATGGGGGGACCCACATGAACGTGGGTAGTGGGGGAAAGGCCCCACACCCCTTGTCAAGGCGCACCAAGATCTCCCCTTAGAAGGAATAAGATCATATCCCGAAGGGATAAGATCAAGATCCCTAAAAAGGGGGGATAACAATCGATGGGGAAGGAAATGATGGGATTTCTTTCCTCCCACCTTGGACAACGCCCCAATGGACTTGGAGGGCAAGAAAACAGCCCCTCCACCCCTATATAAAGTGGGGAGACGCATGGGAGCTACACACGAAGTTCTGGCGCAGCCCTCCCCCTCTCCCAAGTCCTCCTCCTCTCCCGCGGTGCTTGGCGAAGCCCTGCAGGATTGCCACGCTCCTCCACCACCACCACGCCGTCGTGCTGCTGCTGGATGGAGTCTTCCTCAACCTCTCCCTCTCTCCTTGCTGGATCAAGGCATGGGAGACGTCACCGGGCTGTCGCGTGTGTTGAGCGGAGGTGCCGTCCGTTCGCACTAGGATCTCCGGTGATTTGGATCACGACAATCGACTCCTTCAACCCCGTTCTCTTGAACGCTTCCGCTTAGCGATCTACAAGGGTATGTAGATGCACTCTCCTTCCCTCGTTGCTGGTTTCCCCATAGATAGATCTTGGTGACACGTGGAAAATTTTGAATTTCTGCTCGTTCCCCAACAATGGCATCATGAGCTAGGTCTATTGCGTAGATTCTTTGCACGAGTAGAACACAAAGTAGTTGTGGGCGTTGATTTTGTTCAATATGCTTACCGTTACTAGTCCAATCTTGTTTCGACGGTATTGTGGGATGAAGCGGCCGGACCGACCTTACACGCTCTTCGTGAGACAGTTCCACCAATTGACATGCACTTCGTGCATAAGGTGGCTAGCGGTGCCGCTCTCCCACTTTAGTCGGAACGGATTCGATGAAAAGGGTCCTTATGAAGGGTAAATAGCAATTGGCATGTCACGTTGTGGTTTTGCGTAGGTAAGAAACGTTCTTGCTAGAAACCCATAGCAGCCACGTAAATCATGCAAACAACAATTAGAGGACGTCTAACTTGTTTTTGCAGGGTATGCTATGTGATGTGATATGGCCAAGAAGAATGTGATAAATGATATGTGATGTATGAGATTGATCATATTCTTGTAATAGGAATCACGACTTGCATGTCGATGAGTATGACAACCGGCAGGAGCCATAGGAGTTGTCTTAATTTATTGTATGACCTGCGTGTCATTTAACAACGCCATGTAATTACTTTACTTTATTGCTAACGGTAGCCATAGTAGTAGAAGTAATAAGTTGGCGAGACAACTTCATGGAGACACGATGATGGAGATCATGATGATGGAGATCATGGTGTCATGCGGTGGCGATGATGATCATGGAGCCCGAAGATGGAGATCAAAGGAGCAAAATGATATTGGCCATATCATGTCACTATTTGATTGCATGTGATGTTTATCATGTTTATGCATCTTGTTTACTTAGGACGACGGTAGTAAATAAGATGATCCTTACAAAATTTCAAGAAGTGTTCTCCCTAAGCGTGCACCGTTGCTACAGTTAAATCGCTTCTAAGCACCACGTGATGATCGGGTGTGATGGATTCTTACGTTCACATACAACGGGTGTAAGACAGTTTTACACAATAAAACACTTAGGGTTAACTTGACGAGCCTAGCATGTACGGACATGGCCTCGGAACACGGAGACCGAAAGGTCGAGCATGAGTCGTATGGAGGATACGATCAACATGAAGATGTTCACCGATGATGACTAGACCGTCTCACGTGATGATCGGACACGCCCTAGTTGACTTGGATCATGTAATCACTTAGATGACCGGAGGGATGTCTATCTCGAGTGGGAGTTCATAAGATGAACTTAATTATCCCGAACATAGTCAAAAGATCTTTGCAAATTATGTCGTATGCTCGCGCTTTAGTTCCACTTGTTTAGATATGTTCCTAGAGAAAATATAGTTGAAAGTTGACATGGCGATTATGCGGACGAGAAAGCTTATGTCCTTAATGCACCGCTCGATGTCTTTGAACCCCAAACGTCGTTTGTGGATGTTGCGAACATCGGACATACACGTTTTGATAACTACGTGATAGTTCAGATAAACGGTTTAGAATTAAGGCACCAAAGATGTTTTTTGAAACGTCGCGGAACATATGAGATGTTTCGAGGGCTGAAATTGAGATTTCAGGCTCGTGCCCACGTCAAGAGGAATGAGACCTCCGACTATCTTCTTAGCCTGCAAACTAAGGGAGAGAAGCTCAATCGTTGAGCTTGTGCTCAGATTGTCTGAGTGCAACAATCACTTGAATCGAGTGGGAGTCGATCTTCCAGATGAGATAGTGATGTTTCTCCAAAGTCATTGCCACCAAGCTGCTAGAGCTTCGTGATGAACTATAACATATCAGGGATAGATATGATGATCCTTGAGGTATTCACGATGTTTGACACCGAAAGTAGAAATCAAGAAGAAGCATCAATTGTTGATGGTTGGTGAAACCACTAGTTTCAAGATGGGCAAGGGCAAGAAGGATACTTCATGAAACAGCAAATCAGCTGCCGCTCCAAAGAAGAAACCCAAGGTTGAACCCAAATCCGAGACTAAGTGCTTCTGTGATAAGGGGAATAGTCACTAGAGCGGAATTACCCTAGATACTTGGTAGATGAGAAGGCTGGCAAGGTCGATAGAAGTATATTGGATATACATTATGTTAATGTGTACTTTACTAGTACTCCTAGTAGCACCAGGGTATTAGATACCGGTTCGGTTGCTAAGTGCTAGTAACTCAAATAAAAGCTACGGAATAAGCGGAGACTAGCTAAAGGTGAGTGATGATATGTGTTGGAAGTGTTTCCAAGGTTGATGTGATCAAGCATCGCACGCTCCCTCTACCATCGAGATTTTGTGTTTGTGTTGAGCATAGACATGATTGGATTATGTCTATCGCAATCTGATTATTCATTTAAGGAGAATAATGGTTACTCTATTTATTTGAATAACACCTTTAATGGTCTTGCACCTAAAGGAATGGTTTATTGAATCTCGATCGTAGTGATACACATTTTCATGCCAAAAGATATAAGATAGTAATGATAGTACCACTCACTTGTGGCAATCGCCATGTAAGTCATATTGGTATAAAAGCATGAAGAAGCTCCATGTTGATGGATCTTTGGACTCACTCGTTTTGAAAAGTTTGAGACATGCGAACCATGTCTATTGGTGTATATGCATGAAGAAACTCCATGCAGATGGATCGTTTGGACTCACTTGATTTTGAATCACTTGAGATATGCAAATCATACCACGATGATGGTAAAAGCCTCGGTTTCATAAGATGGAACAAGATAGCAACTTGTAGGAAGTAACACATTTTGATGTGTGCATTCCAATGAGTCTTTGAGGCATGCAATGAATATCGTTATGTTCTTACTTCACGATGATCCGAGTAAATGTTGAGTATATTTACTTGATGAAACACAAGTCTGAATTATTGAATGGTTCAAGTAATTTCAGAGTGAAGTTGAAGATCATCGTGACAAGAGGATGAAATGTCTATGATATGATCATAGAGATGAGTATCTGAGTTCTGAGCTTTGTACGCAATTAAGACATTGTGGAAATGTTTCACAATTAATACCGCCTGGAACACCATAGTTTGATGGTGTGTCTGAACATCATAGTTGCACCCTATTGGATATGGTGTGTACCATGAAGTCTCTTATCGAACTACCACTATCGTTTATGGGTTAGGCATTAGAGACAACCACATTCACTGTAAATACGGCACCACGTAATTCCGTTGAGATGACACCGTATGAACTATGGTTTAGAGAAACCTAAGCTGTCATTTCTTAAATGTTTGGGGCTGCGACGCTTATGTGAAAAAGGTTCAGGTTGATAAGCTCGAACCCAAAGCGGATAAAATGCATCTTCATAGGACACCCAAAACAGTTGGGTATACCTCCTTATTCTGATCCGAAAGCAATATGGATTGTTTCTTGAATCGGGTCCTTTCTCGAGGAAAAGTTTGTCTCGAAAAGTTGAGTGGGAGGATGGTGGACACTTGATATGGTTATTGAACCATTACTACAACTAGTGTGTAGCAGGGCACAGGAAGTTGTTCCTGTGGCACCTACACCAATTGAAGTAGAAGCTTATGATAGTGATCATGAAACTTCGGATCAAGTCACTACCGTACCTCGTAGGGTGACAAGGATGCGTACTGCTTCAGAGTGGTACAGTAATCTTGTCTTGAAGGTCACGTTGCTAGACAACAATGAACCTATGAGCTATGGAGAAGCAATGGTGGGCCCAAATTCCGACAAATGGTTAGAAGCCATGAAATCCGAGATAGGATCCATGTATCAGAACAAAGCATGGACTTTGGTGGACTTGCCCGATGATCGGCAAGCCATTGAGATAAATGGATCTTTAAGAAGAAGACGGACGTGGACGGTAATGTCACCGTCTATGAAGCTCGACTTGTGGCGAAGAGTTTTTCACAAGTTCAAGGAGTTGATTACGATGAGATTTTCTCATCCGTGGCGATGCTTAAGTCCGTCGGAATCATGTTAGCATAAGCTGCATTTATGAAATCTGGCAGATGGATGTCAAAACGAGTTTCCTTACCAGTCTTCGTAAGGAAAGGTTGTATGTGATACAATCCGAAAGTTCTTGTCGATCCTAAGGATGCTAAAAGGTATGCTAGCTCCAGCAATCCTTCTAAGGACTGGAGTAAGCATCTCGGAGTTGGAATATGTACTTTGATAAGATGATCAAAGATTTTGGGTTTATACAAATTTATGAGAAACTTGTACTTCCAAAGAAGTGAGTGGGAGCACTATAGAATTTCTGATGAGTATATGTTATTGACATATTGTTGATCAGAAATGATGTGGAATTTCTGGAAAGCATATACGGTTATTTGAAAAGTGTTTTTTCAATGGAAAACCTGGATTAGGCTACTTGAACAATAAGCATCAAGATCTATAAGATAGATCGAAATGCTTAATAGTACTTTCAAATGAGCACTACCTTGACATGATCTTGAAGGTGTTCAAGATGGATCAGTCAAGAAGGAGTTCTTGCCTGAGTTGAAAGGTATGAAGTTAAGACTTAAAGCTCGACCACAGCAGAAAAGAGAGAAAGGACGAAGGTCGTCCCCTATGTTTCAGACGTAGGCTCTATAGTATGCTATCTTTGTGTACCGCACCGAAGTGTGCCCTGCCATGAGTCGATCAAGGGGTACAAGAATGATCCAGAATGGATCATTGGACAGCGATCAAAATTGTCCTTGAAGTAAATAAGGACATGTTTCTCGATTATGGAGGTGATAAAGAGTTCGCGTAAAGGGTTACGTCGATGCAAGCTTTAACACCTATCCGAGTGACTCGAGTAGCAAACCGGATAATGTATAGTGGAGCAACCATTTGGAATAGCTCCAAGTGGAGCGTGGAAGCAGCATTTACAATATGACCTAGAAATTTGCAAAGCACACACGGATCTGAAAGGTTCGCACCCATTGACTAAAACCTCTCTCACAAGCAAAACATGATCAAACCCCGTAACTCATTTGATGATGTTGGTCACATGGCATGTGACCTATGAGTGTTAATCACATGGCGATGTGAACTAGATTATTGACTCTAGTGCAAGTGGGAGACTGTTGGAAATATGCCCTAGAGGCAATAATAAAAGTATTATTATATTTCCTTGTTCATGATAATTGTCTTTTATTCATGCTATAAGCTGTATTATCCGGAAATCGTAATACACGTGTGAATACATAGACCACAATATGTCCCTCTTGAGCCTCTAGTTGACTAGCTCGTTGTGATCAACAGATAGTCATGGTTTCTGCTATGGACATTGGATGTCGTTGATAACGGGATCACATCATTAGGAGAATGATGTGATGGACAAGACCCAATCCTAAGCATAGCACAAAGATCGTGTAGTTCGTTTGCTAGAGCTTTTCTAATGTCAAGTATCTCTTCCTTAGACCATGAGATCGTGTAACTCCGGATACCGTAGGAGTGCTTTGGGTGTATCAAACGTCACAACGAATCGGGTGACTATAAAGGTGCACTACGGTATCTCCGAAAGTGTCTGCATTGGGTTGACACGGATCGAGAATGGGATTTGTCACTCCGTGCAAGCGGAGAGGTATCTCTGGGCCCACTCGGTAGGACATCATCATAATGTGCACAATGTGACCAAGGGGTTGATCACGGGATGATGTGTTGCGGAGCGAGTAAAGAGACTTGCCGTAACGAGATTGGACAAGGTATCGGTATCGACGATCGAATCTCGGGCAAGTACAATACCGTTAGACAAAGGGAATTGTATACGGGATCGACCGAGTCCTTGACATCGTGGTTCATCCGATGAGATCATCGTGGAACATGTGGGAGCCAACATGGGTATCCAGATCCGCTGTTGGTTATTGACCGGAGAACGTCTCGGTCATGTCTACATGTCTCCCTTACCCGTAGGGTCTACACACTAAGGTTCGATGATGCTAGGGTTATAAAGGAAGTTTGTATGTGGTTACGAATGTTGTTCGAGTCCGGATGAGATCCCGGACGTCACGAGGAGTTCGGAATTGTCCGGAGGTAAATATTTATATATGGGAAGTCCTATTTTGGCCACCGGAAAACGTTCGGGATTTTTCGGTATTGTACCGGAAGGTTCTAGAAGGTTCGGAGTGGGGCCCACCTGCATGGGGGACCCACATGAACGTGGGTAGTGGGGAAAGGCCCCACACCCCTGGTCAAGCGCACCAAGATCCCCCTTAGAAGGAATAAGATCATATCCCAAGGGATAAGATCAAGATCCCTAAAAGGGGGATAACAATCGACAGGGAAGGAAATGATGGGATTTCTTTCCTCCCACCTTGGCCAACGCCCCAATGGACTTGGAGGGCAAGAAAACAGCCCTCCACCCCTATATAAAGTGGGGAGGCGCATGGGAGCTACACACGAGTTCAGTGCAGCCCTCCCCTCTCCCAAGTCCTCCTCCTCTCCCGCGGTGCTTGGCGAAGCCCTGCAGGATTGCCACGCTCCTCCACCACCACCACGCCGTTGTGCTGCTGCTGGATGGAGTCTTCCTCAACCTCTCCCTCTCTCCTTGCTGGATCAAGGCATGGGAGACGTCACCGGCTGTACGTGTGTTGAACGCGGAGGTGCCGTCCGTTCGGCACTAGGATCTCCGGTGATTTGGATCACGACGAGTACGACTCCTTCAACCCCGTTCTCTTGAACGCTTCCGCTTAGCGATCTACAAGGGTATGTAGATGCACTCTCCTTCCCCTCGTTGCTGGTTTCCCCATAGATAGATCTTGGTGACACGTAGGAAAATTTTGAATTTCTGCTACGTTCCCCAACACGGTGCTCATTGAGGAGACGGAGGTTGCAACACAGGTCCTCCTGTGCTGGTAGCTCTTCCGCCATTAGGGCATCGAAGTGCGGCCGCACCTGCGCTATGGTGAACATGACATGAACCGGCTTGGACAGTGGCGCCGGCTCCTGGTCAGAAGCTACGTCCGTCGTTTGATTGTCGTCGCTTAGCTCGGCGAGCTTGCTGGCGAGCCATGTCCGGCTACTGGACCGACCCGCTGCCAAGCACAAGTCTGACTGCCCTGGCCCACCCAGACCGCCTCCCTCGCCCACGCACGCTTTTCGCTTGAAACGGTCAACGCCGCCCGCCCCGCTTCCCGGTGCAGGCGATTGCTCCGCCTTCAAATGACACAAGTGTCATCCGTCTGTCCGTCTGCCACCCACATTAATGGTACGCGGTTGCCGAGGCGGCTACTCCGGCGCCACACGTCCGTCCCTCCGCCGCCCACCATTGCTATATAAACTACTGCGCCGGCCATAGCCGCAGTCATCTGCCTCCGTTTCCTTTCTCCTGTCCACACCACTACTGCCCACCATGGCTTCCTCGCGCTCCAGCACAATTCGGGACGGGCAGACACGGACCACAAGGAGATGGCAACCATTGCTGCCGACTGGCTGGCCGACAGGCAGCCGGAGGACGACGTCGTCCCAATGGAGAACATGGTAGTCGACGATCCGGCGCCAACCCCCTCCACCGCGCCATCCTTGCCGGTGCATTGCACCATGAACATCGGAGAGGCTCATGCCCAATACATGGAAACGGTGAGGCAGAAGCGTGAGGAGCAGTTCTGGGAGGCGCAGGCCGACACAGCCTACAACCACTGTCTTCTCCAGGATCACCTGCAGGTGGAGGAGCAGATCTCCATGGAGCGGGCGGAGCAGGAGGCGCTGCTCGACTCGTACCGCTCCGCCCGTGAGGGCCGCCTCGAGCGCTGGCGGTACCGCATGCGGGTGGCGGAGGCTGCGGCCGCCTACAAAGAGGGCGATGAAGAGGGCGAGGCGCTGTTTGGTGAGACCAAGGACGAGGCAGAGGACTGCCGGCTCTGACGAGTCCCCGCTCCGCTGGCGTCGACGAGGCCTTGCTCCGCCGAGGCCCCGCGGCGCCAACAACGAGGCAGAGGACACCGCTGGCTCCGCCGAGGCCCCCCCGCCAACAATGAGGCAGAGGACATCGCCGGCTCAGCCGAGGCCCCACCCAGCCGGCAACGAGGGGGAGGATTTCCCCCGCTCCGCCGAGGCGCCGCCCAGCCGGCTACGAGATAGAGGACATCGCCGGCTCCACCGAGGCCCCGCCCCGCCGACACCGAGGTGGAGTTCCTACTCCACCGAGGCCCCGCCCTGCCAACAACGAGGCAGAGGACATCGCCGGCTCAGCTGAGGCCCCACCCCGCCGGCAATGAGGGGGAGGATTTCCCCCGCTCCGCCGAGGCGTCGCCCCGCCGGCAATGACACAGAGGACATCGCCGGCTCCGCCGAGGCCCCGCCCCGCTGCCAACGAGGTTGCACCACACAGAAAACGAGGAAGAGTAGAACACGGTAGGTCGACACTACAAAAAAATACACTTCCGTGATGATACGTGTTTGTCATAGTAGGTCGCGTTTTTTGTCATGCATGCATCCATGATGATTTTATGACAGAATCAAGATAGTCATACCGGTGCTGTCGTAGAAGTGTTCCATGACATTACCGAAATTATCATCATGGAAGTGTCCACTTCCATGACGATAAATCGCGCGTCACAGAAGTGCTTTCGTCAAGGGTGACCGACACGCGGCATCCACCATAACGGAACGCCGTTAAGCTATCGGGTCGGGTTTTGGATCCGATAACTCGTTAATAGCCCCGACCAGTGGGGATTTTCCATGTGTAAAATCATCATTGCCTGGAGGAAACACGTGTCGGCTCATCGTTGGGACAGATGTCATCCACTCATTGGACGGAAGGCACCTATGATACGTCGACACGTGGCACGGCCCAATAGAGGCCCATTCCTGTGAAAAGGCCGGCCCGTTTGACTTGGTCAAAAGGTGGCGGGCCGGCCCATGGGAAGCCTGTTAATGGCCTGTTCGCATATAGCCCATTTACAGCCCACTAACCTAAGGCCCGTTATGCCCTATCCGAATTAGGCCCAGTAGCGTCATCTGGGCCATCCAATATGATTCCAGCCCGTTTTCACTTCTAGCGCATGTATGGCCCATGACGTCTTTCGGCCCATATGTGGCCCTATGTAACTCTTGGCCTATTAACGGCCCGTGGTGAAACTGGCCCGTAATGAACAGTGTATCACTTTACACCCATTAACGGCCCGTGGTGAAACTGGCCCGTAATGAACAGTGTATCACTTTATACCCATTAACGGCCCGTTATTCCGTTGGGCGGTTTCCAGCCCATGTTATCTTTCGGCCTTCTCAGAGCCCATTTATTCTTGGGCTCATTTCCAGCATTCGTTTACTTACGGCCCGTTACTGTCATTTTCTGCTTGTGGGCTAAATTCAGCCCGTGGTTACAGTCAGCCCGTTTGTGGTCCGTTAATATGTTTGGCCGTGTTCATAGCGTCATCAAATACGGCCTATTAACAATGGCCTGTTATGGTCGGCCCATGAACGGACGATTCCAACTCTAGCCCGTTTACGGCCATAATGCGGTCTGTTTGGCCCATGTTTGGCCAATTGATCGTACAGCCCGTATAAGGCCCATTGATGATACGGCCCGTAGGAGGCCCATTGTATCTACGGCCTGTAGAAGGCCCACTGTTTCTACGGCCAGTAGGAGGCCCAGTGTCACTACAGTAAATATTAGCCCATGGTTATTGTGGCCTAGTTTTAAAAAATAGGTTATTGCAGCCACTAGCAAACCGCGGAAAAAGAACTGCAATGACTACAAGCAAACAAATAAACAAGACAACAAGGAAATAAATAAGCAAGCAACTAACGCTAGGCTATCATGGCTATTACACATATTACATCCACTGGGCATCAAAGTTCGCCACTAGTGCAAATATAGGAACAAAGCAGCATATCATATACACTGGTTGTCAAAGTTGGCGACCAGCGCAAATAAACGCCGCAACAAAACAAATCCAGAACTAAAACCACTTCAGAAGATCTCAAGAAACAATATCCTGGGTACCCCTAATGCTGGCAAGATGTTAGCAAGCTTATTAACTTTCTCTTGTTTGGCGCTTAAATCCTCAAGCGCTTGTTGTTGCACCAGAAAATATGCATCTGAATTCTGCAGGGACTTCCCCGGTTCCTTCACTTCTGTCATCAAAGACATCTCGATCGATGTCTTTCAACTTGAAGTTGAGACTCAAGAAGACGAACTGATTCAGGCAGCAAGTTTGAAGAGCTTGTGCCAGCAGAGTGGCCATAACTCGAACACTACATCAAGACAGGACTTTTGGGTTCCCTCACTATCGTTAAGATAGTTTTTATCGACTTTCTTGGAGACCAACAGGATGTCTCACTATCTTGAACCTTATCGCATTACTTCCTTTACCATTGGATAACGCAGATCTTTTCTCCAATATTTTGTCCGCATTCTAAAAGAGAAACAAGCAGACACATCACATGTTTACCATGTTGTATATGAAACTCATTTTGGTAAATGAGTTTAGTAGTAAAGTGGACAGGATAACAACATGAAACAAACATATATCTATGTACCATGGTCACTTTATGGTATATATCATTCTAGTTTTTGTGGCCAAATCAAGATAGAGACACAGTTCAAATAATATTTGTTCAAGACAAAGCAGAATAGACATAATGTAAGTGTGGGTAACTATAGAGCAATAACAACACTTGTAATGCGCATGGCATGAGAACATAACTGTTTATTCAATTGAAACTGAAATCAACATAGAGCAGGTTACAATAGCAATCCAGTTAAAGAAACAGGTTTAAAATATACCTATTGCGCCATTGGAGTTTCAATTCAATCCTTCAAATTTGAAAATAGTTGGTATGAGTAAATACAGTAATGCAAGAGCAAAGGAGTATGAACCATAGCTACAGAACCTGACCTGAGAACAAATCTTCTTCTCCTTTAAGCATTGAGTTGGGATTCGGAGTGGTGGTCCTCGTGCTTTGGGCACTGCAGTTCCCTTACTAACTTCTCGTGTTTGGGTGCTCTGTGGTGGAGACGGTGCTGTGTCAACTTGAACTGGGTTACTATCTGCCGGGGTTGGGGTTAGAAGGGGTGTTGCTGGTTCTCTGTCCAACTGGGTAGGGGTACAATCTGCGAGAGTCTGGGTTATGTGTGGTGGATCTGGTCCTTGGGCAAGTACAACTGTGGTTCTATCTGCATCGACTAGTAGCACTATCTTTTCTGAAGACCGTGTTGTTACTCCCTTAGATTGCCATCACGCTCTGCAATTCAAATGGATGATAAACAAGAAAAATAATTCAAAGTATAGACATTGTATGATAGACAGGTGCAATGGATAGTGCGGAATAAAAGAGGGCATGAAATAATTCATATTTATGTTGTCTAACCAAACAGGATAGCATGCCACAATTTCACATATATGATGGCTAACTAAACAGGATAGCATGACACAATTTTACATTATGATGGCTAACTAAAAAAGATGGAAAGACATAGTTCAAAATATGAGACTATGTAAACAGGATGACATGACATAACTATATAATGTGTTTATTAAATAGGTTGGCATGCCGTAATTCACATACATTCACGGATAGAATGCCATAATTCAAACTATGATGACAGTAAACATTAAACAGGATGAGATGATATAACTCTATGATGTCTTTATTAAATGGGTTGCCATGCCATAATTCAGATAGATGATGTGTATGTACTATGTAAACATGATGGCATGATATAATTCAAATATATGATTTATATTATAAGAAAGTAAGCAGATGGCAATCCATATATGATGTAAAAACTAAGCAATGCAAGACAACATGCATGACATGGGTAATATAACCCTGCCAAGTTTGAGCATAGACCTCAGGGGGGAAATAGGACTGGTCATCAGTCTCTGAATCCTCCTCTGAGGACCTCTCTGTAACCAGCAAGATGTCTGCTTCAGCAGGTAGCATTGTCTGCTCTGAATACCTTGTTTTCACTCCAGATACTTCCATCACCGCTTCAAATGGCTGATGCACAGGAAGAGTAGTTGAATATACAAACATTGTCGACAAATAGAACACATAATACAAAAAAATGATAGCATGATATAATTCACATACATGATGATTGGCTAAACAGCATGGCATGGCATAATTCACATAAATAATGCCTTTGCAACAAGATAACATTGTATAATTCACATATATAATGTCTTGCAACAAGATGGCAATGCATAATTCACATATATGGTAATTAGACACTGAACAAGTGGCATTCACACAAATCATGTCTAAACTAATCGAATGACATAGCAATGCGAGACACCATACGCACGATATGAGGAACATCCTGCCAAGTTAGAGCATACACCTCGGGGGGGGGGGGATAGGACTGGTCATCTATCTCTGAATCCTCCTCTGAGGAGCTATCCGTAACCAGCAAGATATGCGCTTCGTCAGATAGCATAGTCTGCTCTGAAGACCTTGTTTTCACTCTAGAATTTGCCATCACCGTGTCAAATGGCTGATGCGCATTTAAGAGCGATTGAATGTACTAACATTGTTGACAAATGTAATATGTAACGACAAAAAAGGATGACCTGATATAATTTACATATAAGATGACTGGCTAAGCAGGATGGCATTGCAAAATTCACATATATGATGCCTGGCTAAACAAGATGGCGTTGCATAATTCACATAAACCATGAATAAACTAAACAGATGGTATTCGCACAAAGGATGTCTAAACTAAGCAGATGATATATTTGATGTATAAAGTAAGCAATGCAAGACACCATATGCATGATATAACCAACATCAGCATGCCAAGTTAGAGCGAAGACCTCAGGGGGTAAATAGGAGTTGTCTTCTCCTTCTGAATCCCCCTCAGAACAGATATCTTCCTCTCGATTACAATTCGAAATGCGTGGAGGGGGGGCTGCCTTTGCGCCTACCATGGAGCGACGTTTGCATGAAATTTTATTGCCACGCAAGGCTCATCCCTTTTGCTCTACATGTTCAGTTCCATTGTTTACAATAACTGTCATGCATAGGAATAAAACATAGTGAGATTATGTAAGGAATGCATGCAGAAATCCATAGTGATGGTAGCAAACAGTGGATAGACCCAAAACCAATAATAGCAGGCAGATAGTGGCTTCAGTTAAAAAATACAGATAATGGCTTCTTTACTGTTTGTTTCCCACGCAACATGAAACTCATAGTAGACACCGGAGATTAACCAGATAGTAGATAGATACTATTGATAGCGGTCTCGATATGTACCCCACAACCATTTAAAAACTCAAGTTTGACCATTAGTTTGGAGCTGACTCAGAGTCTAATCGGTGAACAGGACGATAAAGTAGCATGTAATATTAAGCGATGCATAACATAAGCAGACACGAAAGAGTGCGACCTCTCTTGCGGACCCGTGTAGTCCTCGAGGTCATCTACTCGGTTGATGATGTTAATGCGATGGAGTGGGCTAGCTCGTAGGACTAGCTAACCGTTTCCATGATGTAAAATTACATCGGTGGATTGTGATTTCAGGTGACCATTGTTCAAGTCGATCGACTGGGGTGAGGAATTACTTATTCTTCACCCTGGGTCATTAATAGAGTAACTATATATATATATATATATATATATATATATATATATATATATATATATATATATATATATATATATATATATATATAGAGAGAGAGAGAGAGAGAGAGAGAGAGAGAGAGAGGATTTTTCTAAATATTCTATAGCCTCCTTTACTAAATCACCTCTGTGATGCTGCAGTTTTGCATGTTTAAAATGAATGAGTATGTAAAGATTAGCGACATTTTCCTACAAGCACCTGCAATATTTGCATAAAATGCTTTCCTAGGGCTGGTCAATTCTTTTTATTTCTGTCGAGTACATATGTATATCACCACAAATTGCCATATGTTTTTCAATGGTACATGAGTTGTGAGTTGTCCTATTATAATAAGAGGTCGTAAGTTGGGTTGACTGTGAGACTCTAAATACATGATACATGGTCTTCTACAATTTATATTACTGTCCATCGAAGTGTTTTATACTCGTTATTATCTTAACATAAATATTTGTGTGATTAAAAGTTGCACGTTATTCCTTTGAATGGTCTGAGATATATATTTGGATTAGTGAAGCATGAAGCACACGCAATCATCTCAGATATCGAATCTCAAGAATACAGAAATATGCTTACAAAATCCTTCAATACTGATTTGGCTGTTTCTCCTAACAAAGCATCATTCCTCCAAAATCTCTGCCAAGAGTTACAGTCTGATCCTGAACTTGCTAGCAAGTTGCATAAAGATACCAAGCTGACACTTGTTTTTTGTATTGCATCGTTAGTTTTACAGCATAGTTCTATGTTAGCTCGAAATTTGATCTTGCTCCTGCTAGCAAGATGTGTACCATATAAGCTACAGTTTGAAGGATATAATCCTTTTGTTTCAAGACTGATGGTTATACAGAGTGTGAAAGTTATTATTTTCTGTTCAAATTTCTCCCGTCAGTGTGGAAGTTATTAACTACAGTTTGAAGGATACAATCCTTTTGTTTATGTTTTAACTATATGCATTTGGCTATCAAACACCTTTTCTGCTATCGTTCCTGCAAAAAGTTGCTTCTGTTCTATATAGGTGTACAGTTTTCATGTTAATTGGAAAGTACCAAAGTTGTATATCCTAGCTGCACCAAACTACAATTTTCTTGTTTTATTAATATGAGATATACAAGAAAGTGCAGCGAGCATGGCTTGTACTCATGCTTGAGGATATTTGGCTTAGGCTCCTGGACTGTGTCACGGCCACACTGAAGATGGCACACTTGTGGTTATCTTCACGTGTCATTGGTGGTCAGAGAAACCAAACAAAGCTGGAGTGAAAGGTTGAAACAAAACAAAGGGTCTAGGAGTTTCAATACATTGTTGGAAATTTGTGCCAAACATTAAGGTCGATTTTAGTTCCTTCATCCTTCTAGAGCATAAGAAAAATATGGTGCTTTGCTTGAAAAATTTGTGGCTTAATTCTGGAAGACATTAAGTTTCCATACATGCTGGTACTAATCAATCCATCCCTCTAAAACATGATACCCTCTTTCACAAGCTTCATATAAGTTATGCACATGCCATCTCGCCAAGCACTGATAACATGTTTCATTTAACAGATCATCTGAGATTTGCGTAATTGTTTTGAGAATGGGCAGGGCAGCATCAACACCGGCATCAATCAGTGTCGGGGCAATGGTGAACCGACGAAGAAGGCGGTTCGGGTAGGGTGGCGCACGATATTGACACCGGCCACGACTAGCGTCGGAGGATGGGTCATTGGGACGGAAGGAGGAAGACAAAGAGGAGGAAGAAGACGATGATCACAAAATTTTACCATCCATAAAAAACAGGCGACCGGTGCATAGTAGCTCTTATAGTATCCGCTAAAGAAATTGATAAAAGTCGATATATATTCAAAGGACTTCACTCGTGTCACTTAGTCATCAGTTTGATTTATTTTTCAGTATTTCGCCCGTAGCAACGCACGGGCATTGTACTAGTAACTAGTAATGGCGCACCACACCCTCGGTGCACCACTACTAACATTTTTTTTCTTTTCAAAACTAGTAATGGCACACCTGGGGATTGTGCGCCATTACTAGTTTAACTAGTAATGGCCACACCCATGGTGCGCCATTACTAACTTTGACCAAAAATTCCACTGAATGCACCCCCCCCCCGGATACGTAATATGAACGGAAGTTTGAAATATTTTTTTCAAAATTTCATCACACTCATGAATATGAACAAAGTCCTAGACATCAACAAGGTTTAATAGGATTGATATGCTATATATATCAACAAGTGTGTGTTAAGTGAGCTGGTGCTGGGGTTGGATAGAACTATGAAGTTAAGCGTGCTTGGGCTGGAATAGTGTGAGGATGGGTGACCTTTCGGGAAGTTTGACCATGGAATTCGATTTGACTTTAGATTAAGCATATTGACCCGAGAATAAGCCTTAGTGACCCGAGATTAAGAAAAAATTAAAACAAAATTCGAAAAAATTTGAAAAAAAATGTTAGTAATGGCGCACTTCTATGTGGTGCGCCGTTACTAAGTCAGATAGTAATGGCGCATCTCTAGGCATAATAATGGCGCACCAGGGATGCGCCATTACTAAAAATTACTAGTGGCGTGATGCTAGTGGCGCACCAGTAGTGCGCCATTAATGGCCAAAACAGGTGCGCCACTAGCAAGCCTTTTCCTAGTAGTGGCGGCTTCTGCTTGTTCTGGCGGTGTCGGCGATGGAGCATGCGGGGCTTGAGTTCCTGTTGGATGCCGTCAACCGGTGAGTTCCACCCGCCCCTTCATCCCCGTCAATTTTTGAGATTGGTGCTTCGTACCACCGTCGTCCCCTCATCCCACTTCCACCGCCATTGGTCATGCTGTGTTTTGCAGGTTCCCTCTGCGGAGAAGTTTGCGAATAGGTTTGAGCATCCCGATCCTGTTACGCGGTGATGCCCACCCGACTGAGCCGGGGAACTCCAATGTTGGGTCTGGGTGCGGGCAGTAAGGTGGCGACGGAAGCTGGTGACAAAAGGTGTCTCCAACACGGTCCGCACAGTGTACCGATAGGGTCAATCCGAAGGACCAGGATGGACAAAAGAGGTAAGCCTACATCTATCCGATCGACTGTGTTGCTAAAAAAATCAGGTTACGCCTCAGTAGTTCACCATCGGAGGTGGCAACTAGCAAAGTCTATCCGGATAGTGTGCACCTTAAGGGACACTGGTCCAAGCACAACAAATGTTTGTGCTCAATACCGTGGGAAGGACATACTTGGTAAGACTATGGAGTCTTATAGCAGTGACACTGACGAAGACGTGATGGACCGTAGTAAGAGGATGACTTGGAAATATATTGCGAGTTATTTATCCAAAATCACCACATTTGGGGCTAGGGTAACAATTTAGTACCACATTTGTGCCAGGGCATAAAAAACCACCCAAACTGCGTCTAACATGTAACGCAGAGCACTGATGCTGCAATTTGGTCGCAAAAACAGCCAAACTGACAGGTAAGGCCTTCCTGTCGGACTGAAATGGCAAAGACAAAGCACAAAAAACGTGTTGACCAGGTGAGGTGGCAGATGAGATGCGGGCCCTGCCTGTCATGGACTACGCGTTCATCTTCATCCCATCTTTATTTTTTAGGAGCATTGCATCGAGCAGCTTGTGGGCGGCCGATCCATCTCTGCCCATGCGAGTCGAGAGCTCCATGGCTATGGCAGCCGAACTCCTGCTCAAGCTTGGCCCGGGTCGCCTCAGCCTGTTCCCAGCATGCCATGAGCCGTTGAATCCGGCCGCCGCCCCCGCCAGCATGGACGGCCGAGCCGACAACTTCATGGCCACCCTGGCCGCGGTAGCCGAGCCCTGCTCGAGCTAGCCCAGGGCCGCCTAAGTCCTGGCGTCGACGTGCTAGCCTGCGGGCAGGGCCAACGAGGAGGCACAACTCCCACGAAGCTTCCTGGACACGGCGATTGCGTCGGGCGGCGCGACGGAGTTCGCTAGCGAGTCCGCCATGAACGACGATGAGTATGCTCTCGCCTTCTTCTTCACGCAGGCGTTCTCATCTGCGGGCATATCTAGCGAGGAGGCGCAACTCTCGTGAAGCTTCCTGGACATGGCGACTCCGTCGGGCAGCGCGACAGAGTTTGCTGCGAGTCTGCCATGCATGACCACGAGTATGCCCTCACCTTCTTGTTCACACATGTGTGCTCACGCATGGCGTCAACACGTCCAAGCAAGCATACGTGCTCAAGGTGAGACACTCTCCCCTTCCCTGCGCGGTCACAACTTGGCTCGACCGGCACCTTGCCCGCGCCGCCGCTTATGCCAGCTTCGTGAGCTGGCAGACGGGATGGAGGCGTCCGGCCCGCCGTTCCTCTGGTCACTACTCCCGCCGTTCCTCTGGTCACTGCCCCGACGTGGCCGTGGCGTGTTGTGCCTTGTCCAGTGGCCAGAGGATGAACGCACAGAAGGTGCTTGATGGAAGGCTTCATAGAAAAAAATGTTGTGAAGAAGATGACTTTCTAGTCAATGATAGGTGGGGTCTGCGTCTCATTTGCCACATCAGTCGGTCAAACTTTTTGGTCTTTGCCACGTCAGCCCAACATGTGGGCCCAACGTGTCAGCTTTGTTGTTTTCACGAGCAAATCAGACTATCGGTGCTTTGCGTTACATGTTAGGTTTCGGTGGTTTTTTGTGCCCTGACACAAATGTGGTACTAAGTTGTTAACCTAGCCCTAAGTGTGGTGGTTTTAGGTAAATAACTCATATATTGCAGCAAATATAGGTGAGTAGGACAGCTTGATTGTTGTTCGACAAGTGCGCTATGCCGACAAATGCAGCAATGCTGGACCACAAAAATATAAATACCAATATTGTTTTGCAATGTAAGGTAACCCATTGGAACACTAGCTAGGCAGAGAAACCTACGTATTTCATCGGAACTGCGAGGTGGCCTCGGGTCAGGTTGGTAGTCCAAAAATGTTTATTTGGGGTCAATTGTGCACGCAGGGGCCGTGGACTGCAGAGCTTGAGAAGGCTTCAGCTGAAGCCGAGACTAAGAGATGTTGCCGGAAGTGGAGTTGGGGCGAGTAGTGTGAATGCCAGGAGTCAAACAAACCAAGATGTTGTTGGCGAGGTTGACAACGAAGAACAGATAAGATTGGACGAAATGTTTGCTGCTGCGGAACTGGCAAAGTTAGAACTAGAATGTGGGTGCACCGCAAGCAAATAGTTACACATTTGTAGTTGGTGTTCCAAAAGATTTTAATGTTTGTTCTTGACTAATGCTTGTCCTACCATCGGTGTGCTTCGGACACAAAATCTACCGGGATCCTACCAATGAGATGTACTGCAACAGTAGCAACCTCCGTAGCTGGAGGCTAGCATTGGCTCGCAGAGGTTCGATTGGTCGAAGGGGTGAGCATTGAATGACATTTTCGGTGCCGGATTGGTTGACACGACTTGATGAACTTTTGTGTACCCTTTAGTGGCGCAAAATGAACTATGCACGAGCTTAGTACATCTGACTTTTGAACAAGGATAATTTTTTTGGCATACTTCACACTAACAAAGATGATTACTGATCCCCAGATCTTAGGGAGGATAGCGATGTGTACATCATGCACAACATCCTCGAGTTCAATGGGCTTTACCTTCGGTCTGCACTTACTCAGGTAAAAAACATGGTAGTTCAGGGCGTGTTCATAGTGAACAAACCGTCAGGCGGACTGAAAAATGTATTTTTTGTCTCGCCCAGGCTCAGCTGGAGCACCTCCGGAAGAAACTTGCATGCGAGATTGTTAGTTTGTCACCATGAAGGGTAACAAAGGAGGTCTCCGAGGTTTCTTCTCGTATACTGAGGCAATGAAGCTTGGTTCAAAGTTGTTGCTTTTGCAGCACCCCTATAATCTCCTATAACTGGGAAACTTATGTCCATTTGTACTTAGCTTATTTCAACTATGATGTGATCTGTTCTTGTGAAATTCTAAATGTAAATGTCAGTCCTAAGATGACAAATTTGCAGTATCGGTTTCTAGCCCTTCCTTGAGTGGCAAATATAGCTTTGGTAACCCGACTGATTGTTGGTACATCTCGTGCGGATGTGGATTTAGATGTACAAAAGCAGGGGAGGGCAAAATTGCACTAGGACTATTGAAGATACAGGTGTTGCTGGAGTGCAGAACATTCTTCTCGAGAAGAGCGCCGCGGAAGGGGAAATGGGACGAGAGGGAGGAGAAATTCTTGTATTATAGCTACGTACGTGTAGCATTACGTAGACATCCTACGTAATCTTACTTAACTTTCCTAAATGATCACTCCACCCCCTGATTTCAACTGGGTAGGGCCCCTCCCCTGATTTCAACTGGGTGGGGCCCCTCCCCTGATTATCATGAACATCATCATCACAATATATATTGGGATTCAAAGTGGGAGATACCTTTGACGCCGTAGCCATAAGGCAAAAGTGAGAAACAATAGATGATGATGTTGGATCCCTTGAAGCACCATTCATGACCACATCTTGTTTCATGGAGTGTAGGGTTTCCTTTACACTGTTTGCACAACAACTCGAGGAAATAGAGGCACTTTTATCATGGCAGCAAGACATAGCAAGCATATCATCATGAGATTTAGTCGAGCAATTTCTACATGATATGCAAGGACTATCAACACGAGCGTGTGAACCATCTAGAGAGCTCGAAGTGTTGAAGTGCAAAGAAGGAGCATTCAATAAGATAGTGATGAAGGATCATCAACAACAAGCCCACTATAATCATTGCAATGACCAACACTACTCGTCATATCACTACCTTGTGGCAATCCACATGTAGGTGAAGTAGAAGAAGTTGAGAACATCATAAGACTGGAGGTGGAGGGAGAATAATCATTCCCACAAATCCTGGACGCACCATATTTATCTTGAAGCTTGAGCAGCGAGATAAGAGTTTTTCTCATCCTCTAGAGATAATCTTTGAGGATCCTTTGAAGGATAAAAACTAATATCTACAATTCGCTCTAAATTTGGGTCCATGACCCTAAAGAGATTAACCATACGAATTACCCAAATATCAAAAATTGTCCCATCGAAACAAAGAGTGTCAAAGAATCCTAATCCCCAAGTCGACATCTTTACTCTCTAAGTGGTTAAGCCTAATAAAGAGAGACGACACTCTGATACCACTTGAAAAATGGTGGATGTTGCCTAGAGGGAGGGTGAATAGATGCTTTAAATAATTACTATTTAGGCTTGAACAAATGCAGAATAAAACTAGCGTCTAATTTGTCAAGTTTAAAACCTAAAACAACTAGGCTCACCTATGTGCACCAACAACTTATGCTAAGCACGACAAACAACTATGTGATAGCAAGATATATAACAAGAAACACTATGGCTATCACAAAGTAAAGGGCTCTGGTAAGAAATAACCGAGGCACGCGGAGACGACATTGCAGATGCTAATCTCCGTTTGGAGCGTTGTGGAGGCACAATGCTCCCCAAAATGCCACTAGGGGCACCGTAATCTCCTCACGCCCTCGCACGATGCAAGATGCTGTGATTCCACTAAGAGATCCTTGATGGCGGTCATCGAACCCGTACAAATGGCGCCAAGGTATGTCCCAAACAACAACAAACTCATAAGAGGCAAAAAGAAACAAGAGGATTGGTGAAAACCCTATTTAAGCAGTCAACATCAAATTGCCGGGGATTGCACACAGAACTGATGCTAGAGCTTGGGGACGGCCGACCCATTTTAGCCGCGCCGCTCTAGTTTTACAAACTTTCAGAATATTCCTTCCGTACTTTTATCGATTTTGGGAGCCTTCCAAAAGGTTCTGATATGATTTTTACTGGTATTTTCGTTTTTTTTCCTTCTATTTCTGTTACCGTTTTCTTTGGGTTATCTTTTAGTTTTACATATTTGTTTTTTCCTTGTTTTATTTTTCTTATCTTCTTTATAAAAAAGTCTCCTTTTCTAAAATGTGCGGAAATTTGAAATTTAAAACATATTCAAGTTTTCAGGAAATGTTCCGATTCTCATATTTTGTTTGAAATTTCAAAAATTGTTTGTTTTCTAAAAAATAATAATTTTGAAAAACATTCTACAAATTAAAAACTAACAGATTTTTCATAAATTATTGGTTTTCCAAGAAAAGGTCGTAGTTTTCAAATAATGTTCAGTATTTCCAAAAGTGTTCATTTTTTCATAAATATGTACGAAATTCCAAACATAATTGGGGTTTTAAGAAATTTCAAATTTTAGAATATGTTCAAAAAAAAAACTTCGCATTTATCAATGCTTGTTCATTTTGCAAAGAAATTTTCCAAAATTTTAAGAATTGTCGCTAAAGTGGATTGGCTCAGCGCCTACTCTCCCACTGAGTGGTGTCCATTCGTGTCGTCAATAGGCCGGCCCAGCCAGGCGCGCGCTGTCCGAAGGGGAGGTTGTTAGCCGCAAAGAGGAACGTATAGTGAGTCCCGAGAATTGGGAAGCTCCGCCTAACGAAATTTTCCCTAGTCAGGCATGTGCGACATTTTCACAATTGCTTATATACATTAAAAAACAAGTCCAGTGTTAAGTGGACGAGTCTTGTTGAATTTTAAATTCTGTTCTCTTATACCAAGAGAGAAATCAATAATTTTACTGATAAGGCATCATATATATAGGAATTATTGATATTATACCAATTATTATCAATGCCTTAAACATAATATTGCCATGCACCCGTTTTTTGCTACCCACTCTAAGAGGTCAATTCTACCCCTTGGAAACAATAAGCGGTCAATTCTAGAGGGGGCATTAAAGTAACTTACATGCTATGACAAAGCATCAATTTGAGAAAAAAAAACTTTAGAAGGAACCATGAATCTTTAGAAGTGAAACTAAAATTGGAAATTCAGACAAGCCATAACTCCTAGCATTAACATTTCCTATAACTTTACACATCAAGGCGGAGAAGCTTTTCTATATATATGTGAACCATTCATGGAGCAAGCATTTCATGGTCATACACTCATCAAGTCCACTTACAAGAGTACCACCCAATAATAGCCTCTATTACTTAGTGACGATGACCAAGTTCACGAGGAACAATGTGCAAGGACTTGTGCTACTTTCTTTTCTTCTTGTGGTGTGTTTGACTTGTCTTGGAGGCACATCTGGTAATTAACAACTCAATTTTTTTTGGGGGGGGGGGGTTGATATTGTGGACTTTTATTGTTTATATGATGAGATGATAAGTATATTCTTTATTTTATGTTAATTAGGTGAAATCATAAACAACAAGGGGAGAAACATGATGCGCAAAGTAAGCCATGTAACAAGAACCCTTGTTATAAAGATGGGCACCAGCTCCCAGGACGGGAATTCTGCTGTCAAATAGATAACTTGTGCTGGCCAGATCTTGGAGAATGCTTCATCAACTGTCCCTGCAAGATTAATTGCACACCAGCAACAACAACATAATAGTTTTGTTATCACCCCTATTTTGTGTGGATAAATCTCAACCTTATGGTTCTCAAAATAATTATGTGTTGATGAGATAATAAATTTTGTATGTTTTAGAAAATCAATTATGTTATTTTAATATTCAATAAAACTAGCTAGTGGGTTGCTTGCACAATTTTGTTGTTGGATTTGTCACCTACCATTTACATATTAAATATTTATTTTCTGTCCATATTTTGATTGTCTCCTCCTAGGTGTACTGATCGTGGAAATATGGTGGACATCAAGACAAAATGTACTCTAATCTCTCTCTCTCTCTCTCTCTCTCTCTCTCTCTCTCTCTCTCTCTCTCCCTCTCCCTCTCCCTCTCCCTCTCCTCTCCTCTCCTCCTCTCCTCTCCCTCTCCCTCTCCCTCTCTCTCTCTCTCTCTCTCTCTCTCTCTCTCTTTCTCAGGCGTGCGTTAACATCATTCACATACTTATTATTGCATTGGATGGGTGAACAATAATTTCACAACCGGCTGTGAAGCACCAAATATTGTAATTTAAAATATGTTAGTAAGTATTATCAACTTGACACATCAAGTATGATGTATATAGATTTGATATCCGTAGGTAAATTGACTGTTGATTTCTCAGGTTGAAGAGTGTGGTGTTTGGTTTTAACACTACTTCTTTCACACACAAACCTTAAAGCAAATTGAGTTGGATAAGCTAGGGTTTGTTTAGTGCGTGTAGAAGAAGTGAGGGGTGTCCGCGTCCTCTTGCTACAAGTCATATAGACTCTTTGAACAACTGCATTTTTTAGCAATGGACATATCCATCTAGGACCGCTGATCTATTTTTTATTAGGATTCGAACCAGAGTTGAACTGACCATGATTTTGATGGAATTCACATGGGCCTACAGATCTCATCTTGGCTTGCCTGCAAAATAAGTCTAGATTTCCTAAGGAGCGTTCCAACCCACATGCACCATGGGCTCACAACAAAGTACATGTCATTCTTAGATCAGAGGTCACAGATGAGTGCGTCTGCTCCACCAGCTAGGCGCACACCTTCACTTCCGCCATGCAGTCCAATGGGCATGTTATGGATATAGATAGCGAGACAATTTTTAAGGGAAGTAATATCAGTTTTGCTTTGATTCCATGCTGGAATGACAAGGCAACAACAAGGAAAGCACATTCTGCGCATCTTAAAATTCAAGTGGAAAAGGATACCCAATATAGAGAGAGATGTCAAACACTTGTTATCTGCCCAAAATGAAGAAAACACACTGCCCAGTCAGCAATTGATCATGTAGCAACCCTTGGCTCATGGCTTGCTACAAGATACATGCATATAGTTGGTAGAGAGTGGATGTTTGGATCCTGAGCTCCATGGAGCTCAAAATTTTGAAAAAAAAAAATCAGAAGCCAGCTTTAAAGTTTCAAAAAATTGTGAACATTTCTGTAAATTTGACACACATTTTCTATTCATAAAATTTTGTAATAGCATTTCTGTAGGAACATTTTTGTAAATTCATTGATAGTTTTCAAAAAGAAAAAAGTCCAAAACAAACCTTAAATTTATAGGCGAAAGCTAAATCAAACCCCTAACTCCCAATCCCTGAAATCTGCACACCAAACTTTCTGATCTCGGTCTATTTTTAACCTTAGAGGATTTAGCCGGTATACGCTGAATTGGGCCGGCCCATTGGGGCAGTCTCTCGCAATGGTCTGGTTTTCTTTCTTTGATTTGTTTTTTGTTCTTTCCTTCGTTCTATTTTGTTTTTTCACTACTTTTATCTGGTTTTCTTTTTTTTTTATACTTTTGGTTTCTTTTGTTTCTTTCTTGATTTTCTTCATATTCTTTCTTTTTTGCTTTTGTTTTGTTTCTTTACTGGTAACCAGTTTTCTTTTTTAAACATGTCTAATTATTCTCAGTAACCAATGTAATTTTTTAGCGCAAATATATTTTTATACACTTTCAACATATTTCAGATAAAATATTACATTTTCTAAATGCATGTTTAAAAAAATTGAATGCACGGTAATATTTTTCCAAATACATGTTTTACATTTCTTAACGACAATAAGCATTTTATTAAACTACACGAAATTTTTTACATTGTTAAACATTTTAAAAATTGTGTATACTTCTTTCAAACACAAGTCACGTTTATTCTTATAGGGCATGGAACATTTTTTATCACGCAAACTATTTTTGCATTGTATACACTTCTTTCTTTATATGTCACAAGCACATTTTTCTAAACTCGTGAATATTCTTGAAATGTTACATTTTTTTAATGGACGAAACATTTGTTTGAATCACGCGAATATTATTTACATTGTACATACATTTTTTTTAATGACACATACATTTTTGGGTGGCTGGATTTACTACTGGCGAACAGTGGCGGAGCTACACTCTAAAACCTGATTAATATTTGGAGACTACTCCGGAATGGACTAGCGGTAGGAGATGAATTATTGCGGAGGAAAATAAACCAGGGAGTGTACTGTATTGCATGTGCCCGTGATGAGACACTGGTCCATCGCTTTCGGCTGTTTTCCTACTCGGTTCAGTTTTTGGCTGTTACATTTATTTACACATTTGTTCAGGTTTCAAATTTTTGGAAAATGTGACACTATTTTTGAAAATCCTAAACCATTTCATAGCATGTCAAAAAACTGTTGTAATTCTGAACAGTTTTTCACAAATGTGATTTGTTTTAAATCGCGGACAGTTTTAAAAAATGTGAATATAATTTCAAAATTCCAAACATTTCTTAAAAAATACAAAAGGAAATTGAAGTTTTATCAAAATAGAAAACAGGAGCATTTTTTAACTTCTAAACAATTTTAGAAAATGCACGAACATTTTTTAAACTTCACGAATTCTCGTTGTGGTATAGTGGGCCGGCCCAAATTCTCGTCCGTAGAGTAGCAGGTTTTCCCGGTCGGGATTGTAGTATTCCCAGTGTGCCAAACAGGTTTAGGGTTTAAAATAGACCGGGATTACAAGTTGAGAGTGTCAATTTCCGGGATTCAATATTCAGGGTTAGATTTAGCTTTCGCCTACAATTTTAAGATTTGTTTTGGACTTTTTCCTTTCAAAAAATCAAGACATCAACATATCCGGAAAGGTGCCAAACATTTTGTAAGTGTTTATGAACATATTTGAAAATTTTACAAACATTTTTATATGTTATAAACTTTTAAATTTTTGTCAATTGTTTTCTATTTCAATAGTATTTACTAAAAAATACTTAAAATTAAAATGTTTGAACATTTTTAAAGTGTTAAATATTTTTTGAATGGTATGGAATTTTTTACAAATTACATTGTTAATTTTTATGTATTTGAATAAACATTGTTAAAAAAATCAATCATTTTTTAAACATGCGAACATTTTAAAAATGATACGAATATTCTTTTGAAGGATATGAACAATTTCTCAAATTGTGCGAAAAAATAATTACCTTTCATGACCATTATTTCAGGAACGGTGAATGTTATTAATAATTGATGAAGAACATTTCCAAATATATTTATTTACAATATGTTTTAAATTGAACCAAAAGTAGAAACAAAATAAGAGAAAAGGAGAAAAAAAATTATCTGGCCCTAGCCCAATTATGACGTGGAGTTATTTCCGGCAGATCACTTGATAAGGTACTCTGGCCATGCGATTAAACCAAATGGGAAATAAGAAGGGGTTTATCCAGGTTCAGACCCTCATGGATGAGGTAAAATCCTAACCCCTGCTTGTGTATATTGCTCGTGTATAGGGCTTACAATAATCGATGGATTGAGCAATAGCCCTAAGGTTCTCTGTCTATTGACTAATCTAGCCGCCACATATATGGGTGTCGGGGTCTAGGATTACACGATCGTAGTTGGTCGTTGGAGGAGTTCTCCTGGACGCTAGTCGCCCTGTCTCCCGCTCCAAGTCCCCCGGGCCTTTCTCTAATTGGATCTGTGGGCCAGATTGATGGCCCTGGACAAGCCGACCTACGAGGCCCCGGGCCGGCCTACCAAGCCGGCTTCCTGCATAATAAAGGATCCCTAGGCCACAATAAGGGTCCTGAGGCATTGTGTTCTTTTGCCTCACTACAAGTGAGGTATAGGCAAACGCATATATGAAAGACATTTTTGATTCGAAGACATATTCATAAAAAATAGCCGTGAGTTATTATGACGCATTAAGGATTCCAGTTTTTAGGTTTTCTTCTTTTGCTGGTTTTATTTTTTGTTTTCTTTTGTTCCTTTTCAGGTTTTTTCACAAATGTTCAAAAATGTTCATGTTTATTAAATATATGAATAGTTTTTCAAAATGGATAACTTATTTGAATGTTTTCACAATTTTTTAGTGTTTTCAAAAAATATTCGTGTTTTTGAAAAAACATTCAAAACTTGAAAAAATGGTCTGCGTTATGAAAAACTCATGTTTTAAAAATGTTCACATTTTGTAAAATTATTATAAAAACTCAATACTTAGTTTTTTCAATAAATAAGTTTTTCTAATATTTTTCAAAATAGGGCAAAGAAAACGCCTAATTGAAAAAAGCGCTTGAAAGTGTACAACACCGAAAAAATCTTGGCTACCGGGTTTGCCCAGTATGAAATGAATGGGCCGACCAGTGCCTGTCCTTATGTGTTTTCCCACCTATTTGAGGCAACAAATTGCAGGAGCGCTCCTCTACCATGCTTATGGCGTTGGTTGGCGCATCAGCGCTCAGACGCACGCTCTGTTAGGGCAGTGTAGTTTAGCGCTTTACACACACTCGGTTTCTCATCTGGCTACTATGCTCGTCGGACGCAGCTATTCGGTGCTTGAGCTCAGCTGCTCCCGAAATCGCTAGCATTCGCTGCTGCCTGGGGATTGCAACAATTCGTTCTAACCTGTCAGATCGGCATCGGAAGAATAGAAGGGGCCAATCGGTGAACCTAGAAAGGACATTACATGACTCCTCAGGCCGCCGCCTCCTCCCCAACTAGGATTCCTGTGCCTCCCACCGGCGCCGTCGCCGGTCCGCCTCATCTCCGGTTGCCTTAGGGTCATGGGAGTGCGGCGGATCCTGGCCCTTGCCAGTGGGAGGGCTCGGTTTTTAGATGTGTCTTCGAGATTTGTTAGGGTTTGTGTCCAACTCGGGAAGACGAGACAGTGGCTACTCCGGGTGGTGCATTTAGCATTGTCGGTGGGTGTGTGGATGTGTGTCTACGGTAGATCTGTCCTTGGTGGATTTGCTTGGATATGTTCGTCGTTCATCTACGTTCGTGTGTTTTCAGGTTGGATCCTTTCGATTTACGCTACTCTTCATCGGCGGCGGTTGCTGTTCTGGTGCGCCAGTCCTATGGGACCTTAGCACGACGACTTCCCGACTGTCTACTACAACAATTTTGCGCAGCTCTAGTGAAGGAGGGGCAATGACAGCGGCGCGCATTCGGCTCGCTTTAGTGCTTGTAGTCGTTGCTAGATGGTCTAGGATCTGGATATAATTTTTATTATTTCTGGTGTTCGTTGTACCGCCGTGATAGATGATGAATATATTGGATGTTTTTCCGAAAAAATCTACACCGGCAAATAATGAGGATACGGCTTGTATACGGCATGAAACAGTGCGACTGTGTGTGCGGCCAATTAAGTAGGGATGGGCGCCTTGACTCGCTCGGGATTTAATGCTTCGTGGGCCAGGACAGAGAATTTCTGTTTGATCCGTGGCCCAGGGTTACGCGAAAAACCTGAGCCGTCACACAGACGAATTTGTGGACCTTTCTCGGTAGGTCAACCAGGGATTGAGACCGCCCGTAGGAGGTCCGCCAAACCCGCTCTCACATCAGCCCACTCCATCCATAATTGAGGCGGCTTTTGCTGGTTCCGGCGGAGTCGGCGATGGAGGATGCGGGGCTTGAGTTCCTATTGGATGCCGTCAACCGGTGAGTTCAACCCGCCCCCTCATCCACGTCAATTTTTGAGATTTCGTGCTTCGTACAACCGTTTTCCCCTCACCCCACTTCCACCGCCATGATGTGTCTTGTAGGATTCCTTTGCCGGAGAAGTTTGCAAACAGGTTTGAGCATCCCGATCCAGTTACACGGTGATGCCCACCTGACGGAGCCAGGGAACTCCAATGTTAGGTCTAGGTGCGGGCAGCTAGGTGGCGAAGGAAGCCGGTGACAAAAGGCGTCTCCGACGTGGTCCGCGTCTACTGATAGGGTCAATTCGGAGGATCAGGATGGACAAAAGAGGTAAGCCTGCATCTATCTTATCGACTGTGTTGCTAAAAAATCAGGTTATGCCCCAAGAGTTGTCCATCGGACAGAAGGCCTTGTCCATGTAGGATGAGGGCATTGAAGCAGTCGATTCAGAAATGTGAAGAGGAGGCTAGGGAGAGTGTAATCAAGCCAGAACAGGGACTGAATTTGACTCGCTACTCGCTAGGTGAGGCGCACGACATCTACAACTTGTATTCGTGGGAGATTGGGTTTGGGATCAGGTATTGTAAGACTAGATTGAACGCTGAGAGGACCAAATAGATGCAGGAAATCATTTGTGGCTGCTTGGCGTGTAGTGCCTTCTGCTTATCTATTCTGTGGATATCTGTTGGTGCTCCCGGGAGCGCGCGCTCCTGCACACGAAAAATATATTTCAAAGTGTGAAAAAATTCCAAGCAAAAATTTGGCGCATACATCTCAACATTATATGTGTGCATGTCAAGTTTCGGAGAAAACCGACCATTTTTTCTGGCTTGTGTAAAAAAGACAAAAGGATGTCTTGTGAAAAGCATTTTTTAACACCGGATTTTGTCTTTTTCACACGCGACACGTGAGTTGTCGGTTTTTCACGAAACAACTTTATGAGCATGTATAATATCGAGATGTACGCGCCAAGCTTTTGTTTGAAATTTTTTGACATTTCAAAGTATGTTTAAAATAAATTTTGAAAATCAGGAACGCGTGCTCCCATGTGCCAAAACGCCACTCTCTTCTGTTCTGTCCTTTTATTTGTGGGGCTCCCATCACTAATTTGGCTGCGTTGACCATGACATGTGCTATCTGGTGTGCAGGGGGAAGCCAGAGTCAGTAAACAGCAATTCATGTAGGTGTGAGTGCCCTGTTTTGGTACGTTTGCTACATGGGTATGACAATAGTTGGTACATCACCAATCACCGTGAAATTCACATCCACTCTATGTCCCAGAGATATGGGGATGGCAACCAGCAAAGTCTATCCGGATAGTGTGCACCTTAAGGGACGCTGGTCCAAGCACAACAAATATTCGTGCTCAATACAGTGGGAAGGACATATAGATACATTATACCTGAGCATCTTTCCTGCCCTCTCAGGCCACCACCGTTCCTAACCATTGGATCATTTTCTGATGGTCGTTTTTTGGTCGTAAGATACTTTTAAATAGCACTAAGTGGACTGGATGCCTCATTGGCTGCTACGCCTATAACAAAATCGGTGGTTTATGGTTAATCATACCCTTCTCCCGCTAGAAGCCCATTTAAGCTCACCGTAACATATTCGCTTGCCATCATCTGTTGTTTAACATCGGCCCGGTTAGCACAACGAATATCGCAAGAAAGAGTGTCTGCTATGGGAAGGGCAGTGTGCGGGAAATGTGAAGAGATAGTGACGCATTAATGGGCAGCGATGCGGCTTAGTGGGTGATTGGAGATCGTCCACCGATATTCAAGCGAGGAGTAATGTTACCGTTGCTAAAAATCCATTAAGGCCCCTCCCAATGCTCCACCTTGTACATATGCTAAGCCTTTCACATAGGCAAAAAATCCGATGTGGCAAGTTATTTAAGAGGAGAGAGATGAGTGTGGCGACCCAGGAAGAGACAATGGTAAGCTCGTGAACCTAGGCAAAACATTTAAAGGAAAGAAGCCCACCAATACATGAAGAGCTTTAGTTGCTAAATCATTAAATGAAGCAAGCTTAGCAACCATAAGCTAAGCACCTATGCATTGGGGAGTATAGTTGCTAAGCTATTTAATGTGCTTAGCACCTCATCTAAGCACCCATGCATTGGCAGTAGCCTAACACCAATGGAGGTGCCCGGCCAGCTCCCAGGCTCCTTTATTTAGCACACCCAGGGGCACCCCTCCCATCTCCCACGACCTTGATCTCGACGGCAGCGCCCACCGCTACGTACCAGCATCCTACTGCGCGCGCTGATGTCCAAGAGGGCCGCCACACTCCTGACATAGCTCCATGATGTCAATGGCATTTGATTTAGTTATAGCAACATAGTAGGCTGCAGGGCGTCCCTGGCCACCACAAGCCCCACGGCCATGAGATCAGACACCCCAAGACATATCCAGAGGGGATGTAGACCCAAAGGCATTAGAACTCTGTTTCTCGCCCCCATCCCCGGGTCTTTGCTCTCATGCTTCTAAATCCACCTTCTCTCTTCACCTCAGAAGTACGTCTAGAATTTATCTGCGCGGCGAGATGTTGTGTTTGCCCGGATATGTTCGATTTCTATTTCTGCATATATCTCTTATTTTTCTCTTCTGTTACATTTACTTGATGCAATTTTGTTTTTTTGTACATTGGGCATAAAGGGTTTATGTGCTTCAGACTAAATAGAGGCCATCATTTGTTCGATTCTTATTGCCCACGTTTGCTGGTTCTGCAAAGATTAGGAGGATAAGAAGTATACATGTTTCAGGTTTGCTTCAGGCCTGAAACATTGAACTAAATTTCATTATTTTTTATAAATTAAATATCATTTGGAATTTCCATAAAAAACTTGCTACATTTGGCAAGTTTGAGTCGGTCTATGCAAATGTCTAGGGCATGATTTTCTTCCTTGCATTAGCTCTTATGCCACTTCTACTCTAGTCTGGTCACCAAAAGCACGCCGTAATTTTTCGACCAAATTACACAATGGAATCAAATCATATATTGGAAGATAGTGTATACCTATGCAAAAATTGTACTGCTATGTTTATCTACAGAAGTCGAGTTTGGGCACTTAAATCTTAGAAGCCTCAATAGTATCGTTAGCACATATTAATTTGAATAAGGATGCTCAAACGATAAAACTTTAATAGCTACCTATAAACCAGGTGGCATACAGTATCCTGTCCATTGGGTGTTGAATTTAGCGAAAAAGCAACTCCACTACTGTCGTCACATTGTACATATGTACATAAATCAAGCTAAATTTGTATGGAACTTAGTAGATTCAGTTCGGCAAGGAGTTGTGATGCTGGAGCGCAATGCAAGAATCACTCTTACAGCCTGTTTGGTCGGGGGGAAGAAAAGCTGGGGAATGGGAATTAAGAGGCTATGACACTAAAAATCCCCTGTATGGTTGGGGGATATAGGAGTTGTGGAGGGAAGGGAAGAGGAATTGACGGGGGTAACTCCCTGGTATCTCTCCTTGGAGGGGCCCTGGTAATTCAGGCCGGGAATGGGAGTTGACGAACGAAAAAAGAATCTAGCGGTTGCACATGTACCAAACGTTATACCCTGGCTACAGTAGATCTACTCCAGTTCGTGCTGGCTACGGTAGAGACTACGGTCGACACTAGTACTTCCTGGATGGATCTGGCGGGTGGGCATGGATCCATGGGAAACTTCAGGCTGGTGTGGCGGCCGCACCAAAGTCGACGCCCTCTGCGCCGATTCGCTTCCTGGAGGCTTCGATGTGGATCATACGCCACCCACCTCTGCCATGAACGCATGCAAAAAAGCCTCTGTTCCTTTGTTTGGGCGACGATGGCACTTTGCTGTCGTGTTCCTTCCTAAAGGCGTCGGACGGGGACTGCTCAAGGTGGAGTTGCTGGTAGTTTGGTGGCATCAACCGTATTATAGCTACGTAGGTGTAGCATTACGTAGACATCCTACGTAATCTTACTTAACTTTCCTAACTTATCACTCCACCCCCTGATTTCAACTGGGTAGGGGCCCTCTCCTGATTTCAACTGGGTGGGGCCCCTCCCCTGATTATCATGAACATCCTCATCACAATATATATTGGGATTCAAAGTGGGAGATACCTTTGAAGCCGTAGCCATAAGGCAAAAGTGAGAAACAATAGATGATGATGTTGGATCCCTTGAAGCACCATTCAGGACCACATCTTGTTCCATGGAGTGTAGGGTTTCCTTTACACTGTTTGCACAACAACTCGAGGAAATAGAGGCACTTTTATCATGGCAGCAAGACATAGCAAGCATATCATCATGAGATTTAGTCGAGCGATTTCTACATGATATGCAAGGACTATCAACACGAGCGTGTGAACCATCTAGAGAGCTCGAAGTGTTGAAGTGCAAAGAAGGAGCATTCAATAAGATAGTGATGAAGGATCATCAACAATAAGCGCACTATAATCATTGCAATGACCAACACTACTCACCATATCACTACCTTGTGGCAATCCACATGTAGGTGAAGTAGAAGAAGTTGAGAACACCATAAGACTGGAGGTGGAGGGAGAAAAATCATTCCCACAAATCCTGGACACACCATATTTATCTTGAAGCTTTGTCCACAACCCATGAGCATCCCACAATAACATAAGTTCAAATATAACTACGTTGTTCAAAGCATCAAAAAGCACAATAGAAGCTTGAGCAGTGAGATAAGAGTTTTTCTCATCCTCTAGAGATAATCTTTGAGGATCCTTTGAAGGATAAAAACTAATATCTACAATTTGCTCTAAATTTGGGTCCATGGCCCTAAAGAGATTAACCATACGAATTACCCAAACATCAAAAATTGTGCCATCGAAACGAAGAGTGTCGAAGAATCCTAATCCCCTAGTCGACATCTTTACTCTCTAAGTGGTTAAGCCTAATAAAGAGACGTGACACTCTTGTACCACTTGAAAAATCGTGGATGTTGCCTAGATGGAGGGTGAATAGACGCTTTAAAATAATTACTATTTAGGCTTGAACAAATGCAGAATAAAACTAGCGTCTAATTTGTCAAGCATAAAACCTAAAACAACTAGACTCACCTATGTTCACCAACAACTTATGCTAAGCATGACATACAACTATGTGGTAGAAGGATATATAACATGGAACACTATGGCTATCACAAAGTAAAGGGCTCGGGTAATAAATAACCAAGGCACGCGGAGACGACATTGCAGATGCTAATCTCCGTTTGGAGCGCTGTGGAGGCACAATGCTCCCCAAGATGCCACTAGGGCCACCATAATCTCCTCACGCCCCCGCACGATGCAAGATGATGTGATTCCACTAAGAGACCCTTGATGGCGGTCATCGAACCCGTACAAATGGCGCCAAGATATGTCTCAAAGAACAACAAACTCATATGACGCAACAAGAAACAAGAGAAATGGCAAAAACCCTATTTGAGCAGTCAACATCAATTTGCCGGGGATTGCAGACAGAACTGATGCTAGAGCTTGGGGATGGCCGAACCATGTTAGCCGCGCCACTCTAGTTTTACGAACTTTCAGAATATTCCTTCCGGGCTTTTACCAGTTTTGGGAGCCTTCCAAAAGGTTCTGATATGATTTTTACTAGTATTTTTGTTTGTTCTTTTTTACCTTCTGTTTCTGTTACCGTTCTTTTTGGGTTATTTTTTTAGTTTTACATATTTGTTTTTTTCCTTGTTTTGTTTTTCTTATTTTCTCTACCGAAAAGTCTCCTTTTTTAAAATGTGCGGAAATTTGAAATTTAAAAAATATTCAAGTTTTCAGGAAATGTTCCGATTCTCATATTTTGTTCGAAATTTCAAAAATTGTTTGTGTTCTAAAAAATCATAATTTTGAAAAACATTCTACACATTATAAAACTAACACGTTTTTCATAAATCATTGGTTTTCCAAGAAAAGGTCGTAGTTTTCAAATAATGTTCAGTATTTCCTAAAGTGTTCATTTTTTTCAGAAAAATGAATGAAATTCCAAACATAATTGGGGTTTTAAGAAATTTCAAATTTTAGAATATGTTCAAAAAAAACTTCGCATTTATCAATGCTTGTTCATTTAGCAAAGAAATTTTCCAAAATTTTAAAAATTGTCGCTAAAGTGGATTGGCTCAGCGCCTACTCTCCCACTCAGTGGTGTCCATTCGTGTCGTCAATGGGCCGGCCTAGCCAGGCGCGCACTGTCCGATGGGGAGGTTGTTAGCCGCAAGGAGGAACGTATAGGGAGTCCCGAGAATTGGGAAGCTCCGCCTAACGAAATTTGCCCTAGTCGGGCAAGTGCGACATTTTCACTATTCTAATAAAGAACGTTTGGGGAAACTAATCTATTTAAAGAAATCAAAATCGACTTAATATTGGAGAAAGTTTTGTGTATAGAAAAATGTAAAAAATGCTCAAGTACCTTGATATAAAATGTTCATGTATATGAAAATAAATCATCATCTTATATTTATAAAATGGCCATCCCATAATTAATCTATCTTCATGGAATAAAAGTGAAAAAATGTATCCGTAACTTGTTGATATACTTAAGAACTATTGCTTATATACATTAAAAAAACATGTCTAATGTTAAGTGGACGAGTCTTGTTGAATTTTAAATTTTGTTCTCTTATACCAAGAGAGAAATTAATAATTTTACTGATAAGGCATCATATATATAGGAATTATTAATATTATACCAATTATTATCAATGCCTTAAACATAATATTGCCATGCACCCGTTTTTTTGCTACCCATTCTAAGAGGTCAATTCTACCCCTTGGAAACATAAGCGGTCAATTCTAGAGGGGGCATTAAAGTAACTTACATGCTATGACAAAGCATGAATTTGAGAAGAAAAAACTTTAGAAGGAACCATGAATCTTTAGAAGTGAAACTAAAATTGGAAATTCAGACAAGCCATAACTCCAAGCATTAATATTTTCCATAACTTCACACATCAACGCGGAGAAGCTTTTCCTATATATATATATGAACCATTCACGGAGAAAGCATTTCACGGTCATACACTCATCAACTCCACTTACAAGAGTACCACCCATTAATAGCCTCTATTCCTTAGTGACGATGACCAAGTTCACGACGAACAATGTGCAAGGACTTGTGCTACTTTCTTTTCTTCTTGTGATGTGTTTGACTTGTCTTGGAGGCACATATGGTAATTAACAACTCAATTTGGGGGGGGGGGATTGATATTGTGGACTTTTATTGTTTATATGATGAGATGATAAGTATATTCTTTATTTTATGTTAATTAGGTGAAATCATAAACAACAAGGGGAGAAACCTGATGAGCAAAGTAAACCATGTAACCAGACCCCCTTGTTATAAAGATGGGCACCAGCTCCCAGGACGGGAATTCTGCTGTCAAATAGATAACTTGTGCTGGCCAGATCTTGGAGAATGCTTCATCAACTGTCCCTGCAAGATTAATTGCACACCAGCAACAACAACACAATAGTTTTGTTATCTCCCCTATTTTAGGTGGATAAATCTCAACCTTATGGTTCTCAAAATAATTATGTGTCAATGAGATAAGAAATTTTGTATGTTTTAGAAATCAACTATGTTATTTTAGTATTTAATAAAACTAGCTAGTGGGTTGCTTGCACAACTTTGTGGTTGGATTTGTTACCTACCATTTACATATTAAATATTTATTTTCTGTCCATATTTTGATTGTCTCATCCTAGGTGTACTGATCGTGGAACTATGATGGCCATCGGGACGAAATGTACTCTATGCTCTCTCTCTCTCTCTCTCTCTCTCTCTCTCTCTCTCGCACGCGTTAACATCATTCACATACTTTTTATTGTTGGATGGGTGAACAATAATTTCATAACAGGCTGTGAAGCACCAAATATTGTAATTTAAAATATGTTCAGTAAGTATTATCAACTTGAAAAATCAAGTATGATGTATATAGATTTAATATCCATCGGTAAATTTACTATTGATTTCTCAGGTTGAAGAGTGTGGTGTTTGGTTTTAACACTGCATCTTTCACACACAAACCTTAAGGCAAATTGAGTTGGATAAGCTAGCGTTTGTTTAGTGCGTGTAGAAGAAGTGAGGGGTGTCGGAGTCCTCTAGCTACAAGTCATATTGACTCTTTCAACAACTGCATTTTTTAGGGATGGACATATCCATCCAGGACCACTGATCTATTTTTTATAAGGATTCGAACCAGAGTTGAACTGACCGTGATTTTGATGGAATTCACATGGGCCTACAGATCTCATCTTGGCTTGCCTGCAAAATAAGTCTAGATTTCCTAAGCAGCGTTTCAACCCACATGCACCATGGGCTCACAACAAAGTACATGTCATTCTTAGATCAGAGGTCACAGACGAGTGCGTCTGCTCCTCCAGCTAGACGAACATCTTCACTTCCGCCATGCAATCCAATGGGCATGTTATCGACATAGATAGCGAGACAATTTTTAAGGGCAGTAATATCAATTTTGCTTTGATTCCATGCTGGAATGATGAGGCAACAACAAGGAAAGCACATTCTGCGCTTCTTAAAATTCAAGTAGAAAAGGATACCCAATGTAGAGAGGGATGTCAATCACTTGTGATCTGCCCAAAATGAAGAAAACACACTGCCCAGTCAGCAATTGATCATGTAGCAACCCTCGGCTTATGGCTTGCTATAAGATACATGCACATAGTTGGTAGAGAGTGGATGTTTGGATCCCGAGCTCCACGGAGCTCAAAATTTTGAAAAAAAAAATCAGAAGCCAGCTTTAAAGTTTCAAAAAATTGTGAACATTTCTGTAAATTTTACACATTTTCTATTCATAGATTTTTGTAATAGCATTTCTGTTAGGAACATCTTTTTTAGAATCACCGGGGGAGGAGTTCCTCCACTTGAATATATTACTCAAAGTGGCCATAATGCCAGGAGTCTGGTCCAGTTTATAAGGAAAACCGGATCCAAAACCTTAACAAATAGACCCCATTTATAAGGAAAACCGGGCCGAAAACCATAGAAGCAACAAGTGTTGCAAGAAGAAGAGAAGAACAGGGACGCCGAACAAAAGGCATGACCTAACTAGCAGACTAACAAGACCAAGTAGATGAGGGGTACGTCGAGGGATCACAATACCAAGACTCTACAAGCAGCCTAACGCACCGCACTGGCGTGCATTTCAAACTCCACGGCACAACAGAGGAGCATCCACAATCAATGAGTGCCGAAACTTAACACGAACCTTGACTGAGAGCTCCGCCATGAAAGTTCAATACGATTAGCAAGTTGGGAAGGCGTCATTGCGTCATCATTGAGCAAAGATGAGCCGAGACGACACCAAGAGCCCAAAGCTCGCCTCAACACAACATGCAACAAGGGAGGGGCTTGAGCATGCATAGCAGCAGGACAAAGACCACATGAAAGACAACCGAAGAGAACCACATGAAGAAGAGCACACCACCATCGGTCCTGAGTAGACCACACCACCACCACCAAACGGACCACCCTCAACCACACGACGCAAACTGAAGCCGTCGTTTGTTCTTTTTCAGGTTTTTTCACAAATGTTCAAAAATGTTCATGTTTATTAAATATATGAATAGTTTTTTCAAAATGGATAATTTCATTTGAATGTTTTCACAATTTTTTAGTGTTTTCAAAAAATATTCGTGTTATCTTAGGGTCATGGGAGTGCGGCGGATCCTGGCCCTTGCCAGTGGGAGGGCTCGGTTTTTAGATGTGTATTCGAGATTTGTTAGGGTTTGTGTCCAACTCGGGAAGACGAGACAGTGGCTACTCCTGGTGGTGCATTTAGCATTGTCGGTGGGCGTGTGGATGTGTGTCTCCGGTAGATCTGTCCTTGGTGGATTTGGTTGGATATGTTCGTCGTTCATCTACGTTCATGTGTTTTCAGGTTGGATCCTTTCGATTTACGCTACTCTTCATCGGCGGCGGTTGCTGTTCTGGTGCGCCAGTCCTATGGGACCTTAGCACGACGACTTCCCGACTGTCTACTACAACAATTTTGCGCAGCTCTGGTGAGGGAGGGGCAATGACAGCGGCGCGCATTCGGCTCGCTTTAGTGCTTGTAGTCGTTGCTAGATGGTCTAGGATCTGGATATAATTTTTATTATTTCTGGTGTTCGTTGTACCACCGTGATTGAAGATGAATATATTGGATGTTTTTCCGAAAAAATCTACACCGACAAATAATGAGGATACGGCTTGTATATGGCATGAAACAGTGCGACCGTGTGTGCGGCTAATTAAGTAGGGATGGGCGCCTTGACTCGCGCGGGATTTAATGCTTCGTGGGCCAGGACAGAGAATTTCTGTTTGATCCTTGGCCCAGGGTTACGCGACAAACCTGAGCCGTCACACAGACGAATTTGTGGACCTTTCTCGATAGGTCAACCAGGGATTGAGACCACCCATAGGAGGTCCGCCAAACCCGCCCTCACATCAGCCCACTCCATCCATAATTGAGGCGGCTTTTGCTGGTTCCGGCGGTGTCGGCGATGGAGGATGCGGGGCTTGAGTTCCTATTGGATGCCGTCAACCGGTGAGTTCAACCCGCCCCCTCATCCACGTCGATTTTTGAGATTTCATGCTTCGTACAACCGTTGTCCCCTCACCCCACTTCCACCGCCATGATGTGTCTTGTAGGTTTCCTTTGCCGGAGAAGTTTGCAAACAGGTTTGAGCATCCCGATCCAGTTACACGGTGATGCCCACCTGACGGAGCCGGGGAACTCCAATGTTAGGTCTAGGTGCGGGCAGCTAGGTGGCGAAGGAAGCCGGTGACAAAAGGCGTCTCCGACGTGGTCCGCGTCTACTGATAGGGTCAATTCGGAGGATCAGGATGGACAAAAGAGGTAAGCCTGCATCTATCTTATCGACTGTGTTGCTAAAAAAAGCAGGTTATGCCCCAAGAGTTGTCCATCGGACAGAAGGTCTTGTCCATGTAGGATGAGGGCATTGGAGCAGTCGATTCAGAAATGTGCAGAGGAGGCTAGGGAGAGTGTAATCAAGCCAGAACAGGGTCTGAATTCGACTCGCTACTCGCTAGGTGAGGCACACGACATCTACAACTTGTATTCGTGGGAGATTGGGTTTGGGATCAGGTATTGTAAGACTAGATTGAACGCTGAGAGGACCAAATAGATGCAGGAAATCATTTGTGGCTGCTTGGCATGTAGTGCCTTCTGCTTATCTATTCTGTGGATATCTGTTGGTGCTCCCGGGAGCGCGCGCTCCTGCACACGGAAAATATATTTCAAAGTGTGAAAAATTCCAAGCAAAAATTTGGCGCATACATCTCAACATTATATGTGTGCATGTCAAGTTTCGGAGAAAACCGACCATTTTTCTGGCTTGTGTAAAAAAGACAAAAGGATGTCTTGTGAAAAGCATTTTTTAACATCGGATTTTGTCTTTTTCACACGCGACACGTGAGTTGTCGGTTTTTCACGAAACAACTTTGTGAGCATGTATAATATCGAGATGTACGCACCAAGTTTTTGTTTGAAATTTTTGACATTTCAAAGTATGTTTAAGAAAAATTTTTAAAATCAGGAACGCGTGCTCCCATGTGCCAAAACGCCACTCTCTTCTCTTCTGCCCTTTTATTTGTGGGGCTCCCATCACTAATTTAGTTGCAGTGACCATGACATGTGCTATCTGGTGTGCAGGGGAAGCCAGAGTCAGTAAACAGGAATTCATGTAGGTGTGAGTGCCCTGTTTTGGTACGGTTGCTACATGGGTATGACAATAGTTGGTACATGACCAATCACCGTGAAATTCACATCCACTCTATGTCCCAGAGATATGGGGATGGCAACCAGCAAAGTGTATCCGGATATTGTGCACCTTAAGGGACGTTGGTCCAAGCACAACAAATGTTCGTGCTCAATACAGTGGGAAGGACATATAACATTATACCTGAGCATCTTTCCTGCCCTCTCAGGCCACCACCGTTCCTAACCATTCACTGGTGGAAAAAAGGCCTTTGGTCGCGGTTCGCAACTGCCATTAGTCGCGGCTGCGCAACCGCGACCAAATAAGCGCGACTAAAGCCCCCCACCTTTAGTCGCGGCTGCTTAAGAACCGCGACTAACGGCCCGTCCACGTGGGCGCCAGGCGGCCGTCGGGGCGGAGGACCTTTAGTCGCGGTTCTTTTGGCCAACCGCGACTAAAGGCCGCCGCAGGTTTAGGGTTTTAGCCCCCCCCCCCTAAACCTGTTTTCTGTTTAATTTGTATTGTTTTATTTCTTTTGTGCTTTATTTTAATTTTGAAGGAGTTTCATATATTCTACGGTACTACATACATGCATATGAATGTACAATTTCAAATAAATTTGAAATTAGAACCAAAAAAATTCAAGAGGAATATACAATATATATTCAATATCATCGGATGACCATATACAATTTTGAACAAGTTTCCATACATGATTTAATCCATATAAAGTTCTACCTCCTCGTAATAGTGTTCTCCTTTAGGATGGAGGACTTCCCTTCTGAACCATCCAGCTAGTTCCTCTTGAAGTGGTCGGAAGCGAGCTTCTGGACTAAGCATCCACCGGAGGTTATTCCTCTGAGCATTGGTATCACTCGTAACCCGCTCGGAGGTGTATCTCGGATCATCTCACGAACATAGTATCCACATAGATTGGTCAACGGTGGCTGAATATCCCCAAAGATTCTTAGGCTTTAACATTTTGAATTCTAGCTCTTTTTGAATTCACCGACCTTTGTATCTACTGAACCGTCTCCAAACCCTACGAGGCAAAGAAAATTAAATGAACAAGAGAGTTATTAGTTACTTGATATTAGGAAATGAACGAAATAGGCCGATCGATATAGAGCGCAAATGAATGAAAATAATTACTTCGCAACATTTTTCTCATGTCGCCCCAAAGCTTTGGATCCTTATTCGAGAGTCGTGGGCGAGACATTACGAGGTGTTAACTTTAATTACTAGCAGAATCCAAAGGAACTGCGGACACGATACATGCACAGTACGTCATGCATAACTCATCGATTAGCCGGCCACATACCATGCATGGAGTAAACAAAAGAGAATGTGCTCAAGACAGAAACACTCACCCAAAATGGTAAGGAAATAGAATATCACTTTTGAGTTCCTGCTTTGTAAGAAACGCCACAGTGCGCCTCCACGTCGGCGGGGTAATGCTTCAACACAATTCCATTAACGATGTGTGGGTCAATGAACCCAACATCATGGATGTTCCTTACTCTGCATTCCTTAATCTTCATTCTGCATGTATAATAGCGGACACAACAATATAGTTAGGACATATATATAGTGCAGGCAATATGAGCGAGATGGGGTAGAAATTAATAAATCACTTACGTAACGTAGCAACCGATGATAGATTTGTCGAGCTCGCGCAGATTGAAAAGTGGAACAATTCACTCGAAGGCAATTTGTACATAGTAATGTTTGAAGTGATGCTCATGTCTAACTTCCGCATAAATATATTCTTTGGCGTTTTATTTTTATGTAACCCTTGTACCAATTCAGCAGACGTTTCATTTGGTCGGTAGATCCTTTTCTCGCAGGCTCGACGAGAGGCCCATTCTTGACATATGTAATTACTACCTCCTTCGCCGGGCGCCTCATCAAGGCCTAATAGTTCACGAAGAGTAATACCTAAGTTGGCGCTTGTTCTCGGCACTCGTTACAGTCAATCCTGTGTTGCCAGCAGCTTGTATGATCTCGGGGCATCCGGACGAAGGCTTCCACTATAAGCGGGCAATCGATTGTTTACTTTGTTCCCCGAGCTGGGCAACTTGTTTCCGCTTTTTTACTTTCGCCTTCTCCGCTCTTTGTTCTCCTTGAACATGAGTGCCTGCTCAAGTTCACGTTCATAGTCGTTAGGCGATTCTTCGCGGCTTGGGACGGTGCGCTCAAAAATGACTTAGCCCACTTCTTTTGCTCATCGAAAATCTGGCTTGGGCTCGGGCTCTCTTTTCTTCTTGCAGTCCGCCTTCCATTTCTCCAAATCAGCAGCAGCGGCGCCGACTTCCTCGGCACTCGTTCCCAAGGCCTTGTGGGGAGAGGCTTGATGATGGCTCCGTACCTTTGTGGTCTTAGGTACATAAGGGTCCGGGTTAATAATCCAGGACTGCTTCTGCTTCTTTGCCGTAGGTGGATTGGGGGGCGGCGTCTGATCACCCGCCGGACGAGGACTGGGGGGCGGCGGATGATCACCCGCCGGACGTTGTGGACTGGGGGGCGGCGTCGGCTGATGTGACGGAGGTGTAGGTGAACCGCCACCACCACCACCACCACCACCACCACCGCCACCGCCACCACCACCACCGTAGGGGGGTGGACTTGTTGTCCTTGGCGCCTCGCCGAAACTTGATAAACTTCTTTTGCCATAGAATGTAATGGCACTTGACATCTCAAGTCTTTTCTCCCTTTGGTGTAGCAATGTCAATCTCCGTGTCCTCAAACCCTTGGACTATGTCCTCCACCGTGACACGAGCATAGCCATCTTGAATGGGGTTGTTGTGGTGGAGTGCTCGAATAAACATGGTAAAGCACTGCCGATGGCTACCTTCATGGACATGTTCCCGATAGGATAATACAGATGACATTCTTTCATCTCCTTTATATCGTCCACGGGGTAGCGAGGAGGCTCCGGTGCAGTAATTTCGACCACCAGAGGCTCCGGTGCAGTAATTTCGATCACCAGAGGCTCCGGTGCAGTAATTTCGATCGTCGGTGCATCTGCACCAGCCGGGGGCCTCCGTGGAAGCCACGCTGCTTCTCCGCTGCTGGCTTCCGAGATCCGCTGGATGATCTTCATGCTGCACCCGAGCTGCATCTCTTTCGGCTACTAGTACACTCATGGTTTTCTTCATCACATCCATTTCCGATGCCAACCGCGCCACAACATCTGCTTCCCGATCCATCTTTCTCTTACGGCTTCTGTAACCGTACGGGTCATCGTTCTGGGGGAACCCTATTTTCCACGGAATGTGCCCCATGCCTCGTACACGTCCTCCGTGTTCAGGATTCCCGAGGGCTTTTGTCAGCGCGTCGTTCTCTCTGTTGAACTTGATCTTCCCCTGTTGAGCATCCTTCATTGCGTCAATAAGGGCTTGGGTGGGTTTAAGTAATTTGCCCCGGTAAACACACTCCCCTGCCTCCGGGTTCATGTTCCCCATGCCCGTACCACCAGCTTTTGGCCCTTGGGTCCCATCCTCCGCACTGGACGGATTCTCGCGCCCTCAGCTCGTTCTCCATCTTCTCCAACCTAGGCACCCAAATGCGATACCCTCCTGCCCCATAACATGATTGTACTCCTTCTTAGCCGCATTTTCCTTATTTTTTTCGATATTTGAATGAACTGCTCCGATTTCTTTTGCTTCACAAATTCTGGCCAATCATGTTTCAGTTTCTCATATTGTCCTTTGAAATCCGGAGTCTTGTTCGCTTGACAAAGTCACGGGCTAGATTTTGCTTGAATTTCCGAATCGTCGGCCATCTTATGAAGAGCGAACTGTTTGACTAGCCTCCTCCTCTCCTTGTTTTCCTCAATCTTGTTACCCTCCTCATCGAATTTGTTGTATTCGGAGGTAGAACGAAATGTTCCATAAGCTTCTTGAAGCAATCTTTTTGTTCTCTTATCGACAAAAGTGAAACCATCAATTCGTGCCTTCTTTGGCTCATTCCACTCTGGGCGGTGATCGAGACGTTGTCTCTAACAATGGCTCCGCATTGGTGACAAACTTGGTGGCGTTCTTGCGGGGCTCCAGCTGACCTGCCGGTTGCCTTGTCGACAACCTCGATGGTGCATGTTTCTCCTTGTTTCATCGTCTTGGTTGCGCCCGCTTTGACGACGTACTCGATTGTTTGACGATCCGGCCGAGGGCTAAAATAAGAAAGAGAGTCGCTGCGTTAGTACACACATATTTATTCAAATCAGTTAGTTTGTATCACCGAGGCTCAATGTATATATGTACCTCGGCGGGAGGTGGTTGCTACTTCCATTTGAAGATCGCTGCTTTATCGGCGTTTCTTGACATCATCTTCTTGTGGCGCCCTTCATCTTCACCGTCAAGGTTCGGATAAGAAGAGATATCATCTTCTTCTTCTCCGGTCGGCACATATTGAATATCGCTGTTTATGATGCCGAACATATGTGCTTCACCGTCCGGATCATAGTTGTCCATAATCGGTCAGCTCTATCGTCCGCCATTATGTCATCCCGAAAACATGTAGTAAAACAAATTAATTAAGTGAAGAAGGGGCGGTGGCGGTGGCGGTGGCGAAAGGAGGTGGCAAAAGGAGGCGAGGAAGGGGTGGGAGAGGGTGTCGCGGTGAGCGCGAGACGGGCGGCAGAGGGCGGCGTCACGGAGAGGGAGGCGAGGACAACACACATGTATAACCTCGCCGCCTCTCGATCCCCAAAAACACCGCGCGCGACGCCGCCCCTCGCCGCCCCTCGCCGCCCCTCCATTTTATTTTTTGTTTTTCTTTGGCGGTTTTTCTGTTGTTTTTGTTTTTCACTTTATAAGCATCACAAAGCATAACATGACAATCTGCGGTGCTAGGTGTGCCCTAACGCGGCGATGGGTGGTACCGACGAAGGGAAACATCCGGAAAGTATCCCGGTGTTTCGCGTTTTGACAGTGATCCGGAGGGGAAAGTTGCAGGTTTGCTATGCTAGGGAGGTGTGGCGGTCGAACAGGCTGCGTGTCCGGATTCGCCTCGCGTTACGAGCAACTTTCATGTACAAAGTATTTTCATCCGAAGTTCGAGTTATTTTATACTAATTTTTAAAGTTTTAGGACATTTTTAGAATTAACAGAATTAATTAAATTCGAAATTGCAAATATGATGTCAGTGGCCTAGTTAATTAGTTTAATTAACAGATTAATTAGGTTAATGTTAATTTAATTAAGTTAATTAATTAATTAATTAATTAATATTTTAAATATTTTTTTTGTCTCCTCTTTTTTTTTGATCTGGGTAGTGGGCCCCGTTTGGCAGTGGCCTAGAGGGCCAAACGCGGGCGGGTTAGCGGGCGACGGGCTGGCGGAGCCGGGCGTCGGCGCCACCGCCTGACAGGCACCGCGCGACGAGGCGAAGGGCGTCGTGGCGTGGCTCATCGCCGGCGCCATGGCTGGAGCGGGCGAAGCGGCGCGGCGTCGAGGCCGGCCGGAGTCTGGGGGCGATGGAGCGAAGCGGCGGCGGGGCGAAACGGAGGCGGCGGGAACGGAGGCGGGCGGCGGTTGCTTTCAGGAGAGAGGCGGAGGGGTTCTGGCGAAGCGAGGCGGCAGATGGAGGCCGCCGCGGCGCTGCTGATGGCGAAGGCGACGGCGATGCGGCGCGGCGGGGCGAGGGCGACGGCGGGCGGCGAGGGCGAGGGCGACGGCGGCGGCCGAGGCGCGAGCAAACAAACAGCGAAAATGGCGGCGCGTCGAGGGCTTGTATTTATAGCCCCCTTTAGTCGCGGTTGGCGACGAGACCCGCGACTAAAGGTACCCTTTAGTCGCGGTCCGCCTCCCCAACCGCGACTAAAGGGTTTTGCCGCCGCTTTCGTTCCCGCGCAGAAAGACCCTTTAGTCGCGGTTGGGGACAACAACCGCGACTAAAGGGTACCTATTTTTGTTTTTTGCCTGTTTTTGTTTTCATTTTTGCTTTATTTTTTGCCTGTTTTTGTTTTCATTTTTGCTTTATTTATTTTGTTTTGTTTCTACTTACAACAAAAAACTTATTTATTTTATTTTATTTTGTTTCTAATTACTTATTTATTTTACTTTATGATAATTATTTTTGCTATTAAAGTTTCTAATTACTTACTTATTTATGTTATTAAAATCTTAAAAATACAATTATATATCAAAAAATCAGAAAATAAAACTAATTCATTTTAAATTCTTGTTTTTCTTCTGTTTTTTCTTCCTTTTTCTTTTTTGTTTTCTTCTGTTTGTTTCTTCCTTTTCTTGTTTTTCTTCTTTTTTTTCTTCCTTTCTTCCTTTTCCTTTTTTCTTCTGCTTTTCTTACATTTGTTTTTTTCTTATGTTTTTCTTCTGTTTGTTTTTTTCTTCTGTTTTTCCTTTTTTCTTCTGTTTGTTTTTTTCTTCTGTTTTTCCTTTTTTCTTCTGTTTTTTTCTTCTGTTTTTTTCCTTTTCCCTTCTTTCTTCTTCTTCCTTTTTCCTTTTAAAATCAGAAAAATAAAACTAATTCATTTTAAAATCTTAAAAATACAATTATATATCAAAAAATCAGAAAAATAAAACTAATCCTTGAAGGTTTTACAAAGGTTTGATACATCATTCAGTTCATCGACCAAATACAAAGTTTGGTACAATAAATTATTACACATCAATTCTTCCTTTGTGTCCCTCGCTTGCTTACGATTGTGCCGTATCCATGGAGCATCCTCATCATTTAACTTAATGCTTGGGTCGGTGTTCACTTTGAAGGGCGGAATTTCAGCAAACATATTATAATCTTCGACATGTCATCTTGTCCTCCACTCCCACGATGTTTCTTTTCCTGAAAGAACAATGTGGCGCTTTGAATCATCGCATGATGTCTTGATCGTTTTCTTATCTTTCCGTTTCCTCGGTTTGCTACTCATGTCCTTCACATAGAAAACCTGAGCGACATCTTTCGCTAGGACGAATGGTTCGTCAAGGTAACCAAGATTGTTGAAATCCACCATTGTCATTCCGTATTGCTGGTCCACCTTTACCCCACCTCCTGTTAGCTTGAACCATTTGCACGGAACAAAGGGACCTTAAAGGAGGGTCCATAGTCAAGTTCCCATATCTCCTCTATGTAACCATAATATGTGACCTTTTGCCCATTCTCGGTTCTTGCATCAAAGCGGACACCACTGTTTTGGTTGGTGCTCTTTTTATCTTGGGCGATCGTGTAAAATGTATTCCCATTTATCTCGTACCCTTGGAAAGTCGTTATAGTCGAAGATGGTGTCTTGGCCAACATGTACAGCTGATCTACAACATCATTGTCATTCATTAAATGTTTTCTCAACCAACTGCCAAAAGTCTCCATGTGGGCCTTCCTAATCCAGGATTCAGCTTCCCGGGTTGTCCGGCGTAAAATATTCTTGTGTTTCTCAAAGTGCGGAGCCACCAAGCTGGAATTGGTCGAGACTGATGTGGTGTGCTTGATCGAGAATGGCCGTCCATACATATCGTTGATTTCCTTCCGATCGTGCCTTTTCCACTTAGTCTCCCCTCGTGCGCGATCGAGGAAGACCAATCGGCTTAAGGTCGGAACAAAGTCAACACAAAACTCAATTACCTCCTCATTTCCATAGCCCTTGGCGATGCTTCCTTCAGCCTAGCACGATTCTTAACATATTTCTTTAATACTCCCATGAATCTCTCAAGGGGAACATATTGTGTAGAAATACAGGACCGAGAACGGAAATCTCTTCGACTAGGTGAACCAGGAGGTGCGTCATAATATTGAAGAAGGGTGGCGGGAACACCAACTCAAACCGACAAGACATTGGATCACATCGTTCAGTAACCGTGGTAGAACTTCGGATTGATTACCTTCGAGAGATTGCATTGAGGAATGCACATAGCTTCACAATGGCTACTCGAACATTTTCGGCAGAGCCCCTCAAAGCAATCGGAAGCAATTGCGTCATAATCACGTGGCGGTCGTGAGACTTCGTGTTTTGGAACTTTTTCTCCGCCATGTTTATTATTCCCTTTATATTGGGCGAGAATCCAGACGGGACCTTCATACTGCTCGGGCATTCAAAAAGATGACCTTCTCTTCTTTGGTCGAGGCGTAGTGGCACGACCTTGAAACCATTCCGGATGCGGTCATCAAGGTCTTTCAAACGTTCTTGGTCTGCCGTGCTTCCTTTGTATCATTTGTCTTCCCATACACGCCCAAGAAGCTTAGGAGGTTCACGCAAATATTCTTCGTAACGTGCATCACGTCGATTGCAGAGCGGACATCTAGGACTTTCCAATATTCTAGCTCCCGAATATAGATTTCTTCTTCCACATGGCTGCGTGCCCGTCGGCTCCCTTCGAACTGATTGTCCGCCAGACCCTTTCCAAAGATGACTTTCAAATCCTTGACCATATCAAATACCTCAGCACCGGTCGTTCCGCGAGCTTCGCCGGTGATCTGCCTTGCCGTTGTAATGCTTGCCTTTCTTTCTTCTTGGATGAATTTTGGAAGAAATCGGCGATGCCCAAGGTACACGTTCTTCTTACAATTTGGCAAATGTACACTTTCGGTCTCATGTAGCGAGTGCGTGCATGCATTGTATCCCTTATTTGACAGTCCGAAAGGTTACTAAGAGCAGGCCAATCGTTGATGGTTACGAAAAGCAACGCTCATAGGTCAAATTCCTCTTGTTTGTGCTCATCCCACACACGGACACCACCCACAGCTGTAAAAGTTCATCAACTAATGGCCTTAGGTACACATCGATGTCGTTGCGGGTTGCCGGACCTTGGATGAGCACCGCATCATAATGAACTTCCGCTTCATGCACAACCAAGGAGGAAGGTTGTAGATGCATAGAGTCACGGGCAGTGCTATGGCTGGAGCTCGCTCGCCAAAAGGATTCATGCCATCCGTGCTTAGAGCAAATCTTATGTTCCTTGCGTCGGTGCAAAATCTTTGAACCATCTGTCGATCTTTCTCCATTGCGTTCCATCTGCGGTGTGTCTCAACTCCCGTCCGACTTACGGTCCTCTTTGTGCCATCGCAACAACTTGGCATGCTCTTTGTTCATGAACAGACGTTTCAACCGTGGTATTATAGGAGCATACCACATCACCTTGGCGGAACCCTCTTCACGGGTTTCGGCCCTCAACATCGTCACCGTGGTCATCGCCTCGATCTTATAACGCAATGCGATGCATACCGGACATTCATTCAAATTCTCGTATTCACATGGTAGAGGATGCGATCGTTGATGCATGCATGTATCTTGAAACCTCTAAACCTAGAGGGCGATAACCTTCTTTGCTTCAGACGTCTTCAAGGGCAACTCGTTATCCTTTGGAAACATATTCTTCAACATTTTCAGCAAGTTTTCAAATGCCGAGTCAGCTACACCTCTCGCCTTCCATTTCAGCAAATCCGATTATGCAGCCCAGCTTTTTGGACCATCATCGCATCCGGGTACAGCGCCTTTCGTGATCCTCTAACATGCGATCCAAATTCTCCTCTCCTTTTCAGTTTAGCGGCGTCTCCGTGCATCGGCAATGGTCCGACCAAGATCATCAACGGGATCATCACGTGCCTCTTCTTCACCTTCCCTTCACCTTCAAATCCTCCATGAAAGTATCACGAAATGAGCAAGATAGCTTTCATCGATGAAATCATCCCTTCTTCATCTTCTTCCATTATAACCCTCTTTCTCCATGCTTGGTCCAACAATTATAGCTTGGCATGAAACCCTTCAAGCGGATGCATGTGAACAACTCTTGAGGAAGAGTAACCCTTCTCATTCTTACAGATAACACATGGACAGATAACAAAACCCCCGGCTTGTTCGCATTAGCCACTACGAGGAAATCTTTCAAACCCGTAGTGAACTCACGGAGAGTCGGTTACCGTACATCCATTGCCGATTCATCTGCATTATTATAATATAAAATATATAATTAACCATCATGCATTTGTTATGAACTACACACATGCATATTGACACATCAAAGGTTCATCAAGTTGCTAACCGCGATCGAAGAGTGTGGCTCCAACACTTCATGTCATGTTTGTTTCATGCTCTTGGGGCATTTCATCAAACACCTTATGTGCATAAGAGGAACCAAAAGCAAACCTACACCCACTTGTGAAGAGAATGGCTCCAAATGGCTAAGTGTTGGCTGCTGGATGGGTATATATAGGGAGGGCTTTAGTTGCGGTTGGCACGGCAAACCGTGACTAAAGGTGCCGAAAACCTTTAGTCGCGGTTGTCTGGCCAACCGCGACTAAAGCCCCTCACGTGCACCACCGCCACCGAGCGCTGGGCCCAGCCTTTGGTCGCGGTTCACCTCGAACATGACTAAAGGTCCCATTGGTCGCGTTCCAACAGCTTCGCGACTTATGGGGCTGGACGGAAAGCCTGTTTTTCCACCAGTGATTGGATCATTTTTCTGATGGTCGTTTTTTGGCCGTAAGATACTTTTAAATAGCACTAAGTGGACTGGATGCCTCATTGGCTGCTGCGCCTATAACAAAATCGGTGGTTTATGGTTAATCATACCCTTCTCCATAAGAAGCCCATTTAAGCTCACCGTAACATATTAAACGCCATCATCTCATTGTTTAACATCGGCCCGGTTAGCACAACGAATATCGCAAGAAAGAGTTTCTGCTATGGGAAGGGCAGCATGCGGGAAATGTGAAGAGATAGTGACGCATTAATGGGCAGCGATGCGGCATAGTGGGTGATTGGAGATCGTCCACCGGTATTCAAGCGAGGAGTAATGTTACCGTTGCTAAAAATCCAGCCCCTCCCAATGCTCCACCTTGTACAGGTGCTAAGCCTTTCACATAGGCAAAAAATCTGATGTGGCAAGTTATTTAAGAGGAGAGAGATGAGTGTGGTGACCCAGGAAGAGACAATGCTAAGCTCGTGAACCTACGCAAAACATTTAAAGGAAAGAAGCCCACCAATACATGAAGAGCTTTAGTTGCTAAATCATTAAATGAAGCAAGCTTACACTACTAGAGAAAACCTTATACACAACATCTTAGCAGTAGCCCTGGACAAAACAGGGCGCTACTGCTACTTAGTAGTGTCACGTTTAAATAAACCGCGCTACGGCTACTACTTTAGCAATAGCGCGTTCTGCTAAAGCGCGCTGCTGCTGTATTTGTACTGGGCGCAGATGGCTAGCCCCACTTAGCAGTAGCGCGTATGACTGACCAGCGCTACTGCTACGTCCCTTAGCAGTAGCACGTTTCTCTAAAACGCGTTACTGCTTACTTACCTTATCCTAGAGCGGTTCACTGCACCCTCTCACTCACTCTCTCCTTCTCACCCGCCCTCGCCCGGTCGCGTCGAATCAGTCGTCCGCCGCTGCCGCGCTGCTCCTCGCCAAGGTACTCCCTCCTCCTCCTCCTCCTCCGTCCGCCCTCCTTCCACCTTCCCTTCCTCCTCCTCCTCCGGCCGCCCCCTCTCTTCTCCTCCTCCTCCGGCCGCCCCCTCCTCCTCCACCCCCCGCCCTTCCTTCCTCCTCCTCCTCCGGCCACTGTCGTGGTTCTAAATCTGACAGTAGAAGTAGGGGTAGGTTAAGGGAGGCAATGTCCTAGCTATGGAGCAGTTGTGGAGACAGAGGATGTACGAGTTCAGCCCTTCTCGGAGGAAGTAACAGCCCTACGTCTCGGAGCCACGAGGCGTCGAGTGGATTATGAGTATGAGTATTACAAGAATCTGAACCCTTCTATCTGTGGAGCGGGGTGGCTTATATAGAGTGCGCCAGGACCCCAGCCTGCTCACATAATGGAGGGATTAAAGTACATTAAGTCAGGGGGGTTACTGGTAACGCCCCTCATAAGGCGCTTTAACTATCATTAAGTCTATTCAATAGCAAACCGTTATACTGCATAGTGTCTTCTGACCTTCTGACGGTCGAGTGAGTCTTCATGGTCGAGTGAGTTCTTCCATGGTCGAGTGCTTCCAGCCTGGTCGAGTGGATTCCTCTTTGGTCGACTGGAAGATGATCTCTTCTGTGAGTACCCTTGGGTAGGACGTTTAGGTCAGGCCTATGACCCTACCCTAGGTACATGAATCCATCATTAGCCCCCGAATGGATTGAGGCTTGAGTGAAGGAGGAGTTGACGTTGTTTCCGACTGCTTTTGCATTCTGGCTACGTGTTGTCTTGGATCAAGATCTTCTTTATTGATAACAAGAAACTTTCCTTCAGTCGACTTGATCCATTCTTGTTCTTCACTCGAGTGACTTTCTTTGCTATACTTGAGTAACGGATCGCAGGAGATCTCGCACTGACAGATCGATCCGTCGCTCATGGATCTCGCGGATCTGAATTTGGGGAAGCGCTAAACGGAACAGACTACGGCGCTTGGATGGGACGTAACGAGGCGCGCTCGATTTTCGCGCCGCTTTCCCCGCCACGTATCGCGCAGTGCGGCCGCTCGGGATATGATTGGATCGCTTGGGTCCACATGTCATCCACTCGGAAGCGATGCTATAAATGTAACTCCCGGAGGCTCGTGCACAGTACCTTGTTTTTTCTCCTCCATCCTCTCCGTCTCCGCTCTCCACCTCCGCTGCTGTTCCCTCGCCATCTCTCCCCTTGCGCATTCCGCCGGCGGCCATGGGCAAAGAGAAGACGACGATGCTGGAGCGTGCGAAGAAGGCGTCGGCGGCGGAGAAGGCGTCGGCGACCGAGAAGGCGAAAGGGAGATCCACCGGTCGCGGCGGTTCTTCGTCGAGATCCAAGCTGCCGAAAGGCTGGGTCCAGGGGGACTGGATCCAGTCGACGATCAGGGAGACGGATCTCCTTGATATGGCCAACGACGGATTGATTCCTCACAACGCCGCAAGACTTCCTGGCCGAGTGGCAGCCTCAACCGAAGAGGGTGAGTCGTGCTTTTGGCCACCCATGTCGACCGAGGTTTTCGTTGCCACCGAGTGTATTCTTCGAGGTTTTCTGAATTTCTTTGGAGCCCAGCTTCACCATTTCACTCCAAACTCCATCGCATACCTCGCCGCATTTGTATCCATGTGTGAAAACTTCCGGGCTGTCGACCGCCTTTGGGGCTTGTTCAAGTATATCTTCACATGTCGCTCTCGGACCGTGAAGAAAGCAAGTCCCGTGACGAGAAGACCTGTGTAGTCCAGATGTCGGTGGTTTAGGAGTCCAGCTTGAGGAACAAAAGCACTTTTCCAGCTATGCATTTTCTGAGTCGGTTAGGGGTTGGCGATCGACCTGGTTCTATTGCGGAATGAGGCGACGCCAAGGCGCCGACCGGTCTCCCGAATTCACCATGAGTCGAGTGAACAAGCCCTCCTCCTCAAGGTTGTCCCCAAGAAAGGGCTGAAGTGAAGATGCTGATGGACCGAGTGGTGCAGCTGGTTAGGGACGGAGGATCGGCATGGACCTCCTGGAGGTCTTTCTTCGAGGCGAATCCAGCCCCTTCAGTTCGAGCCATTGTATGTGGTTGTATTGCGGCACCAAGACGAAACTCGTGTCCACCGGGAGGCGGTCGACGATGCCGTGGTGGAAAGATGGATGGCCTCGATCACGGAAACAAGGACAATCTCGCGGATCCCGGAGGATTTCTCCGCTTGATCGTGACAATGTTCCAGACAAGGTACACTTGTTCCATTTTCTGTTGCGTGTATGTCGAGTGTGCTTTTGTAACTTGGTCGACTGAACTCTGCTTTAATACTTCCAGGCCTTCACAGAGTTATACTCGATGCCCAACGGCGCCCAGATTCCGACCGAAGAGGGGGAAGCCAGTGGAGGTGAGAGCCAGGAGGAGTGGAATTCAGACGACGCAGGAGACGACGATGATGATGATGATGATGAGGACGACAAGGACGACGAAGATGAAGAGGAGGAAGTCGCACCACCGCGCTTGGAAAGGCGGTCAAAGCTTGTGCACGACCCTTCGGCTGAACGCGGTAAGGGGGTTGCGACTGCCTCGCAGTCGACCAAACGCCCTCGGACCGCTTCTCCGGTGCCGATCGAGAAGGCACCAAGCAACCAAGGTAGTTCCACCGAGGACAACCAAGCCTCGCCAAAGATGAAGGTGTCCATCCCCACCATTTCGTGGTAAACATATTGCTTAAGTCTTCTTGCTTTACACAAATTTTGTCTCAGTTTGATATATGAATCGGTCGACTGACTCTTTGGGACTTCAGCGCTGCGACTTCTGAAACCTCAGCTAAAGTTGATGACCATGAGATGGAAGACGCCGCCACCTCAAATCCTGGTACTATATCCTTAATTCCTGTTCTCAGTCGACTGACTCAAAATTCTGATCTTAACTTTTCACGAAGCTCAGCCAAAAACATCATCACTCTCCCTGATGATGATGATGAGGATGAGGAGCCACTGAGGGCTAGGAGGAGCAGGAAGGCATCCGCTGGCAGAGAAACCCAAGGAGCAACGGCGCCCGAGACCATCATGACGGAAGGGGGCGGCACTCGACATACCGTGACCTTCGCGGTGCAGCCGACCAGTGCTCGCCCACTTCGCCGAGTGTGCTGGGCAACCTTCGATCTTCACCACGCACCACGCCCGGAGGACCAAGGCGATGCTGCTAAGGAGGCGATCCGTCAGCAGGGGATCATGATGGAGCAGTGAAGATCGCCGATGCGAGCCAAGCAGCTTCGATGCCAGCTCGCCCTTGAGCAATGTTGGTCGATCGACCACCACCTTACTGTTAGGATATGCTATCGAAACTTTTCTTTCTCAAATTTATAGCAATAGCAGTCACCCACTAGGTGTGTCGATAAAACTCCGTGTTAGCGGGGCACGCTGAGTGCACCCGGCCGGGTGTAGTCCCCATATAAGGTCGATCACTGGCGATCGGGCTTAGGCTTCATAAGTAAATTTTGATCATTACTCGAATGAAACGAATGTGTTTCTGAGACCAGTGGGGGCACGCTGAGTGCACCCACTGGGTGTAGTCCCCGAGGCTGTGATCGATCACCGCGCTTGATTACTGATCTGAAGAAGTTCTGCCGATCGGTCGACTTTTTTTTTTTGTTGGTCGACTGGTCGACTCTGTCTTAGGCTTACTAAGAATGGAACTGGTCGACTGGTCGACTCGCTCTTTTTTTTACTGGTCGACTGGTCGACTATGTCTTGAATAAGACCAGTGGGGGCACGCTGAGTGCACCCACTGGGTGTAGTCCCCGAGACTACGGTTGAATGCTTGCATTCGACTGTAGTCTTAGAAACGCATAATTTTTCTTGATTCACTCGGAGTGAATTATCTCGATATTTTGTAATCGACTCTTCAGAGAAATCTTGTGACCTTGCGGCACGCTATATCGAATCGAGCGAAGCATATTCAGCTCGAGTTGGACTTGAAACTGGTGCAAGAGAACCCGACGAAGCGAAGGAGGAGACCAAAGTTATGTTTGGTGAGATTTCGACGACTCTGTCCTCCTCCCACTTGCTTCAAGTTTGACTTTGCTGCGATTTACAGCAAGGTGAAGGAGGCTCAAAGGAAGAAGGAGCTTGAGCTATCCGAGAAGATCAAACTTGTCGACGAAAAACTGGCCTCTGTTGCCAAGCTCGAACAGGAAAATGCCGACCTGAAGACTGCTCTGGCCGCTGCCGGCAAGGATGCTGAGCGAATGAAGGCTGATAAGAAGAACCTTACCGAGAAGATCCTCCAACTGGCTGGGAAAAAGAATGAGATGGAAAGCTTCTTGGGCGATCTTGCTAAGAAATTGTTTCTTAAGCTCGAAGGTAACCTTTTTCACTCGACCAAACCTCCCAACTGTTATATTTCCATTCGATTTTTTCCGACTCGGAGTTTTGTCTTTGCGAGTTCTCGCCGCAACCGAAGAAGAAACCAGCCAGGTGGAGACGAACCTTGATCCCGCTAACTCCCGGTGAACGATGAAACTGCCATGAACATCTTCCGATGGAGTCAGCGTTCTTTGCTGTTGTGGATTATCTCGCAAGATCAAGGTGGCTCGTCCGCATCGACTCGGCGCTTTCGGCCCAATGAGACGCTCCAAAACGACCTCGAGTCATTAATGGCACGATCGAACGCCGCCCCGACCGAGTGCAAGAGTGGAAGAAATCTTCGGCTCGGTGTGGTGCGGACGTTGCCCTGTGTCTGGCGCGAGTTCATTGCAAGGAAGCTCGAGAAGATAAGCTGGCGGCTCTCCGAGTAGCCAATACCAAAAAGCACGACTTCAGGACCTTCATGGAGACTTTCATCGCTGCTGCCATGCGGATTGCGGACGGGATTGATCTTGATGAGTTCGTTGCTCCATCCAGCCCTCCACAGGAGGGGTAAAAAACTTTCCCTCACTTTAAATTTGCCTCGGTATGCCGAGTGAAGTTGTAACCGATAAAACCTTAACAGGCTTAGTGCCTGAGCACTCTCGGTTATTTTAGGTATCGACCTAAATTTGGATTGGATGTTTGGATATGATTGCTCTTGGCTTGAATTGCTCTTTGCAGGTTAACAGCGGGATGCTGATTGCCGTCGACTTATTCCTTAGGCGAGCACTGGCTGCAGCTAAGCCCCGAGTGGGAGGTTTGCTCCTCACTCGGTAGGATTTCTTATACCTTAGGCGAGCACTGGGCTGCAGCTAAGCCCCCGAGTGAGAGGTTTGCTCCTCACTCGGTAGGATTTCTTATGTCTTAGGCGAGCACTGGGCTGCAGCTAAGCCCCCGAGTGGGAGGTTTGCTCCTCACTCGGTAGGATTTCTTATACCTTAGGCGAGCACTGGCTGCAGCTAAGCCTCCGAGTGGGAGGTTTGCTCTTCACTCGGTAGGATTTCTTATACCTTAGGCGAGCACTGGGCTGCAGCTAAGCCTCCGAGTGGGAGGTTTGCTCCTCACTCGGTAGGATTTCTGTTGTATTTGTGTCGAAGCTCGGAGAAGAGGGTCGCAGTCGACCTGCACTTCATCTTTCTTGCAATCGCACATCATACTTATGGTGTAGCTCGGAGGAGAGGGTCGCAGTCGACCTGCGCCTCTTTTTCCTTGCTAGAATACTTTAAACTTAGGCGAGTCCTTGGACTGCAGCTAAGCCCCCGAGTGGAAGTCTGGCTTACCACTCGGTAGGATTTGTAAAAAACTTAGGCGAGCGCTGGGCTGCAGCTAAGCCCCCGAGTGGAAGTCTGGCTTACCACTCGGTAGGATTTTTTAATAACTTAGGCGAGCACTGGGCTGCAGCTAAGCCCCCGAGTGGAAGTCTGGCTTACCACTCGGTAGGATTTTTTAATAACTTAGGCGAGCACTGGGCTGCAGCTAAGCCCCCGAGTGGAAGTCTGGCTTACCACTCGGTAGGATTTTTAATAACTTAGGCGAGCACTGGCTGCAGCTAAGCCCCCGAGTGGAAGTCTGGCTTACCACTCGGTAGGATTTGTAAAAAACTTAGGCGAACGCTGGGCTGCAGCTAAGCCCCCCGAGTGGAAGTCTGGCTTACCACTCGGTAGGATTTTTTAATAACTTAGGCGAGCACTGGGCTGCAGCTAAGCCCCCGAGTGGAAGTCTGGCTTACCACTCGGTAGGATTTGTAAAAAACTTAGGCGAGCACTGGGCTGCAGCTAAGCCCCCGAGTGGAAGTCTGGCTTACCACTCGGTAGGATTTTTTAATAACTTAGGCGGAACGGATTCGCGACTAAGCCACCCACTGGGGGAAGTGAAAATTTTACTCGACGCAAAATAAAAAGTGGCAAAAATTATGAAGGAATTATGACACTATTACTTCAAAGCTCGTGAGCTACAAGAGTACTTTATTACAATTCTTCCGAGTGAAAAAACTTTAGGTGTAAAACGGGCGGAGCAGATCCGCATTCCAAGCTCGGGGCTCATCGATATCGTGCTCGACATTGTAGAGACGATATGCCCCATTGTGGAGAACCTTTGTGACGATGAAGGGACCTTCCCAGGAGGGAGCAAGCTTATGTTGCTTCTGCTGATCTACCAAGGACCAGATCCCCTTCTGGAAGGCTCGACCTCTCACATTTCGGGCGTCTGGTGGCGCAAAGTCTTGCTGGTAAATGGTCGAGCGGATCGAGCCATTTCCTTTCCTCTTCCAAGAGGTCGATCAGCATCTGACGCGCTTGCTCAGCTTCGCTTCATTATAAAGTTCAATTCGTGGAGCATTGTGAAGGAGATCACTTTCGGTAAAACCGCTTCTGCCCCATAGACCAGGAAAAAAGGAGTTCTCCCAGTCGACCGATTAGGCGTGGTCCGCAGACCCCAAAGCACTGAAGGAAGTTCGTCGACCCAAGCACCAGCCGCATGCTTGAGATCTCGCATCAAACGGGGTTTCAGACCCTTGAGGATCAATCCATTGGCTCGTTCTGCCTGTCCATTCGACTGTGGATGAGCGACTGAAGCGTAGTCGACTCGTATGCCTTGAGAGTTGCAGAAATCCTTGAATTCTTCCGAGTCGAAATTCACCCATTGTCCGTGATAATACCGCGGGACTCCATATCTGAACGTCAACTTTCTGATGAAGGAAACAGCAGTACCAGCATCAAGTTTTTTGATTGGCTTAGCCTCAATCCACTTGGTGAACTTGTCGACTGCTACCAGTACATGCGTGAAGCCGCTCCGACCCGTTCGTAAGGGACCGATCATGTCCAACCCCCATACTGCAAAAGGCCAGACGAGCGGAATGGTCTTCAAGGCTGACGCAGGCTTGTGGGACATATTGGAATAGAACTGACATCCTTCGCATTTGTCCACTATTTCTTTCGCCATCTCATTTGCTCTTGGCCAGTAAAATCCTGCTCGGTATGCTTTGGCTACAATGGTCCGAGAGGACGCATGGTGACCACAGGTCCCCGAGTGGATATCATTGAGAATGACTCGACCTTCTTCTGGCGTTATGCATTTTTGTCCGACTCCCGTTGGGCTTTCTCTATATAACTGCCCATTGATAACAGTAAAGGCTTTGGATCGACGGACGATCTGTCGGGCCTCTTCTTCATCCTCTGGGAGTTCCTTTCTCAGAATGTACGCAATGTATGGAATTGTCCAATCGGGAGTGACTACTAAAACCTCCATAACTAAGTCGACCCTTGGCGGGACCTCAACTTCAGTCGAGTCTGTGGCACTCTTGGGTTGTGGAGCTTCCTCCGTGTAAGGATCTTCTTTGACTGACGGAGTGTGTAAATGTTCCAGAAACACGCCACTCGGAATGGCTTCCCTCTTGGACCCTATCTTCGCCAGATCATCTGCTGCTTGATTTTTCAGTCGGGGGATGTGATGGAGCTCCAACCCCTCAAACTTCTTTTCCAGCTTCCTCACTGCATTGCAGTATCCGGTCATAGCCGGGCTTCACGTCCCACTCCTTCATCACTTGATTGACCACTAGATCTGAGTCGCCATAAACCATCAGGCGACGGACGCCGAGTGAGATGGCCATGCGCAATCCATATAGAAGGGCCTCATACTCTGCCTCATTGTTGGAGGAATCAAAGTGAATCTGGAGCACATACTTAAGCTTATCTCCTCTGGGGGAAACCAGAACAACCCCAGCACCAGAACCATTCAGCATCTTGGAGCCGTCAAAGAACATGGTCCAATGCTCCGAGTGAACTTCAGTCGGTTGCTGTTGTTCGATCCACTCGGCAAGGAAATCCGCTATAGCCTGGGACTTAATGGCTTTCTTTGCCTCGAATTTGATATCAAGGGGAAGAAGTTCAATCGCCCACTTAGCCACTCGACCGGTTGCGTCTCTGTTATGCAAGATCTCTGATAAAGGAGCATCGCTGACGACTGTGACAGAATGATCAGAGAAATAGTGAGCAACCTTCTTCATGGTCATGTATATGCCATACACAAGCTTCGATAATGAGGGTATCTCGCTTGGATGGAGTCAAAACTTCAGATAAATAATACACGGGCGTTGAACTTTGAAGGCCTTTCCTTCCTCTTCCGCTCGACCGTAAGCACGAATCCCGACAACTTGTCCGATGGCTGCAATGTAAAGCAACAGAGGCTCTTTGCTGATTGGAGCAGCAAGCACCGGCTGGGTGGAGAGTAGAGCTTTTAGCTCGGCAAACGCTGCATCGACTTCCGGAGTCCACTCGAACTTGTCGCCTTCTTCATCGATCGGTAAAGAGGTAATGCCTTTTCACCGAGTCGTGAGATGAATCGACTTAAAGCGCCAAGCATCCAAGAAGCTTCGGGCGTCATGCACTTTCGCATGTATGCGTTTCATTCGGAGAATAGTGCCGATCTTCTCTGGGTTAGCGTCGATTCCTCGTTCGGAAACGAGAAAACCGAGTAATTTTCCACCAGGAACCCCGAATGTGCACTTTGACGGATTGAGCTTGATATCGTACCTTCGGAGGTTGGCAAATGTTTCGGCGAGGTCAGCGAGCAGGTCGGAACCTTTTCGCGACTTAACGACGATATCATCCATATACGCTTCCACATTCCGACTGATCTGAGTGAGAAGACACTTCTGAATCATTCGCATAAATGTGGCTCCGGCATTCTTGAGGCCGAATGGCATGGTGATATAGCAGAAGCACCCGAATGGAGTGATGAAAGCTGTTTTTATTTCGTCGGGTCCATACAGACGGATCTGATGATATCCGGAATACGCATCTAGAAAAGACAATCTCTCACACCCCGCGGTCGAGTCAACAATTTGATCGATGCGGGGGAGAGGAAAATGATCCTTCGGGCAGGCCCGATTGATGTGTTTAAAATCAATGCACATGCGGAGTGAGTCATCCTTCTTGGGGACCATGACAACATTGGCGAGCCACTCGGAGTGGTAAATCTCTGGATAAATCCTGCTGTCAACAATGAGCCACCTCTTCACCAATAGCCTTTCTCTTACGACGGCGGACCGCCAAGATGCTCTTTCACTGGTTTCGCTGTCTTGTCGACTCGTGGCGATGCTCAGCCAGCCCACAGGAACACCCGCATGTCGGTGGCTTCCATGCAAAATTTCCCGCTTCTCACGGAGGAACCGGATGGCGCTTCTTCCTATTTCGAGTCGAGTGTTGTGGATATGTGAGTCGGAGCTGCATCGGGGTCAGTCGGATGAATATGGACGGGCTTTGTCTCACCAGACGACTTGAATGCAGATTCTGTGGCTGGCCTCTTAGACTTTAGCAAATCACTCGGATCTGCGTTTTGCATATACTCTTCGAATTCGACCGCTGACACTTGGGAGTCGGCAATCTTTGAGCCCTTCTGAAAGCACTCTTCTGCTTTCTTCCGATCGCCAGTGACAGTGATCACTCCTTTGGGTCCTGGCATTTTCAGTTTGAGGTACACGTAGCATGGTCGAGCCATGAATCGTGCATAGGCGGGCCTCCCCAAAATGGCATGATATGCACTCTGAAAATCCACAACCTCAAAGGTCAACTTTTCTTTGCGGAAGTGCTTGGAATCACCAAAAACCACGTCCAGGGCTATTTGGCCGAGTGAATTGGCCTTCTTTCCTGGTATGACTCCGTGGAAACTCATATTGCTGGCGCTCAATCGGGACATCGGAATGCCCATCCCTTTCAATGTATCCGCATATAACAAATTCAGCCCACTGCCACCATCCATCAGCACTTTTGTCAGTCGAGTGCCTTCGACAACTGGATCAACCACTAACGCTTGCCGCCCAGGGGTGGCAATGTGGGTCGGGTGATGAGACTGGTCGAATGTGATGGGTGTCTGGGACCACTTCACATAACTTGGCTTAACTGGGGCAACCATATTCACCTCTCGATTGATGACTTTCAGTCGACTTTTGCTTTCCACATCTGCGAAGATCATCAGAGTGGAGGTGACATGCGGGTATTCCTCCTCACTGTCCTCTTTATCTCCGGCCTTGTCTGGCTCCTTCTCCTTGTCCTTAGACTGCTTGCCCTGAAACTGCTGGATCAGGAGTCGACACTGGCGAGTGGTGTGCTTCGGGTAAATAATGTTGCCCTCTTCGTCTTTCTTTGTATGAATATGGCATGGCATATCCATCACGTCATTTCCTTCCTTATCTTTCACTTTCTTCGGATTCCAAGATCCTTTGGGTTTTCCCTTGAATTTCCCACAGTGACGGCGGGGCCTCTCCGGGCTCTTGGCTCGCTTTTGCGCTTCTGCTTCCGACTGGAATTACCCTTCTCTGACTGGCTCGGCTTATACTTGCCGCTTCGGAGTCGGTCTTCTTCCTCGCCGTTGGCGTACTTGCTAGCAATCTCCATCATTCGACTCAGGGTCATGTCCCCGGTTCGACCGAACTTCAGACTCAATTCTCTGTTTTTGACACCGTCCTTGAAGGCACAAACTGCCTGATGGTCAGACACGTTTTCCACAGTGTTGTGCAAGGTAATCCACCTCTGAATGTACTCTCGGAGAGTTTCATTGGTCTTCTGCACACAAACTTGCAGCTCCGTCAAACCAGCTGGTCGCTTGCAAGTCCCTTCAAAAGTCCTGACGAACACTCGGGACAAATCTTCCCAAGTATATATGCTGCTGTGAGGTAACTGACTCAGCCATGCTCTGGCCGAACCTTCCAACATGAGGGGCAAATGTTTCATAGCCACCTCATCATTTCCACCACCAATTTGAACAGCCACTCGGTAATCCTCGAGCCAAGTTTCAGGCTTAGATTCTCCAGTGAACTTGCAGACTCCTGCTGCCAATCTGAAATTTGGGGAATCATGCGGCTCGATAGCCTGCTAAAACACTCCGGACCGGAGACATGCACTCGACTGCTGGTGGGTGCATCCCTCTCGGGTCCTCCTCGATGGGCTCTGTTCCGGTCGACCAGGCCTTGCACGATAATGGACCGCGCATCAAAGCCTGGCTCCCTGGGGTCGACTGGAACCCTTCGCCCTGTACTGAACTGTCTTCTGTCATCTTGTCGCCGAGGAGCGTATGACCCTTCCCTCGGAGGGGAAAGGGGCACTCGACGCCTATCATCTCGGTCGAATCGGTCTCCGAGCTGCTCTCGCCGGTTGTCGCGCCCTTCCCGCCGCGGAGGCGATCTGGGGCTGTGAGCCGATCGATGTGTTCGCAGCGACGGATCGACCAGAATCTGTTGCGCTGATCGCGACACGGCCGAATTCTGGTCACCGGCCGCTCGGAGTAAATCTCTGATCTGCTGCAAACCTCTTCCAGCTTCTGACTGGGACGGCTGGATGGACTCCGCAATGCGAGTTGCAGCTGCTAAATTTTGAATAGGTGTGCGGTATACCTGAGTCGGCGGGAAGAGCCGACGTCGACTGGATTCGGGGAGTCGTTGCCGCGCGCGCTCGTCGAGTGCTCGCTGAAGATTCTCCAGCGAAAAGCGTTCACCACATTGGCCAAACGTGCTTCCTCTAAGGCACGAGCCTCAGGGGTCTCTCCGGTGATAGGAGTATGTAGTGCATCCATATTCCTGCGACGAAGATCTTCTCTCTGGAGAGAATCGAGTGTCTCGGGCTGGTATTCTTCGTGTTCATGCACGGGGTCACCTCCTCCGGCGGCTCCACCGCCGTGGGCGAAACCGGGAGGACTGCGAGGGCCGTCGACCATGAGAATCTCTGCCGCCGGATCACTGCTGTCACACTCGGATGCGCTCTCTCTGAGCCGGTCGACAGTCGAACAGGCAGTAGGGATTCGTCGGGCTCGATAGCATGACTTGGCGGTGGCTGTCTGGCGAGCCACCGCGTGCTTCACCCACCGCTGAAGTCTCGACCGACCAGAGCGCTTGCGCTGGTGGGAGACTGGGCGGGCGGCCGAAAAGGGAGTCGACCGATAAGGAGTCGACGGTTGTCGCAGCAAAACGCCGCGAACACATGCGCGAAAGTGCGTCGCCCCGCGGACGGGGAGCGCCTCGATGTCAAGAGGGCCTCCACGGAGCCATCTTGGTCGTCGGCGACAAAAGTGAGAGCACCGAGACGGATCTCGTGTCCCGCGCTCAAAACTCCAGAAGTCATCGTGATGAAGGTACTCGGAAGTACTGCAACTCCTCCACAAATCGCTAAAACACTTGCCCCACGGTGGGCGCCAACTGTCGTGGTTCTAAATCGACAAGAGAAGTAGGGGTAGGTTAAGGGAGGCAATGTCCTAGCTATGGAGCAGTTGTGGAGACAGAGGATGTACGAGTTCAGCCCTTCTCGAGGAAGTAACAGCCCTACGTCTCGGAGCCCCGAGGCGGTCGAGTGGATTATGAGTATGAGTATTACAAGAATCTGAACCCTTCTATCTGTGGAGCGGGGTGGCTTATATAGAGTGCGCCAGGACCCCAGCCTGCTCACATAATGGAGGGATTAAAGTACATTAAGTCGGGGTTTCTTGTAACGCCTCATAAGCGCTTTAACTATCATTAAGTCTATTCAATAGCAAACCGTTGCGCTGCATAGTGTCTTCTGACCTTCTGACGGTCGAGTGAGTCTTCATGGTCGAGTGAGTTCTTCCATGGTCGAGTGCTTCCAGTCTGGTCGAGTGGATTCCTCTTTGGTCGACTGGAAGATGATCTCTTCTGTGAGTACCCTTGGGTAGGACGTTTAGGTCAGGCCTATGACCCTACCCTAGGTACATGAATCCATCAGCCGCCACTCCCCCTCCACCCCCGCCCCTTCCTCCTCCTCCTCCTTCGGCCGCCCCCTCCCCCTCCTCCCCCTGCCCACTCCCTCCTCCGATCCCACCGGCCTCCTCCCCCTCATCCTCTCTCATTCTTCCTCCTCCCTCCATCTCTTTTTTTCTGTTTTTTACTATTGTGTAATGTAGTTTTTTTACTAGTTTTCGTAAATGTTTAAAATAATTAGTAAGTAAATTAATAAACTAGTTGAACTAGTTTGGTTTTAGTAAGAACTAGTTGAAATAATAGAACTAATATATTTTTAGTAAGGAAATTAATATAACTAGTTGAACTAGTTTATTTTTAGAAAGAACTAGTTCGTTTTTATTTATAGTAAGTTTATTTTTAGCAAGGACTAGTTGAATTAATAGAACTAGTTGAACATGTCACATTTGTTGTTATTATTTTAGTTTAAGCAATTATTCCCGCATCGACGTCGATCGACGTCGACAATGAATATCCCGCATCCTCGTCGTCGATACCCGTCGTTCGCTAGGATTTTAGTTGTATTAGTGATGTTATATGTATGATACTATTCGATATGTATTAGTGATAACTTATAGGGTTTTTGTTTGCAGAAATCAAGGAGCCCCTCCATCATCCCCGCCGTCGTCCCCGTCACCGACCCCCTCCGACCTCGAGGTGAGACCAGCCAAATCTCCATGTCAATATGAGTCCTATAAGATATGATGTAGATAAAAACATGTATATCTTGTGTTGCTCAAATAGGACACGTGGTTGCCCAAGTTGCCGGTCATGTTTGCAGGTTATACCTCCGAGTGTCCTGTTTTAGCAAAGGTCATGCCGGAATTTTCTGTGAATTTTGGCATGACTTGTGCTAGAATATGTAGGAAATATCAAGTGGCCTGGATTTTCTGGAAAGATAATTAAACGATATTTTGGGTTGACTTTAAGACTGTCGAGGCCAAAGAATCCCGACTGTTGTCGTGGAGGTCGTTTCTCGTTCTTCTCCGGGTGCTAGACCTTTGTTATGCAGTAGGGGAAGGAGGAGTAACGACCATCACCGACGGTCGCAAATGTCAGAGAGGAATCAGTGAGGGAGAGTATCCACCATATATGAGAGGACGGAGAATCTCGACTGTTGTCGTGGGGGTAGATTCTCCTTCGTTCCCATGTGCTAGACAATTTGGTGTAATGCACTCGGGAACGAAAGGAGGAGCTACCATCACCGATGGTCGAATATATACACCACGTGAGCTGAGAGTTTTCAAGAAAAGTCTCAACAGACCCATAGTCAACCTGTGATGAATAATAATGATCTAATTTAGTTTTTGTAGTACATATATTTAATTGTACAAGTTTAATCTTTGAATTATGAACATAGGAAATGTCGTCGGGCAAAGAAGGTCCCCGGGAGTGCTCCTGGTGCGGCGACAACCGGGGTTTCTGCGACAGGCCTCACCTGGACGAAGGTCGGCACTTTAGCATTGAGCTCAAGGAGGCCTTCTATTGTGAAATGGTACGCTACGACGCTAAGTGTTTTTTTCGTAATTAAGCTCGACTTCTACTACTTCAACGTGTAATTTTCGTCTTTTACAATTCGAGTAGCTTATCCCATGCCATGCAAGATGCTATGTCTTGGAGAGGATGGGTTTTGAAGATCATGAGAGGAATGAAACAAATAAAATTAACCTAAGGACCCATCATGGTATGTATTTTGAGGTAAATCTATACAATTCTGAGAGCGTATCCAATTTTGATTGCCCGGGTTGGGAAGCACTTTGCAAGATGTATGATTTTCAAGAGGGTATGTTTGTCACGATGGATCTTGGTGATCCTGACATTGACCAAGACAATTTGGACATTTGGGTTCTTGTTGATACGCTTCCAATTCTACCGCTATGTGAGTTCCTCAAACATAGTTATTAAGTAATTTATATTATTTATTTCAAAATAGTTGATAGCTTATTTCCGTTGATAGCTTATTTTCATTCTTCAAAGAGTGTGCGGAAGATGGTAGACAGAACCAACTACACCGATGGCTCTGAGTTAACTTATCTGGAGAAAAATCATCTGGTCCCATATTTTACTAAAATTGAAAATTACAATGTCTTTTATCGAACTCCTCCAAATTATGGTGAATATGTGCCACTAGTGCACGTGTTGAACCACGATAACTTCCATGGAGATATCCTGATAAGATTTTTTACTATTACGACATCCATGCATCTTTTGCATACTTCTAAAACTGAACTACATTGCCAACTACGAAGTTATTACTATGTTTTTCAACAAAAAATCCCGATGGATTGTGTGCCTCATTTGATGTATCAGAATGGTCGCCTTGATGTTTTGAACATACAGCCAGATCGTCCTACGAATCTCACCTGTGCATACTGGATTTTTAAAAAGGGTGAACACATGATAATCAAAGAATGGAAGAAACGTATGGACAGTCGTAAGGAGGTTCTTGGAAGCAACATTGTGCGAAAGGCAAGAATTGGAGACAAGATAATCTCCATTCTGCATAATGGAGAGTCAGGGGCTATCTTGTTTTATGCTATTTTACCTAAGATAATATAGTAGGTCCTAAGAGAATGTAGTAGGTCCTATGAGGTACAATATGTTTATGAGAGTTGATGATGATGAGTAGTTGTGATTATGTCTAGTGACCAACTTGTATGTGATGTCTCATTGATGAAAACGATGATCATGAGGAGGTGTTATATGACAACGATGTATTATGATGATAAGTTTTTAATGATATGATGATGATGCTATTTATTATATCATTGGGTGAAAGAACCGCGGATTAGTTTCAAGTGGATGTCCATCCACTTGAAACTAGTCCATGGTTCTTTCTCCCACTGATGTAATAACTCATTATGATGTAAAATCATTCTCTAAATTACTGTGGTATGAAAACTTGTATAAAGGTGTATGAATACAACATGAAATAAAAAAGAAATACGGAATAATAGTAGTAGCGCGTGCAAGGAGAAGCGCTACTACTAATTACCAGTAGCGCTCATAGTGGAACGGGCTGCTACTAAGTCGATATAGCAGTAGCGTGGTCCAACGGGCGCTACTGCTAACCTTTAGCTGTAGCGCCTTACTAGTAGCGCGGTTCCCCGGGCTACTTATAGGCTTTAAACACGCGCTATTGCTAGTGTTTTCCTAGTAGTGTTAGCAACCATAAGCTAAGCACCTATGCATTGGGGAGTATAGTTGCTAAGCTATTTAATGTGCTTAGCACCTTATCTAAGCACTCATGCATTGGCAGCAGCCTAACACCAATGGAGGCGCCCCGCCAGCTCCCAGCCTCCTTTATTTAGCACGCCTAGGGGCACCCATCCCATCTCCCCCAACCTTGATCTTGACGGCGGTGCCCACCACTACGTACCAGCATCCTACCGCGCGCGCTAATGTCCAAGAGGGCCGCCACACTCCTGACATAGCTCCAAGCTGTCAATGGCATTTGATTTAGTTATAGCAACATAGTAGGCTACAGGGCGTCTCTGGCCACCACGAGCCCCACGGCCACGAGATCAGACACCCCAAGACACATATCCAGAGGGGATGTAGACCCAAAGGCATTAGAACTCTATTTCTCGCCCCATCCCCGGGTCTTTGCTCTCCTGCTTCTAAATCCACCTTCTCTCTTCACCTCAGAAGTACGTCTAGAATTTATCTGCGCAGCGGGATGTTGTGTTTGCCTGGATATGTTTGATTTCTGTTTCTACATATATGTCTTATTTTTCTCTTCTGTTACATTTACTCGATGCAATTTTGTTTTTGGTACATTGGGCATAAAGGGTTTATGTGCTGCAGACTAAATAGAGGCCTTCATTTGTTCGGTTCTTATTGCCCACGTTTGTTGGTTCTGCAAAGATTAGGAGGATAAGAAGTATACATGTTTCAGGTTTGCTTCAGGCCTGAAACGTTGAACTAAATTTCATTATTTTTGATAAATTAAATAGCATTTGGAATTTACATAAAAAACTTGCCACATTTGGCAAGTTTGAGCCGGGCTATGCAAATGTGTGGGACATGATTTTCTTCCTTGCATTAGCTCTTATTCCACTTCTACTCTAGTCTGGTCACCAAAAGCACGTCGTAATTTTTCAGCCAAATTACACAATGGAATCAAATCATATGTTGAAAGATAGTGTATATCTATGCAAAAATTGTACTGCTATGTTTAACTACAGAAGTCGAGTTTGGGCACTTAAATCTTAGAAGCCTCAATAGTATCGTTATCACATATTAATTTGAATAAGGATGCTCAAACAATAAAACTTTAATAGCTATCTCTAAACCAGGTGGCATATAGTATCCTGTCCATTGTGTGTTGAATTTAGCGAAAAAGCAACTCCACTACTATCGTCACATTGTATATATGTACATAAATCAAGCTAAATTTGTATGGAACTTAGTAGATTCAGTTCGGCAAGGAGTTGTGATGCTGGAGCGCGATGCAAGAATCACTCTTACAACCTGTTTGGTTGGGGGGGGGGAAGAAAAGCTGGGGAATGGGAATTAAGAGTCTATGACACTAAAAATCCCCTGTATGGTTGCACTAGTAGAAAAGGGGCCAATGGTCCAGGCCGGTCCAGCCCATTAGTCCGGTTCAATCCGAACCGGACCAATGGGGCATCGGACCAGTTCGTGAGCCCTGGGGCCGGCCGGGCCACGTGGGCCATTGGTCCCGGTTCGTCTGGACCTATTGGTCCCGGTTGGTGGGACGAACCGGGACCAATGGGCCTCGCTCCTGGCCCAACACCATTGGTCCCGGTTGGTGGCTTGAACCGGGACCAAAGGCTGCCCTTTAGTCCCGGTTCATGCCACCAACCGGGACTAAAGGTTTGGTCCTCGTTGCGGCCAGAGTTTAGTCCCACCTCGCCAACCGAAGGGGAATCAGACCGGTTTATAAGCCCCTCCCTCTCTGCCTTATTGAGCTCCTCTAAAAATGAAAATAGATGCCCTTATATAGGGAATTTAGCCTAAATTCATACGGATTTCTCTTGAAATTCGTTATGAATTTAAGTTGAATTTCCTCTATAAGCGCATCTATGCTCATTTCTAAGTAGTTTTTTATATAGTTTTTTTCTTTTCTGCTATATTTATTTTTTTTCTTTTTATTTCTGAGTTGTAATAAGCCATTAAAAATAAGCATATATGATCCTTTTTTAGTACAGTTAATCAGAACTATTTTTTGCTTCTATTCATTTCTGAGTAGTTTTCTATATAGTTTTTTTCTTTTCTGTTATATTTATTCTTTTGTTTTTATTTCTAAGTTGCAATAAGTCATTAAAAATAAGCATCTATGCTATTTTTTTAGTAAAGTTAATCAAAATTATTTTTTCTTCTATTTATTTCTAAGTGGTTTTTTATATAGTTTTTTTCTTTTCTGCTACATTTATTTTTTTCTTTTTATTTCTGAGTTGTAATAAGTCATTAAAAATAAAAAAGAGGTGCAATGCTCGTTAATTTGCTTCAAGCATGACCAAGCATAGCACCTGTCAGCCAGGCATGACTTGACAGCTCCACCGAAGCTCCGTGCAAGACGAAGCCGCTCCACATCCTTCCTCTGACTTCCAGCCATGCTCCACAAAACAATGCTCCCAAGAGAGAAACAACACCGCAGTGCCGCCATCGTCCGGTCTGGAACACCAGATCCTAGGGTTTCCCCCGGAGCAATACGAGTGGGTCAACGGTAGTCACACGACGATGCCTTCATCAAGGTAACGACATGGAACGCCACCATCGCCCACCGTCAGCTCGGTCTTCACCGGCAACTACGTCTCCCCGACTCGTAGCTGGTGCCAAATGACGGATCCCGAGATCCGAACACCCGGCCTCAGGCCGACCACCTCTGACGGAAGAGATGACCACCATCGCCGGCTGCAACGGTGAGAACAGATCTGATCTATGCTATTTTTTAGTAAAGTTAATCAAAATTATTTTTTCTTCTATTTATTTCTGAGTGGTTTTTATATAGTTTTTTTTCCTTTTCTGCTACATTTATTTTTTTTCTTTTTATTACTGAATTGTAATAAGTCATTAAAAATCAAAAAGAGGCGCAATGCTCGTTAATTTGCTTCAAGCCTTTCGGAATAGTGTCAACTGCACTGCACATAGCTCTATGTAGTCTACCGTATTCCTCAAGGCTTGAAGCTAACCAACGTGCAGGAGCATTCAGCCTCTTCGTTATCGTCTTTGCACTCAGGGCTTATAAAAAGCTGCGAGTGCCTCTCGCTTGGCGAGGTGGGACTAAAAAACAGCTGCAGGAAGAATCAACAAAAAATAGCTGCAGAAAATAAAAAGTAGTTACACGGGTCCATTGATACCGGTTCATGGCACCAACCGGTACCAATGCCACTCTTTGGTCCCGGTTGGTTGGACCAACCGGGATGAATGCTCATCTTTAGTCCCGGTTGGAGCCACCAACCGGGACCAAAGGTCTTCGTTTCCCGCCCTTTGCGCTGCTGAAAAGAGGCCTTTGGTCCCGGTTGGTGGCACCAACCGGTACTAAAGGGGGCATTATTCCTGGTTGCAGCCACCAACCGGGACCAATGCTCTTGCTATATATACAGGACTTATCAATTTTCGCCAAAACCCATCTCTTTCTCGCCCCGACGCCTCTGCTCCTCATCGCCGTCGTCGCCGAGCCCTGCCTCGCCCGCCTCGAGCCCGCCGTCCCGTCGCCGCCGCTTCGAACCCGCCGTCGTCGCCAGCATGACGCTGTCGCCCTTCATCGCTGCCAGCGTCCCGCCGCTCATCATCGCGCCCAGTGCCGCCTTCGACGTCGTCGCCACCCCCGCCGCCGCCGCCTCAAGCCTGCCTCGAGCCCGCCGTCCCGTCGCCGCCCGAGCCCGCCGTCCTCGTCGCCTCGCCTCACGCCGCCCGAGCCCGTCGTCGCCCGCCTCTACTGTGTTGCCTCGACGCAGACGTCAGCATTTTTTTATTTTTGTTAGTTTTTTTTTAGATTCTTTTTGTAGTTCATAGATTTTTTTGTTAGATTACATGTGTAGTAATTAATTTGTTCATATTATGTTAGATTTTTTGTTAGATTAATTAGATTTTTTGTTAGATTAGATATGTGTAGTAATTAATTTGTTCATATTATGTTAGATTTTTTTCTGTTAATAGATTTTTTGGTGATATTACTATTGAATATGCATCTTTGGTGATATTATTGTTAATAGATTTTTTGATGATATTTAGATTGTGTAATTAATTTTGTTCATAGAATTTTAATGATTTTTTGTTCATAGTATTTAGAAAAAAGGAAAAAATAAGAAGTAGTTTATATATAGTTCAACTAACTAGTTGATTTAATAAACTAATTTATTTTACTATATATAGAAGTAGTTTTTTAGTAAGTACTACTTATTTATTTATAGTAAGTGCTTAGTAGTTGAACTAGATAGTTGATTTAATTAGATTTTTTGTTAGATTAGATTTTATTTTGTTAGATTACATGTGTAGTAATTAATTTGTTCATATTATGTTAGATTTTTTGTTAGATTAATTAGATTTTTTGTTAGATTAGATATTTGTAGTAGTTATTTTGTTCATATTATGTTAGATTTTTTTCTGTTAATAGATTTTTTGGTGATATTATTATTGAATATGCATGTTTGGTGATATTATTGTTAATAGATTTTTTGGTGATATTTAGGTTGTGTAATTAATTTTGTTCATAGAATTTTAATGATTTTTTGTTCATAGTATTTAGAAAAGGAAAAAATAAGAAGTAGTTTATATATAGTTGAACTAGCTAGTTGATTTAATAAACTAATTTATTTTACTATATAATGAAGTAGTTTGTTTTAGTAAGTACTACTTATTTATTTATAGTAAGTGCTTAGTAGTTGAACTAGATAGTTGATTTAATTAGATTTTTTGTTAGATTAGATTTTTTTGTTAGATTACATGTGTAGTAATTAATTTGTTCATATTATGTTAGATTTTTTGTTAGATTAATTAGATTTTTTGTTAGATTAGATATGTGTAGTAATTAATTTCTTCATATTATGTTAGATTTTTTCTGTTAATAGATTTTTGGTGATATTATTATTGAATATGCATGTTTGGTGATATTATTGTTAATAGATTTTTGGTGATATTTAGATTGTGTAATTAATTTTGTTCATAGAATTTTAATGATTTTTTTGTTCATAGTATTTAGAAAAAGGAAAAAAAAATAAGAAGTAGTTTATATATAGTTGAACTAGCTAGTTGATTTAATAAACTAATTTATTTTACTATATAATGAAGTAGTTTGTTTTTAGTAAGTACTACTTATTTATTTATAGTAAGTGCTTAGTAGTTGAACTAGATAGTTGATTTAGTTAATAAAACTACTTTTATTTAACTATATATAGAAGTAGTTCCCACGTCGACGTCGGTGATGCCTATCCCGCATCCTCATCGTCGTCGACTCGGCGGTGGAGGCCTGCTTGATCAGGGCCATGTTCGGGACTGGGCTCCGCCGGGTTGGTATTGGGAGGTGCTACCTTCCGGGGGACGTAGGTTGGTGAGGAGGCAGCCCGTTGTTGACCCGATCCTTGTTTGGTGGCGGTCGCGTGGGCCAGTGACGGTGGTGAGGCATCCGGACACCGCGGAGATGGTACGTCACCGTGTCGGCGAGGAGGATTTGAGCACGTCCGTCGCTACATGGTTGCATCGGAGGAAGGTTCGACAATACCGGCAGGTTCTTCAGGATCTCGGTGGAGCTATGATCCCGTGATGGTTCCTTATCTTTGGGTGTCCACCGCCGCGTCGATACCACCGGGCGCTACGGTTCTAGTTGTATTAGTGATAATATTAGACGATGTACGGACACCAAGAGATGATGTACTTTTGCTTATAATTATTGAATGCATGCTAATTTGAATACTATACTTTATTTTATGATTTGGTTTTGCTTATTTTATGATTTGGTTTTGCTTATTGAATGCTCATATTGGATAAATTCTCCTTCATTCCCGTGTGCTAGACAATTTGGTATAATAATGCATTCGGGAATGAAAGAGGAGTTACGTACATCGATCATCGATAGTCAACCCGTGATTAATAATAATGATCTAGTTTAATATTTGAATTATGAACGTAGGCCGGAAATGTCATACTCAGCGGACGACGAAAAGCGCCCGGGGGAGTGCGACTGGTGCCACGACGACCGAGGTATCTGCGACAGGTTCATTGAGCTGGACGAAGATCGGTGCTTCAGCATTAAGCTCGAGAAGACCTGCGATGTTCATACGGTACGCAACGACGACAATAGTTTTTTTCGTAATTAATCACGACTTCAACTATTTTAACGTGTATTTTTCATCTTTTCCAATTCGACTAGCTTATCCCATGCTTTGCAAGATGCTATGTCTGGGAGAGGATGGGTTTTGAAGACCATGAAAGTTTCGAAACCAAAAAATTATCCTAAGTACCCATCATGGTGTGGATTTTCAAGTAAAGTTGTATTGCTCAGAGTGTAACCCATTTTGGTTGCAAAAATTGGGATGCATTTTGCAAGATGTATGGTCTTGATGAGGGTATGGTTGTCACCATGGATCTTGGTGATCCTACAATCGAGCAAGAGAGACCTTCGATTTGGGTCCTTGTGGATACACCTCCAATTCTTCCCTCATGTGAGCTAAACATAGTTATTAAGTAATTTATATTGTTTATTTCAAAATATATAGTTGACAACTTATCTCCATTGACAGCTTATTTTCATTCTTCAAAGAATGTGCGGAAGATGGTAGATGTAACGCATTACACACGAAGGCTCAAATTAACTTATCGGAGAAAAATCATCCGGTCGGATTTTGTACTGATCTTGAGAATTACAATATCTACAATCAAACTCCTCAACATTATGGTCAATACGTGCCACTAGTGCACATGTTGAACTACGGTAACTACCATGGAGATACCCTGGTAAGATTATGTTTTACTATTACAACATCCGTGCATCTTTTTGCACACTTCTAAAACTAGTACATCATTGCTAACTATAAAGTTATTACTATGTTTTTCAACAGATAATCCCGAATGATTGTGTGCCTCATCTGATGTATACGCATGGTAGCCTTCATGTTTTGAACATACTACCAGGTCGTCCTACGAATCTCAACTTTCCATACGGGTTTCTAAAAGAAGTGGAGACATAACAATCAAAGAATGGAAAAAATGTATGGACAGTCGTAAGGAGCTTCTTGGAAGCAATAAGCAGCGAAGGGCAAGAATTGGAGACAGGATGATCGCCATTCTTCATAATGGAGAGTCAGGGTCTATATTGTTTTATGCTATTTTACCATAAGGGTGTTTAGGTCCTACCGACATCGATGATCATGTGCTAAGAACAATTATGTAGGGTTGGGTTCGATGACTATGAGGATGATGATCGTATGACTTATTATTAATAACGAGTAGAAGTTGTATGATGATGCATGATTAGTAGGACTTGTTATTATATATATATATGATGTATGATGCAAGCATGCATGAGCATGTTATATCTGCGGGTGCAATGAACATAGCAGCAGCGTTGATAAACCAAGGACGAAGATATAAGAGAGGAAACTTCTCTCTATTAGCTAGCTATAATAACAACCTAAAAATAACCCCCAAAACCCCTAAAGCAGCCACTTTTGTAAAAAAAAAATTGACTTTTGGTCCCGGTTGGAGCCACCAACCGGGACCAAAGGCCCCCTGACTGGGCTCGGCGCACAGGGCCACGTGGAGGCACATTGGTCGTGCTTGAACCGGGACTAATGGGTGGAGGCATTAGTAACGACCCATTAGTCCCGGTTCATGAACCGGGACTAAAGGCCCTTACGAACCGGGTCTAATGGGTGGTTTTCTACTAGTGTTGGGGGATATAGGAGTTATAGAGGGAAGGGAAGAGGAATTGACGGGGGTAACTGCTACCTCTTGAGCACTGCGTTGGTTTTCCCTTGAAGAGGAAAGGGTGATGCAGCAAAGTAGCGTAAGTATTTCCCTCAGTTTTTGATAACCAAGGTATCAATCCAGTAGGAGGCTCCTCAAAAGTCCCTCGTACCTACACAAACAAACAAGAACCTCACAACCAACGCGATAAAGGGGTTGTCAATCCCTTCACAGTAACTTGCGAAAGTGAGATATGATAGAGATAATAAGATAAGATAAATATTTTTGGTATTTTTATGATATAGATTGGAAAGTAAAGATGCAAATAAAAGATAGATCAGAAACTTATATGATAAAAGATAGACCCGGGGCCATAGGTTTCACTAGAGGCTTCTCTCAAGATAGCATAAGTATTACGGTGGGTGAACAAATTACTGTCGAGCAATTGATAGAAAAGTGCATAGTTATGAGATTATCTAGGCATTATCATGTATATAGGCATCACGTCCACAACAAGTAGATCGAAACGATTCTGCATCTACTACTATTACTCCACACATCGACCGACTCCTACCTGCATCTCCAAGATGACATGATGTAGAGGGATAAACTCAAGCAATATGATATAAACCCCATCGTTTTATCCTCGATGGCAACAATACAATACGTGCATTGCTGCCCCTACTGTCACTGAAAAGGACACCGCAAGGTTGAACCCAAAGCTAAGCACTTCTCCTATTGCAAGAAAGATCAATCTAGTAGGCCAAACCAAACTGACAATTCGAAGAGACTTGCAAAGATAACCAATCACACATAAAAAAATTCAGAGGAGATTCAATTACTTCTCATAGATAAACTTAATCATAAACATACAATTCATTGGATCACGACAAACACACCGCAAAAAGAGTTACATTGAATAGATCTCCAAGAAGATCAAGGAGAACTTTGTATTGAGATTGAAAGAGAGAGAAGAAGCCATCTAGCTAATAACTATGGACCCGAGGGTCTGTGGTAAACTACTCACAACTCACCGGAGAGGCCTTGGAGATGATGTAGAGGCCCTCCGTGGTCGATTCCCCATCCGGCGAAGCGCCGACGAAGGCTCCAAGATGGGATCTCGCGGATACAGAAGGTTGCGGCGGTGGAAATAGTTTTTTGTGGTGCTCCTAGATGTTCTCGGGGTACGTGGATATATATAGGAGGAAGAAGTAGGTCGGTTGAGCCACGAGGGGCCCACGAGGGTGGGGGGCACGCCCACCCCCCTAGGGCGGGCTGAGCACCCTCGTGGCCGTCTTGTTTGCTGCTTGACGTCCACTCCAAGTCTCCTGGATTGCATTTTTTCCAAAAGATCGCTCCCGAAGGTTTCATTCTGTTTGGACTCTGTTTGATATTTCTTTTCTTCGAAATACTGAAATAGGCAAAAAAAAAGCAATTCGGGCTGGGCTTCCGGTTAGTAGGTTAGTCCCAAAAATGATATAAAAGTGTAGAGTAAAGCCCATAAATATCCAAAACGGGTAATATAATAGCATGAAACAATCAAAAATTATAGATACGTTGGAGACGTATCAAGCATCCCCAAGCTTAATTCCTGCTCGTCCTCGAGTAGGTAAATGATAAAAACAAATATTTTGATGTGGAATGCTACCTAGCGTAATTCTCAATGTAATTTTCTTTATTGTGGCATGAATGTTCAGATCCAAATGATTCAAAATAAAAGTTCATATTGACATAAGAAATAGTAATACTTCAAGCATACTAATATAGCAATCATGTCTTCTAAAAATAACATGGGATTAGAAGGTTCATCCCTACAAAATCATATAGTCAGGCCATGCTTCATTTTAAACAAACAAAATACTCCCATCAAGAACAACCCCGGTTTCAGCCAAGCAATTGGTTCATACTTTTTAACGCGCTTAAGGTTTTTTCAACTCTCACGCAATACATGAGCATGAGCCATGGATATAGCACTATGGGTGGAATAGAATATGATGATGGAGGTTGTGTGCAGAAGACAAAAAACGAGAAAGTATCACATTGATGAGGCTAATCAACGGGCTATGGAGATGCCCATCAATTGATGTCAACATGAGGAGTAGGGATTGCCATGCAACGGATGCACTAGAGCTATAAATGTATGAAATCTCAACAAAAGAAACTAGTGGCTGTGTGAGGGAGTCCTGGATTAGGGGGTATCCGGACAGCCGGACTATATACTTTGGTCGGACTATTGGAGCGTGAAGATACAAGACTCAAGACTTCGTCCCGTGTCCGGATGGGACTATCCTTTGCGTGGAAGACAAGCTTGGCCATCCAGATATTATATTTCCTTCCTTGTAACCGACTCCATGTAAACCCTAGCCCTCTACGGTGTCTATATAAACCGGAGAGTTTAGTCCTTAGAGGGACGATCACAATTATAATCATCATAGGCTAGCTTCTAGGGTTTAGCCTCTACGATCTCGTGGTAGATCAACTCTTGTACTACTCATATCATCAATATCAATCAAGGAGGAAGTAGGGTTTTACCTCCATCGAGGGGGCCCGAACCTGGGTTAACATAGTGTCCCTTGCTTCCTGTTACCATTAGCCTAAGACGCACAGATCGAGACCCCCTACCCGAGATCCGCCGGTTTTGACACCGCCATTGGTGCTTTCATTGAGAGTTCCTCTGTGTCGTCGCTGCAAGGCTGAATGGATCCTTCAATCATCAACAACAACGCGGTCCAGGGTGAGACTTTTCTCCCCGGACAGATTTTTGTGTTCGGCAGCTTCGCAATGCGGGCCAATTTGCTTGGCCATCTGTAGCAGATCGACAGCTACGCCCCTGGCCACCAGGTCAGGTTCAGAAAATTGAACCACATGGCCAATATCCGCGGAGACTTGATCCTCAACGGATTTGGGCCTGCGCCGGGAGCGCCGGACAGTCATGATGAGCATGGCTTAAACCTGCTATCAGACAATGCTCGGGATATTGCCCCTGCAGGAGCCTCGAACCTAAATCCGGAGAAGATTGCGTCGCCCGAGGATGGGTGGATGGACCCCGCCCCATAGGACGCACACTCATCGGCGGTAGAGCCGAACACAGGCCTCACCACCAAAGAAGCCTGTGACACCGGACCCCCGGACTCGTATCCGGTTGTAGGTTCTAGTCTGCACGCTCCTGAGCCCGCCGAATCTGGTTGGGCTCCGGTAATGGATTTCACCGCTGCAGATATCTCCAAGCACTCGCCCTTTGGCGATGTGCTGAACTCGTTAAAGTCTCTCCCTTTGTCAGGAGACTCTTGGCCGAACTATGTCCGGCTCGAGTGGGAAGCGAACGACGAAGGAATTCGTTGCCCACCCACCACCCACTTAATTTCCATGGTCTATGATTTAACCGACGTGCTTGACTTCGACTCCGAAGACATCGACGGTATGGACGACGATACAGGAGAAGAACAGGAACCACCGCTCACGAGGCGGTGGACAGCCACCTCCTCATATAATATATATATGGTGGACACTCCAAAGGAAACCAATGGAGATAAGGCAACTGAGGATAACCCCTCAGGGAAGAAAGCAAAGCATGGGCGGCGTCGGGGCCGCTCCAAGCCCCGCCACAGCAATACCGGCACAGGAGACGAAAACAATCCGGATGGTGCCAAAGATGAAAACAACCCTGATCAGCCTGCCTTCAAGTAGGCCGGTCTGGCCATGGTCGGATACTTGGAAGGGAACAACTATATGCCCCCCTCCGAAGACGAGGTAAGCCTTGGCGATGATGAATTCGGCGTGCATGAGGATCCTGTGGAACAAGTTCGCTTCAAATGACGGCTCATGGCCACTGCAAGGAGCCTGCAAAGGAAGCAACAGCAGCTCAAAGCTAACCAAGATTTGCTCGTGGACAGATGGACCAAGGTCCTGGCCACCGAGGAATACGGACTCGACCGCCCTGACAAAGGGCACACGCGGCATAATTTGCTACCTCAACCTAAGAAGGAGGACGTAAGGCACATACCCCGACGTCAACACACCACCACGGTCCAAGACAATACGAAGGAAACACGAGGAGGCATCCTCAAGCCTCGGCGCAATCGTCATAAACGTCAAGTCAGGGAAGTTGGTGCCGAATTCAGCGGTCCCCAGTCCGGTCAGCGGAAAAAGAACAGCCCAGGCCCATCCGGCCCAGGAAGCATACTCGATCAACCATGTGAAATTCATGGTACCCCCAGAAGGGCGGCCAAGCATACCAGTAGAGAATTTAGGATCTTCCAAACAAAATGGTCGATCTTGCGCCGGAAATAATGAAGGGAGGTCTTAAACAACAAAGGACCAGTCAAACATGGTGAGGAAGATCCCCTCACAGTACAAAAATACGGCCGATCGTCTCTAATCACATCGACCGTCCGGACAACACCAGCCATAGCAATTTTTATTGCACTCACTGTCCAGCTTGGGGGCTCCATTTTACACGAGCCCCCACATGCATAAAACTATCAATAACATTTCCTCAAAGATGCAAGGTGCAAAGGCCAAGTTTTAACTGACCCACCATACTAATGGTTGTCTTCGGATCACCAAATAAATACCACGCCGAAGAATAAGTCTTCGGCATTATCCCCTTATACAGTAATTACCACATATACCGGGATGAACCACGTTGGCTAGATTCAATGAGGACAACATCAGGCCAGTCCTGCGTGACATAGTCACAGTTATGGGCAAGGTCGAACCCCACCCTTAGAGTGGAAATCATACCGCCGCTGGAATAGCGAGTCGTGCCTGTTTATCAAATTTTGATTTGGCAGCCAAACACCCGGACACCAATTTAGGAATCCTAACTACTTTATGGCATGGTTCAGCCAGGCTCCGCTCAGGAACCCGCGGTTCAACCACAACAGTATATGCAGCTGCCTTTAAGCATTTGTCTTTACAGACTAACTTTGGTGCAGAACAGGACTGGCAACGCGGAATCAGCTCGGACGCACAAGGCAAGAACACATAAGGCAGTCCGGATACACCTCAGATCCACACACAGCCTCCTCCAATCCGGCCACAACATGTTCCGCCAAAAATACCCCTTTTCATAAGCATAAACCGCACTCATATGCATAGACATGTCATTTTACTACAATGCGTAGACTTAAACAACACTTACCGGCCGTCGTTTCTCATTGACGCCTCTTTGTCACAAATGGCACCCACGCCTTGTGTTATGCCCGATTATGCCAGGGGCTTCATAGTACGGCAGTAAAGTCCGACCACCTTTTCGGTCGCTCGGCACGCTGAACTTATAGCACTATATGCATCAGCTCCGAATCATGTCGTGGGTCATTAGTTGGGTTTGCCCGGCTTCCATGTTTTGGTACCTTACGTTCCGCTTCATCGGCTAAGGTAGCACTGGGAGAACTAGTGCGATTGTGTCCCAGTTCTTCCGGACGTGCACCTCAGTAGAGAAAGCCGAAAACTGACTGTCATGATATAGCGAGAGATGGTTAGCTGTTTGAGAGGTTGTAAAATCTTTAAAGATTTATTTGGCATAATGCCATTATAAATGCAAAGTGTGACGGATCGGTCTTCCGATCAGGCGCTGATAGATCCCCTAGTTCAGCCTTCCAAACACTAGGGGCTGCGCCAACCATACTCAAATTCCTATGGCTAAGTGAGAGTGATAAAGCCCTATAGTCTGATTGCCTCGTTTGTGGTGAGGAACACCTCCTTAAAACGACCCAACAATGGGATAAAGAGTGTTCAGGTATGTCCCGAACACCCCCGTACTTTTTATGTGGGGGCAGAAGCCGACGACTGGCCAACTCTCAAGATTTACATACACTAAACAGCCGCACAGGAAGAACAAACGTTCAAACAACACATGCAATAAATAATAAAAGTGCCATTATCCCACATTACAAAGAATGGCACGACTGCCTTCAAGGAAATATAGTGTCTTTGGTACACTTATCCGCCACAAGGCGGGCTCCTTTTAGTACACCTTCATAGTACAACTTGGGCTTGCAGTGCTCCTTACCCTCCGGCGGCCCCTCAGTCATCAGCTTCTCAACATAAAGCTTCCCCCAATGCACCTTCGCACGGGAAAACGCCATGCGCGCACCCTCTATGTAGACCAATCTCTTAATGACATCAAGCCGAGGGCAAGCGCCAACAATCCGCTTCACGAGTCCGGTAATCGCTTGAATTGGCTCATGAACCACAAACGACAACCAAGTCCTTCATGGCTAGTTCGGCCGCCTGGTGCAGTTCGATCAGCTGCTTTAGCTGATCGATAAAAGGCACCGGATAATTCGGCGCCAAGTACTGCGACCAGAAATCCCTCTCCGCAGACTTCTTCTACTCGGTCCGGTAGAATTGGGCGGCATCTGATATGCTGTGAGGCAGATCCGCAAACGCCCCTGGAAAACAAGAATTCAGCTTATCGCTTAGAGTTCCTCCCATTATCATGTAAAAATGGCCATAAATACAAAAGGCCTTACCAGCCGCAACCTTCCGGGACTCCTGAATGTCCCTCAAAGCACCTCGGGCTTCTTCCCGAGCATCCTCTGCGGCTTGGAGAGCTTGGGCGAGTTCGGATTCTTTCCCTACTAGACTCTGCTCCAAGTCCTCGCTTTTATTCACGGGCTCCAGGAGCTCTCGCTCAGCTTCAGTGAACCTGGCCTCGTGCTTCTGACGAAGAGCCTGTTCGGTGGCGGTCTTACTATCGGCTTCGGCCACAGCCTTCTTCAGTGCCTCAATTTCGGCACTCGCCCCTAGAGCATACAATGCAAATATCTTAATTAGGCACAACTTCTAATTCGTGCTCAATTAGCACAAGGTTCTGGCATACCTTGCTTGTCCTCCAACTGCTTCTTCACGCGGCCAAGTTCCTCTTCGGCCCGTTCCAGACGCTGCTTTAATTCGGACACCTCCGCACTATGAGCGGCGGTCATCCCTGCAGACGCATGTTTCCAAACAAAGGGATACACGTCATTAGCTGAGTCTCCTGCAAAACTGAAAAATTTGATCCCCTGTTCGGCTCTCTTTCGCCGACAGTGCATCAGGGGCTACTACTCATATTATTGCAATCTCCCAAAGGTCTCTTAAGAAACATACCTCAAAGCCCTTTATAAAACTAAGGTAGGATTCGTTCAGTCCGCTCTCAGCGGACTGAATCTTTTCAATCACCGCACCCATAAGGGCACGATGTTCAGCGACGATAGACGCGCTTCTTAGCGCTGTCGATAGGCCGCCCTGCTTGGGCACAGGCCGCTGGCGGAAAAGGCAAGCCCCCCAAAGGCGGCTGCTCACCCGATCCCGGAGCTTTAAAGGTCTCCACGATTGTGTTCGGCTGGGGTCCGGACCGAAGATCACCCCCGCCATCGACACGCATAGGAGCCGCTGCTCCCGTGTCTCCGGCCCCAGGGATATGCCCCCTGGTCCAGGTCCCGCTAAGACGACACCTCGGTGTCGCGCCTAGGCTTCGGGGAAGGGGCCTCTGGAGGCGCCTTTCTCGCCAGGGCATCCGAGCTCAGCGAATTCTCCGATGAGGACTGTCCGGCGTGGGACCCCGTCGGGCTATGCGAAATATGGCGACAGTTAAAACTACTACATTCAAACAACTCCGGGCGCATATGCGTGTTCGGATTTCGTATACTTACGACTTTTCCAGGGGCTGGACCCTAGGATCCCACTCCTGGCTGCTATCAACAGCCGTGGTGGATGCCTCTGGGAGGGAACCTTTCCCCCTCTTTGGCGATTCTGCCTCCAGGGATGAGGAAGTCGTCCTTTTCTTACCACCCCCTGCGGGAGGCTCGTCTTCCTCCGCCTCTTCCTCTTCGTCTTCGGAAGAAGAATGGTCACTAGAGTCTTCGGATTTTGCGTCTGAAGTATCACGATGACGGAGGCCACTCCGGGTCTTCTTGACCTTCTTGGAAGCCTCTTTCTTCGGCGCCTCGTAAGGCGCTTGGTCGACCAGCATCTTCGTCAGAAGGGGTCCGACCGGTTCCTTCGGTAGCGGGGCAGGACAGTGTATCCGCTCCACCTTTTTAATCCATCCATGGGGTTATAATAAAGCATGATAAAAGTATCTCCCTCAGGACATGCCAATGAAAGCGTGGATGGACATAGCATAGCAATAACTTACCGGACTTGCAGAGTGGGATAATTGATACCCACGGTCCTCGGCGGAGCCCGGCCATGATTTGCCGGACTTAAAGAGCACCTTCCAGATATCCTTGTGGGAGGAGCCATAGAGCTCCCGAAGGGTCTAGTGCTTGGTTGGGTCGTATTCCCACAAATTGCAGGATCGACGCTGGCAGGGGAGAACCAGGCGAACTAACATCACCTGGACTACGTCGACGAGTTTGACATCCTTGTCGACCACACTCTGGATGCGCGTCTGGAGTAGTGAAAGCTCATCGGACGAGGACCAATTCTGGCCCTTCTCCAGCCAGGACGTGAGCCTCAGTGGGGCCATGGATCTAAACTCAGGAGCCGCCGCCCACTTTTTTCCACGCGGTTCGGTGATATAGAACCACTGCTGCTGCCACTCCTTGACGGAGTCATTGAAAGCGCCCGTCGGCCATACAACCTTGGGCATCTTGCTCACCATGGCGCCGCAGCACTCCGCATGTTCGCCACTCACCACTTTGGGCTTCACATTGAAAATCTTCAACCATAGGCCGAAGTGAGGCACAATTCGGAGAAAAGCCTCACACACGACGATGAACATCGAGATATTAAGGAAAGAATTGGTGACAGATCATGAAAGTCAATCCCGTAATAATACATGATACCGCGAACGAATGGGTGAAGGGGAACCCGAGCCCATGGACAAAATGAGGAAGAAACACGACCCTCTCGTGGGGCTCCGGAGTAGGGACGATCTATCCCGCCGGCGGAAGACGATGGCTGATCTTTTCGGCCAGGTACCCGGCCTCTAGGAGCCTCTTGATATCCTTCTCCTGGATGGTAGAGGCCATCCATTTTCCTCCTGCTCCAGATCCAGACATCTTCGGAGAACCTCTCTTCGGTGGATAAGGAGAGTGCTTGGGCGCTGGAGCTCGAGCAGAGGGGAATAGACTAGCAGAGGGAAAAGGTGTGGGTAAAAAGGAAGAGACCTTATCTCTTTATAGAGGCGGTAAAAGCTTTTACGCCTCCCCACTTGCCTGGTGGAACCCGCTCGTTCTCCACTCACCGCAATTAGTGGTGCATTTGAGTTACCCGTACCCGTATTGATGAGAATCCCGCAATAAAGGGACACGATCTCTGCTTCGGCAAGACATGCAGAGGAAACCGCCTCAAGATATGCGCTGAGGCTGGTTGTGGGAAAACGGTTCGAATAATGACTCGACTGTAGTATCATGTCTCTTTGCCTAAAGTTTCAGCAGATTATATTTGTGAAATATCATTCTCTCTACGGTGGCGTATGACGATCACCTTGCAGATCCGGACACGGTCCAAGTGTTCGGTAATTACTTTGGAGTATTCGGAGATGGAACACGCCTTGCAATTCCGAAGACAAGACTGCGCGCCGGACTCATCGTCATTGAAGCCTGGTTCAGGGGCTACTGAGGGAGTCCTGGATTAGTAGGTATCCGGACAGCCAGACTATATACTTTGGCCGGACTATTGGAGCATGAATATAGAAGACTCAAGACTTCATCCCGTGTCCGGATGGGACTATCCTTTGCATGGAAGACAATCTTGGCAATCCGGATATTATATTTCCTTCCTTGTAACCGACTCCATGTAAACCCTATCCCTCTCCGGTGTCTATATAAACCGGAGAGTTTAGTCCTTAGAGGGACGATCACAATCATAATCATCATAGGCTAGCTTCTAGGGTTTAGCCTCTATGATCTCGTGGTAGATCAACTCTTGTACTACTCATATCATCAATATCAATCAAGCAGGAAGTAGTGTTTTACCTCCATCGGGAGGGCCTGAACCTGGGTAAACATAGTGTCCCTTGCTTCCTGTTACCATTAGCCTAAGACGCACAGATCGGGACCACCTACCCGAGATCCGCCCGTTTTGGCACCGATAGTGTGCATCCAACTTGCTTGCTCTCGAAGACCTAGGGCATTTTGAGGTAGCCCATCGTTGGAATATACAAGCCAAGTTCTATAACGAAAAATTCCCACTAGTATATGAAAGTGACAACATAAGACACTCTCTATATGAAGAACTGAAGGAAATATGCCCTAGAGGCAATGATAAAGTTATTATTTATTTCCTTATTTCATGATAAATGTTTATTATTCATGCTAGAATTGTATTAACCGGAAACATAATACATGTGTGAATACATAGACAAACATAGTGTCACTAGTATGCCTCTACTTGAATAGCTCGTTAATCAAAGATGGTTAAGTTTCCTAACCATAGACATGAGTTGTCATTTGATTAACAGGATCACGTAATTAGGAGAATGATGTGATTGACTTGACCCATCCGTTAGCTTAGCACTTGATCGTTTAGTATGTTGCTATTGCTCTCTTCATGACTTATACATGTTCCTATGACTACGAGATTATGTAACTCCCGCTTACCGAAGGAACACTTTTGTGCTACCAAACATCACAACGTAACTGGGTGATTATAAAGGTGCTCTACAGGTGTCTCCGAAGGTACTTGTTGAGTTGACATATTTTGAGATTAGGATTTGTCACTCCGATTGTCGCAGAGGTATCTTTGGGCCCTCTCGGTAATGCACATCACTATAAGCCTTGCAAGCAATGTAGCTAATGAGTTAGTTGCGGGATGATGCATTACGTAACGAGTAAAGAGACTTGCCGGTAACGAGATTGAACTAGGTATTGAGATACCGACAATCAAATCTCGGGCAAGTAACATACCGATGACAAAGGGAACAACGTATGTAGTTATGCGGTTTGACCGATAAAGATCTTCGTAGAATATGTGGGAACCAATATGAGCATCTAGGTTCCGCTATTGTTTATTGATCGAAGACATGTCTTAGTCATGTCTACATAGTTCTCGAACCTGTAGGGTCCGCACACTTAAAGTTTGGTGATGATCGGTATTATGAGTTTTTGTGTTTTGATGTACCGAAGGTAGTTCAAAGTCCTGGATATGATCACGGACATGACGAGGAGTCTCGAAATGGTTGACACATAAAGATCGATATATTGGATGACTGTTTGGACACTGGAATGGTTTCGGAAGGTTTCGGACATATACTGGAGTACCGGGGGGGTTACTGGAACCCCTGATACGTCCATTTTGCATCATGCTTTTATATCAATATTAATTGCATTATGGGCTGTTATTACACATTATATCTCAATACTTATGGCTATTCTCTCTTATTTTACAAGGTTTACCATGAAGAGGGGGGATGCCGGCAGCTGGAATTCTGGCTGGAAAAGGAGCAAACTTTGGAAACCTATTCTGCACAACTCCAAAAGACTTCAGACTCCATGAAACAACTTTTTCGATTTAATAAGAATTTTTGGACAAAAGAAATAGGCCAGGGGGCCCACACCCAGTCCAGGAGACAGTGGGGCGCGCCCCCCCTAGGGCGCGGCCCCCTGTTGGGCTTCCGGCGTCCATCTTTTGCTATATGAAGGGTTTTCCCCTGGAAAAAATCGTGGGCAAGCTTACGGGACGAAACTCACGCCACGAGGCGGAACCTTGGCGGAATCAATCTAGGGCTCGCGAGCTGTTCAAGCGGGACACTTCCCTCGGGAGGGGGAAATCATCACCAACGTCATCACCAATGATCCTCTCATCGGGAGGGGGTCAATCTCCATCAACATCTTCACCAGCACCATCTAATCTCAAAACCCTAGTTCATCTCTTATATCCAATCTTGTATCAAAACCACAAATTGGTACTTGTGGGTTGCTAGTAGTGTTGATTACTCCTTGTAGTTGATGCTATTTGGTTTACTTGGTGGAAGATTATATGTTCAGATCCTTTATGCATATTATTACTCCTCTGATTATGAACATGAATATGCTTTGTGAGTAGTTACGTTTGTTCCCGAGGACATGGGTGAAGTCTTGCTATTAGTAGTCATGTGAATTTGGTATTCGTTTGATATTTTGATGAGATGTATGTTGTCTCTCCTCTAGTGGTGTTATGTGAACGTCGACTACATGACACTTCACCATTATTTGGGCCTAGAGGAAGGCATAGGGAAGTAATAAGTAGATGATGGGTTGCTAGAGTGACAGAAGCTTAAATCCTAGTTTATGCGTTGCTTCGTTAGGGGTTGATATGGACCCATATGTTTAATGTTGTGGTTAGGTTTACCTTAATACTCCTTTTTGTAGTTGCGGATGCTTGCAATAGGGGTTAATCATAAGTGGTATGCTTGTCCATGTTAGGGCAGTACCCAAGTGCCGGTCCACCCACATATCAAATTATCAAAGTACCGAACGCGAATCTTATGAACGTGATGAAAACTAGCTTGACAATAATTCCCAGTGTGTCCTCAGGAGCTCCTTCTTCATTATTAGAATTTGTCTAGGCTTATCCTTTGCTACATAAAGGATTGGGCCACCTTGCTGCACTTTATTTACTTTATTTACTTTTTGCTCGTTACTATTTATCTTATCACAAAACTATCTATCACCTACTATTTCAGTTGCTTGCAGAGAAAACCTTCTTGAAACCCGCTTATCATTCCTTCTGCTCCTCGTTGGGTTCGACACTCTTACTTATCGAAAGGACTACGATAGATCCCCTATACTTGTGGGTCATCAAGACTCTTTTCTGGCGCCGTTGCCGGGGAGCGTAGCGCTCTTGGTGAGTGGAACTTGGTAAGGAAACATTTATATGGTGTGCTGAAATTTTCTCTTACTTGTCACTATGGAAACTAATCCTTTGAGGGGCTTGTTTGGGGTATCTTCACCCCAACCTGAAGAGCAAAGAGATGCTCCTCAACCTACTGAACCTTATGAAAATATTCACTTTGAGATTCCTTCGGGTATGATAGAAAAACTGCTAACTAATCCTTTTGCAGGAGACGGAACATTGCATCCCGACTTACACCTTATCTTTGTGGATGAAGTTTGTGGATTATTTAAGCTTGCAGGTATTCCCGATGATGTTGTCAAAAGGAAGGTCTTCCCTTTATCTTTGAAGGGAGATGCAATGACATGGTATAGGCTATGTGATGATACGAGATCTTGGAATTATAAGCGATTGAAGTTGGAATTTCACCAGAAGTTCTATCCTATGCATCTTGTTCATCGTGATCGTAATTACATATATAATTTCTGGCCTCGCGAAGGAGAAAGCATCGCTCAAGCTTGGGAGAGGCTTAAGTCAATGTTGTATTCATGCCCCGATCATGAGCTCTCTCGGGAAATGATTATTCAGAATTTTTATGCTCGGCTTTCTCTTGATAATCGCAACTTGCTCGATACTTCCTGTGCTGGTTCCTATATGCTGAAGACTATTGATTTCAAATGGGTATTTGGAAAGGATTAAACACAACTCGGAAGATTGGGATTCCGACGATGGTAAGGAGTCAGGTATGACACCTAAGTTTGATTGTGTTAAATCTTTTATGGATACAGATGCTTTCCGTGGATTTAGCTCTAAGTATGGACTTGACTCTGAGATAGTAGCTACTTTTTGTGAAACTTTTGCTACTCACGTTGATCTCCCTAAAGAGAAGTGGTTTAAATATAATCCTCCTATTGAAGTGAAAGTAGTTGCACCTACTACAGTCGAAGAGAAGACTATTACATATAGTGATCCTATTATTCCTACTGCCTATGTTGAAAAACCTCCTTTTCCTGTTAGGATAAAAGATCATGTTAAAGCTTCGACTATTGTTCGTAAGAGTAATACTAGGACTTATACACCTCCTGAGCAAATTAATGTTGAACCTGGTATTGCCATGATTAAAGATCTTTTGGATGAGGATTTAGATGGGCATGCTATCTCTTTCTTGGGTGAAACTGCTAATATTGCTAGACACGATACTAAGACATGTAGACCTGTTGTAGGCACGCCTGTTATTTCTGCTAAAATAGGAGATCATTATTATCATGGTTTATGTGATATGGGTGCTAGTGCTAATGCGATACCTTATGATCTTTATAAAGAAATTATGCATGATATTGCACCTGTTGAATTAGAAGACATTGATGTTACTATTAAGCTTGCTAATAGGGACACCATTAAACTTATTGGGATTGTTAGAGATGCTGAATTCTTGTGTGGGAAGATTAAATACCCTGCTGATTTTCTTGTTCTTGGTTCCCCACAAGATGATTTTTGTCCCATTATTTTTGGTAGACCCTTCTTAAATACTGCTAGTGCTAAGATTAATTGTAAGAGGAAGGTTGTCACTGTTGGCATAGACGGTACGTCTCATGAGTTTAATTTTGCCAAGTTTAGTAGACAACATCGTGAAAAGGAACCATCTAGTAAGGATGAAATTATTGGTCTTGCTTCCATTGCTGTTCCTCCAACTGATCCGTTAGAACAATATTTGCTAGACCATGAAAACGATATGTTTATGAAGGAAAGGGAAGAAATAGATGAAGTGTTTCTTAAACAAGAACCTATGCTGAAACATAATTTCCCGTTGAAATTCTTGGGGATCCCCCTCCACCCAAGGGTGATCCCGTGTTTGAACTCAAACCATTACCTGATAATCTTAAGTATGCTTATCTTGATGAAAAAGAAATATATCCTGTTATTATTAGTGCTAAACTTTCAGAGAAAGAAGAAGAAAGATTATTGAAAACTCTGAAGAAGCACCGAGCTGCTATTGGATATACCCTGGATGATCTTAAGGGCATTAGTCCCACATTATGTCAACACAAAATTTCAGTGGAGAAAGATGCCAAACCAGTTAGAGATCCTCAAAGACGATTAAATCCCAAAATGAAGGAAGTGGTAAGAAAGGAGATACTAAAAATCCTTGAGGCAGGTATTATTTATCCCGCTGCTGATAGTGAATGGGTATGCCCTGTCCATTGTGTCCCTAAAACGGGAGGTATTACCATTGTTCCTAATGATAAAAGATGAATTTATCCCGCAAAGAATTATTAGAGGCTATAGGATGGTAATTGATTTCCGTAAGTTAAATAAAGCTACTAAGAAAGATCATTACCCTTTACCTTTTATTGATCAAATGCTAGAAAGGCTATCCAAACACACAAATTTTTGCTTTCTAGATGGTTATTCTGGCTTCTCTCAGATACCTGTATCAGCGGGGGATCAATCTAAAACTACTTTTACTTGCCCTTTTGGTACTTTTGCTTATAGACGTATGCCTTTTGGTTTATGTAATGCACCTGTTACCTTTCAAAGATGCATGATGGCTATATTTTCTGATTTTTGTGAAAAGATTTGTGAGGTATTCATGGATGACTTCTCCGTCTATGGATCCTCTTTTGGTGATTGTTTGAGCAACCTTGATCGAGTTTTGCAAAGATGCGAAGACACTAATCTCGTCCTACATTGGGAAAAGTGTCACTTTATGGTTAATGAAGGCATTGTCTTGGGGCAGAAGATCTCCGAGAGAGGTATTGAAGTTGATAAAGCCAAAGTTGATGCTATTGAAAAGATGCCATGTCCCAAGGACATAAAAGGTATAAGAAGTTTCCTTGGTCATGCCGGTTTTTATAGGAGGTTCATTAAGGACTTTTCCAAAATCTCCAGGCCTCTGACTAATTTATTGCAAAAAGATATTCCTTTTGTCTTTGATGATCATTGTGTAGAAGCATTTGAAACACTTAAGAAAGCTTTGATCACTTCACCTATTGTTCAGCCACCTGATTGGAATTTACCTTTTGAAATTATGTGCGATGCTAGTGATTATGCTGTAGGGGCTGTTTTAGGGCAAAGAGTCGATAAGAAATTGAATGTTATCCATTATGCTAGCAAGACTCTTGATACTGCCCAGAGAAATTATGCTACCACTGAAAAAGAATTCTTAGCAGTTGTGTTTGCATGTGATAAGTTTAGATCTTATATTGTTGATTCCAAATTTACTATTCACACTGATGATGCTACTATTAAATACCTTATGGAAAAGAAAGATGCTAAGCGTAGACTTATTAGATGGGTTCTCTTGCTCCAAGAATTTGACTTGCATATTATTGATAGAAAAGGAGCTGAGAACCCCGTTGCAGACAACTTGTCTAGGTTAGAGGATGTTCTTGATGACCCATTGCCTATTATAGCTTTCCTGATGAACAATTAGCGGTCGTCAATGCTTCTCGTACTGCTCCTTGGTATGCTGATTATGCTAATTACATTGTTGCTAAATATATACCGCCTAGTTTCACATACCAGCAAAAGAAAAAAGTTCTTTTATGATTTAAGACATTACTTCTGGGATGATCCACACCTTTATAAAGAAGGAGTAGATGGTATTATTAGACGTTGTGTGCCTGAGCATGAACAGGAACAAATCCTATGCAAGTGTCACTCTGAATCCTATGGAGGACACCACGCTAGAGATAGAACTGCACACATGGTACTACAATCTGGTTTTTATTGGCCTACTCTTTTCAAAGATGCTCGTAAGTTTGTCTTATCTTGTGATGAATGTCAAAGAATAGGTAACATCAGTAGATGTCAAGAAATTCCTATGAATTATTCTCTTGTTACTGAACCATTTGATGTTTGGGGCTTTGATTATATGGGACCTTTTCCTGCCTCCAATGGTTATACACATATTTTAGTTGCTGTTGATTACGTTACTAAGTGGGTACAAGCTATTCCAACTAGTAGTGCTGATCATAACACTTCTATTAAAATGCTTAAAGAAGTCATTTTTCCGAGGTTTGGAGTCCCTAGATATCTTATGACTGATGGTGGTTCACACTTTATTCATGGTGCTTTCCATAAGATGCTTGCTAAGTATGATGTATATAATAGGATCGCATCTCCTTATCACCCACAGTCTAGTGGTCAAGTAGAGTTGAGCAATAGAGAGCTCAAATTAATTTTGCAAAAGACTGTGAATATATCTAGAAAGAATTGGTCCAATAAACTTGATGATGAATTATGGGACTATAGAACTGCATACAAAAATCCTATGGGTATCTTTTCATATAAGACGGTTTATGGAAAAGCATGTCATTTACCTCTTGAACTTGAACATAAAGCATAGTGGGCTATTAAAGAGCTCAATTATGACTTCAAACTTGCCGGTGAGAAAAGGTTATTTGATATTAGCTCACTTGATGAATGGAAAACCCAAGCATATGAGAATGCCAAGCTTTTCAAAGAAAAAGTCAAACGCTGGCATGATAAGAGGATACAAAAGTGTGAGTTTAACGTAGGAGATTATGTGTTATTGTTCAACTCTCGTTTAAGATTTTTTGCAGGAAAACTTCTCTCAAAATGGGAAGGTCCCTACGTTATCGAGGAGGTCTATCATTTTGGTGCTATAAAAATCAAGAACATTGAAGGCACAAATCCGAGGGTGGTAAACGGTCAAAGAATTAAACATTATATTTCAGGTAATCCTATCAATGTTGAAACTAATATTATTGAAACCATAACCCCTAAGGAATACATAAGAGACACTTTCCAGAACGTTACAGACTCCGAAAAGGCATAGGTACGTGGTACGGTAAGTAAACCGACTCCAAAACAACTCTAATGGCAATTTTCATCAGTTTTGGATTATTTAAGGATTTTAGGAAGAAAGAAGTAGTCCGAAAGGGACACGAGGCTCCCACGAGAGGAGGCGCCCCAGAGGGCACGCCCCTGTCTCGTGGGCACCTCGTGTGCCTCTCGGACTCCGTTTTCTTGTATGTTACGTATTTTGGTCGGTAAAAATTCATTATATATACTCCCGAAGGTTTTGACCACTGTATCACGCAAATATCCTTTGTTTTCGTTTCGAGCTGTTCCTATTGCAGAATTAAGCAAGATGTCTTCTCAGGAATCAGTTGGGGAGAGCCGGGTGTCTTACCCAACGCCAGGTACAGGAGCAAATAGCGATACCTATCACTTTGGACCATCAACAGAAGATGAGATGGAGGCTGATTTGAAAAGGATAGATGCCATGGAGGAAGATCAAGAAGTTACCTCTCGCCTCCAAGCAGAATTCACTATGGGGGAACTACCTAGCCTGGCTGTCCCTACTTCGGTCACTCCTTTCACCTCCAGATATCTTTCTTATGAAAATATGCAAAAGAGTTTCACTTGTTCTCTAGAAGCTATGCAGCAACCTTGGGTAAAAGGAGCTTTGTCTGTCATGGGCAAGCTCCGTAAAGAAAATATGGACCTCAAACAACAAGTCAATAAGCTCGCGGAGGAGAACTGTATCCTCAAGGGCATAATCGCCAAGAAGATCATGACACCAACCGTGAAGAAGGAGAAATAATCACATGGGTATGGGCACTCCACTTGGCAACTGCCAAGCTTGGGGGAGGTGCCCCAGTATCGTATCACCATCACACTCCTATCTTTACCGCTTTATTTAGTTCGATCCTTTTAGTAGTATCTTGATCTATTAGTTCAAAGTTTTGATATCAAGTAGTTTTGAGTTTTTTGTTGTGATCTCTTTATGTAATCGAGTCCATGTGCTATCTATAATAAAGATCAGTGTTGAGTCAAGGGCTTTGCTATGTTGCTATGATCTTGAGAAAATAGAAATAACAAAAGAGTTCATATTGATCTTATGGATAGTGATAACTTCGCACATAGAAAGTATGAGGCATAAAAATTGTTGAGAGTTGATGAATGTAGCCTTGGTCATCGTTGCAAATAATAGGAAGTAATAAGGAAAGAGGGGTTCACATATAAATTATTATCTTGGACATCTTTTATGATTGTGAAGCACTCATTAAGTATTACATGCTAAAAGAGTTGACGTTGGACAAGGAAGACAACGTAATGGTTTATGTTTTCCGACATCTCAGTTAAAGTATATTGTCATTGACCTTCCAAACATGCTGAGCTTTCCTTTCCCCCTCAAGCTAGCCAAATTCCTTGTAGTAAGTAGAGATACTACTTGTGCTTCCAAATATCCTTAAACCCAGTTTTGCCATGAGAGTCCACCATACCTGCATGTCGATTGAGTAAGATCCTTCAAGTAAGTTGTCATCGGTGCAAGCAATTAAAATTGCTCTCTAAATATGTATGACTTATTAGTGCAGAGAAAATAAACTTTGTACGAACTTGTTGTGGAAGTAATAAAATCGACGGACTGCATAATAAAGGTCCACATACAAGGGGCAATATAAAGTGACGTTCTTTTGCATTAAGATTTCATGCATCAACCCTAAACGCACATGACAACCTCTGCTTCCCTCTGCGAAGGGCCTATCTTTTACTTTATGTTTTACTTTAATGCTTGAGTCAAGGTGATACTCACCTTTCCCTTTTTATTTTTTATTCTTTGGCAAGCTCCTCGTGTTTGAAAGATCATGATACATATATCCAATTGGATCTAAGTTGGCATAGGCTATTATTGTTGACATCACCTAAAGGTGAATATGTTGGGAGGCAACACAATAAGCCCCTATCTTTCTCAGTGTCCAGCTGAAACTCTATAACCACAAGTATTGCGTGAGTGTTAACAATTATAGGGGACTACGAGATAGTTGAGTATGTGAGCTTGCTGAAAAGCTCTATTATTGACTCTTTCTGATGTTATGATAAATTGCAATTGCTTCAATGACTGAGATTATAGTTTGTTAGTTCCCAATGAAGTTTTTGAACCATACTTGACATTGTGAATTGCTTATTACTTGAACATAGGAAATCATATGACAAAATCCATATATGTTCTTGTTATTAGAATGATCATGATGCCCTCATGTCCGTATTTTATTTTTATCGACACCTCTATCTCTAAACATGTAGACATATTTTTCGATTTCGGCTTCCGCTTGAGGAAAAGCAAGGTCTAAGCTTGGGGGAGTTGATACATTCATTTTGCATCATGCTTTTATATCAATATTTATTGCATTATGGGCTATTATTACACATTATATCTCAATACTTATGGCTATTCTCTCTTATTTTACAAGGTTTACCATGAAGAGGGGGGATGCCGGCAGCTGGAATTCTGGCTGGAAAAGGAGCAAACGTTGGAAACCTATTCTGCACAACTCCAAAAGACATGAGACTCCACGAAACAACTTTTTAGATTTAATAAGAATTTTTGGACAAAAGAAATAGGCTAGGGGGCCCACACCCTGTCCAGGAGACAGCCCCCCTAGGGTGCGTCCCCCTATCTCCTGGGCCCCCTGGTGGGCTTCCGGCGTCCATCTTCTGCTATATGAAGGGTTTTCCCTGGAAAAAGTCGTGGGCAAGCTTACGGGACGAAACTCTGCCGCCACGAGGCGGAACCTTGGCGGAATCAATCTAGGGCTCTGGCGGAGCTGTTCTGCCGGGGACACTTCTCTCCGAGAGGGGGAAATCATCACCAATGTCATCACCAACGATCCTCTCATCGGGAGGGGGTCAATCTCCATCAACATCTTCACCAGCACCATCTCATCTCAAAACCCTAGTTCATCTCTTGTATCCAATCTTGTATCAAAACCACAAATTGGTACCTGTGGGTTGCTAGTAGTGTTGATTACTCCTTGTAGTTGATGCTATTTGGTTTACTTGGTGGAAGATTATATGTTCAGATCCTTTATGCATATTATTACTCCTCTGATTATGAACATGAATATGCTTTGTGAGTAGTTACGTTTGTTCCTGAGGACATGGGTGAAGTCTTGCTATTAGTAGTCATGTGAATTTGGTATTCGTTTGATATTTTGATGAGATGTATGTTGTCTCTCCTTTAGTGGTGTTATGTGAACGTCGACTACATGACACTTCACCATTATTTGGGCCTAGAGGAAGGCATAGGGAAGTAATAAGTAGATGATGGGTTGCTAGAGTGACAGAAGCTTAAATCCTAGTTTATGTGTTGCTTTGTTAGGGGTTGATTTGGACCCGTATGTTTAATGATGTGGTTAGGTTTACCTTAATACTCCTTTTTGTAGTTGCGGATGCTTGCAATAGTGGTTAATCATAAGTGGGATGCTTGTCCATGTTAGGGCAGTACCCAAGTGCCGGTCCACCCACATATCAAACTATCAAAGTATCGAACGCGAATCTTATGAATGTGATGAAAACTAGCTTGACGATAATTCCCAATGTGTACTCGGGAGCTCCTTCTTCATTATTAGAATTTGTCCAGGCTTATCCTTTGCTACAAAAAGGATTGGGCCACCTTGCTGCACTTTATTTACTTTATTTACTTTTTGCTCGTTACTATTTATCTTATCACAAAACTATCTATCACCTACTATTTCAGTGCTTGGAGAGAAAACCTTACTGAAAACCGCTTATCATTTCCTTCTGCTCCTCGTTGGGTTCGACACTCTTACTTATTGAAAGGACTATTATAGATCCCCTATACTTGTGGTTCATCAACCCCCCGGGGGGTTTATTGGGCCTCATGGGCCCTAGTGGAGAAGAGGAGGGGCGGCTAGGGCAGGCCACGCGCCCTTCCCCCTCTAGTCTGAATTGGACAAGGAGGGGGGGGGGGCGGCGCCCCCCCTTTCCTTCCTCTCTCTCTCTCCCTTCCCCCTTCTCCTACTCCTACAAGGAAAGGAGGAGTCCTACTCTCGGTGGGAGTAGGACTCCCCCCTTGGCGCGCCCTCCTCTTGGTCGGCCGCTTCCCCCCTTGCTCCTTTATATACGGGGTAGGGGGGAACCTCTGTACACACAAGTTGATCTGTTGATCTCTCCCAGCCGTGTGCGGTGCCCCCCTCCACCATATTCCACCTCGGTAATATCGTAGCGGTGCTTAAGCGAAGCCCTGCGTCGGTAGCATGATTAACACTGTCATCACGCCGTCGTGCTAACGGAACTCTCCCGCAAAGCTCTGCTAGATCGGAGTTCGTGGGACATCATCAAGCTGAACGTGTGCTGAACTTGAAGGTTCCGTACGTTCTGTACTTGGATTGGTCGGATCATGAAGAGGTACGACTACATCAACAATGTTGTGTTAACGCTTCCGCTTTCGGTCTACGAGGGTACGTGGACAACACTCTCCCCTCTCGTTGCTATGCATCACCATGATCTTGCGTATGCGTAGGATTTTTTTTTGAAATTACTACGTTTCCCAACAGTGGCATCCGAGCCAGGTTTATAGATGTTATATGTTGGAGTAGAACACAAGTGAGTTGTGGGCGATACAAGTCATACTGCTTACCAGCATGTCATACTTTGGTTCGGCGGTATTGTTGGATGAAACGGTCTGGACCGACATTACGCGTACGCTTACGCGAGACTGGTTCTACCGACGTGCTTTGCACATAGGTGGCTGGCGGGTGTCAGTTTCTCCAACTTTAGTTGAACCGAGTGTGGCTACGCCCGGTCCTTGAGAAGGTTAAAATAGCTCTAACTTGACGAAATATCATTGTGGTTTTGATGTGTAGGTAAGAACGGTTCTTGCTCAGCCCGTAGCAGCCACGTAAAACTTGCAACAACAAAGTAGAGGACGTCTAAATTGTTTTTGTAGGGCATGTTGTAATGTGATATGGTCAAGACATGATGCTAAATTTTATTGTATGAGATGATCATGTTTTGTAACAGAGTTATCGGCAACTAGCAGGAGCCATATGGTTGTCGCTTTATTGTATGCAATGCAATCGCCCTGTAATTGCTTTACTTTATCACTAAGCGGTAGCGATAGTCGTAGAAGCAATAGTTGGCGAGACGACAATGATGCTACGATGGAGATCAAGGTGTCGCACCGATCACGATGGTGATCACGACGGTGCTTCGGAGATGGAGATCACAAGCACAAGATGATGATGGCCATATCATATCACTTATATTGATTGCATGTGATGTTTATCCTTTATGCATCTTATTTTGGTTTGATTGATGGTAGCATTATAAGATGATCTCTTACTAAATTTCAAGATAAAAGTGTTCTCCTGAGTATGCACCGTTGCCAAAGTTCGTCGTGCCCAGACACCACGTGATGATCGGGTGTGATAAGCTCTACGTTCACCTACAATAGGTGCAAGCCAGTTTTGCACACGCAGAATACTTGGGTTAAGCTTGAAGAGCCTAGCATATGCAGATATGGCCTCGGAACACTGAGACCGAAAAGGTCAAGCGTGAATCATATAGTAGATATGATCAACATAGTTATGTTCACCATTGAAAACTACTCCATTTCACATGATGATCGGTTTTGGTTTAGTTGATTTGGATCACGTGATCACTTAGATGATTAGAGAGATGTCTATCTAAGTGGGAGTTCTTAAGTAATATGATTAGTTTAACTTCAATTTATCATGAACTTAGTCTTGATTGTATTTTTCAAATAATATTGTAGATCAATAGCTCGCGTTGTTGCTTCCTTATGTTTTATATGTGTTCCTAGAGAAAACTAAGTTGAAAGATGATAGTAACAATGATGCGGACTGGGTCCGTGGTCTGAGGTTTATCCTCATTGCTGCATAGAAGAATTATGTCCTTGATGCACCGCTAGGTGATAGACATATTGCAGGAGCAGATGCAGACGTTATGAACATTTGGCTAGCTCAATATGATGACTACTTGATAGTTTAGTGCACCATGCTTAACGGCTTAGAATCGGGACTTCAAAGACGTTTTGAACATCATGGACCATATGAGATGTTCCAAGAGTTGAAGTTAATATTTCAAGAAAATACCCGAGTCGAGAGATATGAAGTCTCCAACAAGTTCTATAGCTAAAAGGTGGAGGAGAATTGCTCAACTAGTGAGCATGTGCTCAGATTGTCTGGGTACTACAATCACTTGAATCAAGTGGGAGTTAATCTTCCAGATAAGATAGTGATTGACAGAGTTCTCTAGTCACCATCACCAATTTACTAGAACTTCATGATGAACTATAGTATGCAAGGGGTGACGAAAACGATTCCTAAGCTCTTCGTGATGTTGAAATCGACGAAGGTAGAAATCAAGAAAGAGCATCAAGTGTTGATGATTGACAAGACCACTAGTTTCAAGAAAAAGGGCAAAGGGAAAGAAAGGGAACTTCAAGTAGAATGACAAGCAAGTTGTCACTCCTGCTAAGAAGCCCAAAGCTGGACCAAAGCCTGAAACTGAGTGCTTCTATTGCAAAGGAAATGGTCACTGGAAGCAGAAATGCCCTAAATATTTGGTGGATAAGAAGGATGGCAAAGTGAACAAGGGTATATTTGATATACAGGTTATTGATGTGTACCTTACTAGTGTTTATAGTAGCCCCTGGGTATTTGATACTTGTTCGGTTCCTAAAAATTAGTAACTCGAAACAGGAGTTACAAAATAAACAGAGACAAGTTGAGGGTGAAGTGACGATGTGTGTTGGAAGTGGTTCCAAGATTAATATGATCATCATTGCACACTCTCTATACTTTCGGGATTAGTGTTAAACCTAAATAAATGTTATTTGGCGTTTGTGTTGAGCATGAATATGATCATGTTTATTGCAATACAGTTATTCATTTAAAGTCAGAGAATAATTGTTGTTCTGTTTACATGAATAAAACCTTCGATGGTCATACACCCAATGAAAATAGTTTGTTGGATCTCGATCGTAGTGATACACATATTCATAATATTGATGCCAAAAGATGCAAAGTTGATAATGATAGTGCAACTTGTTTGTGGCACTACCGTTTGGGTCATATCGGTGTAAAGCACATGAAGAAACTCCATAAACATGGACTTTTGGAATCACTTGGTTATGAATCATTTGATGCTTGCGAACCGTGCCTTTTGGGCAAGATGACTAAAACTCCGTTCTCCGGAACAATGGAACGAGCTACTGACTTGTTGGAAATAGTACATACCGATGTATGCGGTCCAATGAGTGTTGATGCTCGTGGCACGTATCGTTATTTTCTGACCTTCACAGATGATTTGAGCAAGTATGAGTATATCTACTTAATGAAGCACAAGTCTGAAACATTTTGAAAAGTTCAAAGAATTTCATAGTGAAGTGGAGAATCATCATAACAAGAAATTAAAGTTTCTACAATCTGATCGTAGAAGAGAATATTTGAGTTACGAGTTTGTCCTTCATTTAAAAACAATGTTGAATAGTTTCACGGCTCACGCCACATGGAACACCACAGCGTAATGGTGTGTCCGAATGTCGTAACCGCACTTTATTGGATATGGTGCGATCTATGATGTATCTTACCGATTTATGACTATCGTTTTTGGGGTTATGCATTACAGACAGCCGCATTCACTTTAAATAAGGCACCATCATAATCCGTTGAGACGACGCCTTATGAACTGTGGTTTGGCAAGAAACCAAAGTTGTCGTTTCTTAAAGTTTGGGGCTGCGATGCTTATGTGAAAAAGATTCACCTGATAAGCTCGAACCCAAATCGGAGAAGTGCGTCTTCATATAATACCCAAAGGAAACTGTTGGGTACACCTTCTATCACAGATCGGAAGGCAAGATATTCGTTGCTAAGATGGATCCTTTCTAGAGAAGAGGTATCTCTCGAAAGAAGTGACTGGGAGGAAAGTAGGGCTTGATAAGGTAATTGTACCTTCTCACGAATTGGAAAGTAATTCAGCGCAGAAATCAGTTCTAGTGATTCCTACACCAATTAGGGAGGAAGCTAATGATGATGATCATGAAACTTCAAATTAAGTTACTACAGAACCTCGTAGGTCTTTCAACACTAGAGTGGTACGGTAATCCTATTCTGAAAGTCATGTAACTAGACCATGATGAACCTGCAAACTATGAGGAAGCAATGATGAGCCCAGATTCCGCGAAATGGCCTGAAGGCCATGAAATATGAGATGGGATCCATGTATGAGAACAAAGTGTGGACTTTGGTGGACTTGCCCGATGATCGGCAAGCCATAGAAAATAAATGGATCTTCAAGAGGAAGACAGACGCTGATAGTAGTGTTACTATCTACAAAGCTTGACTTGTCGCAAAAGGTTTTTCGACAAGTTCAAGGTGTTGAATATGATGAGATTTTCTCAATCGCATCGATGCTTAAGTCTGTCCGAATCATGTTAGCAATTGCCACATTTTATGAAATCTGGCAAATGGATGTCAAAATTGCATTCCTTAATGGATTTGTTAAAGAAGAGTTGTATATGATGCAACCAGAAGGTTTTGTCAATCCTAAAGGTGCTAACAAAATGTGCAAGCTCCAGCGATCCATCTATGGACTGGTGCAAGCATCTCGGAGTTGGAATATACGCTTTGATGAGTTGATCAAAGCATATGGTTTTATACAGACTTTTGGAGAAGCCTGTATTTACAAGAAAGTAAGTGGGAGCTCTGTAGCATTTCTAAAACTATATGTAGATGACATATTGTTGATTGGAAATGTGAAATTCTGGATAGCATAAAAAGATATTTGAATAATAGTTTTTCAAAGAAAGACCTCGGTGAAGCTGCTTACACATTGAGCATCAAGATCTATAGAGATAGATCAAGACGCTTGATAAGATTTTTCAATGAGTACATACCTTGATAAGATTTTGAAGTAGTTCAAAATGGAACAGTCAAAGAAGGAGTTCTTGCCTGTGTTGCGAGGTGTCAAGTTGAGTAAGATTCAAAACCCGACCATGGCAGAAAATAGAAAGAGAATGAAAAGTCATTCCCTATGCCTCAGTCATAGGTTCTATATAGTATGCTATGTTGTGTACCGGACCTATTGTATACCTCGCTCTGTATTTGGCAAGGGATTACAGTTTTGATCTAGGAGTAGATCACTGGACAACGATCAAAAATATCCTTAGTGAGGACTAAGGAAGTGTTTCTTGATTATGGAGGTGATAAAAGAGTTCGTCGTAAAGAGTTACATCGGTGCAAGCTTTTACATCGATCCAGATGACTCTAAGTCTCAATCTGGATACATATTAAAAGTGGGAGCAATTAGCTAGAGCAGCTCCATGCAGAGCATTGTAGACATAGAATATTTGCAAAATACATACGGCTCTGAATAAGACATACCCGTTGAATAAACTTCTCTCACGAGCAAAACATGATCACACCTTAGTACTCTTTGGGTGCTAATCACATAGCAATGTTAATGAGATTATTGACTCTAGTAAACCCTTCAGGTATTGGTAACATGACGATGTGAACTATGGGTGTTAATCACATACAGATGTGAATATTGGTGTTAAATCACATGGTGATGTGAACTAGATTATTGACTCTAGTGCAAGTGGGAGACTGAAGGAAATATACCCTAGAGGCAATAATAAACTTATTATTTATTTCCTTATTTCATGATAAATGTTTATTATTCATGCTAGAATTGTATTAACCGGAAACATAATACATGTGCGAATACATAGACAAACATAGTGTCACTAGTATGCCTCTACTTGACTAGCTCGTTAATCAAAGATGGTTAAGTTTCCTAACCATAGACATGAGTTGTCATTTGATTAATGGGATCACATCATTAGGAGAATGGTGTGATTGACTTGACCCATTCCGTTAGCTTAGCACTTGATCGTTTAGTATGTTGCTATTGCTTTCTTCATGACTTATACATGTTCCTATGACTATGAGATTATGTAACTCCCACTTACTAGAGGAATACTTTGTGTGATACCAAACATCACAACGTAACTGGGTGATTATAAAGGTGATCTACAGGTGTCTCTGAAGGTACTTGTTGAGTTGATGTATTTCGAGATTAGGTTTTGTCACTCCGATTGTCGAAGAGGTATCTCTGGGCCCTCTAGGTAATGTACATCACTATAAGCCTTGCAAGCAATGTAGCTAGTGAGTTAGTTGCGGGATGATGCATTACGTAACAAGTAAAGAGACTTGCCGGTAATGATATTGAACTAGGTATTGAGATACCGATGATCAAATCCCGGGCAAGTAACATACCGGTGACAAAGGGAACAACGTATGTAGTTATGCGGTTTGACCTATAAAGATCTTCGTAGAATATGTGGGAACCAATATGAGCATCCAGGTTCCGCTATTGGTTATTGACCGGAGACGTGTCTCAGTCATGTCTACATAGTTCTCGAACCCGTAGGATCCGCACGCTCAAAGTTTGGTGACAATTGGTATTATGAGTTTTTGTGTTTTGATGTACCGAAGGTAATTCGGAGTCCCGGATATGATCACGGACATGACGAGGAGTCTGCAAATGGTAGAGACGTAAAGATCGATATGTTGGATGACTATGTTTGGACACCGGAATAGTTTCGGAAGGTTTCGGACATATACCGGAGTACCGGGGGGTTACCGGAACCCTCCGGGGGGGTTATTGGGCCTCATGGGCCCTACTGGAGAAGAGGAGGAGCGGCTAGGGCAGGCCGCGCCCCTCCTCCCCCTCTAGTCTGAATTGGACAAGGAGGGGGGGCAGCGCCCCCTTTTCCTTCCTCTCTCTCTCTCCCTTTCCCCCTTCTCCTACTCCTACAAGGAAAGGAGGAGTCCTACTCCAGGTGGGAGTAGGACTCCCCCTTTGGCGCGCCCTCCTCCTGGCCAGCCGCCTTCCCCCTTGCTCCTTTATATACGGGGGCAGGGGGCACCTCTAGACACACAAGTTGATCTTGTGATCTCTCCCAGTCATGTGCGGTGCCCCCCTCCACCATATTCTACCTCGGTAATATCGTAGTGGTGCTTAAGTGAAGCCCTGCGTCGGTAGCATCATCAACACCGTCATCACGCCGTCGTGTTGACAGAACTCTCCCGCAAAGCTCTGCTGGATCAGAGTTCGTGGGACGTCATCGAGCTGAAAGTGTGCTGAACTCGGTGGTTCCGTACGTTCGGTACTTGGATCGGTCGGATCGTGAAGACGTACGACTACATCAACCGCGTTGTGCGAAAGCTTCCGCTTTCGGTCTACAAGGATACATGGACAACACTCTTCCCTCTCGTTGCTATGCATCACCATGATCTTGCGTGTGCGTAGGAATTTTTTTGAAATTACTACGTTCCCCAACAAGAACATGGTGCTACTTTGAAGCACAAGTGTGGAAAAAGATAGTAACATTGTCCCCTTTTTTTATTTTCCCTTTTTTCCCTTTTTTGGGCCTTTCCCTTTTTTTGGCCTTTCTTTCTTTTCCTTTTTTTCTTTGGCCTTTCCTTTTTTTCTTTTTGGCCTTTTTTAATAAGGGACAATGCTGTAATAATGATGATCATCACACTTCTATTTATTTACAACTCATGAATTTCAACTCAAAACTAGAACAATATATGACTCTATATGAATGCCTCCGGTGGTGTACCGGGATGGGCAATGAATCAAGAGTGACATGTATGAAAAATTATGCATGGTGGCTTTGCCACAAATACGATGTCAACTACATGATCATGCAAGGCAATATGACAATGATGAAGCGTGTCATGATAAACGGAACGGTGGAAAGTTGCATGGCAATATATCTCGGAATGGCTATGGAAATGCCAGAATAGGTAGGTATGTTGGCTGTTTTGAGGAAGATATAAAGAGGTTTATGTGTGATAGAGCGTATCGTATCACGGGGTTTGGATGCACCGGTGAAGTTTGCACCAACTCTCAAGGTGAGAAAGGGCAATGCACGGTACCGAAGAGGCTAGCAATGATGGAAAGGTAAGAGTGCGTATAATCCATGGACTCACATTAGTCATAAAGAACTCATATACTTATTGCAAAAGTTTTATTAGCCCTCGAAGCAAAGTACTACTATGCATGCTCCTAGGGGAAGGGTTGGTAGGAGTTAACCATCGCGCGATCCCGACCTCCACACATAAGGAAGGCAATCAAAAGAGCAACCTATGCAACAAATTTGTTACACAACTTTTACCATACGTGCATGCCACGGGACTTGCCAACTTCAACACAAGTATTCTTTAAATTCACAATTACCCAACTAGCATGACTCTAATATCACCACCTATATATCTCAAAACAATTATCAAGCATCAAATTGATCATAGCATCCAATTGACTTCCTATGATAGTTTTTATTATACCCAACTTGGATGCCCATCATTCTAGGACCAATTTTATAACCATAGAAAATACCATGCTGTTCTAAAAGACTCTCAATATAATATAAGTGAAGCATGAGAGATCAACAATTTCTACAAAATAAAGCCACGGCCGTGCTCTAAAAGATATAAGTGAAGCACTAGAGAAAAATTATCTAGCTCAAAAGATATAAGTGAAGCACATAGAGTATTCTAATAAACTCCAAATCAAGTATGTATCTCCTAAAAGGTGTGTACAACAAGGATTATTGTGGTAAACTAAAAAGCAAAGACTAATATCATACAAGACGCTCCAAGCAAAACACATATCATGTGGCGAATAAAAATATAGCTCCAAGTAAAGTTACCGATAGACGAAGACGAAAGAGGGGATGCCTTCCGGGGCATCCCCAAGCTTAGGCTTTTGGTTGTCCTTGGATTATCTTGGGGTGCCATGGGCATCCACAAGCTTAGGCTCTCGCCACTCCTTATTCCATAGTCCATCAAATCTTTACCCAAAACTTGAAAACTTCACAACACAAAACTCAACAGGAAATCTCATAAGCTCTGTTAGTGCAAGAAAGAAAAACCACCACATAAGGTATTGTAATGAACTCATTCTTTATTTATATTGGTGTTAAACCTACTGTATTACAACTTCTCTATGGTTCATACCCCCTGATACTAGCGATAGATGCATCAAAATAAGCAAACAACACACGAAAAACAGAATCTGTCGAAAGAAGAACAGTCTGTAAAAATCTGTAACTTTCGAATACTTCTGGAACTCTAAAAATCTTAACAAATTAGGAATTCCTGGGAAATTTGTCTTTTGATCTACTGCAAAAAGAATCAACACAAAATCACGTTTCTGTGATTTATTAAAATTATTCTCGTGCGCGCAAAAGTTTCTGTTTTTCAGCAGAATCAAATTAACTATCACCGTAGGTTATCCTATAGGTTCTACTTGGCACAATCACTAATTCAAACATAAAACCACATCTAAATAGAAGCTAGATGAAATATTTATTACTAAACGGAAGCAAAAAGCAAGAAACAAAAATAAAATTGGGTTGCCTCCCAACAAGCGCTATAGTTTAACGCCCCTAGCTAGGCATCAAAACACGAATAGATCTAAGTATTGCCATCTTTGGAATTCAATTCATAAGTGGCTTGCATGATAGATTCATAAGGTAATTTGACTTTATTTCTAGGGAAGTGTTCCATGCCTTTCCTTCATGGAAATTGGAATCTAATATTCCCTTCCTTCATATCAATAATTGCACCAATCATTCTAAGGAAAGGTCTACTAAGAATAATAGGACATGAAAGTTTGCAGTCTATATCAAGAATGATAAAATCTACGGGCACATAATTCCTATTTGCAACAATAAGAACATCATTGATCCTTCCCATAGGTTTCTTAATGGTGGAATCTGCATGGTGCAAGTTTAAAGAGCAATCATCAAAATTATGGAAACCTAGCACAGCACATAAAGTTTTCAGAATCATGGAAACACTAGCACCCAAATCACACAAAGCATAGCATTGATCTTTAATTTTACTTTTTATAGTAGGTTCCCACTCATCATAAAGTTTTCTAGGTATAGAAACTTCCAACTCAAGTTTTTCGTCATAAGATTGCATCAAGGCATCAATAATATGCTTGGTAAAAGCTTTATTTTGACTATAAGCATGAGGAGAATTCAACACGGATTGCAACAAGGAAATACAATCTATTAAAGAACAATTATCATAATTAAATTCCTTGAAATCCATAATAGTGGGTTCAATGCTATGTAAAGTTTTGACCTCTCCAATCCCACTTTTACCAAATTTAGCATCAAGATCTAAAAACTCCGAATCATCCGGACGCCTTTTAACTAAAGTTGACTCATCTCCAGTCCCATCATTATTAAGATTCATATTGCAAAACAAAGATTTAATAGGGGACACATCAATAACTTTTAGATCTTCATCATTCTTTTCACCTAACCCTTCTGGTTTGGCAGCCTCTTATTGACCAAGGTGGCTTGCTTATCAAAAAATTGGGCTATTGATTTTTGAAGTTGAACAATCTGAGAATTCAAATCATAAAATTCCTTAGACATATCATCAAGCTCTTTGTTCATGTACTCCATAAAGCTTTTTTGTTCTTTAAGCTCTTTTCTAAAGAAATTGTTATGCTCAAATTGTAAAGTCATAAAGCTTCTAATATTTAATTCAATCTCTTCCAACCTTCTAAGATGAAGATCAGCATTCTTAGGCAAAGCCATAAGGGCAAACAGGCACACAAGAGGCAAGCGGAAAAGAGAGGGCGAATAAAACGGCAAGGGTGAAGTGGGCGGGGAGAGGAAAACGAGAGGCAAATGGAAAATAATGTAATGCGAGGGAGATGAGTTTGTGATGGGTACTTGGTATGTCTTGACTTGAGCGAAGACCTCCCCGGCAACGGCGCAAAAAATCCTTCTTGCTACCTCTTGAGCACCGCGTTGGTTTTTCCTTGAAGAGGAATGGGTGATGCAGCAAAGTAGCGTAAGTATTTCCCTCAGTTTTTGAGAACCAAGGTATCAATCCAGTAGGAGGCTCCTCAAAAGTCCCTCGGACCTACACAAACAAACAAGAACCTCGCAACCAACATGATAAAGGGGTTGTCAATACCTTCACAGTAACTTGCAAAAGTGAGATCTGATAGAGATAATAAGATAAGATAAATATTTTTGGTATTTTTATGCTATAGATTGGAAAGTAAAGATGCAAATAAAAGATAGATCGGAAACTTATATGATAAAAGATACACCCGGGGGCCATAGGTTTCACTAGAGGCTTCTCTCAAGATAGCATAAGTATTACAGTGGGTGAACAAATTACTGTCGAGCAATTGATAGAAAAGTGCATAGTTATGAGATTATCTAGGCATGATCATGTATATAAGCATCACGTCCACAACAAATAGATCGAAACGATTCTGCATCTACTACTTTTACTCCACACATCGACGACTCCTGCCTCCATCTAGAGTATTAAGTTCATAAGAATAGAGTAATGTATTAAGCAAGATGACATGATGTAGAGGGATAAACTAAAGCAATATGATATAAACCCCATCTTTTTATCCTCGATGGAAACAATACAAATACGTGCCTTGCTGCCCTTGCTGTCACTGGGAAAGGACACCACAAGATTGAACCCAAAGCTAAGCACTTCTCCTATTGCAACAAAGATCAACCTAGTAGGCCAAACCAAACTGATAATTCGAAGAGACTTGCAAAGATAACCAGTCACACATAAAAGAATTCAGAGGAGATTCAGTTACTTCTCATATATAAACTTGATCATAAACCCACAATTCATCGGATCTCAACAAACACACCACAAAAAGAGTTCCATCGAGTAGATCTCCAAGAAGATGGAGGAGAACTTTGTATTGAGATTCAAAGAGAGAGAAGAAGCCATCTAGCTAATAACTATGGACCCGAAGGTCTGTGGTAAACTACTCACAACTCATCAGAGAGGCCTTGGAGATGATGTAGAGGCCCTCCATGGTCGATTCCCCCTGCGGTGGAGCACCGGCGAAGGCTCCAAGATGGGATCTCACGGATACAGAAGGTTGCGGCGGTGGAAAAAGTTTTTCGTGGTGCTCCTGGATGTTCTTGGGGTACGTGGATATATATAGGAGGAAGAAGTAGGTCGGTTGAGCCACGAGGGGGCCATGAGGGTCGGGGGCATGCCCACCCCCCTATGGCGCGCCGAGCACCCTCGTGGCCGCCTCGTTTGCTGCTTGACGTCCACTCCAAGTCTCCTGGATTGCGTTTGTTCCAAAAAGATCGCTCCCGAAGGTTCCATTTCGTTTGGACTCTGTTTGATATTCCTTTTCTTCGAAACACTGAAATACGCAAAAAAACAGCAATTCGGGCTGGGCCTCCAGTTAGTAGGTTAGTCCCAAAAATGATATAAAAGTGTAGAGTAAAGCCCATAAACATCCAAAACGGGTAATATAATAGCATGGAACAATCAAAAATTATAGATACGTTGGAGACGTATCAGTATCTCCCCCGTATCTCTCCCTGGAGGGGCCCTGGTAATTCAGGCTGGGAATGGGAGTTGACGAATGAAAAAAGAATCTGTCCGTTGCACATGTGCCAAACGTTATACCCTGGCTACAGTAGATCTACTCCAGTTCATGTTGGCTACGGTAGCGACTACGGTCGACACTAATACTGTCTGGACGGATCTGGCGGGTCGGCATGGATCCAGGGGAAACTTTAGGCCGGCATGGCGGCCGCACCAAAGTCGACGCCCTCGGTGCCGATTCCCTTCCTAGAGGCTTCGGTGTGGATCATACGCCCCCCCACCTCTGCCATGAGCGCATGCAAAAGCCTATATTGCTCTGTTTGGGCGACAATGGCACTTTTGTGTCGTGTTCCTTCCTAAAGGCGTCGGACGGGGACTGCTCAAAGTGGTTGAGTTGGTGGTAGTTTGGAGTCGATGTGAGATGGCATGTAGGTGGAGCAGTGTGGCGTCAACCATATCGTTGACGGTGGGTCTCGGCGGCATGGCGCAGTGGATACTTGGCGTACGATGCACGGAGATGGACTCGCGCAGGAGGAGGAAGCTGTCTGGCATCATGGTGGCATTGATGGCAGAGAGGCCTGGCATGGTCAATGCATCAGTTCTGCTCTGAGGATGGACCGATGGAAGATGGAGGTGACGACCCTTGCAGCGTGCGGGTGCCCACTGTTGGAGTCCGCCAGACCGGTGTGGGACCCATTCCAGGTAGTGGCTTGGATGGGACACCCGACTTTAGATGTTAGGTTTTGGTGCAATGTCTGTTTGGCAATAGGCTGGGACATTCGGCACACCTTCATCAAGGAGATAGAAGTAGCAACAACATTGCCAAGATGGTGGCTTCAGGCTTATTGATGTATCACCTTGTATGCTCTTTGTGAATAATTAATAATATGGTTGAATGCATCATCCAGATGGAGAGGTCGGGGGTACATCTTCATTTTCAAAAAAAAGCTTGATTGCTGTTCGACCAGTGCACTATTTGTCGACAAATGCAACAATGCTGGACCACAAAAAATATAAATACCAATATTGTTTTGCAATGTAAGGTAACCCATTGGAGCACCACCAAGCGAGAGCAACCTCGATTTCATCGGGCCGAGAGGTGGCCTCGGGTTAGGTTGGTAGTCCAAAAAAGTTTTATTTGGGGTCAATTGTGCACGCAGGGGGCCATGGCTGCGGAGCTTGAGCAGGCTTCAGCTGAAGCAGAGACTGAGAGATGTTGCCGGAAGTGGAGTTGGGGTGAGTAGTGCGAATGCCAAGAGTCAAACACACCAAGATGTTGTTGGCGAGGTTGACAAAGAAGAACAGATAAGATCAGACTAAATGTTTGTTGCTGCGGAACTGGCAAAGTTAGAAATAGAATGTGGGTGCACCGCACGCAAATAGTTACACATTTGTAGTTGGTGTTCCAAAAGATTTAAAGTTTGCTCTTGACTAATGCTTGTCCTACCAATGGGTGTGCTTCAGACACAAAATCTCCTGGGATCCTACCAACGAGATGTACTGCAATAGCAGAAACCTCGGCAGCTCGAGGCCAACATTGGCTCGCAGAGGTTCGAATGGTCGAAGGGGTGAGTGTTCAATGACATTTTAGGTGTTCGGTTGGTTGACATGACTGGATGGACTTTTGTGTACCCTTTAGTGGCGCAGAACAAACTGTGCACGAGGTTAGTACATCTGACTTTTGAACAAGTATATTTTTTTGTCATACTTCACACTAACAAAGACGATTACTGATCCCGTGATCTTAAGGAGCATAGCGATGTGTACATCATGCACAACATCCTCGAGTTCAGTGGGCTTTACCTTCAGTCTGCACATAGTCAGGTAAAAGCATGGTATTTCAGGGCGTGTCCATAGTGAACAAACCGTGAGGTCGACTGAAAGCTGTATTTTTTGTCTCGCCCAGGCACAGGTGGAGCACCCCCGAAAGAAACTTGTGTGCGAGATTGTTAATTTGTCACCATGAAGGGTAACAAAGGAGGTCTCCCAGGTTTCTTCTCGTATACTGAGGCAATGAAGCTTGGTTCAAAGTTGTTGCTTTTGCAACACCCCTATAATTTGATCCTATAACTAGGAACCTTATGTCCATTCGTACTTAGCTTATTTGAACTATGATGTGATCCGTTCTTGTTAAATTGTAAATGTATATGTCAGTCCTAAGAAGACAAATTTGCAGTATCGGTTTCTAGCCCTTCCCTTGTGTGGGAAATATAGCTTTCGTAACCCGAGTGATTGTTGGCACATCTCGTGCGAATGTGGATTTAGATGTACAAAAGCAGGGGAAGGCAAAATTGCACTAGGACTACTGAAGACACATGTGTTGTTGGAGTGCAGAACATTCTTATCAAGCAGAGTGTCGCAGAAGGGGCAATGGCATGAGAGGGAGGAGAAATTCTTGTATGATAGCTATGTAGGTGTAGCATTACGTAGAAATCCTACGTAATCTTACTTAACTTTCCTAACTGATCACTCCGTCGCCTGATTTCAACTGGGTAGGGGACCTTCCCCGATTTCACCTGGGTGGGGCCCCTCCCCTGATTATCATGAACATCATCATCACAATATATATTGGGATTCAAAGTGGGAGATACCTTTGAAGCCGTAGCCATAAGGCAAAAGTGAGAAACAATAGATGATGATGCTGGATCCCTTGAAGCACCATTCAGGACCACATCTTGTTCCATGGAGTGTAGGGTTTCCTTTACACTATTTGCAGAACAACTCGAGGAAATAGAGGCACTTTTATCATGGCAGCAAGACATAGCAAGCATATCATCATGAGATTTAGTCGAGCAATTTCTACATGATATGCAAGGACTATCAACACGAGCGTGTGAACCATCTAGAGAGCTCGAAGTGTTGAAGTGCAAAGAAGGAGCATTCAATAAGATAGTGATGAAGGATCATCAACAATAAGCCCACTATAATCATTGCAATGACCAACACTACTCACCATATCACTACCTTGTGGCAATCCACATGTAGGTGAAGTAGAAGAAGTTAAGAACACCATAAGACTGGAGGTGGAGGGAGAATAATCATTCCCACAAATCATGGACACACCATATTTATCTTGAAGCTTTGTCCAAAACTCATGAGCATCCCAGAACAACATAAGTTCAAATATAACTACATTGTTCAAAGCATCAAAAGGCACATTAGAAGCTTGAGCAGTGTGATAAGAGCTTTTCTCATCCTCTAGACATAATCTTTGAGGATCCTTTGAAGGATAAAACTAATATCTACAATTGGCTCTAAATTTGGGTCCATGACCCTAAAGAGATTAACCATACGAATTACCCAAACATCAAAAATTGTGCCATCGAAACAAAGAGTGTCAAAGAATCCTAATCCCCTAGTCGACATCTTTACTCTCTAAGTGGTTAAGCCTAATAAAGAGAGGCGACACTCTGATACCACTTGTAAAATCATGGATGTTGCATAGAGGAAGGGTGAATAGACGCTTTAAAATAATTACTATTTAGGCTTGGACAAATGCAGAATAAAACCAGTGTCTAATTTGTCAAGCATAAAACCTAAAACAACTAGGCTCACCTATGTGCACCAACAACTTATGCTAAGTGTGACAAACAACTATGTGATAGCAAGATATATAACATGAAACACTATGGCTATCACAAAGTAAAGGGCTCGGGTAAGAAATAACCGAGGCACGCGGAGACGACATTGCAAATGCTAATCTCCGTTTGGAGCGCTGTCGAGGCACAATGCTTCCCAAAATGCCAGTAGGGCCACCATAATCTCCTCATGCCCTCGCACGATGCAAGATGTTTTGATTCCTCTAAGAGACCCTTGATGGCGGTCATCGAACCCGTACAAATGGCGCCAAGGTATGTCCCAAACAACAACAAACTCATATGAGGCAACAAGAAACAAGAGAATTGACGAAAACCCTATTTGAACAGTCAACATCAAATTGCCGGGGATTGCACACAGAACTGATGCTAGAGGTTGGGGACGGCCGACCCATGTTAGTCGCGCCACTCTAGTTTTACGAACTTTCGTAATAATCCTTCCGGGCTTTTACCGATTTTGGGAGCCTTCCAAAAGGTTCTGATCTGATTTTTACTGGTATTTTCGTTTGTTCTTTTCTCCTTATGTTTCTGTTACCGTTTTCTTTGGGTTATTTTTAGTTTTGCATATTTGTTTTTACCTTGTTTTATTTTTCTTATTTTCTTTTTCAAAAAGTCTCCTTTTTTAAAATGTGCGGAAATTTGAAATTTAAACAATATACAAGTTTTCAGGAAATGTTCCGATTCTCATATTTTGTTCGAAATTTCAAAAATTGTTTGTGTTCTAAAAAATCATAATTTTTAAAAACATTCAACAAATTATAAAACTAACACGTTTTTCATAAATTATTGGTTTTCCAACAAAAGGTCGTAGTTTTCAAATAATGTTCAGTATTTCCTAAAGTGTTCATTTTTTCAGAAAAATGAACGAAATTCCAAACATAATTGGGGTTTTAAGAAATTTAAAATTTTAGAATATGTTCAAAAAAACTTCGCATTTATCAATGCTTGTTCATTTTGCAGAGAAATTTTTCCAAAATTTTAAAAATTGTCGCTAAAGTGGATTGGCTCAGCGCCTACTCTCCCACTCAGTGGTGTCCATTCGTGTCGTCAATGGGCCGGCCCAGTCAGGCGCGCACTGTCCAAAGGGGAGGTTGTTAGCCGCAAGGAGGAACGTATAGGGAGTCCCGAGAATTGGGAAGCTCCGCCTAATGAAATTTGCCCTAGTCGGGCAAGTGCGACATTTTCACTATTCTAATAAAGAAAGTTTTGGGGAAACTAATCTATTTAAAGAAATCAAAATGGACTTAATATTGGAGAAAATTTTGTGTATAGAAAAATGTAAAAAATGCTCAAGTACCTTGATATAAAATGTTCATGTATATGAGAATAAATCATCATCTTATATTTATAAAATGGCCATCCCATAATTAATCTATGTTCATGGAATAAAAGTAAAAAAAATGTATCCGTAACTTGTTGATGTACTTAAGAACAATTGCTTGTATACATTAAAAACAAGTCCAATGTTAAGTGGATGAGTCTTGTTGAATTTTAAATTTTTTTCTCTTATACCAAGAGAGAAATTAATAATTTTACTGATAAGGCATCATATATATAGGAATTATTAATATTATACCAATTATTATTAATGCCTTAAACATAATATTGCCATGCACCCATTTTTTGATACCAATTCTAAGAGGTCAATTCTACCCCTTAGAAACAATAAGCGGTCAATTCTAGAGGGGGCATTAAAGTAACTTACATGCTATGACAAAGCATCAATTTGAGAAAAAAACTTTAGAAGGAACCATGAATCTTTAGAAGTGAAACTAAAATTGGAAATTCAGACAAGCCATAACTCCAAGCATTAATATTTTCTATTACTTCACACATCAACGCGGAGAAGCTTTTCCTATATATATATGAACAACTCATGGAGCAAGCATTTCACGGTCATACACTCATCAACTCCACTTACAAGAGTACCACCCATTAATAGCTTCTATTCCTTAGTGACGATGACCAAGTTCATGAGGAACAATGTGCAAGGACTTGTACTACTTTCTTTTCTTCTTGTCGTGTGTTTGACTTGTCATGAGGCACATATGGTAATTAACTCAATTTTTTGGGGGGATTGATATTAATTGTTGACTTTTATTTTTTTATATGATGAGATGATAAGTATATTCTTTATTTTATGTTAATTAGGTGAAATCATAAACAACAAGGGGAGAAACATGATGAGCAAAGTAAGCCATGTAACCAGACCCCCTTGTTATAAAGATGGGCACCAGCTCCCAGGACGAGAATTCTGTTGTCAAATAGATAACTTGTGCTGGCCTGATCTTGGAGAATGCTTCATCAACTGTCCCTGCAAGATTAATTGCACACCAGCAACAACGACACAATAGTTTTGTTATGTCCCCTATTTTGGGTTGATAAATCTCAACCTTATGGTTCTCAAAATAATTATGTGTTGATGAGATAATAAATTTTGTATGTTTTAGAAACCAAATATATCATTTTAATATTCAATAAAACTAGCTAGTGGGTTGCTTACACAGTTTTGTGGTTGGATTTGTTACCTACCATTTACATATTAAATATTTATTTTTTGTCCATATTTTGATTGTCTCCTCCTAGGTGTACTGAACGTGGAACTATGATGGACATCAGGACTAAATGTACTCTAATCTCTCTCTCTTTCTCTCTCTCTCACGCGTGCGTTAACATCATTCAAGTACTTTTTATTGCATTGGATGGATGAACAATAATTTCATAACAGGCTGTAAAGCACCAAATATTGTAATTTAAAATATGTTTAGTAAGTATTATCAACTTGACAAATCAAGTATGATGTATATAGATTTAATATCCATAGGTAAATTTACTATTGATTTCTCAGGTTGAAGAGTGTGGTGTTTGGTTTTAACACTACTTCTTTCACACACAAACCTTAAAGCAAATTTATTTGGATAAGCTAGGGTTTGTTTAGTGCGTGTAGAAGAAGTGAGGGGTGTCGGCGTCCTCTAGCTACAAGTCAAATCGACTCTTTCAAAAACTGCATTTTTTAGCAATGGACATGTCCATCTAGGACCACTGAGCTATTTTTTTATTACGATTCAAACCAGAGTTGAACTGACCGTGATTTTGATGGAATTCACATGGGCCTACAGATCTCATCTTGGCTTGCCTGCAAAATAAGTCTAGATTTCCTAAGGAGCTTTCCAACCCACATGCACCATGGGCTCACAACAAAGTACATCTCATTCTTAGACCAGAGGTCACAGATGAGTGGGTCTGCTTCGCCAGCTTGGCGCACACCTTCACTTCCGCCATGCAGTCCAATGGGCATGTTATAGACATAGATAGCGAGACAATTTTTAAGGGAAGTAATATCAGTTTTGCTTTGATTCCATGCTGGAATGACGAGGCAACAACAAGGAAAGCACATTCTGCGCATCTTAAAATTCAAGTGGGAAAGGATACCCAATGTAGCGAGAGATGTCAAACACTTGTGATCTGTCCAAAATGAAGAAAACACACTGCCCAGTCAGCAATTGATCATGTAGCAACCCTTGGCTCATGGCTTGCTACCAGATACATGCATATAGTTGGTAGAGAGTGGATGTTTGGATCCAGAGCTCCATGGAGCTCAAAATTTTGAAAAAAAATCAGAAGCTAGCTTTAAAGTTTCAAAAAATTGTGAACATTTCTGTAAATTTTACACACATTTTCTATTCATAAATTTTTGTAATAGCATTTCTGCTAGGAACATTTTTGTAAATTTCATTGATAGTTTTCAAATAATTAAGACATCAACATATCCGTAAAAGTGCCAAACATTTCGTAAGTGTTTATGAACATATTTGAAAATTTTACAAACATTTTTATATGTTATAAACTTTTAAATTTTTGTTAATGTTTTTCTATTTCAATAGTATTTACTAAGCAATACTTAAAATTAAAATGATTGAACATTTTTAAAGTGTTAAACATTTTTGAATGGTATGAACATTTTTACAAATTACACTATTAATTTTTATATATTTTAATAAACATTGTTAAAAATTCATTCATTTTAAACACGCAAACATTTTAAAAATATGAATATTCTTTTGAAGGATATGAACAATTTCTCAAATTGTGCGAAAAAATAATTACATTTCATGACCATTATTTCAGGCACGGTGAATGTTATTAATAATTGATGAAGAATATTTCCAAATATATATATTTACAATATGTTTTAAATTGAACCAAAAGTAGAAACAAAATAAGAGAAAAGGAGAAAAAAATTATCTGGCCCTAGCCCATTTATGACGTGGTGGAGTCATTTCCGGCAGATCACTTGATACGGTACTATGGCCATGCGATTAAACCAAATGGGAAATAAGAAGGGGTTTATCCAGGTTCAGACCCTCATGGATGAGGTAAAATCCTAACCCCTGCTCGTGTATATTGCTTGTGTATAGGGGTTACAATAATCGATGTATTGAGCAATAGTTCTAAGGTTCTGTGCCTATTGACTAATCTAGCCACCACATATATGGGTGTCGGGGTCTAGCATTACATGATCGTAGTTGGTCGTTGGAGGAGTTCTCCTGGACGCTAGTCGCCCTGTCACCCGCTCCAAGTCCTCGGGGCCTTTCTCTAATTGGATCCATGGGCCAGATTGATGAACCTGGACAAGCCGACCTATGACGCCCTGGGCCGGCCTACCAAGCCGGCTTCCTGCATAATGAAGGATCCCTAGGCCACAATATAGGGGGGCTGAGGCATTGTGTTCTTTTGCCTCACTACAAGTGAGGTATAGGCAAACGCATATATGAAAGAAATTTTTGATTCGAAGACATATTCATAAAAAATAGTCGTGCATTATTATGATGCATTAAGGATTCCGATTTTTTAGGTTTTCTTCTTTTGCTGGTTTTATTTTTTGTTTTCTTTTGTTCTTTTTCAGATTTTTTCACAAAATGTTCAAAAATGTTCATGTTTATTAAATATATGAATAGCTTTTCAAAATGCATAATTTCATTTGAATGTTTTCACAACTTTTTAGTGTTTTCAAAAAATATTGGTGTTTTTGAAAAAACGTTCAAAACTTGAGAAAATGGTCTGCATTATGAAAACATTCGTGTTTTAAAAATGTTCACATTTTGTAAAATTATTATAAAAACTCAATACTTAGTTTTTCAGTAAATAAGTTTTTCTAATGTTTTTCAAAATACGACAAAGAAAACGCCTAATTGAAAAAGCGCTTGAAAGTGTACAACACCGAAAAAATCTTGGCTACCGGGTTTGTACAGTATGAAATGAATGTGCCGACCAATGCCTGTCCTTATGTGTTTTCCCACCTATTTGGGGCAACAAATTGCAGGAGCGCTCCTCTACCATGCTTATGGTGTTGGTTGGCGGATCAGCGCTCACACGCATGCTCTGTTAGGGCAGTGTAGTTTAGCGCTTTACACACACTCGGTTTCTCGTCTGGCTACTACGCTCGCCGGACGCAGCGATTCGGTGCTCGAGCTCAGCTGCTCCTCAAATCGCTAGCATTCGCTGCTGCCTGGGGATTGCAACAATTCGTTTTGGCGTGTCAGATCTGCATCAGCAGAATAGAAGGGGCCAACTGGTGAAACTAGAAAGGACATTACATGACTCCTCAGACCGCCGCCTCCTCCCCAACTAGGATTCCTGTGCCTCCCACCGGCGCTGTCGCCGGTCCACCTCATCTCCGGTTGCCTTAGGGTCATGGGAGCGCGGCGGATCCTGACCCTTGCCAGTGGGAGGGATCGGTTTTTAGATGTTACTTTGGGATTTGTTAGGGTTTGTGTCCAACTCAGGAAGACGAGACAGTGGCTGCTCCTTGAAGATGGAATAAGGTTCTCCTCGCCTAGCCCCAATTCTGGTGGTGCATTGAGCATTGTCGGTGGGCGTGTGGATGTGTGTCTCCGGTAGATCTGTCCTTGGTGGATTTGCTTGGATATGTTCGTCGTTCGTCTACGTTTGTGTGTTTTCAGGTTGGATCCTTTCGATTTACGCTACTCTTCATCAGCGGCGGTTGTTGTTCTAGTGCGCTGGTCCTATGGGACATTAGCACGACGACTTCCCGACTGTCTACTATAACAAGTTTTGCCCAGCACCGGTGAGGGAGGGGCAATGACAATGGCGTGCATTCGGCTCGCTTTAGTGCTTGTATTCGTCGCTAGGTGGTCTACAGATCTGGATATAATTTTTATTATTTCTAGTGTTCATTGTACCGCCATGATTGAAGATGAATATATTGGATGTTTTTCCAAAAAAAATCTACACCGGCAAATAATGAGGATACGGCTTGTATACGGCATGAAACAGTGCGACCGTGTGTGCGGCCAATTAAGTAGGGATGGGCACCTTGACTCGCGCGGGATTTAATGCTCTGTGGGCCAGGATAGGGAATTTCTGTTTGAGCCGTGCCCAGGGTTACGCGAAAAACTTGAGCCGTCACATAAACGAATTTGTGGACCTTTCTCGGTAGGTCAACCAGGGATTGAGACCGCCAGCAGGAGGTCCGCCAAACCCGCCCTCACATCAGCCCACTCCATCCACAATTGAGGAGACTTCTGATAGTTTCGGCGGTGTTGGCGATGGAGGATGCGGGGCTTGAGTTCCTGTTGGATGCCGTCAACCGGTGTGTTCAACCCGCCCCCTCATCCACGTCGATATTTGAGATTTGGTGCTTCGTACAACCGTTGTCCCCTCATCCCACTTCCACAGCCAGTGGCCATGGCTTGTCTTGCAGGTTTCCTTCGCCGAAGAAGTTTGCGAACAGGTTTGAGCATCCCAATCCAGTTACATGGTGATGCCCACCCAACTGAGCCGGGGAACTCCAATGTTGGGTCTGGGTGCGGGTAGCAAGGTGGCAAAGGAAGCCGGTGACAAAAGGCGTCTCCGATGTGGTCCGCGTCTATTGATAGGGTCAATCCGGAGGACCATGATGGACTAAAGAGGTAAGCCTGCATCTATCCGATCGACTATGTTGCTAAAAAATCAGGTTACGCCTCAGGAGTTCTCCATCGGACAAAAGGCCTTGTCCATGTAGGATGAGGGCATTGGAGCAGTCGATTCGGAAATGTGCAGAGGAGCTAGGGAGAGTGTAATCAAGCCAGAACTGGGACTGAATTCGACTGGCTACTCGCTAGGTGAGGCGCACGACATCTACAACTTGTATTCATGGGAGATTGGGTTTGGGATCAGGTATTGTAAGACTAGATTGAACGCTGAGAGGACCAAATAGATGCAGGAAATCATTTGTGGCTGCTTGGCGTGTAGTGCCTTCTGCTTATCTATTCTGTGGATATCTGTTGGTGCTCCCAGGAGCACGCGCTCTTGCACACGAAAAAAATATTTCAAAGTGTGGAAAAATTCCAAACAAAAATTTGGCGCATACATCTCGACATTATATGTGTGCATGTCAAGTTTCGGAGAAAACCGATGTGGCACCCCGGCTCAGAGAAAACCGGAACGCCCCGTATTCCAGCCCAGAGATCAAGGAGAAGTCTTCTGGAATACGACACTGCTTAGCATAGAACAAACCAGCTCTTTATTACAATCTATTTGGGTACAAGGGTTACATCGGCACGGCGACACTACACCTTCCACTGTTGCTCTATGCAAGCAGCAGAACAACAAGATGCAGCGGAAGAACTCTAGCAGCGAAACAACGACGACGGTGGTGAACTCCACTCCGCAGGGACTCTGGATGGAACGCTTATCCTAGCTCGCAAACAAGGACTCCACGACAAACAAGCAATCAAATCCGAAATGACCTGCAAACTGGCATGACACGCCAGGTCAGTACATTGAATGTACTTGCAAGCTCACAATAACCATAAGCATTCAAGACAAACAACAGCATGACAATTACAGGTTAAGTAGAAATTATCATGATATCATCATAGCAACATGGCATCAACATGAACATGATACAGCTAGAAATACATGAACCTGGCATGAACATATGAATCTGACAATACTAGCATGCAACAATATATCCAACATGTTGTGACTATGCTCAAGTAGTACTCGTCCATTGGACTGGCTTACCGAACGTGATCATTTCTAGATCACAAACGTGATGAACACAGAGACAAACTCGTGATCCTTACGACGATCACAACCACGACCAATAAATGGCCCGTGATCCTTACGACGATGACAACCCAACCAATAAATGGCCCGTGATCCTTACGACGATCACAACCCGACCAATAAATGGCCTGTGATCCTTTTGGCGATCACAACCCGACCAGTAATTGGCCCGTGATATTTAGGGCGATCACAACCCGACCAATAAATGGCCCGTGATCCTAACGGCGATCACAACCATGACCACATCTGGTCCAACTCAACACGATGGCCTTTCTGCCATCACCTAAGTGCATACTTAGTGTGCAAATTTATTAAGTGCTAACACATGGTGTACCCTACTTTCGAGCGTGTTCGTAACCGTGGACTCGGCTATCGATAGATTAATACACTCTGCAGAGGTAGCGCACTGGACCCACACCACGGAACCCATGGCCTCGTACTCCCATTCTGGTGGACCAACGGCATTCTGACGAAACCACTTCATTCCCATGACACTCTCCCGGCCACTACGACTCAATCCCCATCAGGCTAGTCCTGGGTGACCCCGTGTCTACCTCAAGACACAACGACCACCGTCGTGGCCACGATCCACTCTGGGACCCGGATCCAAAAACTTAACAACGGGCACACAAGGTTATGCCTGCTTACCGGGCCAGGGTACATCACACCCATAACCTTCCCTAGATGGAGGCACCGACCAGAGGCACGACAATGAACCGAATTAAGGCCGTCCCATACCGGCAAATGTGGTTGCACTGGGAAAGACTCGTTTCAGCGGCACCATGACCCGGTCAACAACATGTTCAAGTTGAGTTATTATCAGGTTCAACTTAAAGTGAAATTAACCGCCGTCATAATGCCATGACATGCAAGCATTTAACCAACTGGATGCAATGGAACATGCATAACAACCAGACTTTCGATGACGATTTACGGTCATGCAATCAAGACCATCACCAACATCAACATGTACTACTAGCAAGCATAAACATATGAAAGGAAATACTAATAGGTAGAACATGATAACAGAGTACTAGACAACATAGCACAAAAGTGAACACGCAAATGTAAACATCACCGGAACAAACATAACCATCTTTTCAACAAGCAAACATTTAATAAAGATTCAAGTTGAAAACCATGGCTACTGCATGACTATCATGCAAGTGGGTATTGTAGCTTGCCTGCGGATGAAGAAGGCAATGGGGAGAAGTGCGGTGAAGCCGCGGAAAGAGTTGCCGGAAACAGTTCTCTCTCGGAGGGGCTGTTTACATGCAAGGGCAAAATAGTCATTTTCAGAATTCCAAAACATAATGAAAGTGATACCAACAGAAAGGGATCGACGAGACGAAGAAGTAGGCTTTGGAATCACCTCATTTGGAGTTACGGTTGCGGAGATATAAGGTGATGAAGATCAGGGACCAATCTGTGAATAAAACTTCAACAAACAAGTCCCTGGAGACGAAAACTGAAAGCGCATTCGGCAGATTACGCCTTCACCCACTTATCCACGTGGCAAGGAGCTGGGCCACTGGCGCGTGGGTCCCAGGCACAGGGGAGGGGGCACGGGCGCTCGTCTCCTTCCTCCCGCTCGCCCTGTTCCTCGCGTGAGGCAGAGGCAGAGCAGGGGAGGGAAGAGGCCAAGTGGCCGGCCAACTCCAGCGATCCCCGGCCCAGCCAAGGGCACCGGCGGGAGCGCGGGGCTGCGCCTCCTCCATTCAGGGGAGAAGGAAGGCGCGGGGAGGAACGGATAGGAGGGGATGTCGCGGCGACGGGAGGCGCCAGGAGCTTCGGGCGGCGACGATTCTCGGTGACGCGGGCACTCCGGCGAGGGGGAAAGGGGGTGGGGCGGCTGAGTGGGACGAGGGGAGTGAGGTGGACGTGGAGGAGAGGCGTGTGGAGGCCTGTGGTGGCCGGACCCAAGCCGAGGCCGAGGCGGCCATGGAGGGTGACGGAGAACAACGGCGAGATGCGGCGATTCCTGACGGAAAATGAGGCACGAGGAAGGTCATCAGTCAGGGGTCTCTTATATAGGCACGAGGAAGGCTGTGGAGCTTCACGGGCAAGCTCATGACAAGCTCTAATGGAGGACAGAGGCGGGACACGACACGGGCATGGACCTAACGACGCAACTAAGGCGAACGACGATGAACCATCGATGCAGGGCGATGCAGGCACTCACGGGGGAGCTCATGGACAAGGTTTGAGGTCGACACGAGGAGGGAGCTGACGAGAACAGGGGCGGGAAGAAGCGTGCAATCTGCATGACGCAAGCGTGATCACTATGCGTACTGGTGCAAATAGCTCGTTTTGGCCGGACCAACCATGTCTAGTGGATTAACCCTAGTGACATTAGTATAGTTGAGGGAATAAATCATTCCAGGGGCAGAGAAGAGATTTGCACTTAGCTCCAAAGTAAACCAGCAGCAACTGTTTGTGCTGTTCTGTGGGGACACCAGCTAGGTAACTCAGTAAATGGTTTGTCTGATGATGATAATACACTAAGGTGACTATGATCACAAGAAATAAGATTAATAGGAGGAGTTTAATGGGTGGTTGCTGTAGAAAGTGCCGTAATGGCCAAAAATGGGAATTAGGATGATGCACTCACCTAGTTGCATAAATTGATATGAAAATGGTTATGGCCCAATGATTTAAAGATATTAAGATGCCCAGGGAGTTTCATGCTATTTGGATGAACCAAAATAGCACTTTCTTCAGAAAGATTTATTCTGACCAGAAACTTGGAAATATTCCACAGGGGAAATGGTCAAAGGGATTGAGCCACAACTTGGTGGAGGGAGATTATATGGATACTAGAAGGTCTAGAAACATTTTCAGCCATAATGGAGCAAGATAAAATATACTTGCTAAACAAACTGAAATTTTGGGCAGAATCTAAGATTTAAAGTTGTGCTCACATGGAGGCATGACATGATCTCAACTTTTTTGTAGGCCTACTATTTGATGATATGAAGGATCATACAAAATGGCAACTCATTTGGATATGCGTAGCTTGTACCTCCTTCACAAAGCTTCTTTCTAGACAGAAACCTTGGAAAATCATGATTAAATAATTACTTGGCAAATGAGGTTGCATTTTGCCATGTGGAAATTACGTGGACATGAAAAGAAGTCCAAGGAGTTTGAGGTTAATTGGGAAAAGGAAAATGGCACTTGCTCTATAATGTGCCATTTAGGACAGAATAGGAAATGAATTATTGGAGGATTATTTTTGAACGTGGCAATGAAAAGTTTTGCCATATTTGAGCAATATATGACCCACAAAATTTATGAAAATTATTTGGGAATTTTAGGAGCGAGGGAAGTATAGGTTGCTTCACAACCTAGGGCAATTTGAGTAATTCCTTTGATAGAAAAGGAATATTCCAATAAAAAAATATTTGGATTTGGGCTAGGATGAAAATGACAGGGTCTAGGGAAGGACTTGGGAATGACAAGCCACTGCGGAAGCAAAGAAGAGGGCATCTTCTTCAGTTTCCAGACCACAAAGCCACGGAAAAAGAAAACTCAGGCAAAAACCTTGGAAAAACAAAAGAAAAAGAATGGGCCAAAAATCAGGCTGTACCAACCGACCATTTTTATGGCTTGTGTAAAAAAGGCAAAAGGATGTCTTGTGAAAAGCATTTTTTTAAGACTGGATTTTGTCTTTTTCACACGCGAGACGTTAGTTGTCGTTTTTTCGCGAAACAACTTTGTGAGCATGTATAATATCGAGATGTAGGCGCCAAGTTTTTGTTTGAATTTTTTTGATATTCCAAAGTATGTTTAAAATAAATTTTAAAAATCAGGAATGGCATGCTCCCATGTGCCAAAACGCCACTCTCTTCTCTTCTGTCCTTTTATTTGTGGGGCTCCCATCACAAATTTAGTTGCGCTGACCATGACATGTGCTATCTGGTGTGCAGGGGAAGCCAGAGTCAGTAAACAACAGTTCATGTAGGTGTGAGTGCCCTGTTTTGGTACGGTTGCTGCACGGGTATGACAATAGTTGGTACATCACCAATCACCATGAAAGTCATATCCACTCTATGTCCCAGAGATATGGCCAGCAAAGCCTATCTGGATAGTGTGCACCTTAAGCATCCATGCTGGCCCAAGCACAACAAATGTTCGTGCTCAATACCGTGGGAAGGACATATAGATACATTATACCTGAGCATCTTTCCTGCCCTCTCAGGCCACCACCATTCCTAACCATTGGATCATTTTGTGATGGTCGCTTTTTGGCCGTAAGATACTTTTCAATAGCACAAAGTGGACTGGATGCCTCATTGGCTGCTACTCTTGTAACAAAATCGGTTGTTTATGGTTAATCATACCCTTCTCCCGCAAGAAGCCCATTTAAGCTCACCGTAACATATTCGCTTGCCATCATCTGTTGTTTAACATCGGCCCGGTTAGCACAACGAATATTGCAAGAAAGAGTGTCTGCTTTGGGAAGGGCAGCGTGCGGGAAATGTGAAGAGATAGCAACGCGTTAATGGGCAGTGATGCGGCATAGTGGGTGATTGGAGATCGTCCACCGGTACTCAAGCGAGGAGTAATGTTACCGTTACTAAAAATCCATTAAGGCCCCTCCCAATGCTCCACCTTGTACAGGTGCTAAGCCTTCCACATAGGCAGAAAATCTGATGTGGCAAGTTATTTAAGAGGAGAGAGATGAGTGTGGTGACCTAGGAAGAGACAATGCTAAGCTCGTGAACCTAGGAAAAACATTTAAAGGAAAGAAGCCCACCAATACATGAAGAGCTTTAGTTGCTAAATCATTAAATGAAGCAAGCTTAGCAACCATAAGCTAAGTACAAATGCATTGGGTAGTATAGTTGCTAAGCTATTTAATGTGCTTAGCACCTCATCTAAGCACCCATGCATTGGCAGCAGCCTAACACCAATGGAGGCACCCGGTCAGCTCCCAGGCTCCTTTATTTAGCACACCCAGGGGCACCCCTCCCATCTACCCCAATCTTGATCTCGACGGCGGCGCCCACCACTACGTACCAGCATCCTACCACGCGCGCTGATGTCCAAGAGGGCCGCCACACTCCTGACATAGCTCCATGCTGTCAATGGCATTTGATTTAGTTATAGCACCATAGTAGGCTGCAGGGCGTCTCTGGCCACCACGAGCCCCACGGCCACGAGATCAGACACCCCAAGACACATATCCAGAGGGGATGTAGACCCAAAGGCATTAGAACTCTGTTTCTCGCCCTCATCCCCGGGTCTTTGCTCTCCTACTTCTAAATCCTCCTTCTCTATTCACCTCAGAAGTATGTCTAGAATTTATCTGCGCGGCGAGATGTTGTGTTTGCCCGGATATGTTCGATTTCTGTTTCTACATATATCTCTTATTTTTCTCTTCTGTTACATTTACTCGATGCAATTTTCTTTTTTGTACATTGGGCATAAAGGGTTTATGTGCTGCAGACTAAATAGAGGCCTTCATTTGTTTGGTTCTTATTGCCCACGTTTGCTGGTTCTACAAAGATTAGGAGGATAAGAAGTATACATGTTTCAGGTTTGCTTCAGGCCTGAAACGTTGAACTAAATTTCATTATTTCTGATAAATTAAATATCATTTGGAATTTGCATAAAAAACTTGCTACATTTGGCACGTTTGAGTCGGGCTATGCAAATGTCTGGGACATGATTCTCTTCCTTGCATTAGCTCTTATGCCACTTCTACTCTAGTTTGGTCACCAAAAGCACATCATAGTTTTTCAGCCAAATTACACAATGGAATCAAATCATATGTTGAAAGATAGTGTATACCTATGCAAAAATTGTACGTACTGCTATGTTTATCTATAGAAGTCGAGTTTGGGCACGTTAATCTTAGAAGCCTCAATAGTATCGTTAGCACATATTAATTTGAATAAGGATGCTCAAACGATAAAACTTTAATAGCTATCTCTAAACCAGGTGGCATACAGTATCCTGTCCATTGTGTGTTGAATTTAGCGAAAAAGCAACTCCACTGGTGTCGTCATATTGTATATAGGTACATAAATCAAGATAAATTTGTATGGAACTTAGTAGATTCAGTTCGGCAAGGAGTTGTGATGCTGGAGCGCAATGCAAGAATCACTCTTATAGCCTGTTTGGTTGGGGGAAGAAAAGCTGGGAATGGGAATTAAGAGGCTATGACACTAAAAATTCCCTGTATGGTTGGGGGATATAGGAGTTGTGGAGGGAAGGGAAGAGGAATTGACGGGAGTAACTCCCCCATATCTCTCCCTAGAGGGGCCTTGGTAATTCAGGCTGGGAATGGGAGTTGACGAACGAAGAAAGAATCTGGCCGTTACACATGTACCAAACGTTATACCCTGGCTACAGTAGATCTACTCTAGTTCGTGCTGGCTACGATAGTGACTACGGTCGACACTAATACTACATGGACGGATCTGGCGGGTGGGCATGGATCCAAGGGAAACTTCAGGCCGGCGTGGCAGCCGCACCAAAGTCGACGCCCTCGGCGCTGATTCCCTTCCTGGAGGCTTCGGTGTGGATCATACACCCCCCACCTCTGCCATGAGCGCATGCAAAAGCCTCTGTTCCTCTGTTTGGGCGACTATGGCACTTTGGTGTCGTGTTCCTTCCTGAAGCCGTCGGACGGGGACTGCTCAAGTTGGTGGAGTTGTTGGTAGTTCGGAGTCGACGCGACATGGCATGTAGGTGGAGCGGTGTGGCATCAACCATATCGTTGACGGTGGGTCTCGGTGGCATGGCGCAATGGATACTTGGCGTCTGATGCGCGGAGATGGACTCGCGCAGGAGGAGGAAGCTGTTCGGCGTCATGGTGGCGTTGATGGCAGAGAGGCCTGGCAAGGTCAGTGCATCAGTTCTGCTCTAAGGATGGACCGATGGAAGATGGAGGTGACGACCCTTGTAGCGTGCGGTGGTCACTCGGAGTCTGCCAGACCGGAGTGGGACCCATTCCAGGTAGTTTGGGACACCCGGCTTTAGATGTTAGGTTTTGGTGCGATGTCTGTTTGGTATTAGGCTCGGACATTCGGCACACCTTCATCAAGGGGATAGAAGTAGCAACATCGTTGCCAAGATGGTGGCTTCTGGCTTATTGATGTATCACCTTGTATGATCTTTGTGAATAATTAACAATATGGTTGAATGCATCATCCAGATGGAGAGGCCGGGGGTACATCCTCCTTTTGAAAAAAAGCTTGATTGCTATTTGACCAGTGCACTATTTGTCGACAAATGCAGCAATGCTGGACCACAAAAATATAAATACCAATATTGTTTGCAATGTAAGGTAACCAATTGGATCACCAGCTGGGCAGAGCAACCTACATATTTCATCGGAACTGCGAGGTGGCCTTGGGCCAGGTTGGTAGTCCAAAAATGTTTATTTGGGGTCAGTTGTGCACGTAGGGGGCCATGGCTGCGGAGCTTGAGCAGGCTTCAGCTGAAGCTGAGACTGAGAGATGTTGCCGGAAGTGGAGTTGGGGCTAATAGTGCGAATGCCAGGAGTCAAACAAACCAAGATGTTGTTGGCGAGGTTGACAAAGAAGAACATATAAGATTGGACGAAATGTTTGCTGCTACGGAACTGGCAAAGTTAGAACTAGAATGTGGGTGCACCGCAAGAAAATAGTTACAAATTTGTAGTTGGTGTTCCAAAAGATTTAAAGTTTGCTCTTGACTAATGCTTGTCCTACCCATGGGTGTGCTTCAGACACAAAATTTGTTGGGATCCTACCAAGGAGATGTACTGCAACAGCAGAAACCTCGGCAGCTCGAGGCCAGCATTGGCTCGCAGAGGTTCGAATGGCCGAAGGGGTGAGTGTTCAATGACATTTTCGGTGCCGGGTTGGTTGACACGACTGGATGGAATTTTGTGTAGCCTTTAGTGGCACAGATCGAGTTGTGCACGAGGTTAGTACATCTGACTTTGAACAAGGATAATTTTTTTGTCATACTTCACACTAACAAAGACGATTACTGATCCCGTGATCTTAAGGAGGATAGCGATGTGTACATCATGCACAACATCCTCGAGTTCAATGGGCTTTACCTTCGGTCTGCACATAGTCAGGTAAAAGCATGGTAGTTCAGGGCGTGTCCATAGTGAACAAACCATGAGGTCGACTGAAAGCTGTATTTTTTGTCTCGCCCAGGCTCAGCTGGAGCACCTCTGAAAGAAACTTGTGTGCGAGATTGTTAGTTTGGCACCATGAAGGGTAACAAAGGAGGGCTCCCAGGTTTCTTCTCATATACTAAGGCAATGAAGCTTGGTTTAAAGTCGTTGCTTTTGCAGCACCCCTATAATTTGATCCTATAACTGGGAAACTTATGTCCATTCGTACTTAGCTTATTTGAACTATGATGTGATTTGTTCTTGTTAAATTGTAAATGTAAATGTCAGTCATAAGATGACAAATTTGCAGTATCGGTTTCTAGCCCTTCCCTTGTGTGGGAAATATAGCTTTCGTAACCCGAGTGATTGTTGGTACATCTCGTGCGGATGTGGATTTAGATGTACAAAAGCAGGGGAAGGCAAAATTGCACTAGGACTACTAAAGATACACGTGTTGCTGGAGTGCCGAACATTCTTATCGAGCAGAGTGCCGCGGAAGGGGCAATGGGATGAGAGGGAGGAGAAATTCTTGTATGATAGCTACGTAGGTGTAGTATTACGTAGAAATCCTACGTAATCTTACTTAACTTTCCTAACTTATCACTCCACCCCCTGATTTCAACTAGGTAGGGGCCCTCCCCTGATTTCAACTCGGTGGGGCCCCTCCCCTGATTATCATGAACGTCATCATTACAATATATATTGGGATTCAAAGTGGGAGATACCTTTGAAGCCGTAGCCATAAGGCAAAAGTGAGAAACAATAGATGATGATGTTGGATCCCTTGAAGCACCATTCAGGACCACATCTTGTTCCATGGAGTGTAGGGTTTCCTTTACACTGTTTGCACAACAACTCGAGGAAATAGAGGCACTTTTATCATGGCAGCAAGACATAGCAAGCATATCATCATGAGATTTAGTCGAGCAATTTCTACATGATATGCAAGGACTATCAACACGAGCGTGTGAACCATCTAGAGAGCTTAAAGTGTTGAAGTGCAAAGAAGGAGCATTCAATAAGATAGTGATGAAGGATCATCAACAATAAGCCCACTATAATCATTGCAATGACCAACACTACTCACCATATCACTACCTTATGGCAATCCACATGTAGGTGAAGTAGAAGAAGTTGAGAACACCATAAGACTGGAGGTGGAGGGAGAATAATCATTCCCACAAATCCTGGACACACCATATTTATCTTGAAGCTTTGTCCACAACCCATGAGCATCCCACAACAACATAAGTTCAAATATAACTACGTTGTTCAAAGCATCAAAAAGCACAATAGAAGCTTGAGCAGTGAGATAAGAGTTTTTCTCATCCTCTAGAGATAATCTTTGAGGATCCTTTGAAGGATAAAAACTAATATCTACAATTCGCTCTAAATTTGGGTCCATGACCCTAATGAGATTAACCAGACGAATTACCCAAACATCAAAAATTGTGCCATCGAAACGAAGAGTGTCAAATAATCCTAATCCCCTAGTCGACATCTTTACTCTCTAAGTGGTTAAGCCTAATAAAGAGAGGCGACACTCTGATACCACTTGAAAAATCGTGGATTTTGCCTAGATGGAGGGTGAATAGACGCTTTAAAATAATTACTATTTAGGTTGAACAAATGCAGAATAAAACTAGCGTCTAATTTGTTAAGGATAAAACCTAAAACAACTAGGCTCACCTATGTTCACCCACAACTTATGCTAAGCATGACAAAGCATGACAAACAACTATGTGATAGAAGGATATATAACATGAAACACTATGGCTATCACAAAGTAAAGGGCTTGGGTAAGAAATAACCAAGGCACGCGGAGACGACATTGCAGATGCTAATCTCCGTTTGGAGCGCTGTGGAGGCACAATGCTCCCCAAGATGCCACTAGGGCCACCATAATCTCCTCACGCCCTCGCACGATGCAAGATGATGTGATTCCACTAAGAGACCCTTGATGGAGGTCATCAAACCCATACAAATGGCGCCAAGGTATGTCCCAAAGAACAACAAACTCATACGAGGCAACAAGAAACAAGAGAAATGGAGAAAACCCTATTTGAGCAGTCAACATCAATTTGCCAGGGATTGCAAACAGAACTGATGCTAGAGCTTGGGGATGGCCGAACCATGTTAGCCGCGCCACTCTAGTTTTACGAACTTTCAGAATATTCCTTCCGGGCTTTTACCGGTTTTGGGAGCCTTTCAAAAGGTTCTGATATGATTTTTGATGGTATTTTCGTTTGTTCTTTTTTTCCTTCTGTTTCTGTTACCGTTCTCTTTGGGTTATTTTTTTAGTTTTACATATTTGTTTTTTCCTTGTTTTGTTTTTCTTATTTTCTCTATAAAAAAGTCTCCTTTTTTAAAATGTGCAGAAATTTGAAATTTAAAAAATATTCAAGTTTTCAGGAAATGTTCCGATTCTGATACTTTGTTCGAAATTTCAAAAATTGTTTGTGTTCTAAAAATCATAATTTTGAAAAACATTCTACAAATTATAAAACTAAAACATTTTTCATAAATCATTGGTTTTCCAAGAAAAGGTCGTAGTTTTCAAATAATGTTCAGTATTTCCTAAAGTGTTCATTTTTTCTGAAAATTGAACGAAACTCCAAACATAATTGGGGTTTTAAGAAATTTCAAATTTTAGAATATGTTAAAAAAAATCGCATTTATCAATGCTTGTTCATTTAGCAAAGAAATTTTCCAAAATTTTAAAAATTGTCGCTAAAGTGGATTTGCTCAGCGCCTACTCTCCCACTCAGTGGTGTCCATTCGTGTCGTCAATGGGCCGGCCTAGCCAGGCGCGCACTGTCCGATGGGGAGGTTGTTAGCCGCAAGGAGGAACGTATAGGGAGTCCCGAGAATAGGGAAGCTCCGCCTAACGAAATTTGCCCTAGTCGGGCAAGCGCGACATTTTCGCTATTCTAATAAAGAACATTTGGGGAAACTAATCTATTTAAAGAAATCAAAATCGACTTAATATTGGAGAAAGTTTTGTGTATAGAAAAATGTAAAAAATGCTCAAGTACCTTGATATGAAATGTTCATGTATATGAAAATAAATCATCGTCTTATATTTATTAAATGGCCATCCCATAATTAATCTATCTTCATGGAATAAAAGTGAAAAAATGTATCCGTAACTTGTTGATATACTTAAGAACAATTCCTTATATACATTAAAAAACAAATCCAATGTTAAGTGGACGAGTCTTGTTGAATTTTAAATTTTGTTCTCTTATACCAAGAGAGAAATTAATAATTTTACTGATAAGGCATCATATATATAGGAATTATTAATATTATACCAATTATTATCAATGCCTTAAATATAATATTGCCATGCACCCTTTTTTGGTACCCATTCTAAGAGGTCAATTCTACCCCTTGGAAACAATACGTGGTCAATTCTAGAGGGGGCATTAAAGTAACTTACATGCTATGACAAAGCATCAATTTGAGAAAAAAAAACTTTAGAAGGAACCATGAATCTTTAGAAGTGAAACTAAAATTGGAAATTCAGACAAGCGATAACTCCAAGCATTAATATTTTCCATAACTTCACACATCAACGCGGAGAAGCTTTTCCTATATATACATGAACCATTCATGGAGCAAGCATTTCACGGTCATACACTCATCAACTCCACTTACAAGAGTACCACCCATTAATAGCCTCTATTCCTTAGTGACGATGACCAAGTTCACGAGGAACAATGTGCAAGGACTTGTGCTACTTTCTTTTCTTCTTGTGGTGTGTTTGACTTGTCTTGGAGGCACATATGGTAATTAACAACTCAATTTTGGGGGGGGGGGGGGTTGATATTGTGGACTTTTATTGTTTATATGATGAGATGATAAGTATATTCTTTATTTTATGTTAATTAGGTGAAATCATAAACAACAAGGGGAGAAACATGATGAGCAAAGTAAACCATGTAACCAGACCCCCTTGTTATAAAGATGGGCACCAGCTCCCAGGACGGGAATTCTGCTGTCAAATAGATAACTTGTGCTGGCCAGATCTTGGAGAATGCTTCATCAACTGTCCCTGCAAGATTAATTGCACACCAGCAACACCAACACAATAGTTTTGTTATCTCCCCTATTTTGGGTGGATAAATCTCAACCTTATGGTTCTCAAAATAATTATGTGTTGATGAGATAATAAACTTTGTATGTTTTAGAAATCAACTATGTTATTTTATTATTCAATAAAACTAGCTAGTGGGTTGCTTGCACAACTTTTTGGTTGGATTTGTCACCTACCATTTACATATTAAATATTTAGTTTCTGTCCATATTTTGATTGTGTCCTCCTAGGTGTACTGATCGTGGAACTATGGTGGACATCAGGACTAAATGTACTCTAATCTCTCTCTCTCTCTCTCTCTCTCTCTATATATATATATATATATATATATATATATATATATATATATATATATATATATATATATATATATATATATATATATATATATATCTCACGTGTGCGTTAACATCATTCACATACTTTTTATTACATTGGATGGGTGAACAATAATTTCATAACCGGCTGTGAAGCACCTATTGTAATTTAAAATATCTGTAGTAAGTATTATCAACTTGACACATCAAGTATGATGTATATAGATTTGATATCCATAGGTAAATTGACTATTGATTTCTCAGGTTGAAGAGTGTGGTGTTTGGTTTTAACACTACTTATTTCACACACAAACCTCAAAGCAAATTGAGTTGGATAAGCTAGAGTTTGTTTAGTGCTTGTAGAAGAAGTGAGGGGTGTCGGCGTCCACTAGCTACAAGTCATATCGACTCTTTCAACAACTGCATTTTTTAGCAATGGACATATCCATCTAGGACCGTTGATCTATTTTTTATTAGGATTCAAACCAGAGTTGAACTGACCATGATTTTGATGGAATTCACATGGGCCTACAGATCTCATCTTGGCTTGCCTGCAAAGTATGTCTAGATTTCCTAAGCAGCGTTCCAACCCACATGTACCATGGGCTCGCAACAAAGTACATGTCATTCTTAGATCAGAGGTCACAGATGAGTGCGTCTGCTCCGCCAGCTAGGCGCACACCTTCACTTCCGCCATGCAGTCCAATGGGCATGTTATGGACATAGATAGCGAGACAATTTTTAAGGGAAGTAATATCAGTTTTGCTTTGATTCCATGCTGGAATGACGAGGCAACAACAAGGAAAGCACATTCTGCGCATCTTAAAATTCAAGTGGAAAAGGATACCCAATGTAGAAAGAGATGTCAAACACTTGTGATCTGCCCAAAATGAAGAAAACACACTACCCAATCAGCAATTGATCATGTAGCAACCCTTGGCTCATGGCTTGCTACAAGATACATGCATATAGTCGGTAGAGAGCAGAAGTTTGGATCCCGAGCTCCATGGAGCTCAAAATTTTGAAAAAAAAATCAGAAGCCAGATTTAAAGTTTCAAAAAAGTGTGAACATTTATGTAAATTTTGCACACATTTTCTATTCATAAATTTTTGTAATAGCATTTCTGTTAGGAACATATTTGTAAACTTCATTGATAGTTTTCAAAAAATTAAGACATCAACATATCCGTAAAAGTGCCAAACATTTCGTAAGTGTTTATGAACATATTTGAAATTTTACAAACATTTTTATATGTTATAAACTTTTAATTTTTGTCATTTTTTTTCTATTTCAATAGTATTTACTAAACAATACTTAAAATTAAAATGTTTGAACATTTTTAAAGTGTTAAACATTTTTGAATGGTATGAACATTCTTTACAAATTACACTGTTAATTTTTATATTTTTTAATAAACATTATTTTTTTAATAAACATTGTTAAAAATCATTCTTTTTTTAAACATGCAAACATTTAAAAATGATACGGATATTCTTTTGAAGGATATGAACAATTCCTCCAATTGTGCGAAAAAATAATTACATTTGATGACCATTATTTCAGGCACAGTGAATGTTATTAATAATTGATGAAGAATATTTCCAAATATATATATTTACAATATGTTTTAAATTGAACCAAAAGTAGAAACAAAATAAGAGAAAAGGAGAAAAAAATTATCTGGCCCTAGCCTAATTATGATGTGGTGGAGTTATTTCCGGCAGATCACTTGATAAGGTACTCTGGCCATGCGATTAAACCAAATGGGAAATAAGAAGGGGTTTATCCAGGTTCAGACCCTCATGGATGAGGTAAAATCCTAACCCCTGCTCGTGTATATTGCTTGTGTATAGGGGTTACAATAATCGATGGATTGAGCAATAGTTCTAAGGTTCTGTGTCTATTGACTAAATTAGCCACCACATATATGGGTGTCGAGGTCTAGGATTACACGATCATAGTTGGTCACTGGAGGAGCTCTCCTGGACGCTAGTCGCCCTGTCACCCGCTCCAAGTCCCCCGGGCCTTTCTCTAATTGGATCCATGGGCCAGATTGATGGCCCTGTACAAGCCGACCTACGAGGCCCTAGGCCGGCCTACCAAGCTGGCTTCCTGCATAATGATGGATCCCTAGGCCACAATACAGGGGGCCTGAGGCGTTGTGTTCTTTTGCCTCACTACAAGTGAGGTATAGGCAAACGCATATATGAAAGACATTTTTTATTCGAAGACATATTCATAAAAAATTGTCGTGCATTATTATGACGCATTAAGGATTCCGGTTTTTTAGGTTTTCTTCTTTTGCTGGTTTTATTTTTTGTTTTCTTTTGTTCATTTTCAAGTTTTTTCACAAAATGTTCAAAAATGTTCATGTTTATTAAATATATGAGTAGTTTTTCAAAATGGATAATTTTATATGAATGTTTCCACAATATTTTAGTGTTTTCAAAAAGTATACGTGTTTTTGAAAAAACTTTCAAAACTTGAAAAAATGGTCTGCATTATGAAAAACATTCATGTTTTAAAAATGTTCACATTTTGTAAAATTATTATAAAAACCCAATACTTAGTTTTTCAATAAATAAGTTTTTCTAATGTTTTTCAAAATACGACAAAGAAAACGGTTAATTGAAAAAAGCGCTTGAAAGTGTACAACACCGAAAAAATCTTGGCTACCGGGTTTGTACAGTATGAAATGAATGGACCGACCAGTGCCTGTCCTTATGTGTTTTCCCACCTATTTGAGGCAACAAATTTCAAGAGCGCTCCTCTACCATGCTTATGGTGTTGGTTGGCGCATCAGCGCTCACACGCACGCTCTGTTAGGGCAGTGTAGTTTAGCGCTTTACACACGCTTGGTTTCTCGTCTGGCTACTACCCTCGCCGGACACAGCGATTCTGTGGTCGAGCTCAGCTGCTCCCGAAATTGCTAGAATTCACTGCTGCCTGGTGATTGCAACAATTCGTTCTTACGTGTCAGATCTGCATCGGCAGAATAGAAGGGGCCAACCGATGAACCTAGAAAGGACATTACATCACTCCTCAGGCCGCCTCCTCCTCTCCAACTAGGATTCTTGTGCCTCCCACCGGCGCCGTCGTCGGTCCGCCTCATCTCCAGTTGCCTTAGGGTCATGGGAGCGCGGCGGATCCTGGGCCTTGCCAGTGGGAGGGCTCGGTTTTTAGATGTGTCTTCGAGATTTGCTAGGGTTTGTGTCCAACTCAGAAAGACGAGACAGTGGCTGCTCCCTGAAGATGGAATAAGGTTCTCCTCGCCTAGCCCTAGTTCTGGTGGTGCATTTAGCATTGTCGGTGGGCCTGTGGATGTGTGTCTCCGGTATATCTGTCCTTGGTGGATTTGCTTGGATATGTTTGTCGTTCGTCTATGTTCGTGTGTTTTCAGGTTGGATCCTTTCGATTTACGCTACTATTCATCGGTGGTGGTTGCTGTTCTGGTGCGCTAGTCCTATGGGACCTTGATAACCCACAAGTATAGGGGATCGCAACAGTTTTCGAGGGTAGAGTATTTAACCCAAATTTATTGATTCGCCACAAGGGGAGTCAAAGAATATTCTTAAGTATTAGCAGTTGAGTTGTCAATTCAACCACACCTGGATAACTTAGTATCTGCAGCAAAGTATTTAGTAGCAAAGTAGTATGGAAGTAACGGTAACGGTAGCAAAAGTAACAGTAGCAGTTTTGTAGTAATTGTAACAGTGGCAACCGTAAAGTAAATAAGCAAAGCACAATATATGAAAAGCTCGTAGGCATTGGATTAGTGATGGATAATTATGTCGGATGCGATTCGTCATGTAATAGTTATAACATAGGGTGACACAGAACTAGCTCTAGTCCATCAATGTAATGTAGGCATGTATTCCGAATATAGTCATACGTGCTTATGGAAAAGAACTTGCATGACATCTTTTCTCCTACCCTCCTGTGGCAGTGGGGTCCTAATGGAAACTAAGGGATATTAAGGCCTCCTTTTAATAGAGTACCAGACCAAAGCATTAACACATAGTGAATACATGAACTCCTCAAACTATGGTCATCACCGAGAAGTATCCCGATTATTGTCACATCGGGGTTGTCGGATCATAACACATAATAGGTGACTATAGACTTGCAAGATAGGATCAAGAACTCACATATATTCATGAAAACATAATAGGTCCAGATCTGAAATCATGGCACTCGAGCATTAAGCATAGAAAAGTCATAGCAACATCAATCTCAGAACATAGTGGATACTAGGGATCAAACCCTAACAAAACTAACTTGATTACATGGTAAATCTCATCCAACCCATCACCGTCGAGCAAGCCTACGATGGAATTACTCACGCATGGCGGTGAGCATCATGAAATTGGTGATGGAGGATGGTTGATGATGACGACGGCGACGAATCCCCCTCTCCGGAGCCCAGAACGGATTCCAGATCAGCCCTCCCAAGAGAGATTATGGCTTGGCGGCGGCTCCATATCGTAAAATGCGATGAAACTTTCTCTCTATTTTTTTCTCCGTGAAAGCAAATATATGGGAGGTCGGTGGATGTCCAAGGGGCCCACGAGGCAGGGGGCGCGCCCTAGGGGAGGGGGCGCGCCCCCCACCCTCGTGGACAGGGTGTGGGCGCCCTGATTCTTTCGCTAGTATTTTTTATTAGTTCTGAAAAGTTGCTCCGTGTATTTTCAGGTCATTCCGAGAACTTTTATTTCTGCACAAAAATAACACCATGGCATTTCTTCTGAAAACAACGTCAGTACGGGTTAGTTCCATTCAAATCATGCAAGTAAGAGTCCAAAACAAGGGCAAAAGTGTTTGGAAAAGTAGATACGACGGAGATGTATCAACTCCCCCAAGCCTAAAGCTTTGCTTGTCGTCAAGCAATTTAGTTGATAAACTGAAAGTGATATAGAAAAAAATTTACAAACTCTGTTTGCTCTTGTCGTTGTAAATATGTAAAGTCAGCATTCAAGTTTTTAGCAGAGATTATGAGCTAACCATATTCACAATAACACTTAGGTCTCATGTTTACTCATATCAATGACATAATCAACTAGCGAGCAATAATAATAAATCTCGGATGACAAAACGTTCCCAAAACAATCATAATATGATATAACAATATGGTATCTCGCTAGCCCTTTCTGAGACCATAAAACATAAATGCAGAGCACCTTTAAAGATCAAGGACTGACTAAACATTGTAATTCATGGTAAAAGAGATCCAGTCATAGTCATATCCAATATAAACTAATAGTAATGCATGCAAATGATAGCGGTGCTCTCCAGCAGGTGTCTTTTAATAAGAGGGTGATAACTCAACATAGAAGTAAATAGATAGGCCCTTCGCAGAGGGAAGCAGGGATTTGTAGAGGTGCCAGAGCTAGATTTTGAAATAGAGATGAATAGCATTTTGAGCATTATACTTTCACTGTCAACGTAACAACTATGAGATCTCGATATCTTCCATGCTATACACATTATAGGCGGTTCCCAAACAGAATGGTAAAGTTTATACTCCCCCACCACCAACAAGCATCAACCCATGGCTTGCCCGAAACAACGGGTGCCTCCAACGAGCAACAATCCTGGGGGAGTTTTGTTTAATTATTTTGATTTGATTTGAGCATGGGATTGGGCATCCCGGTGACTAGCCATTTTCTCGTGAATGAGGAGCGGATTCCACTCCTCTTGAGAATAACCCGCCTAACATGGAAGATACAGACATCCCTAGTTGATACATGAGCTGTTCGAGCATACAAAACAGAATTTCATTTGAAGGTTTGGATTTTTGCACATACAAATTTACTTGGAACGGCAGGTAGATACCGCATATAGGAAGGTATGGTGGACTCATATGGAATAACTTTGGGGTTTATGGAGTTTGGATGCACAAACAGTATTCCCGCTTAGTACAGGTGAAGGCTAGCAAGAGACTGGGAAGCGACCAACTGAGAGAGCGACAACAGTCATGAACATGTAAAATTAATCAACACCGAGTGCAAGCATGAGTAGGATATAATCCACCATGAACATAAATATCGTGAAGGCTATGTTGATTCTGTTTCAACTACATGCGTGAACATGTGCCAAGTCAAGTCACTCGAATCATTCAAAGGAGGATACCACCCTATCATACCACATCACAAGCTAATTAAGCATGGCATAAGAAACTATAATCTCTAGTTCTCATTGCAAACATGTTTATTCATAATAGGCTGAATCAGGAACGATGAACTAATCATATTTACAAAAGCAAGATGGGCCGAGTTCATACCAGCTTCTCTCAACTCAATCAGTCCATCATAAATCGTCATTATTGCCTTTCACTTGCACGACCGAACGATGTGAATAGTAATAATAGTGCATGTGCAGTGGACTAAGCTGGAATCTACAAGCATTCAATTCAAGGGAGAAGACAAGGTAATATGGGCTCTTGGTTAAATCAACAATCATGCATATTAGAGCCACTAAGAATTTTCATTATGGTCTTCTCCTCTCGACCCCCAAAGGAAAGAAAAAGAAATAAAACTATTTACACGGGAAAGCTCCCAACAAGCAAAAGAAGAAAAAGAAATATTTTTGGGGTTTCTTTTAATTACTACTACAAGTATGGAAATTAAACTAACTAATTTTTTTGGTTTTTCTTAAGGTTTATCAAACACCCAAGAAGAAAGCTAGAAAAGAAATTAAACTAGCATGGATAGTATAATGAAAAAGTATGAGCACCGACAACTAGAATGAGTGTGTGAACATGAATGTAATGTCGGTGAGAAATACCTACTCCCCAAGCTTAGGCTTTTGGCCTAAGTTGGTCTATGGCCATGGGTAGCCTGGCTGATATCCGAAGTTGTAACTGGGGTCGTACTGAGATGCAGCAGCCATTGCCTCCTGAGCTGCAGCATGGTGGCGAGATGCCTCCGCCCTCCTCTCGTAATCGTTTGCCTCCTCCCTGGTGATAACATATCTTCCTTTTTCCTGATAATCAAAATGGGCAGGAGCAGGGAGAGTAATATGGACAGCGTGACGTCTGTCAAAGATTAGTCGATACTGGAGGAATTGTTCATTCCTCTCAAGAAAATGATGATTAACCATGGCATTATAATCTAAATAAGCGGGAGGCAACTCCCTATCATTTTCATGTGCAGGAATACCGTGATAATTAGCCACACGGGTTGCATAAATCCCTCCAAACAAGTCTCCAACTAAACCATTATTATGCAACCTGCGTGCAACAATTGCCCCCAAGTTGTATTGTTTATCACATAATACAACACTCTTGAGAACACTAAGATCAGGAACACTAAGTTTTCCACAGTTTCCGCGACCAATTAAGCATCGACTAGCAAATATTGCAAAGTAGCGTAAAAAAGGAAAACGTATGCTAGTAATTTTGGCATCGGAAACCTTCCTCGTTTCCCCTACGGTAATAGTATTGATAAATCCATCCACATCTTTACGATGTGGTTCCTCTAAGCTGCCCCCGAAGGGTATCTTGCAAACCGTGCAAAATTCCTATAGTGTCATCTCCCTAGCCACATCATATAAATGAAACTCTACTGAAGGAGGTGATTTCTTAGGATAATAGTAGAAGTTTTGCACGAAAGTATTAGTGAGTAAGAGATACTATTCGATCTGGGGGTGGAGGAAGTCGATGAGGCCAGCATTATCAGCCAAAGAATAAAAGTCATAATAAATCCCCGCTGCTCTCAAGAAATCATCACAAGGCCATTCACACGCGGCCGTACTTGTGCCACACGAGGAAGACTATACTTGGCCTTCTCTTTCTCCTTAGCTTGTTTATCCTTAGAGCCTTGGCTAGGAGAGCCCCTCAAGAACAATCTCTTCATCTTTTTCTGAAAATTTCTGAAAGTTTAGTAACTCAAAATAGAAGTGAATCAAACTCAACCAGATTGATAGCAACTACTCCCTCAAGTTCCTAGATCCTATATCATGCATTAGAATTACTTGGCACCAAATAAATTCGACATGCAAGCTCAAGAATAGGGTCACCTAGTGTCGGTGGGAAACGACACCTATGGGATCACTAGAATCCCTTCTGCGGTTGCGGGGCGCGGAATCGTGAGAAGAGCGGGACTAGGGGATGGCACACAGGGGATTTACCCAGGTTCGGGCCGCAAAGATGCGTAAAACCCTACGATCCTGCTTTGGTGGTTGTATTAGTGTTCTTGAGCTCTCGAACTAGCTTTGGGTGCTGCGAGGTTTGAAAGAGCCGAATCCCCTCTAAGTATGCCATGGGCCTCCTTTTATAGGCGAAAGGGGCTGCCACAATGGCACGCAGGAGGTGGAAAGTGCTACAGTGTTGCGAGGTTATCGCTAGTATTACAGGACAAGACGCATTAAATGCGGGGCTTAGGTGTCCATCACTTTATTGGGGGACGGGGGTGAGGCCCGTCCCATCCGTCGCTGCCCCTCCTGGCTTTGACACGCGCCCCGGCCAGCAACGCATGCAGCGCCATGTAGGCAGGCAGGCAGCTGAGGTGGCGCGGTGGTGGAGCCTCCACGAAGGTCTGCATGCTGCCACACAGGCGCCTGCCTAGTTGGTTGGGTCGGTGGCTGTGCATGACCGGTGGTAGGAACTTGGCTGGTGCTGGCCTGGCAGTGGCCTTGCTGGGACGCTTGGCGATGGTCTTGCCGGGTGGCCCGGCAAGGGTCTTGTCGTGGCGCGCTGGCTTCCCCGGCAAGGATCTTGCCAGGGGGTCCTGTGGGTTTCTTCGGTTGGGACGGCTGCCTTCCTATCCCCATTTGATCTTGATTGCTCTATGTCTTCACAAGGATCTGCATGCCACCATGGAGGTGCCTCCCGAACCCTGTCCCGACGCAACTGCTCAGCGTCGGTGGGCTCGAAGGTGGCTCGCTCAGCGGGTGTGGACGAGCTGCCCCGGCAAGGATCTTGCCAGGGCTGCTAGGCCTGCCCTCGGTAAGGGTCCTTGCCGGGGCAACCTGCATTGCCCGTGCAACCTTTGTGGTTTTGGTCCTTTGATGTTTTGCTTTGCTTGTTCCTGTGGCCTTGGCTTTTCTCCGGCTTCCCTCTCTTGCCTTGCTCATGTGCGGTCGTGGCAGGTGGCTCTGACTGCCCGTGTACAAGTAAAGGGGTCAAAAGCTAGGCCCCTACTTTTGTACCCCGACAGGAGCCCCCAGGCCTGGGTCACACATAGGCGCAGCGCGTTGTTGGGCCAAGCCCAGAACGGTGCGCGAGCAGTTGAGGCGGATTTTACCGCGGCTACTGTTTCGCCCGCTGCACTTCCCCATGATCTGCGTTGAACGCGCGACGTGGGGGTCATGCGCGTGCATGACGTGGGCACGCTGGCGTCACTTTTCGGTGGACACTAAAGAGGCGGCTTGCATGTCTCTTCGAGACCGCAGGGCCGCCTCCCATTTATTGCCCTTGCTCGGGAACCGTCGTTCCACGCGCCTCATCGCGCCCGCTCCTTGCGCCATGTTCGCTGCATGCAGAGCGAATAGCAGGCGCAGGGGTCGTGGATAGTCGCGCGCGTGCGGGTCGATTCCCACGCGCCTTCAATGGAGCGGGGAGGGCGGTCGACGGCCCCGCACGCTGTCATCTCAAGAGGCCAAATTGGCCGAGAGGGGGCGGCCGAGCCTCGCCCCCGCCCCTTTATAAAGAGGGGCACGGGAGGGATGGTGTCTCCCAGCCTTTTGTTGTTCGCCTTTTCCCATCTCTGCTTCCTTTCTTCTTCTCCTATGGCAAGGGGGCATGGCGATGCTTCATCTGTGGTGGCGAGGGTTTTGGCCAGACAGCACATCACTCCTCCCCAAGAACTCGTAGTGGCGGGGCCGACCGTTAGAGGGAGGGGAAGGGGGCGAGGCCGAGGCCGCCGTGGAGCCCGGGGAGAGGACGACGGGGCGGCAGATCGGCCTTGCCCCCTTCAGCAGCCCTTCCTCCGATGGAGGGCCATGCTGGGGATAATCCCTGTGAACTCTTCGTCAGGCTGTGCCATCCGCCACGCTGTCGCCTTCGCCTTCCGACCCCATTTGCGTGGGAGATGGAACTGGATCCGTTGCAGGCGCTGCGGCTGCACATGAGGGGTTACGGGAACAGCGGCATGTGGGTCGATGTCGAGTTCCCCGCCCCTCACGTCATGTATCTTCACCGAGGGTGGAAGACCTTTGCTCGCCTTCACAGCTTGATGGACGGGCTCGCTCTCCATTTCAAACTAATGGAGGGAGGCCTCCTCTCTGTTAAGATCTTCGGGCACTTCGGGACCCGCGTGAGGTGCTATGTAGAGAGCTCCTCCGATGATGAAGAGTTCTCCACAAGCGAGAGTGGCGAGGAAGACAACGGTAGCGACGACGAGGGCAGCGGGCGGCAGAATGACGGGTCCGACTAGGTGTCGGGCGCCGCACCGAGCGACACCGGCGACCCCATCATCCATGTTGCCGTCTCCTTGAACTTCTTGGGGTCGCCTCCTTGGGCTGCTGGCGTAGGGAGGCTACGGAAGAGGAAGAGGACGAGCGGCGACGCCGTCAAGACGGAGTACACGGACACCGACGCCTTCGTCGCGTGTTGGCGTACTGCCGCCTCGTCTTTGAGCTCTACCTCCGGTGCCTCCATCACCATCCAGCCCTTGGACGGCCACCGAGATGTTCTCTCGGTGTCTTCTGCCACTCGTAGCTTGCCTAGGCGCCCCTTTTGGCCTTCTGCTTTCTCGTTCCATTTCCTGAGGAGAGGGACAAGAAAGGTATTATGGGCACCGTATATCTTCTTAGTCTTGTAAGCCTTTGGGACTTTGCTAGCTTTAGAACTTGTAATCCCCCTTTTTCATGTTTTTCATTTCGTTTGGACTGTACCTGTACGGGATGTTTCTTAATGAAAAAGGGATGTTTGCCGGGGATTTTCGTTCGTGGGAGGAACCCACGACAAGGGGTGAGTCCTTGTCATCCTTAAGATAAACGTTTTTTTCGGCAACAGGCCTTGCCGTGTTCCCACCTCGCTTGACCTTTCCCACGCTCTCGGCGGAGGCAAGGATGAGGTGGGCTTAGGCCCCTCGTTCCCCTCCCTTGCTGCCGCGGCTATGACCAGATCCAGACCCAGGAAATAATCCTTGGGTGCCGAAAAGGGGGAGCACGGTAGCTTAGAGATAGAACGGGGTTTCACGCATCCCAGTCCATAACGAAACGCATGATAGGGGATAAAAGACTTATCTGGATTTGCAGCCGAGGGAGTCCTGGATAAGGGGGTATCCGGACAGCCGGACTGTATACATCGTCCGAACTATTGAAGCGTGAAGATACAAGACCCAAGACTTCGGCCCGTGTCAGGATGGGACTCTCCTTGGAGTGGAAGGCAAGCTTGGCGATCCGGATATTGTGTTTCCTTCCTTGTAACCGACTCCATGTAAACCCCAGCCCTCTCCGGTGTCTATATAAACCAGAGAGGTTGGTCCTTAGAAGGCCAATCACAATTACAATCATACCATCATAGGCTAGCTCTTAGGGTTTAGCCTCTACGATCTCGTGGTAGATCTACTCTTGTACTACCCATATCTTCAATATTAATCAAGCAGGAAGTAGGGTTTTACCTCCATCGAGAGGGCCCGAACCTGGGTAAACATCTGTGTCCCTTGGTTCTTGTTACCATCAGCCTAGACGCACAGATCGGGACCCCCTACCCGAGATCCGCCGGTTTTGACACCGACATTGGTGCTTTCATTGAGAGTTCCTCTGAGTCGTCGCTGTAGGGCTCGATGGCTCCATCAATCATCGTCAACTACATGGTCCAGGGTGAGAATTTCCTCCCCGGACAGATTTTCGTGTCCGACGGTGTTGCACTGCGGGCCAATTCGCTTGGCCATCTGGAGAAGATCGATAGCTACACGCCTGGCCACCAGATCAGGTTCGGAAACCTGAACTACGCTGCTGACCTTTGCGGAGACTTGATCTTCGACGGATTCGGGCCTGCGCCAGGAGCACCGGACTATCACGACGGGCATGGCTTTGACCTGCTGTCGGACAACACTCGGGATATTACCCCTGTAGTAACCCCGGACTCAAATCCGGAGCAGGCTGCGTCGCCTAAAGATGGAGGGTTAGACTCCGCCCCGCAGGTTGTACACTCATCGGCGGTGGAGCCGAACACGGGTCTCACCTCTGTAGATGCCTGTGACTTTGGGCCCCCGGATTCGTATCTGGTTGTTGGTTCCAGTCCGCACACTCTTGAGCCAACCGAGCTAGGTTGGGCTCCGATAATGGAGTTCACTGCTGCGGATATCTTCCACCCACTACTAGGGAAAAGGCTGGCAGCAGCGCGGGTTTTAGATGTATCAGTAGCGCGGGTACCCGCGCTACTAATACGGCGCTACATCTAACTCATAGCAGTAGTGCGTGCCCTCCCGCGCTACTGCTATACAAGTCTAGCAGCAGCGCGGTTGCGGGAAGCTCGCTACCGCTATTAGCTCTAGCGCTCTTTGGTGGGACGCGCTACTGCTATAGCGGCGCTGCTGCTAACTTTTGTACACTCGCTACTGCTAATTTAAGTAGTTTTTTTGGCATATTTGGTTTGTATTTGAACCGGCTTTGTAGAAGAATCTTTAGCACATAGAAATTTCATCATGATACACATACAAATGCTTGCGAGACCACAAATGTAATCATAGCATGTACATACAAATAGTCTCTTCATAATCATCATCCAACACAAAGTGATATCTTGTTATCATCTCGAAAATAGCAATACATGCAAGTCTCGAATAATTGCAACTACAACAACGTCATCCATCTAAACAAAGGCATACGCAAGAAGTGCTATCACTATGAGTGAGAGCGGAACCATCAGATACATGAGGTGGCGATTCTGAGTCCTCTCTCGCGCTAGCGTGAACCTCAAGTAACTAGCTTCTCCTTCTTGTCTGCTTTTGAAGCCTTTATGGCTAGCGCCCGTGAACCCATTCACTTGTGCCTGACACTCATGCCACTCGTTGTACACCCCCGGAACCTTCCCTTTGTACACGACATAGCATTTCCATCTCGCCATCAAGAAACTAGGTACCTGTTAGAGATGCATGTTCATGAAGAGGATGTACAATCATATATATGCAAAAAAATATACTAGAGCAACACCAAAAAAGAAAGGACGTTAGCAACTAGATGCAACATATACAGTACGCAAATTAATTAACTAGAGGTACGCAGGTCATCGTACGCCAACTAACAAAGTAGCGTTACGCAAGTTCGGCAGGGACCGTGGACATCACAAAGTTTCATCGCTACAAAAAGTATACAAGTTCAACCGACACATATCATCATCATCGGCATCATAAATCACTAGAAGTTCCATCCTTCCATATCATCGAGGACGAACCCTAGCTGCTTGAACGGCGTGAGGTCTAGACGTTGCATGCCTGTGCGAGTTCGGACGTCAGCTCGTGATATAGGGCCGTGGTGGAACATCCCCTTCTCATCGACGACTTCTTTCATGATGATCGTCGCAATGTCGCTTTGGATGCGAAAGAAGTCATCTCTAAGTTTATAATTCGCTTCTCCATGAGATTCTAGCCACTTGTGGATATGATCATCATTTCTGCTGTTAATCTGAAGCTTTGGTGATCCGTGTTGAACTGAATCATGAGATGGGCGATGTAGAATCCATCCTTCTTGCTTGGTTTTGGGACGAAACCCATCTTCTTGTTCCTTTGTTTCTGATATGCGTGGCCACCTCTATAGCTGAAGCCTTGGAGAGCATCATCTAGAATATTCATTATGTGGGTGTAGTCCTTTTCTCGTAGTCTCGAAGGGTCAAAATACGGCGTGGGAGACTTGCGGGTAAAGAACGATAAAACGGCGCGCCCGTTGCTTTGCGAGGAAAAAGACACCTCAAATTATTCCCCATATGAGAGAAGGAATGATTGAAATGTACGAAAGGGTTGTCCGGAACTGACTTACTTTGGATGATAAGGCACGAGGACAATTTCCGGTCCTTATTACGTACCATGAAGTTTTGGAGGTACTCCCTAGCAGTTTCACGCTCAAAGTCGCCGAGACTCAAGAAAGACTTCGTGCATGTAGTACGGATCCGCCACACAGATTTGCGAGACTTCTTCACTCTTCACGACGGAGCTCATATGTAGCGCAAAAAGGCGGACGATAGTAAAATCAAGCCGCCTTGTTAGAAACATCTCAAAGATATGGTCAAACCGCGGGAAGAACACCTCCATGGGCCGTGTGTCGACGTAGCACTTCCCCTCGGGCACACGAGCGCGTATGTCGGATATCTTGGATCCTTTGAGGCTAGTAGGCTTTTCTCGGTCGGCAGACATGGTCGTGCAGATCTCCACGAGATCCTGATAGTGCCTCCAGCGGTTTCGGCGGTAGCATCGGCTCGCCGTGAGATGGAACATGACCGCACCTTTCATGGGTACACGCTCTTGAGAATGCATCGTCTGGCTGCTTTGTGTGCTCTGGCTTGTTTGGAGGCGATTACCTTCCTGATCTCTTCCTCTCCTTTTTCTTGGGCACACCTTCCGACCCTTCCTTAACCCCTGCCCAAGTGTTCCGGGCTAAATCTTGTCGACCCTCGCGCCCGCTAGTTGAGCCTGTGTTGGCGGCATCTTGAGCGTGTCTGTGAGGATTTCATGAAGAGAGACTTTTGCATTCCATGGTGCGGCCCTGCCCGTATATCATCCATATCCTCATTAGCAAGTGATAGCCCGATTCGTCATATGGTTGACTCATCATATCTATGTCACGATCATACGCATTTGTATTGAGGTAATCCATAGGGTCGACCTCCGTCTCATCATCCATTCTCTCTGTTCTATAGGTACATCAGCCAAGACTATTGCACCCCTTCATCATGTCGTCCGCCGCTCTCACCGGCACTACTACAGAGCTGGTAATTGCGTGGGTGGGGTGGTGGTCTCCGCACATGCTTGTTGATGTGTGGTAGTTATTCGTGTGCTCTCGGCCGGCTCGAGACGAATAAGATTCTTGACGAGCAGCACCCAACCCTTGCATCGTCCAATCCATGGCGAGGTCTCGTCGTCCGCTCCCACATCTTTGTCTTGGAGGAGGCAAATCCTCGTGCCCGATTTCACACCGGTCAAGCTAACCTGAAGTGCCCAGTGAGATCGGGTGGTTGTGGAATGTGCCTTGAGAGGGGTCCATTATCATCCCCTTTCCCACGTCCACCTTCGGCCTTTGATCAAGTAGAGTATGGTGCATGGGGTTTCTTTACACCGCAAACACATATATGCGTGGTGTAAAACAACGAAAAGGCAACAAAATGGAATATTATCTATATATATATGTTGGTGCGACATGTAATTACCGTGGACGACGTCGAGCTCAGCCAAAGACGAAGGCCCACCTAAGCGCTTTGAGGCCGAGGGCGGGCTGCTATGGCGGGAGCGGCTGCGAGAGGAGGCCGGTTGCTTGAGCAAGTGATGGTGCGATGGTGTTGTTGTTCATGGAGTTGCTTTCGCGGCAAACGGGCATCGGAAATCATGTACCGTCTTATGCGGATTTTCCTTCGCCCGATTGATGATAACTGGAACCAAGTTAGTAGCGAAATCATTTACTGCGGCGATTACAGCTGCATTAACTTTTCTTGTAGCAACTCATATTTGTCCTCGGCTGCTTTTTTCGCGTCCTCAAGCTGCTTTTTCTCGACCGCAAGCTTCACCTTTGCATCGATGTCTGCTGACTAAACTTCTTTTTACGCTTCTTGGCCTCTGGGCGTCGTTGTAAAACACCTTCCACGTGGCGCCGTCTCGGCGCCGTGCACCACGACTCATATTGCGGCGCTGGTCCAGCGGGAGTCCCTTAAGTTCGTTCAAGGCCGGTTGAGAGGGTGTCCCACTTGGGCCTCATCGAATAGGGCTTTCGGTGCAAGCGGTGTTGCTTTCGATAGTCTAATCAATTTCCTCGTGATCTTGTCCGTGTAAAAACCTTTTCTCCTTGTCCCACTTGTGGCGGGCCACGATGAAGTCATGCTCCAAGGGGTTGGTGAACTTCAGCGAAGGGGTGCAGGAGACCCGGCTCACTACTAGGAAAAGGGCTATAGATAGGATTGATTCTAATGGCGCACTGACATGTGGTGCGCCATTGCTATATACTAATGGCGCACCATATGTTGATGCGCCATTAGTTTCAAACTACTAATGGCGCACCACATCCCACAGTGCGCCATTAGTAAAAAATTTTTAATTTTTCAAAACTTCTAATGGCGCACCATGGGTGTGGTGCGCCATTACTAGTTTTAACTAGTAATGGCGCACCACACCCACCGTCTTGCCATTAGAAGTTTTGAAAAATAAGTAAAAAAAATTATAAAAAATTTTATAAAATTTTTGTTAGTAATGGCGCACCGGTTGACAGTGCGCCATTACTAGTTTTACTACTAATGGCGCACCACCCCACGGTGCGCCATTAGTAGTTTGCCCAGCTTCCACCGAATGCACCCCCCCCTGTGGACCTCCTTTTCAGTTTTAAAAAAAATTAAAAAAAATGATAAAAATGTCAAAAAAATAAAAGAAAATAAGTTTTCCATGTGATATGTGGTCTAGTTGTTGGGAAAATTTACAAATATAAATTTCGACTTTATTTGTAAAATCTCTCTGAAAATTTGTAAAATGGGCATAACTTTTGCATACGAACTCGGATTAAAAAGTTTTATATATGAAAAATCATCTACTCGAAAAGTTACATCCGAATTTAAACATTTTTAAAATCCATTAAACATTTTATATATGGGAACCCCGTTAAACATTTTTAAAATCCTCAAAAGCCTAACAGAAAAAAAATTACGGGGCTTTTAAGATCTGGAGGCAAAAAAATTCAAAAAAAAAATTAGTTTTTTTTAGTTTTTGTTAAATCTGGTCAAACTATGGTCAAACTAATTATTCAAGAATATTAGTGTGTTAATAAATAATTATTTTAGTTTTTTTGAATTTTGGTCAAATCTGGTCAAACTATGGTCAAACTGTGGTCAAATCTGGTCAAACTATGGTCAAATCTGGTCAAACTGTGTGCGAACTAATTATTCAAGAAATATTAGTGTTACTAATTTTTTAGAACAATAGTTTCAAACCGAAACAGTGAAATGTGTCAGTACATGCTCAAGCTAAATTCCTGAGGTTAATAGGATTGACATCTTACTATTGTCAGGAAAACAACAAGTGCAGACTTGGAAGCGAGGGAGAATAGAACCCGGAAGTTAAGCGTGCTCAGGCTGGAGTAGTGAGAGGATGGGTGACCTTTGGGAAGTTTGACTATGGAGTGCGATTTGACCTGAGATTAAGCATATTGACTCGAGATTAAGCCATAGTGACTGAGATTAAGAAAAAACAAAAAAATTGGAAATTTTGAAAAAAAATTTAAAAAAATCCTGCAAAAAACTTTGAAAAAAATTATTACTAATGGCGCACTCCTATGTAGTGCGCCATTAGAATCTCAGATTCTAATAGCGCTGCAGTGCGCCATTAAAATAATTCTAGTGGCGTGATGCTAATGGCGCACGGTAGTGCGCCATTAGTAAACAAAACCGTGCGCCATTAGAAGGCTTTTTCCTAGTAGTGGCTTCACGTTCGCGTCCTCCTTATCCCATATGGGCTTTTTACCGAGGTAGCCACGGCTTCCGGCGATGCTTCCCGTGTTCGGGCTGAAGGCTTTTGAATTTCGCAGCCTTAGCCTTGGCTGCCTCGGTAGCATAAGTGTCCTTGAACTTTTCGAACTCCTCTTCCGTAAGTGTCGGATTTTCCTCCAGATTCTTGGACGGGGTTCATCAGCCTCAATAGCTCGTTTCACCCTCCCTTTCCGAGGCCAAATCATTGCTAAACATGCCCATGGCGTGATTGTTAATCTTTTTCATCTTGAGATCATCCCACGGTTGTTCTATGTTATCATCGGTCGGGAACTTGAATCTCTTGTGCAACCGTTAGGAGCAATGCGTCAAATGTTCTTTACTCCTTAAGTCATCAATGCGTTGATGCTCGCGCATTCTCGTAGGATGCATCCTACTTGGTTCCCATAGCACTTGCGAGGTTCTTCCGGCTCTAACGGCTCAAACTTGCAGTGCCATCTTTGTGATCACAAGTCGTCCAATCCCTAGTTTGTTAGGTTTTCGTATCCTCTGCTTCTTATGCTTCCTCTTTTCGGTATCGGCATCGGGGCGGTACCTTCCCTTGATACCTTCCCCACGGTCTCGGCGCCGCCATCGGTCTTGGCGCCGTCGATGTCGATGTCGGCGTCGATACCATCATCGAGGCCGACCTGCAAACCTTTCTTAGCGATCAAATAGTCGAGGTACTCTTGTTCACCATCATAATCCATCTAAATGCGCATCTTGGTCAGAAGGCCCAGTTTCTTCGTTGTTCGACATGTTTCCTATGATTAAGTGGCCTCATTTATTTCTAAAAGTATGAATAAATGAGAAATGACGTAAAAAGAAATCTATGTGCCAGCACTCGATATGCCAACTATGTAGCACAAATCATGCCTTTATTCACGGGAAATTTCGGCATGACCTTTGCTAAAAAATGGACATATCGAGCGCCTGAAATTCACCAAAGCGAAATGAATCAACATTTCGCGTAACATAGGCCACTCGGATCATTTTCCAAACATGACATGTCCAAAACATGACATATGCACCACATGTCAGTTCAAATTTCCATATAAATTCAGCTAATTTTGAAACCTAGCTAAATTCATAACTAAATAGATAACCTAATTAATTAACATGAAGAACCCTAGCAGAGAGGGGGTGTTCTGAGAGAGTGCAGAGGCGAGGAGGGAGGCGAGGGCCGACGGGTCGGGGCGAGCGCCGTGGTCGAGGCGGCCTTGGCCGGCCGGGCGAGGCGGCTGGGTCGGGGCGAGCGGCGTGGTGGTCGAGCGGCTGGGTCGGGCGCGGCGCGTGGTCGAGCGCGCCAAGTCGGGGTCGAGGGCAGACGAGGCGGCGCGAGGCTAAGCGCCCGGCGCCGACGGAGTCGGCGCGCCTTGGGGGCGGGTCGGTAGCGGCGGAGCGACGGGGCGGAGAGAGTGGGGATTTGGGGAAATGTGGCGGGATGAAGCTGGGCGAGTGAGAATTTTGGGTTAAGTGGACGTAGCAGTAGCGCGTTATGTCGAAACGCGCTACTACTATGATTTGTAGCTGCAGCGCTTTATGTGAAACACGCTACTACTATGGTGCGTAACGACAGCGGTTTATAAGAAACACGCTACTACTATGGTCTGTAGCAGCAGCGGTTTTGTGGAAACGCGCTGCTACTGCCGTCGCTACTGCCAGTTTTCATTTTTCTTTCCTTTATTTTATCCCACTTTTATTTCCGAGGCGTTGAGCGAAGGGAGGCGATATATATTGCATCATTTGACGCTTAAATATGTATGCAAAATAGGAACATATATATTACACATCATATGGCTAAGTGTGTATACAAAATAGGAACATATATATATTACACATCATTGGACCCATAACATACGTTTCCTCAGTGCTGACGTTTTTGTTTTTGAGTCAGCTTCTTTCCCTTCTTGTTCGTCGAAGAATAATTGAGCCCCTCATTGTGACTTTGCCTTTTCCATGGAGTACGATTTTTCTTAGGTAATGTAGTATTGATTCTTCTTTTGACGTATACTTCATCATCATCGTCATCTTCCCACATTGGGTTGCCGTACTGATCATAGTCTTCCTCGTTGGCGACTCCATCCATTCAATGATATTCCTTTTGCCTCTCCTCCGACAACACGGCTGGGATTGCGGGTCAGTTATGAAGAAGCATTGTGTCACGTGCTTAGCGTGTACCCATGGCTCGTTTTTTGCGATAGCGTTAATGATGGCGCTCTTGGCGTCGGGTATAGTCATGGTAGTGAACATCCGGCTTTCTCTTTTGACATTCTTAGCCCATCGACACGGAACATCGTGCGTGTTGTGCAGTCGAGTAGTCAAGCTCCCAGATCTCCTCGACCCTTCCATAAAATCGTTCGGTTGTGCGTTGTCGCTGCCGGTCATGCATTCCATCGTCACCCCGAGTTACGATCATCCTTGTCCATATCTTTTGCCTCCGTGTAGAACGTGTATCCGTTGATATCATATGCCCGATAGGTTCGAGGTTGGGCGAGGGCCATGTGCTAAGGCGTATATGAGCAATCCGTCCTTAGAGCCCTCCTCCGGGATTAGCAATAATATGCTCTTTGAACCAATGCGGAAAGTGGAGTTGTGCTCTCTAGTAACCGGCGTCCGTCCTGCATACCCCCGTCACGATACTTCTTTGCGATAATTTCTTTGTGCGGTGCCACGAAGGATCTACCTCGTCTAGGTGTTGTAGCACTACCAAGTTTGCTCTGTCAAAATTGCTGCGTCGATCTGAGTATGCCACGTGCGATTCCTGCAACCATTACGATGACCATCTCCTTGAGCCTCCCATCGTGCTTGTTAGCGGGCAAACCAACACTAACACCCGGCGGCTGGTCTGCGCCATATAGAAAATTCTCACGAAAAGAAGCACTCTTGTGCCAAATAGCCAGGACGATGCTTCCATCCGGACGGGACATATTCTGAAACGAATCCTTTGATGATCCCATTCATCCTCTCAAAGCGGCATCATGTTGTGCGGGAATGACGGCCCCAGTCTATTATGTCATCCACAATATGGACACACGGATGCACCATCACGTCGAAGAACGCGGGCGGAAGTACATCTCAAGCTCATTCAAGATCTGCGATCTCTTCTTGTAGCCTTTGGAGCTGCTTCACACTGATCGACTTTCGAGAGATGGCGTCAAAAAGTTGCGAGACCAATAAGCGTGTCACGGACGTGCTTGTCCATTATCCCTCTAAGGGCAACAGTAGTATCTGCGTCATCATCACATGACAGTCATGAGACTTCATCCCGCTGAACCTTTTCTTGTCCGTGTCTAGATATCGCTTATCTTGCCACGATGCTTGGAACTAACTTTCACTCCCGTAAGGCACTTAAAGAATTGATTGATCTCAGCGACTTAAGGTGAAGCAAGAGGGGGGCAATAATCTTCTTTCTTTAATTTCTTGCCCTTCTTCTCCGTGCCTCTGTCTCCGTCTCTGTCTCATCGACATTTTACGGGCGGCATGTGCGAATCTTCCCTGATTTTCAAATCTTGCAAGTCTTTTCTTGCCTTCGGCCCATCCTTGGTCTTATCCGGCATGTTCATCAGTGTTGCGAGCAAGCTCTCAAGGACATTCTTACAGATATGCATTTGAACTAGGCAATGAGGTGTATCGAGTTTGTGCCAGTACTCCAAGTCCCAGAACACAGACCTCGTCTTCCATACCTTCAGCAGCGGCTCTGGCGCCTTTCTCATCGTCTTTCCCGGCGCGGGGCACTCATTCCAGTTTTTCAACAGCTCATCGATTTCGGCACCGCTCCGCTTATGTGGAGGTCCTCGATGCTCAGCGTGACCATTGAATAGATCTCCACGGTTTCTCCACGGGTCGTCCTGTTCAAGCCATCTTCGATGCCCCATGTACACGATTTTCCCAGACCAGCCATCTTTCCTTGACGTTAGCTGCTGAGACGTTGTATCATCCATGCACCGTGCATCCGCAATATCCATGGCACACCGGCCTGCCACATATCCGTAATCGAGATAGTCCTGCCTTTATCGTGATCAGCAGCTCTCATGTTGAAATACTCACCTTCTTTGGCGTCCCATGTCTTGGCGGTGTTTTCCATAACGTGTCTAACTCCTCTTGAAGTAGCCCCGATACAAATTAATATTATTTCCTGGTTGTTTTGGCCCTTGAATAAGCATGCTCATGTGAATGTACTTGATTTCATGCACAACCAGGGGGAGGTTGTACATCCATACAAACACGGGCCATGTACTATGGTTGGTGTTACGGTTTCCAAACAGTTCATGCCATCGGTACACGCACCGAGCACGATGTTCCTTGCATCACATTCAAAATACCGATAGAAGCTGTTCAACGCTCTCCATGGCTTCCATCCTTCACGTGTCTCACCGGATCATCTCCATCGCGGGCTTCTTCCTCTCCGCGTGCGGCGCATTAGCTTTGCTTCCTTGGGATCTACAAAATACCTCAGAGGCGGGGAGTGATCGGTAATTACCATACAAGTTTACGGGGACATTTCTTCCGGCCTTCTTGTATCGAGAAGCATTGCACACCGGACAGCTTGTTTTTTCCGTGCTCCTTCCGATAAATTATGCAATCGTTGATGCATGCATGGTATCTAACGTGTGGCAGATCAAGAGGGCACACGATCTTCTTGGCCTCATCAACACTAGTAGGACATAGATTACCCATGGAACAACATCCTTTAGGTACTTGAGATGCTCATCGAGGCTAGTGTCGATCCATTTGTTTTTAGCCTTCGTCTTGAGGAGTTGGGCGTGAAACTCAACGGGTCACCTCAGATTGCAACCATCATACAATGGAGTGTTCGAGTCTACCACCAGTTGCTCCAGCTTAGCCTCCTCTCTAGAAGCAGCTCTCTTAGTACTCGTCTCCTTGCGAAGCAATGCTTGAACATGAGGGTCCCGCACAATTGAACTTAGTACCGACGAACTCTGCTGCGTGGATTCCATGTCGTTCTCTCCGCCGCCATGTCCAGCCCCTTCTCCTCCGCCATGTCCGGCCCCTTCTCCGCCGCCATGTCCGGCCTCTTCCCCGCTGCCATTATCGATCATCTCTTCGTCTTGCCCCGTGTCATCATTTCCTGCCCCGTCGGCATCCTCAACATCGTCATCCTCATCTTCAATTATCCACCTAGTATAGCCATCCATGAAACCAGTCATGAGCAGGTGCGCTTGACACGACCATCGTCATGGGGTCGAGCCAAACTATTCCTTTGCATTTTCGACACGGACATAAAACCTCTGTCCGGTTATTTTCTTTCATGTCTTGCATCGCCGACCGCAACCACCTGTCCACCATCGTTCCACTGACCATCGTCAACTCTGCACGGTAATAATAAAAAAATTGATTGTAAAAATGCATGCATGCATCAAAGTCATAAAAAATTTGGCATGACCTTCCTAAAAATAGGACATATATGGATCTAGAGTTTGCCGGAATTAGCGAAGCGAAATAAATCGACATTTCGACAAAACATAGGCAACTCAAAAGCACAATTTACAAGGCGTCAACTCATGCCACACACACAATTTCCACAAACATATCACACACACATAAACACATTTCCATTTTGAAAAGCATGAAAGTTTCATCACCTCTATCTTGATGGCGAAGATGATGTTGTAGGGAGATCAAAAGTGCACAAATTAAGCTCTTCTTGACAAAGATAGATCTAGTTAGGGGCAAATAGGTCACTTAACTAAATCCTACATCTACCTAGCTACCTAATTTGGAAGGAGACAACTTCCACTAGTGGAGGGGAAGGAAAAGAGAAAGGAGATGCATTAATGGAGGTGGTGTAGTTATGTAGGAGTAATGAAGAGAGAGAAGGTGGATAGAGAAGAGAGAGAGTAATGGGGAGAAGTATTGAGAAGAAGAAGAGTGAGAGTGGGAGCATGTGGTGGAGGGAAGAGAGGAGAGGGGAGGTAGGGGAAGGGAAAAAAGTGAGAGTGGGAGCATGTGGTGGAGGGAAGAGAGGAGAGGGGAGGTAGGGGAAGGGAAAAAAAAGCAAGGGGAGGGAGGGACGGGTTGGGGGTTGGTGGGGTTAGCATGAGCACTGTGAGAAACAGCTGCTGCTAAGAACTTAGCAACAACAGCTTTTAGGTAAGGCGCTACATGCTAATCGGGACAAAAATTGCGGCAATTTGAAACTTACCAGCAGCGATCTCGAGAAACCGCGCTACTACTATGCATTAGCGATGGCGCTGTTTCGTGACCGCCATCGCTACTTAGAGTTGGGGAACACCGCGGTCGATATTTGTAGCAGCGTTTCGTCGGCGGCGCTCTTGCTAAATATTTAGCAGCAGCGAGTTTACATAACACGCGCTACAACTACTTACCAGCAGCGCTCTATTTTGAACCGCGCTGCTGCTAAGATTCTGTGTATAGGCTTTTCCCTAGTAGTGACCACTCGCCTTTTGGCGACATGCTGAACTCGTTAAAAACTCTCTCTTTGACAAAAAATTCCGGGCCGAACTATGTCCGACTGGAGTGGGAAGCAGGCGACGGGAAATTCGTTACCCACCCACCACCCATTTAATAGCCACGGTTGATGATTTAACCGACGTGCTTGACCTTGACTCTGAAGGCATCGATGGTATGGACGATGATGCAGGAGAAGATTTAGAATCTATGGGGTGCCGGACTTCCACCTCGTCACACAACATATACATGGTGGGCACTCCCAAGGAGGACGATGGCGACAACCCGGAAGATAAAACCCCCGGGAAAAAGCCAAAGCGACGGTGCAGACGTCGCTCCAAGTCCAGCAACAGTAAAAATAGCAGCAAGAGCGCCAGAAGGATCGATACTCCGGTCAACCCCGAAGGCAATAACGACCATACGGAACCAGCGATGGAGCAAGATGAGCCAGGTCACGCCGAACGCAGTTCAAAGCAGATGCACGATGACAATGATCTGGAAGGACGAGTTCATCAAACCGGCCCAGTACAAGAAGACAATCTGGACGATGATGCATTCATCATTTCGGAAGAACGCGTGGAACGAGATAACCTCCATAGAAAGCTTATGGCCACAGCGAGAAGTCTGAAGAAGCAGAAGCAACGGCTCAAGGCCACGCAGGAAACGCTCAATCGCAGATGGAATAAAGTGCTAGACACTGAAGAAAGATATGGTGACGATCGCCATACAAAGAGCTATCCAAAACGCAAGCTACTGCCAGAATTCGACGACGAGACCGTTCCACCAAAGAGTAACACGACCAAGAGGCCAGACGTACCACTTCATAACCGCAACAAAGCGGCTACTGACGCCGCACACAATCTACGTGAGCACCTGGATAAGAAAACAAGCGCAGCTAGGTCCATCTACGGATCTAAAGAACACCCCCGGTGAAGGACTGTGGTCATCAAAATGATTATACCAATCAAATACCAGTTCGGAATAAACGCCGGACACAACAATAGCCGATGACATGCCACAGCACGTCCAGATACAGAGGGGCTGCTCACCCCCTGTGCTTTACCGAAGAAGTATTGGACCATGAATTCCCATAGGGCTTTAAACCTGTGAACATAGAGGCATACGATGGAACGACAGACCCAGGGCTCTTGATCGAGGACTTTATCCTGCATATACATATGGCTCGTGGGGATGACCTCCACGCCATCAAATACCTTCCCTCAAACTAAAGGGACCAGCTCGACACTGGTTGAAAAGCCTCCCCGAAAATTCAATTGGGAGTTGGGAGGAACTCGATGATGCTTTCAGGGCCAATTTTCAAGGGACTTATGTCCGGCCTCCGGATGCTCACGACTTAAGTCATATAATCCAACAGCTCGGAGAGTCCGCCCGCAAGCTTTGGAACAGATTCCTAACTAAAAAGAATCAAGTTGTCGATTTTTCGGATGCCGAAGCCTTAGCGGCATTCAAACACAGCATCTGCGACGAGTGGCTCGCCAGACACCTCGGCCAAGAAAAGCCAAGGACAATGGCAGCCCTAACAAGTCTTATGACCTGATTTTGCATGGGTGAAGATAGCTGGCTAGCCCATAAAGGCACCAGCTACCCTAGCACATCCGAAATAAGGGATGGCAACGGAAAGCCACGACATAATAAAAACAAATGCCAAAATAAGGAAGAGAGCCCGGATAACACAACGGTTAATGCCGGATTCAGGGGCTCTCGACCTAATCAGGAAAATAAGCCATCTAAAGGTAGTAAAGAGGGACCGTCCGGTCTGAACAGAGTATGCCAAATTCATGGCACCCCTGACAAACCTGCGAACCACACGCACAGAGAGTGCTGGGTCTTCAAACAGGCCGGCAAACTAAATGCCGAACACAAGGGAAGGGAAACACCATGTGAAGACGAGGTTGAACCTCGCCAACCGAACACTGGGGGACAGAAAAAATTCCCGCCAGAGGTTAAAATAGTGAATATGACCCACGCGACTCGCACATCCATGAGAAGGCACGAACATGCGCATAGAGACGCGCGCGATATAAAGCCCATCGTTCCCACACCTAACTACTGGATGTCTTATCCGATCACCTTTGATCACTGGGACGGCCGAACTAGTATTCGGCGCGAAGGATCAGAGGCCATGGTGCTTGACCCAATAATCGACGGATACCATCCCACCCACATCCTCATGGACGGCGGCAGCAGTCTCAATCTAATATATGAGGACACCGTCCGCAGGATGGGGATAGACCCATCCAGAATTAGTTAAATTAACACCACCTTTAAAGGGGTGATACCAGGCCTTGAAGCCTACAGCAGGGGCTCCATCGTACTGGAGGTAACATTCGGCTCTCCAGGCAACTCTAGAAGCGAAGAACTACTCTTCATCATCGCACCCTTCCAAAGCGACTATCATGCATTGCTTGGAAGAACGGCCTTTGCCCGCTTCAACGCATTGCTGCACTATGGCCACCTTACACTCAAGATGCCCGGTCCACGTGGCGTCATCACCGTTAGCAGAATCACAGAGCGCTCCTCACGTGCAGAGGAACACGCGACGGCCCTGGCGGCTGGACTATAAGCGGCCTCCAATATCAGAAAACATGACTGGTCATTAAGACCACAGACATGGTTGGACGAGTCCGGTAGCCCGGACAAAATTGAACCAGGGCACCGTATATGTAATCCCATAGAGGACACCAGGGGCTATAAATATTAAATAAAGCCCCACACTTGGCTCAACTCTATTAGCAGGTCAACATCTTACACTTTTATTATCCATCGCATACTTACGTTGTACTCTCCTACAAGTTCTCTCTTTAATAGACAACGTTCGCGCGATACCCTTCCAGGATACAGCACAACGGAGACAAAGGCGCAGACGTGCAGCAGGGGGCCGCTCAACATGTTTCTTTTTAGATTAGGCCCCTGTGTAAACCTCTTCTATTGCCTCTTGTTGTTTAACCATCCCACGGGTTCCATACCCATAGAGGATACTGTCGTTATGGGCATTTCGCCACGACAGACTTACGCACGTACCTGAAAACACAGGGTTTATAATGAATGGGCATTCTTGAGCCCATCATCTGTTATAAAGTCCCAATACCTTCGGGAGTGTTTGGCGTCACGAGTTTGGCCTTATATGCATCAGCTCCGAATCATCTCTTTGGTCAAATGTTGGGTTTGCCCGGCTCTTGGGTTTGCCGCCTTATGTTCCGTTATTATCGACTAAGGTGGCCAAAGGAGAACTACTGCGATTGTGCCCTGGTTATTCCGGATGAGCACCTCAGTAGAGAAAGCCGAAAACTGACTGTCATGATACAACGAGAGACTGATCAACCACTCGAAGACTCACCGGAATCTTTAGGATTCCTCCGCATTAACGAAGGGCCGTTTCTCGGTCATGTACATACGCGCCCGTATTCGGATGCACGCGAAGGTACCAGGGGCTACATAGTAGCCCCAACTTTAGACTCCCATGGCTAAGCGAAAGTGTTACAGCTATATAGTCCGGTTGCCTAGTTCGACGTGCGATCACCTCCTTAATGGACCAAGACGTTGGATCAAGTGTGATTAAGCATATTTTTCGCAAACACCCCCGCATTGTATGCGTGGGGGCTGAAGCCAACAACTGCTAACTTTCGGATTACATATCTATATATATAAACGACCGCACAGGGGACACAATCATATTTTCAGGCAAACAGTATAAATATTGCCTCATAATCAAAATATACATTGTTTTTACAATGATTCGATTCATCACTCGAACAAGACATTCTTCGAGCACTGTGCCTCTATTAGGGGGGCCCCTTCTGTGACCTGCGCCAAGTAGTGCTCGGCCGGATATTGGCCCCCCGCCGGATCCTGGGTCACTATAATGGTGGCCTCCATATCCGTCCAATAGGCTTTAATGCGGGCAAGGGCCATCCGCGCACCCTCTATGCACGCCGACCTTCTCATGGCGTCGATCCGAGGCATGGCCTCAAGGAATTGCTGCACCAAACCAAAGTAACTGTCCGGCTTAGGCCCCTTCGGCCAAAGATGGTCTATTACAGACCGCATTGCAAGCCCGGACAGCCTATGAAGCTCCGCTATAGCAGCCATCTTGTCACTTAACGGCAGCGGGCGAGTGGGAGCATTGAATTGCGACCAGAAAAGCTTATCCAATTCCTTACCACCCTGATCATCAAAGAACTTGGCAGCATCAGCTGTACTCTTCGCCAAATCCGCATACGCATCCGTAGGACTCCAGCGTCCATCCAGGGGAGCGTACTTCGGATAGACAAACTTCGTCCGCAGCAAGTAGGAGCCCCCAGCCGCGATTTTACCTGCCTGTTGAAGCTCCTCCCGTGCACCCCTGATCTCGGTCTGTATTTCCTTGGTGGCATTAAGCGCCTTGTCCAGATCAGGCAAACTATCCTTATGCTCCTTCTTCAGGAGCTCACACTGGTCAGCGGCATTTTTTAACTCAACAGCCATTTCGGCTATCTTTTCCTTGCTTCGGTGAGGAGCAGCCTGTTCGGCTCTCAATTCCATGGCCACCTTTAGGGCAGCCGCATTGCTCACCCGAGCTTGTTCCTTGGCTTGAGCAAGCTCCACCCTCATGCCCTCCACGGCAGCAGCACCATCTGCAGTCCGAACATATTGCATTAATATCATGCCGCCTTCATATTTCCCTATACAAAGGAAGGCAGAGCACATACCTTGTGATTTATCCAGCCGCTCGTTCACAAGCGTGATATCGGCATCAATCAATCCAATCTGCCTTGTTAGTTCGGCAACTTCAACGGACTGGTCGGCGGCCGGACCCACAGGTACCTGCACGTATTTACAATGCAATCATTGATTTATGATCCCCCGTTTTCCGCCTAGGGCAGGCAACCAGAGTCTCAGGAGCTACTATCTATATGGAGCACACCTAGCACGTGCCTCACAACTAAAGAAATAGTGTATTCTTCACTACATACCTCAAAGCCTCTGAGCAGGCTTGTAAATGCTTCATTCAAACCACTCGTAGCGGACGAAATCTTCTTGAGCACCTCGCCCATCAATGAGCGGTGCTCCTCCGAGAGCGCAACTCGCTCCAGTAGGCCAGTCAGTACGTCCGGCAGGACATTGAACTATGCCGGACCCTTCCCATCGCCCCTCGTGTGAGCCAAACGCTCCGGACTCAGGGCGGCTGACGTATTGGCTTCTGGCTTCGGCAGATCCGGACTCCTCCATGACGACACCTTTGTGTCGCCCGCTTCATGAGTCGGAGAGGCCGGTGGGGTCTCACTCTCCATCATCTCCGGAGGAAGGTCCCCCGAAGACGAACCCTATTGAGAAGAGCTGCTAGCCGGACTGCAAAAAGTCAAATCCTGGTTATTGATCTAGGAGAAACACAGTACCTTCAAATTGTAGATTGACTTACAGCTCGGTGGAGGGCTGGCCCGTTGGTGGGCATGACGTGGTGAGGGTGCCCGTCGGGGCAGGGGCCCCTGGGGATACCTTTTCCCCTGGTTTGGGCATCTCCGCCTCCAAGTCTTCGGAGGCAGCCCTCTTCTTCCCGTGCGGGGAGGAGGCCTTAGCCTCCCTTTCCCGACTATCCTCCTTAGGGGAGGTAACAATTCCCCCGGTTCGGATGCCTAGCGTGTGGAGTTCGGTTTCTTCGTTCTTCCCCTTGTCCTTCCCTGAGGGCATTCTGCTGAGTACCCGGTCAAGCATCTTGGCCATGGTGGGACCAGGCGAGCCTTCGGGAAGTGGCGCCAGACACCTGATTCTCTCCGCCTTGCTAAGCCATTCCTGGCCACGGATGATTTTCAGAATAAACAATTATGACAGATACAAAACAAGGTGTCCGGTATCAAGGTTACTTACTTGGGTACCCGGGCGATTGCAGCTTAGGCCTGCATCCTCGATGGTGTCTGGACACTCTACTTTCGGTCTGAAGAACAATATGCACATCCCTTCGAGTTTCAAACCGAAGAAGTGCTTAACAGTCCACGGACCCTCTGGATTAAACTCCCACATCCGGAGAGGCCGGCGTTGACACAGAAACATCCGTCGGATTAACATCACTTGCATTATGCTAACAAGATTTATGTCCCTCTCAAGAAGCACCCGAATACGGCTCTGCAGTACTGGTACATCGCCAGCGGGCCCCCAATTCCGTCCTACATCAGTCCAAGATGCTAGTTGTGATGGAGGGCCCGAGCGGAACTCGGGGGCGGCCACCCACTTTGTGCCTCTGGGAGCCGTGACATAAAACCACCTCCGTTGCCATACATCGGATACTTCTGGGAAAGAACCCTCTGGCCATGGGGCATCAGCACCTCCGCACTCCGCATGTTGCCCCTCGATCATCTTCGGCTTCACATTGAAGGTCTTAAGCCATAAGCCAAAGTGTGGGGTGACATGGAGGAAGGCCTCGCACACTATAATGAACGACGAGATATGGAGGATGGCGTCCAGAGCCAGATCATGAAAATCCAACCTATAATAAAACATGAGCCCCCTCACAAAAGGATCGAGGGTCAGGCCCAAACCACGAAGGAAGTGAGGAACAAACACAATGCACTCATTGGGCTCTGGTGTAGGGATGACCTGTCCTGGAGCGGGAAGCCTGTGCCGGATGTTGGCAGTCAGATATCCGACCTCCCTAAGATTCACAATGTCTTCCTCTTGGATCGAGGAGGCCACCCACCAACCTTGAAGGTTGGATCCGGACATATTGGAGGATTTGGGGTGTTTGGGCTTAGGTCTTGGGCGTTGGAGCTCGAGGTGCGAGGGAGGTGGAAAAGAGGCATAGGCCTCGACCCCTTTATAAAGGGGATGAATATCAAGAATCCTCAGCTTGACCGCTTGAGGCTTATCTAAAACACACGGAGTTATACCAACGGTCATCGTGGGGTCATGCACACCCATATTAATGGAAAATCCCATAATAGGAGGAACACAATCTCTACCTTGACGGGACGTGCCAAGAAAACCGCCTCGCAACGCGAGTCAAGGTGGGGCAAGAAACGTCGGTTCGTGTTGGACCAGGCCACGATGCAAGGGCAGGATGTACGAAGATGGCCAGCGGATCAAATTTATGCTATGTTCCCTACAATGGTATGTGAAGATCATCTTGCAGATCCGAACACAGTTTGAGTGTTCGATAATTACTTTGGAGTATTCGGAGATGGAACCCACCCTGCAATGCCGAAGACAAGACTGCGCGCCAGACTCATCGTTATTGAAGCCTGGTTCAGGGGCTACTAAGGGAGTCCTGGATAAGGGGGTATCCGGACAGCCAGACTATATACATCGTCCGGACTATTGAAGCGTGAAGATACAAGACTCAAGACTTCGGCCCGTGTCCAGATGGGACTCTCCTTGGCATGGAAGGCAAGCTTGGCGATCCAGATATTGTGTTTCCTTCCTTGCAACCGACTCCATGTAAACCCTAGCCCTCTCCGGTGTCTATATAAACCGGAGAGGTTGGTCCTTAGAAGGCCGATCACAATTACAATCATACCATCATAGGCTAGCTCTTAGGGTTTAGCCTCTACAATCTCGTGGTAGATCTACTCTTGTACTACCCATATCTGCAATATTAATCAAGCAGGAAGTAGGGTTTTACCTCCATCGAGAGGGCCCGAACCTGGGTAAACATCTGTGTCCCTTGCTTCCTGTTACCATCAGCCTAGACGCACAGATCGGGACCCCCTATCCGAGATCCATCGGTTTTGACACCGACAACAGCCCCCGGCGATCTTGGCTTGCCGCGGAAGGATCCTTGTTCTTGCAGCCCCCAGCAACTCTGGCTTGCCGGGGCCCGGGCGCCGGTTCGTTTCTTTTCTTTCAGGATAGCTCGGCAAGAATACTTACGTGCCCTGCGAACCAAAGAAAGACAGAAAAGAACAGAGAGAAGTGCTCTCGACCTCTAAGCTAGGGGTTAGCCGCCGCTAAGCACTATCAAGCCTAACCGAGGAAGAGACTCAACCTAGCATGCATGCTATAACTTAGGGCGCCCGCGCTTCATTTATTTATGCTCAGGGTCTGTGCCTGGCTTTGTACAAAGGGTTACATGCCTTGCTGGCAAGGCTTGTACAAAAGGGTGGCTTGCCGGGAGGCCCGGCAGCCGCGCCTTATGGGTAAAAGTTGCGAAGATGCTCGATGTTCCATGAGCTGCTCACTGTAATGGCATCTTCGGTCTCCAGCCGGACTGCGCCAGGCCTGGTGACTCGCGTTACCCGATAAGGGCCTTCCCACTTTGGCATCAACTTGTTGGAATTTTTGGCCGACTGAACGTGCTAAAGAATAAGGTCGCCTTCCTCAAGGCTCTGGGCATGAACCTTGCGGCTATGGTAGCGGCGCAAAGCTTGCTGGTAGCATGCTGCTCTCACAACCACCCGGAGACGATCTTCCTCAAGGACCATTGCATCATCTTGCCGCAATTGCTCTTGCTCAAGCTCATCATAAGAGAGCACTCAAGGTGACCCGTATATGAGTTCCATGGGGAGAACTGCCTCTGCCCTGTAAACCAGGGCAAAGGGTGTCTGGCCGATGGCTCGATTTGGCGTCGTTTTGATTGACCAAATAACCGCCGACAACTAATCAATCTAGTGCCTTCCACTCTTGCGCAGTTTGTCAAAAGTCTTCGTCCTTAAGCCTCGCAGGACTTCTGCATTCGCCCTCTCCGCTTGGCCATTGCTCCATGGATGTGCCATGGAAGCAAATCTAACTCTGTTGCCGAGATCTTCAACGTATTGCATGAAGGCGTGGCTCGTGAACTGTGTGCCGTTGTCAGTGATGATCCTGTTGGGTACCCCAAAACGGCACATTAGTCCCTTGAAGAACTTGATGGCTGACTGCGCTGTCACCTTCCTCACTGCTTCCACTTCCGGCCACTTTGTGAACTTGTCAATTGCGACGTACAAGTACTCAAAGCCCCCGACTGCATGGGGTAAAGGGTCCAAGATGTCGAGCACCTAGACCGAGAAGGGCCAGGAGAGAGGGATAGTTTGAAGGGCTTGAGCTTGTTGATGAAGCTTCTTTGAATGGAACTGGCACGCTTCACACTTGGTTACTAGTGCCGTCACATCCTGGAGGGCAGTGGGCCAGAAGAAACCTTGCCGGAAAGCCTTGCCGGCAAGGGCCCTCGACCCTATGTGGGAGCCACATATGCCTCCATGTATCTCTGCCAACAGCTTTAGTCCTTCCTCCTAGGATATGCATATCAATTTCACCCCATTCGACCTTCTCCTGTACAATACTCTATCAACGAATTGGTATAGAGCAGACCGACGGGCTATGCTTTCTGCCTCTTCTTGCTCCTTAGGAAGCTCCCCTTTTTGAAGGAATCGGATGGTGTGCTGTGCCCATGCCGGAGCCTGTGGCTCGACGGCAAGGACCCAAGGCATTTCTTCTGCTGCGGGAGCGGCTGGCTCCACGGCCATGACTTGAGGTCCTGCCGGAGTCAGTTGCCCTGCGGCAAGATCGGCGTCCACGACAACATCTTTGCCAGCGGCTCCGGGAACTCGGTGGGGAAGTACTTGCCGGGGCCTAGCTTCCTCCGCTTGCTCTGGCCGGTCAACGGCTCAACGGATGGTTGGGTTAACTGAAGCACAAAAGTACTTGGTTCCACAGGTAGCTTGAGGGCAGCGCGCTTTGACCGGTAGTCGGCAATGTCGTTCTCCGCTCGAGGGACATGTTCTGCTTGTATACCGTCAAAGCTCTCCTCCAGTTTCCTCACCTCATCTACGTAAGCTTCCATCAACAAGCTTTGATAATCTTTGTTGACCTGCCTGATGACGAGCTATGAATCACCCCTGACGATGAGCTTCTTAACTCCGAGGTCTGCCGCAATCCTGAGACCGGCAAGCAAACCATCATACTCGGCAGTGTTGTTGGTTGACATCTCCCGGGGGAATGCATCTAGACGACATACTTGACGTGCTCTCCGGTGGGTGCGACAACCAGCACACCAGCACCGGCGCCTTGCAGCGAGAAGGCACCATCAAAGTACATGATCCAGTTGCATCTCGCTTCCTTGCTGGGAGAGTACTCTCCTGTACCTCTTCGTCGGGCGTCGAGGTCCATTCCGCAACAAACTCCGCAAAGACTCTGCTCTGAATCGTCGAGGTGCTTTCAAACTTCAAACCGAAACTCGACAGCTCCAGGGCCCATTCCACGATCCTCCCTATTGCATCTGGGTTGTGTAGTATCCATTGCAATGGGAGGCGGGTGACTACCGTGATCTCATGCGCTTGGAAGTAGTGGCACAGCTTCCTCGAGGCCATAAGGAGGCCGAAGAGCATCTTTTGCACACCTGAGTACTTCGACCTAGCCCCCTGCAAGAGAGAGCTGACGAAGTACACTGGGTGCCGCACCGTTTTCTTTTTCTGCGCCTCTTCACCCGGTCGTGTGGGTCCTGTCGTGCCGGCGCCAGCCCCGGCCAGGGACTCGATCTTGCCGGGATAGAGCCCTACCGGAGAGGGTTTTGGTTTCCCTTCTATTGGCTCTACCGCTGTTGCTGGCTTTTCGTCGACCTCTCTCTGTGCCACTAGTGTGGCGCTAACCACTTGATTTGTTGCCGCTAAGTAAAGAAGCAATGGTTCTTGTGGTTTGGGCGCAACCAACACTGGGGTAGAAGAGAGGTATTTCTTCAAATCTTGCAGCGCTGTCTCGGCTTCTGGGGTCCACTCCACTGCCCTGCCTTCTTCAAGATCTTGAAGAAAGGTAGGGCACGCTCCGCAGACTTGGAGATAAACCGGCTCATGGCAGCAACGCAGCTAGTGAGCCGACGCACGTCCTTGATCCGCTTGGGTGCCTCAATCTGCTCGATGGCCTTGATCTTATCTGGGTTAGCTTCAATCCCGCGCTTGGAGACAAAGAACCCGACAAGCATGCCGGACGAGACGCCAAAGACACACTTCTCAGGGTTCAATTTCAGGTTGATCTTGCGCAGGTTCCGAATGTTTCCTCCAGATCTTGCACAAGCATTCCTCTGTCCTTTGTTTGGACCACTATGTCGTCCATATAAGCTTCCATATTTCTATGTAGCTGGGGTTCAAAACCAATTTGGACTGCTCTTGCAAAGGTCGAGCCAGCACTCTTCAACCCGAAAGGCATTCGTAAAAAGCAGTACGTACCACATGGGGTGATGAATGCTGTCTTTTCCTCGTCCTCTTTCTCCATGAAGATCTGGTGGTACCCCGAGTAGGCGTCAAGGAATGATAACAGGTCGCATCTAGCCGTGGAGTCAACAATATGGTCGATGCGCGGTAACGGGAAGGGATCCTTTGGAGAGGCCTTATTGATGTCTATGTAATCAATACATAGCCTCCACTTCCCATTTACCTTGTGCACCACTACCGGATTGGCCAACCACGTTGGATGGAGTACTCCCCTCACCAAGCCTGCCGCTTCTAGGTTTCTAATTTCTCTGAGATGAACTCTTGTCTTTCCAGGGCTTGCTTCCTGACCTTCTGTTTGACGGGCCGCGCATGAGGACAGACAGCAAGGTGGTGCTCAATCACCTCCCTGGGAACGCCGGGGATGTCGGAGGCTTGCCATTCAAACACATCGACATTCGCCCGCAGGAAGGTGACGAGCTCGCTTTCCTATTTGCCGTCAAGGGTGGAGCTTATGGGGAATGCTCCTCCTGTGCCATCCTCCTTGACGGGCACCTTCTTGGTCTCTGGCGGTGCAGCCCTGGACTTCTTGCTCTTGTCGGCGAAACTCTCTGGCACGTCCTCAACGGAAGCGCAACACCCCGAAGAGGTGCGCTTGCCGGAGTGGGTGCGAGGGATCTTGCCGGTCTTCTTCTCCTCCAGGGCTCCGTCGCCAGGAGCGGGTGCCTTAGCGGCAGCTGCTGCAACTGCTTCCCGGTAGACTTGATCGGCGCAGATCAGTGCATCTTTTTTGTCGGAGGGGACGGTGATGATGTTTGTCAGCCCGGGCATCTTCAGCATGTTATAGGCATAGTGTGAAGCCGCCATAAACTTGGCTAGCGTCGGGCGACTGAGGATCCTGTTGTAAGGCAAGGGGATCTCGGCCACGTCGAAGACAATCCTCTCCGTCCTGTGGTTCAGCTCGCCTCGAACGTCACGGGCAGCGTGATCTTCCCCTTCGGCTGGCTCCTCCCTAGGTTGACCCCTTGGAACGTACCTATCTCCTCGAGGTCTCCATCAGGGATCTGCAGCCTTGTGACCACAACGGGCAAGATTAAGTTCAGGCTGGCCCCGCCGTCAACCAACATCTTCGTCACCTTGAGGTTACGGATTGTTGGTGAAACCAACAACGGCAAACACCCGACTGTAGTGGTGCGGTCAGGGTGGTCCTCGGTGTCAAAGATGATGGGGGTGCTGGACCATTTCAGCGGCTTTCGTGCGTTGAATGATGGTTTCCACTGCCGCGACCTCATGCGCCCACTGCTCGAGTTGGCGGTGAGACGTATGTAGCAAGGCGCCACCATCGACGCACATGGCCTCTGTGGCTTTCTGAAACTCGTGGTCGCTGGACTCATCGTCCTCGTCATGATCATCGTCTTCCTGCTTCTTGTCGCGCCCCCGTGCGGGCCTCTCTTGCTGATTTTCCTTGTCGCGGCGGCCTCTTTGGCCGCCACGTTTCTTGTCGGATCCCTGGACACCATCCGGGCCTTTCTCCTTGTCCCTCTGCTCATACTCGGATTTCTACTTCTCAGCGAGCAGCTCTACCTGCCGGCAGTTTTGGAGATCATGGCCCTTGGTGCGGTGGATCTTGCAGTACTGCTTGTCGGAGCCTCCTGGCTTATCGGTAGCCGCCAAGGCCCGGCAAGCGTCACACCTGGCAACCTCCTTGCTGGGGTCGCTCGCCTTGGTCTTCTTGATGGTACCGGTGTCGTCGGATCCCTCAACGGCAAGCACGGCCTTGCCCTTGCGCTTCCTATTACGGCGTCGGCCTTTCTTTGGTGGGGTGGCGGTATCGCCAGTGGAGTCGGTTTCCGCACCGGCATCTTCGCCGGGGTACTTCCTTCCTTCCTCGGCACGAGCGCACCGATCGGCCAGAACATAGAGTTTGGCCACATCCTTAATCTTGTTCATCGCCAGTTCTTCAATGCATCTTGCGATTGTGCACGTTCTCGTGGAACGCACTGATCACGGCGGTGGGATGAACATCGGGGATGTTGTACTGCACCCGGCTGAACCTTTGGATGTACTTGCGCAGGTTTTCGATGTGTAAATCACTCACCTGGCCATGAGCTTGGTGACCTCCAGTAAAGGCACCAACGAACTCATGGCACAGATCCGCCCAAGAAGAGATGGAATCCACCGTCAAGTGCATCAACCAAGACATGACATTAGGCTTGAGTGCCAACAGGAAGTAGTTAGCAAGCACCTTATCATTGCGGGGCCCAACAGCTTGCATCGCGATGGTGTAGATGCTGAGGAACTCTGACGGGTGGGTCTTGCAATTGTACTTCTCGCCAACGTCAGGTTTGAACGTACGGCGGGAGGGCCTCTGGAACTGCCGCAACTCACGGGTGAAGGCCGGACAACCCACCTCGTAAGGTAGGCCACCGTAGTCTCCTAGCGCTGGGTGGTCTGTAGCGGGTCCTGCCCGCCTGTCCGACTGGTGGCGCGCGTCACGTCGGTGCTCGATCGTAGTTCGAGCGTCCTCGTGAGCCTGATCCCGGAGGACCTAGCGCTGATCGCGGTTGGTTCGCGGGTCGGACGACGCCATGGAGATATCATCACGAGCGTCGCTGCGGGGCGCCAACGCCCGGGGCGGTTGGGATGGAGGTGGGGAATACACAGTGGCCGCGTCGCCTCCGGCGTGGTCTCCGCTAACGTGGCAGCCCGGCGGAGCGACGGCCGACGGGTTCCGCCGGCTGCGGCCCGTCGTTGTTGGCGATGCTGACGAGGCTCCGGACGGTGGCCCTCCATTTATCAAGCATCTCCGCGGCGGGAGGAAAATCGAGGAGTAGCTGTGCGAGCGCTAGGGCTTCTGCTGGCGTGGGTGGCGGCGAAAGCTGGGTGGACCGCGATGCGCCTCGACTCCTAACCATGTTAGAAGGAGCTGCGTCATGGCTCCGTAGCCGTTCGCCACCTCCATCAGCTCCCCGGTGCGCATGCTGGCCCTCCTCTTCATGTGATGGGCGCGCGGGACTCTTCCCAGGGCGGCGCGTAGGATCACCAGCAGGGTGACGCTGCTCATCACGCACAACCTGAGAGGAGCGCGCCATGGGCGCCGATGCTGGCATCTTGGAGGTCGCCGTGCCACCGCCTGGCAGGACGGCGGCACCCCTAAGGGGCGCCGAGCCGCCTGCGGGGGACCCAACTCCGTCTCTGGAGCCCGCGACTGGGGGCTCGTCGCCTGGCGCGTGAACGGGGCCACTCGCCAGGCCTGAACCGCCAGGGTGGTGTGGATGTTCGCGGGCCGCGCCACGGGTTCTCTCCTCGACTGGCCCGCTACTGGTCCGCACCGGTGCCGGCAACTTGTTCCTAGACGAATCGATTGCTGTGGTCGTCTTCTTCTTATGAGCCATGGCGATGAAGAACAACTAGGTCAACTGCTAGACCAGATTCTCGCAATAGCGCTGCCCCCTACCTGGCGCGCCAAAGATGTCGATGGGAAACGACACCTATGGGATCACTGGAATCCCTTCTGCGGTTGCGGGGTGCGGAATTGTGAGAAGAGCGGGACTAGGGGATGGCAAACAGGGGATTTACCCAGGTTCAGGCCGCAAAGATGCATAAAACCCTACGATCCTGATTTGATGGTTGTATTAGTGTTCTTGAGCTCTCGAACTAGCTCTGGGTGCTGCGAGGTTCGAAAGAGCTGAATCCTCTGTCAGTATGCCATGGGCCTCCTTTTATAGGCGAAAGGGGCTGCCACAGTGGCACACAGGAGGTGGAAAGTGCTACAGCGTTGCAAGGTTATCGCTAGTATTACAGGACAAGACGCATTAAATGCGGGGCTTAGGTGTCCATCACTTTATTGGGGGACGGGGGTGAGGCCCGTCCCATCCGTCGCCGCCCCTCCTGGCTTTGACACGCGCCCCGGCCAGCAACGCATGCAGCACCATGTAGGCAGGCAGGCAGCTGAGGTGGCGCGGTGGTGGAGCCTCCACGAAGGTCTGCATGCTGCCACGCAGGCGCGTGCCCAGCTGGTTGGGTCAGTGGTTGTGCATGAACAGCGGTAGGAACTTGGCTGGTGCGGGCCTGGTAGTGGCCTTGCCGGGACGCTTGGCGATGGTCTTGCCGAGTGGCCCGGCAAGGGTCTTGTCGCGGTGCGCCGGCTTCCCCGACAAGGATCTTGCCGGGGGGTCCTATGGGTTTCTTTGGTGGGGACGGCTGCCTTCCTATCCCCATTTGATCTTGATTGCTCTATGTCTTCACAAAGATCTGCATGCCACCACGGAGGTGTCTCCTGAACCCTGTCCTGATGCGATTGCTCAGCGTCGGTGGGCTCGAAGGTGGCTCGCTCAGTGGGTGTGGACGAGCTGCCCCGGCAAGGATCTTGCAGGGGCTGCTGGGGCAGCCCTCGGCAAGGGTCATCACTGGGGCAACCTGCATTGCCCGTACAACCTTTGTGGTTTTAGTCCTTTGTTGTTTTGCTTTGCTTGTCCCTGTGGCCTTGGCTTTTGTCCGGCTTCCCTCTCTTGCCTTGCTCATGTATGGTCGTGGCAGGCGGCTCTGACTGCCCGTGCACAAGTAAAGGGGTCAAAAGCTAGGCCCCTGCTTTTGTACCCCGACACCTAGGCAGCAAAAATTTCCAATGAATAAAGCACCAGAATAAAAACTAATTGGACCATTGGAGGAGTCACATACCAAGGAACAATCTCCCAAAGAAGTTTTGTGAATGGAGCTTTGAGCAAGGAGATCGAAAATGGCAGCAAAATGAGCTAGAACTTGTGCTTGAGCTGGATGGTGATTGTTTTGGGAGGAAGAAGAAGTGTGTGGGTGCAGGAATAAGTGGAGGGGGGCCACTGTGGGCCCACGAGGCAGGGGGGCGCGCCTTGGACCCTCGTGGCCTAGTGCCAGCTCCCCCTGCCGTGGTCTCAGTGCCAAATATTCTCAAATATTTCAGAAAATTCATACTAAATTTGCAGGTCATTTGGAGAACTTTTATTTCCGGGGTATTGTTTATTGCATGGATAATTCAAAAAACAGATAGAAAATACTAATTTTACTTTATTTAATCTAAATAACAGAAAGTGAAAGGAGGGTACAGAAGGTTGTGCTTTCTAACTTCATCCATCTCATGCTCATCAAAAGGAATCCACTAACAAGGTTGATCGGTCTTGTTAACAAACTCATTCCGAATAACATGGAACCAGAGAAATTTCGAATGACACTAGGTTACCTCAACGGGGATATGCACATCACAAATAATAAGAATATCATATTTCTTCTTGACAGTAGGAAGAGGAAATTCAAAACCTCCAATAATAATAGTTGGAATTTTTCCAATAGAATTGATGCTATGAACTTGAGGTTGTTTCCTCGGAAAGTGTACCGTATGCTCATTACCATTAATATGAAAAGTGACATAGCCTTTGTTGCAATCAATAACAGCCCCTGCAGTATTCAAAAAGAGTCTACCAAGGATAATCGACACGCTATCGTCCGGGGGAATATCAAGAGTAACAAAGTTCGTTAAGATAATGACGTTTGCAACCACAACAGGCACATCCTCATAAATACCGACAGGTATAGCAGTTGATTTATTGGCTATTTGCATAGATATTTCAGTAGGTCTCAACTTATTTAATTCAAGTCTACGATATAAAGAGAGAGGCATAACACTAACACCGGCTCCAAGATCACATAAAGTAGTTTTAACATAGTTTCTTTTAACGGAGCATGGTATAGTTGGTACTCCTGGATGTCCTAGTTTCTTAGGTATTCCACCTTTAAAAGTATAATTAGCAAGAATGGTGGAAATTTCAGCTTTTGGTATCTTTCTTTTATTTGTAATAATATCCTTCATGTATTTAGCATAAGGATTCACTTTAACCATATCAGTTAAGCGCATATGTAAGAAGATAGGTCTAATCATTTCAGCAAAGCACTCAAAATCCTCATCATCCTTTTTCTTAGATGGCTTAGGAGAAAAAGGCATGGGTTTCTAAACCCATGGTTCTCTTTCTTTACCGTGCTTCCTAGCAACAAAATCTCTCTTATCATAACATTGATTCTTTTATTGTGGGTAATCAAGATAAATAGCAGGTTCAATCTCTACATTATTATTATTCCTAGATTGAGCATCAACATGAACATTATCATTAACATTATCACTAGTTTCATGTTCATCACCAGATTGTGTTTCAACATCAGAAATAGAAGTATCATTGGGATTCTCAGGTGTGTCTACAACAGGTTCACTAGAAGCATGCAAAGTCCTATCAGTTTTCTTTTTCTTCTCTTTAGAAGGACTAGGTGCATCTACATTATTTCTATAAGAATGTTGCTCAATTCTCTTAGGGTGGCCTTCAGGATACAAAGGTTCCTGAGTCATTCTACCCGTTCTAGTAGCCACTCTAACAGCAAAATCATGTTTATCATTTAATTCATCGAGCAAATGACTTTGAGCTTTAAGTACTTGTTCTGCTTGAGTGGTAACCATAGAAGCATATTTACTAATGAGTTTAAGTTCACCTTTAACTCTAGCCATATAATCACTCAAGCGTCCAATCATATAAGAATTACTCTTTAATTCTCTACCAACATAAGCATTGAAATTTTCTTGTCTAGCCATAAAGTCATGAAATTCCTCCAAGCATTGGCTAGCAAACTTAGTAGACGGGATTTCAACCTTATCAGATCTATAGAGAATTTACCTTTACTACCTGTGTCGGGTTATCAAGAGCAAGTGTTTCTTCAATAGGTGGTAAATTAAGACCATGTATTTCTTCAATAGGAGGTAAATTCTTAACATCTTCAGCTTTAATACCTTTTTCTTTCATAGATTTCTTTGCCTCTTGCATATCTTCAGGACTGAGAAATAGAACACCCCTCTTCTTCGGAGTAGGTTTAGGAGTTGGCTCAGGAGTTGGCTCAGGAATTGTCTCAGGAAGAGTCCAATTATTTTCATTAGTCAACATATTATTCAATAGCAATTCAACTTGATCGACTGTTCTTTCCCTGAAAACAGAACTAGCACAACTATCCAAGTGGTCCTTGGAAGCATCAGTTAGTCCATTATAAAAGATATCAAGTATTTTGTTTTTCTTAATAGGATGATCAGGCAAAGCATTAAGTAACCGGAGAAGCCTCCCCCAAGCTTGTGGGAGACTCTCTTCTTCAATTTGCACAAAATTATATATTTCCCTCAAGGCAGCTTGTTTCTTATGAGCAGGGAAATATTTAGCAGAGAAGTAATAAATCATATCCTGGGGACTACGCACACAACCAGGATCAAGAGAATTAAACCAAGTTTTAGCACCACCCTTTAATGAGAACAGAAATATCTTAAGAATATAGTAGTAGCGAGATTTCTCATCATTAGTGAACAGGGTGGCTATATCATTTAACTTAGTAAGATGTGCTACAACAGTTTCTGATTCATAGCCATAGAAAGGTTCAGATTCAACCAAAGTAATTATCTCAGGATCAACAGAGAAATCATAATTCTTATCATTGCAATCAAGAAAATATCTAGCAGTTTCTTTATATCCATACCATAACCCTCAAGAACAACATGCAATTCATATTTAGGGGGAGAACCTTCATCATCACTATCTTCAATAATATCAGTTTCAAGAATTTCATTCTCTCTAACCCTAGCAAGTTGTTCATCAAGATATTCACCTAATGGCACAGTAGTATCAAGCACAGAAGTAGTTTCATCATAAGTATCATGCATAGTAGAAGTGGCATCATCAATAACATGCGACATATCAGAATTAATAGCAGATGCAGGTTTTTAGGTGTCGCAAGCTTACTCATAACAGAAGGAGAATCTAGTGCAGAGCTAGATGGTAGTTCCTTACCTCCTCTCGTAGTTGAGGGATAAATCTTAGTTCTTTTGTCTTTCAAGTTCCTCATAGTGACCAGCAGATATAAATCCCAGGTGACTCAAAGAATAGAGCTATGCTCCCCGGCAACGGTGCTAGAAAATAGTCTTGATAACCCACAAGTATAGGGGATCACAACAATTTTCAAGGGTAGAGTATTCAACCCAAATTTATTGATTCGACACAAGGGGAGCCAAAGAATATTCTGAAGTATTAGCAGTTGCGTTGTTAATTCAACCTAACCTGGATAACTTAGTATCTGCAGCAAAGTATTTAGTAGCAAAGTAGTATGGAAGTAACGGTAACGTAGCAGTTTTGTAGTAATTGTAATAGTGGCAACGGTAAAGTAAATAAGCAAAGCACAATATGTGAAAAGCTCATAGGCATTGGATCAGTGATGGATAATTATGTCGTATGCGATTCCTCATGTAATAGTTATAACATAGGGTGACACAGAACTAGCTCCAGTTCATCAATGTAATGTATGCATGTATTCTGAATATAGTCATACGTGCTTATGGAAAAGAACTTGCATGTCATCTTTTGTCCTACCCTCCCGTGGCAGCGGGGTCCTAATGGAAACTAAGGGATATTAAGGCCTCCTTTTAATAGAGTACCGGACCAAAGCATTAACACATAGTGAATACATGAACACCTCAAACTATGGTCATCACCGAGAAGTATCCCGATTATTGTCATTTCGGGGTTGTCGGATCATAACACATAGTAGGTGACTATAGACTTGCAAGATTAGATCAAGAACTCACATATATTCATGAAAACATAATAGGTTTAGATTTGAAATCATGGCACTCGGGCCCTAGTGACAAGCATTAAGCATAGAAAAGTCATAGCAACATCAATCTCAGAACATAGTGGATATTAGGGATCAAACCCTAACAAAACTAACTTGATTACATGGTAAATCTCATCCAACCCATCACCGTCCAGCAAGCCTACGATGGAATTACTCACGCATGGCAGTGAGCATCATGAAATTGGTGATGGAGGATGGTTGATGATGACGACGGCGACGAATACCCCTCTCCGGAGCCCCGAACGGACTCCAGATCAGCCCTCCCGAGAGAGATTAGGGCTTGGCGGCGGCTCTGTATCATAAAACGCGATGAAACTTTCTCTCAGATTTTTTTCTCCGTGAAAGAAAATATATGGGAGGTCGGTGGACGTCCAAGGGGCCCACGAGGCAGGGGGCGGCGCCCTAGGGGAGGGGGCGCGCCCCCTACCATCCTGGACATGGTGTGGGCCCCCTGATGCTAATTCTTTCGCTAGTATTTTTTATTAATTCTAAAAATTTGCTCCGTGGATTTTCATGTCATTCCGAGACCTTTTATTTCTGCACAAAAATAACGCCATGGCAGTTCGGCTGAAAACAATGTCGGTCCGGGTTAGTTCCATTCAAATCATGCAAGTTAGAGTACAAAACAAGGGCAAAACTGTTTGGAAAAGTAGATACGACGGAGATGTATCAGACCTTAGCACGACGACTTCCCGACTGTCTACTACAACAAGTTTTGCCCAGCTCCGTTGAGGGAGGGGCAATGACAACGATGCGCATTCGGCTCACTTTAGTGCTTGTTGTCGTCGCTATGTGGTCGATGGATCTCGATATAGTTTTTATTATTTCTGGTGTTCGTTGTACCGCCATGATTGAAGATGAATATATTGGATGTTTTTCCGAAAAAATTATGCACCGGCAAATAATGAGGATACGGCTTGTACACGGCATGAAACAGTGCGACCGTGTGTGCAGCCAATTAAGTAAGGATGGGCGCCTTGACTCGCGCTGGATTTAATGTTCCGTGGGCCAGGACAGAGAATTTTTGTTTGAGCCGTGGCCCAGGGTTACGTGAAAAAGCTGAGCCATCACACAGACAAATTTGTGGACCTTTCTCGTTAAGTCAACCAGGGATTGAGACCGCCCATAGGAGGTCCACCAAACCCGCCCTCACATCAGCCCACTCCATCCATAATTGAGGCGATTTCTGCTGGTTCCGCCGGTGTCGGCGATGGAGGACGCGGGGCTTGAGTTCCTGTTGGATGCCGTCAACCGGTGAGTTCAACTCGCCCCCTCATCCATGTCGATTTTTGAGATTTGGTGCTTCGTACAACCGTTGTCCCCTCATCCCACTTCCACCGCCAGTGGCCATGGTGTGTCTTGCAGGTTTCCTTTGCCGGAGAAGTTTGTGAACAAGTTTGAGCATCCCGATCCAGTTACGCGGTGATGCCCACCCGACTGAGCCGGGGAACTCCAATGTTGGGTCTGGGTGCGGGCGGCAAGGTGGCGAAGGAAGCCGGTGACAAAAGGCGTCTCCGAAGTGGTCCGCGTCTATTGATAGGGTCAATCCTGAGGACCAGGATGGACAAAAGAGGTAAGCCTGCATCTATCAGATCAACTGTGTTGCTAAAAAAATCAGGTTACACCCCAGGAGTTCTCCATCTGACAAAAGGCCTTGTCTATGTAGGGTGAGGGCATTGGAGCAGTCGATTCGGAAATGTGCAGAGGACGCTAGGGAGAGTGTAATCAAGGCAGAACTGGGACTGAATTCGACTCACTACTCGCTAGGTGAGGCGCACGACATCTACAACTTGTATTCGTGGGAGATTGGGTTTGGGATCAGATATTGTAAGACTAGATTGAACGCTGAGAGGACCAAATAGATGCAGGAAATCATTTGTGGCTGCTTGGCATGTAGTGCCTTCTGCTTATCTATTCTGTGGATATCCGTTGGTGCTCCCGGGAGCACGCACTCCTGCACACGAAAAAATATTTCAAAGTGTGAAAAAATTCCAAACAAAAATCTGGCGCATACATCTCGACATTATATGTGTGCATGTCAAGTTTCGGAGAAAACCGACCATTTTTTATGGCTTGTGTAAAAAAGACAAAAGGATGTCTTGTGAAAAGCATTTTCTAACACCGGATTTTGTCTTTTTCACACGCGACACATTAGTTGTCAGTTTTTCTTGAAACAACTTTGTGAGCATGTATAATATCGAGATGTACGCGCCAAGTTTTTGTTTGAAATTTTTTAACATTTCAAAGTATGTTTAAAATAAATTTTAGAAATCAGGAACGCGTGCTCCCATGTGCAAAAAACGTCACTCTCTTCTATTCTGTCCTTTTATTTGTGGGGCTCCCATCACTAATTTAGTTGCGCTGACCATGACATGTGCTACCCGGTGTGCAGGGGAAGTCAGAGTCAGTAAACAGCAGTTCATGTAGGTGTGAGTGCCCTGTTTTGGTACAGTTGCTACATGGGTATGACAATAGTTGGTACATTACCAATCACCGTGGGAGTCACATCCACTCTATGTCCCACAGATATGGGGGTGGCAACCAGCAAAGTCTATCCGGATAGTGTGCACCTTAAGGGACGCTGCTCCAAGCACAACAAATGTTCGTGCTCAATACTGTGGGAGCATCTTTCCTGCCCTCTCAGGCGACCACCGTTCCTAACCATTGGATCATTTTGTGATGGTCGTTTTTTGGCCGTAAGATACTTTTAAATAGCACTAAGTGGACTGGATGCCTCATTGGCTGCTACTCCTGTAATAAAATCGGTGGTTTACGGTTAATCATACCCTTCTCCCGCAAGAAGCCCATTTAAGCTCATCGTAACATATTCGCTTGCCATCATCTGTTGTTTAACATCGGCCCGATTAGCACAACGAATATCGCAAGAAAGAGTGTATGCTTTGGGAAGGGCAGCGTGCGGGAAATGCAAAGAGATAGCGACGCATTAATGGGAAGCGATGCGACATAGTGGGTGATTGGAGATCATCCACCGGTATTCAAGCAAGGAGTAATGTTACTGTTGCTAAAAGTCCATTAAGGCCCCTCCGAATGCTCCACCTTGTACAGGTGCTAAGCCTTCCATATAGGCAAAAAATCTGATGTGGCAAGTTATTTAAGAGGAGAGAGATGAATGTGGCGACCCAGGAAGAGACAATGCTAAGCTCGTGAACCTAGGCAAAACATTTAAAGGAAAGAAGCCCACCAATACATGAAGAGCTTTAGTTGCTAAATCATTAAATGAAGCAAGCTTAGCAACCATAAGCTAAGCACCTATGCATTGGGGAGTATAGTTGCTAAGCTATTTAATGTGCTTAGCACCTCATCTAAGCACCCATGCATTGGCAGCAGCCTAACACCAATGGAGGCACCCGGCCAGCTCCCAGGCTCCTTTATTTAGCACACCCAGGGGCACCCCTCCCATCTCCCCCGACCTTGATCTCGACGGCAGTGCCCACCGCTACGTACCAGCATCCTACTGCGCGCGCTGATGCCCAAGAGGGCCGCCACACTCCTGACATAGCTCCATGCTGTCAATGGCATTTGATTTAGTTATAGCAACATAGTAGGCTGCAGGCGTCTCTGGCCACCACAAGCCCCACGGCCACGAGATCAGACACCCCAAGACATATCCAGAGGGGATGTAGACCCAAAGGCATTAGAACTCTGTTTCTCGCCCCCATCCCCGGGTCTTTGCTCTCCTGCTTCTAAATCCACCTTCTCTCTTCACCTTAGAAGTACGTCTAGAATTTATCTGTGCGGCGAGATGTTGTGTTTTCCCGGATATGTTCGATTTCTGTTTCTGCATATATCTCTTATTTTTCTCTTCTGTTACATTTACTTGATGCAATTTTGTTTTTTGTACATTGGGCATAAAGGGTTTATGTGATTCGGACTAAATAGAGGCCATCATTTGTTCGGTTCTTATTGCCCACGTTTGCTGGTTCTGCAAAGATTAGGAGGATAAGAAGTATACATGTTTCAGGTTTGCTTCAGGCCTGAAACATTGAACTAAATTTCATTATTTTTTATAAATTAAATATCATTTGGAATTTCCATTAAAAACTTGCTACATTTGGCAAGTTTGAGTCGGTCTATGCAAATGTCTAGGGCATGATTTTCTTCCTTGCATTAGCTCTTATGCCACTTCTACTCTAGTCTGGTCACCAAAAGCACGCCGTAAGGTTTTGACCAAATTACACAATGGAATCAAATCATATATTGGAAGATAGTGTATACCTATGCAAAAATTGTACTGCTATGTTTATCTACAGAAGTCGAGTTTGGGCACTTAAATCTTAGAAGCCTCAATAGTATCGTTAGCACATATTAATTTGAATAAGGATGCTCAAACGATAAAACTTTAATAGCTACCTCGAAACCAGGTGGCATACAGTATCCTGTCCATTGGGTGTTGAATTTAGCGAAAAAGCAACTCCATTACTGTCGTCACATTGTACATATGTACATAAATCAAGCTAAATTTGTATGGAACTTAGTAGATTCAGTTCGGCAAGGAGTTGTGATGCTGGAGCGCAATGCAAGAATCACTCTTACGACCTATTTGGTTGGGGGGAAGAAAAGCTGGGGAATGGGAATTAAGAGGCTATGACACTAAAAATCCCCTGTATGGTTGGGGGATATAGGAGTTGTGGAGGGAAGGGAAGAGGAATTGACGGGGTAACTCCCCGGTATCTCTCCTTGAGGGCCCCAGTAATTCAGGCCGGAATGGGAGTTGATTTAACTAAAAAGAATCTGGCCGTTGCACATGTACCAAACGTTATACCCTGGCTACAGTAGATCTACTCCAGTTCGTGCTGGCTACGGTAGCGACTACGGTCGACACTAGTACTTCTTGGATGGATCTGGCGGATGGGCATGGATCCAGGGGAAACTTCAGGCTGGTGTGGCGGCCGCACCAAAGTCGACGCCCTCTGCGCCGATTCCCTTCCTGGAGGCTTCGATGTGGATCATACGCCCCCACCTCTGCCATGAGCGCATGCAAAAAAGCCTCTGTTCCTTTGTTTGGGCGACGATGGCACTTTGGTGTCGTGTTCCTTCCTGAAGGCGTCGGACGGGGACTGCTCAAGGTGGTGGAGTTGCTAGTAGTTTGGTGGGATCAACCGTATCGTTGACGGTGGGTCTCGACGGCATGGCGCAATGGATACTTGGCGTACGATGCGCGGAGATGGACTCGTGCAGGAGGAGGAAGCTGCCCGACATCATGGTGGCGTTGATGGCAGAGAGGCTTGTCAAGGTCAGTGCATCAGTTCTGCTTTGGGGATGGACCGATGGAAGATGAGAGGTGACAACCTTTGCAGCGTGCAGTGCTCACTAGGAGTCTGCCAGACCAACGTGGGACCCATTCCAGGTAGTGTCTTGGATGGGACACCCGGCTTTATGTTGGGGAACGTAGTAATTTCAAAAAAATTCCTACGCACACGCAAGATCATGGTGATGCATAGCAACGAGAGGGGAGAGTATTGTCCACGCACTCGTGAGACCGAAGCGGACGCGTTATGACAACGCTGTTGATGTAGTCGTACGTCTTCACGATCCGACCAATCCAAGTACCGAACGTACGGCACCTCCGAGTTCAGCACACGTTTAGCTCGATGACGATCCCCGGACTCCGATCTAGCAAAGTGTCGGGGATGAGTTCCACAAGACGACGGCAGGACGATGATGATGTTCTACCGGCGCAGGGCTTCGCCTAAACTCTGCGACGATATGACCGAGGTGGAATATGGTGGAGGGGGGCACTGCACACGGCTAAGGAACCATCTTGAAGATCAACTTGTGTGTCTATGGGGTGCCCCCTGCCCCCATATATAAAGGAGTGGAGGAGGGGGAGGGCCGGACCTCTCTATGGCGCACCCTAGGGGAGTCCTACTCCCACCGGGAGTAGGATTCCCCCTTTCCTAGTAGAACTAGGAGTCCTTCCATGTAGTAGGAGTAGGAGAGAAGGAAAGGGAAGAGAGAAGGGAAGGAAGGAGGGGGTGCGACCCCTCCCCCTAGTCCAATTCGTACTAGGCCTTGGGGGGCGCGCGGCCTGCCCTAGGCAGCCCCTGTCTCTTTCCCGTATGGCCCAATAAGGCCCAATACTTCTCCCGGCGAATTCCCGTAACTCTCCGGTACTCCGAAAAATACCCGAATCACTAGGAACCTTTCCGAAATCCGAATATAGTCGTCCAATATATCGATCTTTACGTCTCGACCATTTCGAGACTCCTCGTCATGTCCCCGATCTCATCCGGGACTCCGAACTCCTTCGGTACATCAAAACTCATAAACTCATAATAAAACTGCCATCGAAACCTTAAGCGTGCGGACCCTACGGGTTCGAGAACTATGTAGACATGACCGAGACACGTTTCCGGTCAATAACCAATAGCGGAACCTGGATGCTCATATTGGCTCCTACATATTCTACGAAGATCTTTATCGGTCAAATCGCATAACAACATACGTTGTTCCCTTTGTCATCGGTATGTTAATTGCCCGAGATTCGATCGTCGGTATCTCAATACCTAGTTCAATCTCGTTACTAGCAAGTTTCTTTACTCGTTCCGTAATACATCATCCCGCAACTAACTAATTAGTTGCAATGCTTGCAAGGCTTATAGTGATGTGCAATACCGAGTGGGCCCAGAGATACCTCTCCGACAATCGGAGTGACAAAACCTAATCTCGAAATACGCCAACCCAACATATACCTTTGGAGACACCTGTAGTACTCCTTTATAATCACCCGATTACGCCAGTGACGCTTGGTAGCACCAAAGTGTTCCTCCGTAAACGGAGTTGCATAATCTCATAGTTACATGAACATGTATAAGTCATGAAGAAAGCAATAGCAACATACTAAACGATCAAGTGCTAGGCTAACAGAATGGGTCATGTCAATCACATCATTATACTAATGATGTCCCGTTAATCAGATGACAACACATGTCTATGGTTAGGAAACATAACCATCTTTGATCAACAAGCTAGTCAAGTAGAGGCATACTAGTGACACTATGTTTGTCTATGTATTCACACATGTATTATGTTTCCGGTTAATAGAATTCTAGCATGAATAATAAACATTTATCATGATATAAGGAAATAAATAATAACTTTATTATTGCCTCTAGGGCATATTTCCTTCACTTTAGATGTTAGGTTTTGGTGCGACATCTGCTTGGTATTAGGCTCGGACATTCGACACACCTTCATCAAGGGGATAGAAGTAGCAACAACGTTGCCAAGATGGTGGCTTCAGGCTTATTGATGTATCACCTTGTATGATCTTTGTGAATAATTAATAATATGGTTGAATGCATCATCCAAATGGAGAGGCTGGGGGTACATCCTCCATTTCAAAAAAAAGCTTGATTGATGTTCGACGAGTGCACTATTTGTCGACAAATGCTGCAATGCTGGACCACAAAAATATAAATACCAATATTGTTTTGCAATGTAAGGTAACCCATTGGAGCACCAGCTGGGCAGAGCAACCTACTTATTTCATCGGAACTGTGAGGTGGCCTCGGGTCTGGTTGGTAGTCCAAAAATGTTTATTTGGGGTCAATTGTGCACGCAGGGGGCCATGGCTGCGAAGCTTGAGCAGGCTTCAGCTGAAGCTGAGCCTGAGAGATGTTGCTGGAAGTGGAGTTGGGGCGAATAGTGCGAATGCCACGAGTCAAACAAACCAAGATGTTGTTGGCGAGGTTAACAAAGAAGAACAGATAAGATTGGACGAAATGTTTGCTGCTGTGGAACTGGCAAAGTTAGAACTAGAATGTGGGTGCACCGCAAGCAAATAGTTACACATTTGTAGTTGGTGTTCTAAAAGATTTAAAGTTTGCTCTTGACTAATGCTTGTCCTACCCATGGGTGTGCTTAAGACACAAAATCTGCTGGGATCCTACCAATGAGATGTACTGCAACAGCAGAAACCTCGGCAGCTCGAGGCCAGCATTGGCTCGTATAGGTTCGAATGGTCGAAGGGGTGAGTGTTCAATGACATTTTCGGTGCCGGGTTGGTTGACACGACTGGATGGACTTTTGTGTACCCTTTAGTGGCGCAGAACAAACTGTGCACGAGGTTAGTACATCCGACTTTGAACAAGGATAATTCTTTTTGTCATACTTCACACTAACAAAGACGATTACTGATCCCGTGATCTTAAGGAGGATAGCGATGTGTACATCATGCACAACATCCTCGAGTTCAATGGGCTTTACCTTCCGTCTTCACATAGTCAGGTAAAAGCATGGTAGTTCAGGGCGTGTCCACACTGAACAAACTATGAGGTGGACTGAAAGCTGTATTTTTTGTCTCGCCCAGGCTCAGCTGGAGCACCTCTGGAAGAAACTTGTGTGCGAGATTGTTAGTTTGTCACCATGAAGGGTAACAAAGGAGGGCTCCCAGGTTTCTTCTCATATACTAAGGCAATGAAGCTTGGTTGAAAGTCGTTGCTTTTGCAGCACCCCTATAATTTGATCCTATAACTGGGAAACTTATGTCCATTCGTACTTAGCTTATTTGAACTATGATGTGAACTATTCTTGTTAAATTGTAAATGTAAATGTTAGTCCTAAGATGACAAATTTGTAATATCGGTTTCTAGCCCTTCCCTTGTGTGGGAAATATAGCTTTCGTAACCCGAGTGATTGTTGGTACATCTCATGCGGATGTGGATTTAGATGTACAAAAGCGGGGGAAGGCAGAATTGCACTAGGACTACTGAAGATACACGTGTTGCTGGAGTGCAGAACATTCTTATCGAGCAGAGTGCCACGGAAGGGGCAATGGGACGAGAGGGAGGAGAAATTCTTGTATGATAGCTACGTAGGTGTAGCATTACGTAGAAATCCTACGTAATCTTAGTTAACTTTCCTAACTTATCACTCTACCCCCTGATTTCAACTAGGTAGGGGCCCTCCCCTGATTTGAACTGGGTGGGGCCCCTCCCCTGATTATCATGAACATCATCATCACAATATATATTGGGATTCAAAGTGGGAGATACCTTTGAAGCCGTAGCCATAAGGCAAAAGTGAGAAAAATAGATGATGATGTTGGATCCCTTGAAGCACCATTCAGGACCAGATCTAGTTCCATGGAGTGTAGGGTTTACTTTACACTATTTGCACAACAACTCGTGGCAATAGAGGCACTTTTATCATGGCAGCAAGACATAGCAAGCATATCATCATGAGATTTAGTCGAGCGATTTCTACATGATATGCAAGGACTATCAACACAAGCGTGTGAACCATCTAGAGAGCTCGAAGTGTTGAAGTGCAAAGAAGGAGCATTCAATAAGATAGTGATGAAGGATCATCAACAATAAGCCCACTATAATCATTGCAATGACCAACACTACTCACCATATCACTAGCTTGTGGCAATCCACATGTAGGTGAAGTAGAAGAAGTTGAGAACACCATAAGACTGGAGGTGGAGGGAGAAAAATCATTCCCACAAATCCTGGACACACCATATTTATCTTGAAGCTTTGTCCACAACCCATGAGCATCCCACAACAACATAAGTTCAAATATAACTACGTCGTTCAAAGCATCAAAAAGCACAATAGAAGCTTGAGTAGTGAGATAAGAGTTTTTCTCATCCTCTAGAGATAATCTTTGAGGATCCTTTGAAGGATAAAAACTAATATCTAAATTTCGCTCTAATTTTCGGTCCATGGCCCTAAAGAGATTAACCATACGAATTACCCAAACATCAGAAATTGTGCCATCGAAACGAAACGAAGAGTGTCGAAGAATCCTAATCCCCTAGTCGACATCTTTACTCTCTAAGTGGTTAAGCCTAATAAAGAGACGCGACACTGTGATACCACTTGAAAAATCATGGATGTTGCCTATATGGAGGGTATATAGACGCTTTAAAATAATTGCTATTTAGGCTTGAACAAATGCAGAATAAAACTAGCGTCTAATTTGTCAAGCATAAAACCTAAAACAACTAGGCTCACCTATGTTCACCAACAACTTATGCTAAGCATGACAAACAACTATGTGATAGAAGGATATATAACATGAAACACTATGGCTACCACAAAGTAAAGGGCTCGGGTAAGAAATAACCAAGGCACGCGGAGACCACATTGCAGATGCTAATCTCCGTTTGGAGCGCTGTGAGGCACAATGCTCCCCAAGATGCCACTAGGGCCACCATAATCTCCTCACGCCCTCGCACGATGCAAGATGATGTGATTCCACTAAGAGACCCTTGATGACGGTCATCGAACCCGTACAAATGGCGCCAAGGTATGTCTCAAAGAACAACAAACTCATATGAGGCAACAAGAAACAAGAGAAATGGCGAAAACCCTATTTGAGCAGTCAACATCAATTTGCCGGGGATTGTAGACAGAACTGACGCTAGAGCTTGGGGATGGCCGAACCATGTTAGCCGCGCCACTCTAGTTTTACGAACTTTCAGAATATTCCTTCCGGGCTTTTACCAGTTTTGGGAGCCTTCCAAAAGGTTCTGATATGATTTTTACTAGTATTTTCGTTTGTTCTTTTTTTCCTTCTGTTTCTGTTACCGTTCTCTTTGGGTTATTTTTTGTTTTACATATTTGTTTTTTGTTTTGTTTTTTTATTTTCTCTACCAAAAAGTCTCCTTTCTTAAAATGTGCGGAAATTTGAAATTTAAAAAATATTCAAGTTTTCAGGAAATGTTCCGATTCTCATAATTTGTTTGAAATTTCAAAAATTGTTTGTGTTCTAAAAAATCATAATTTTGAAAATCATTCTACAAATTATAAAACTAACACGTTTTTCATAAATCATTGGTTTTCCAAGAAAAGGTCGTAGTTCTCAAATAATGTTCAGTATTTCCTAAAGTATTCATTTTTTCAGAAAAATGAACGAAATTCCAAACATAATTGGGGTTTTAAGAAATTTCAAATTTTAGAATATGTTCAAAAAAAACTTCGCATTTATCAATGCTTGTTCATTTAGCAAAGAAATTTTCCAAAATTTTAAAAATTGTCGCTAAAGTGGATTGGCTCAGCGCCTACTCTCCCACTCAGTGGTGTCCATTCGTGTCGTCAATGGGCCGGCCTAGCCAGGCGCGCACTGTCCGATGAGGAGGTTGTTAGCCGCAAGGAGGAACGTATAGGGAGTCCCGAGAATTGGGAAGCCCGCTTAATCTAAATTTGCCCTAGTCGGGCAAGTGCGACATTTTCACTATTCTAATAAAGAACGTTTGGGGAAACTAATCTATTTAAAGAAATCAAAATCGACTTAATATTGGAGAAAGTTTTGTGTATAGAAAAATGTAAAAATGCTCAAGTACCTTGATATAAAATGTTCATGTATATGAAATAAATCATCATCTTATATTTATAAAATGGCCATCCCATAATTAATCTATCTTCATGGAATAAAAGTGAAAAAATGTATCCGTGACTTGTTGATATACATTAAAAAAAAAGTCCAATGTTAAGTGGACGAGTCTTGTTGAATTTTAAATTTTGTTCTCTTATACCAAGAGAGAAATTAATAATTTTACTGATAAGGCATCATATATATAGGAATTATTAATATTATACCAATTATTATCAATGCCTTAAACATAATATTAACATGCACCCGTTTTTTGCTACCCATTCTAAGAGGTCAATTCTACCCCTTGGAAACATAAGCGGTCAATTCTAGATGGGGCATTAAAGTAACTTACATGCTATGACAAAGCATCAATTTGAGAAGAAAAAACTTTAGAAGGAACCATGAATCTTTAGAAGTGAAACTAAAATTGGAAATTCAGACAAGCCATAACTCCAAGCATTAATATTTTCCATAACTTCACACATCAACGCGGAGAAGCTTTTCCTATATATATATGAACCATTCATGGAGCAAGCATCTCACGGTCATACACTCATCAACTCCACTTACAAGAGTACCACCCATTAATAGCCTCTATTCCTTAGTGACGATGACCAAGTTCACGAGGAACAATGTGCAAGGACTTGTGCTACTTGCTTTTCTTCTTGTGGTGTGTTTGACTTGTCTTGGAGGCACATATGGTAACTAACAACTCAATTTTTGGGGGGATTGATATTGTGGACTTTTACTGTTTATATGATGAGATGATAAGTATATTCTTTATTTTATGTTAATTAGGTGAAATCATAAACAACAAGGGGAGAAACATGATGAGCAAAGTAAACCATGTAACCAGACCCCCTTGTTATAAAGATGGGCACCAGCTCCCAGGACGGGAATTCTGCTGTCAAATAGATAACTTGTGCTGGCCAGATCTTGGAGAATGCTTCATCAACTGTCCCTGCAAGATTAATTGCACACCAGCAACAACAACCCAATAGTTTTGTTATCTCCCCTATTTTAGGTGGATAAATCTCAACCTTATGGTTCTCAAAATAATTATGTGTTGATGAGATAAGAAATTTTGTATGTTTTAGAAATCAACTATGTTATTTTAGTATTTAATAAAACTAGCTAGTGGGTTGCTTGCACAACTTTGTGGTTGGATTTGTTACCTACCATTTACATATTAAATATTTATTTTCTGTCCATATTTTGATTGTCTCCTCCTAGGTGTACTGATTGTGGAACTATGATGGCCATCGGGACGAAATGTACTCTATGCTCTTTCTCACTTTCCCTCCCTCTCTCTCTCTCTCTCTCTCTCTCTCTCTCTCTCTCTCTCTCTCTCTCTCTCACGCACGCGTTAACATCATTCACATACTTTTTATTGTTGGATGGGTGAACAATAATTCCATAACAAGCTGTGAAGCACCAAATATTGTAATTTAAAATATGTTCAGTAAGTATTATCAACTTGAAAAATCAAGTATGATGTATATAGATTTAATATCCATCGGTAAATTTACTATTGATTTCTCAGGTTGAAGAGTGTGGTGTTTGGTTTTAACACTACATCTTTCACACACAAACCTTAAGGCAAATTGAGTTGGATAAGCTAGCGTTTGTTTGTGCGTGTAGAAGAAGTGAGGGGTGTCGGCGTCCTCTAGCTACAAGTCATATTGACTCTTTCAACAACTGCATTTTTTAGGGATGGACATATCCATCCAGGACCGCTGATCTATTTTTTATTAGGATTCGAACCAGAGTTGAACTGACCGTGATTTTGATGGAATTCACATGGGCCTACAAATCTCATCTTGGCTTGCCTGCAAAATAAGTCTAGATTTCCTAAGCAGCGTTTCAACCCACATGCACCATGGGCTCACAACAAAGTACATGTCATTCTTAGATCAGAGGTCACAGACGAGTGCGTCTGCTCCGCCAGCTAGACGAACACCTTCACTTCCGCCATGCAGTCCAATGGGCATGTTATCGACATAGATAGTGAGACAATTTTTAAGGGCAGTAATACCAGTTTTGCTTTGATTCCATGCTGGAATGACGAGGCAACAACAAGGAAAGCACATTCTGTGCTTCTTAAAATTAAAGTAGAAAAGGATACCCAATGTAGAGATGGATGTCAATCACTTGTGATCTGCCCAAAATGAAGAAAACACACTGCCTAGTCAGCAATTGATCATGTAGCAACCCTCGGCTTATGGCTTGCTATAAGATACATGCACATAGTTTGTAGAGAGTGGATGTTTGGATCCCGAGCTCCATGGAGCTCAAAATTTTGAAAAAAAAATCAGAAGCCATCTTTAAAGTTTCAAAAAATTGTGAACATTTCTGTAAATTTTACACACATTTTCTATTCATAGATTTTTGTAATAGCATTTCTGTTAGGAACATCTTTTTTAGAATCACCGGGGGAGGAGTTCCTCCACTTGAATATATTACTCAAAGTGGCCATAATGTCAGGAGTCTGATCCAGTTTATAAGGAAAACCGGATCCAAAACCTTAACAAATAGACCCCATTTATAAGGAAAATCGGGCCGAAAACCATAGAAGCAACAAGTGTTGCAAGAAGAAGAGAAGAACAGGGACGCCGAACAAAAGGCATGACCTAACTAGCAGACTAACAAGACCAAGTAGATGAGGGGTACGTCGAGGGATCACAATACCAAGACTCTACAAGCAGCCTAACGCACCGCACTGGCATGTGTTTCAAACTCTACGACACAACAGAGGAGCATCCACAATCAATGAGTGCCGAAACTTAACACGAACCTTGACTGAGAGCTCCGCCATGAAAGTTCAATACGATTAGCAAGTTGGGAAGGCGTCATTGCGTCATCATTGAGCAAAGATGAGCCGAGACGACACCAAGAGCCCAAAGCTCGCCTCAACACAACATCCAACAAGGGAGGGGCTTGAGCATGCATAGCAGCAGGACAAAGACCACATGAAAGACAATCGAAGAGAACCACATGAAGAAGAGCACACCACTATCGGTCCTGAGTAGGCCACACCACCACCACCACCAAACGGACCACCCTCAACCACACGACGCAAAATGAAGCTGTCGTTTGAGTCTCCAAGATGACGCCTCCAAGGAGGTAGTGTTGTCGTGGGCACAACACCGTCATCCGATCCGGCAAGCCGAATCTTAGGTTTTCACACGGAGACCACAAAACAAAGTATTGTAGGTGCTGGAGCTCCACAACGGCACCTCCTGTGAGGAAAACGACGCCCATAGACGCTATTGATGCTGACATTAACATAGTCAATGTAAGTTCTCACCCGGAGTTTGAGTACATCCCTACAACATGACGACAACCGACCACCAGCACCAACGAACCCTTCGAAAGACGAAGAAGCACGAGAAGCCGTCGGAACCAACCATACCCTGCGGAGACCACCGACGACCAAACATGAGCACTAGGCACAAGATCCATCAACGGCCAACCGAGCGTAGGCCACCGGACGCAGTGCGGGCCACCGTGCCCTGCCAAGCACCATGCTGGCAAGGAGCAGAGGAGCACTGCCCGAGGCTGGGAACCACCATGGTTCAGCTGTAGCCATACATCAGGATCACCGGCACACCCCATGTGTGCCACTGTGCAACCGTCGGAGACCAGAACCGATGCTCCCGCGTGCGAACAGAAGGCAGTGAGGTCAAGATCGGCAGCAGCAGCACCGCCACCACCCCCACCACCTCCACCAGCACCACTCACCACCACCCTCCTCTGCCCCAAGCCGGACGACTATGGGCCGATCCAATCAGATTCCGCCAGTCCAGCGAAATGCATCACCAACAAGCCTCCAGATCCACCCCCGACGCGAACCACGGCTGGCCCAGAACCATCAGGAGGCGAGGCCATGGGCAGGACACCGCAACTCGATCCAAGGCGGGCCACCGGAGCACGGAGGTCGGCACCGCGCCCCCGACGCCGAGCAGAGCTCCGGCCGCCCTCACCTCACGCAGGGTGACCCAGATCTGCGCTCAGCGCCGACCACCGAGCGGCTTCCGTTGCGCGACACGGCCACCGACGCCCACCGTCTGCCTGAGCAGAGGCCACCGCCTCTGATCTGCGAGAACGCCGGCCGTGAGAGACCCGCCGCCACCATCCCTGGAGTATGTGCGGCTTAGCCCGCGTCCCCTCTGGCAGCGGCGAAGCAGGGGATGGGGTGGGGGTTGGTCCACCGGTAGCACGGGTAGGGTTGCCCCCGAGTCGCCACAGGAGGGGACGCGGGGGCCTGCTGAGTCCAGATCTGGCTGTTAGGAACATTTTGTAAATTTCATTGATAGTTTTCAAAAAATTAAGACATCAACATATCCGCAAAATGCCAAATATTTCGTAAGTGTATATGAACATATTTGAAAATTTTACAAACATTTTTATATGTTATAAACTTTTAAATTTTGGTCAAGTTTTTTCTATTTCAATACTATTTACTAAAAAATACTTAAATTAAAATGTTTGAACATTTTAAAGTGTTAAACATTTTTTACAAATTACACAATCAATTTTATATATTTTAATAAACTTTGTTAATAAAAACCACTCATTTTTTAAACATGCAAGCATTTTAAAAATGATACAAATATTCTTTTGAAGGATATGAACAATTTCTCAAATTGTGCGAACAAATAATTACATTTCATGACCAATATTTCAGGCACGGTGAATGTTATTAATAATTAATGAAGAATATTTCCAAATATATATATTTACAATATTTTTTTAATTGAACCGAAAGTTGAAACAAAATAAGAGAAAAGGAGAAAAAAAATCTGGCCCTAGCCCATTTATGACGCGGTGGAGTTATTTCCGGCGCATCACTTGATAAGGTACTCTGGCCATGTGATTAAACCAAATGAGAAATAAGAAGGGGTTTATCCAAGTTCAAACCCTCATGGATGAGGTAAAATCCTAACCCGTGCTCGTGTATATTGCTCGTGTATAGGGCTTACAATAATCGATGGATTGAGCAATAGCCCTAAGGTTCTCTGTCTATTGACTAATCTAGCCGCCACATATATGGGTGTGGGGGTCTAGGATTACACGATCGTAGTTGGTCGTTGGAGTTCTCCGGGACGCTAGTCGCCCTGTCTCCCGCTCCAAGTCCCCCGGGCCTTTCTCTAATTGGATCTATGGGCCGGATTGATGGCCCTGGACAAGATGACCTACGAGGCCCTGGGCCGGCCTACCAAGCCGACTTCCTGCATAATGAAGGATCCCTAGGCCACAATACAGGGGCCTGAGGCCTTGTGTTCTTTTGCCTCACTACAAGTGAGGTATAGGCAAACACATGTATGAAAGACATTTTTTATTCGAAGACATATTCATAAAAAATAGTCGTGCATTATTATGATGCATTAAGGATTCCGGTTTTTTAGGTTTTCTTCTATTGCTGGTTTTATTTTTGTTTTCTTTTGTTCTTTTTCAGGTTTTTTCACAAAATGTTCAAAAATGTTCATGTTTATTAAATATATGAATATTTTTTCAAAATGGATAATTTCGGTTGAATGTGTTCACAATTTTTTATTGTCTTCAAAAAATATTGGTGTTTTTGAAAAAACATTCAAAACATGAAAAATGGTCAGAATTGTGAAAAACATTCATGTTTTAAAAATGTTAACATTTTCTAAAATTGTTATAAAAACTCAATACTTAGTTTTTCAATATATAAGTTTTTCTAATTGTTTCAAAACACGACAAAGAAAACGCCTAACTGAAAAGAAAAACGCTTGAAAGTGTACAGCACCGAAATAATCTTGGCTACCGGGTTTGTACAGTATGAAATGAATGGGCCGACCAGTGCCTGTCCTTATGTGTTTTCCCAGCTATTTGAGGCAATAAATTGCAGGAGCGCACCTCTACCATGCTTATGGCGTTGGTTGGCGCGTCAGCGCTCACACGCATGCTCTATTAGGGCAGTGTAGTCTAGCGCTTTACACACGCTCGGTTTCTCGTCTGGCTACTACGCTCGCCGGACGCAGCGATTCTGTGGTCGAGCTCAGCTGCTCCTGAAATCGCTAGCATTCGCTGCTGCCTGGTGATTGCAACAATTCTTTCTCACATGTCAGATCTGCATCGACAGAATAGAAGGGGCCAACCGGTGAACCTAGAAAGGACATTACATCACTCCTCAGGCCACCTCCTCCTCCCCAACTAGGATTCTTGTGCCTCCCACCGGCGCCGTCGCCAGTCCGCCTCATCTCCAGTTGCCTTAGGGTCATGGGAGCGCGGCGGATCCTGGCCCTTGCCAGTGGGAGGGCTTGGTTTTTAGATGTGTCTTCGAGATTTGCTAGGGTTTGTGTCCAACTCAGGAAGATGAGACAGTGGCTGCTCCCTGAAGTTGGAATAAGGTTCTCCTCGCCTAGCCCTACTTCTGGTGGTGCATTTAGCATTGTCAGTGGGCGTGTGGATGTGTGTCTCCGGTAGATCTGTCCTTGGTGGATTTGCTTGGATATGTTCATCCCGACTATCTACTACAACAAGTTTTGCCCAACTCCGGCTAGGAAGGGGCAATGACAGCGGCGCACCTTCGGCTCGCTTTAGTGCTTTTAGTCGTCGCTAGGTGGTCTACGGATCTGTATATAATTTTAATTATTTCTAGTGTTCATTGTACCGCCATAATTGAAGATAAATATATTAGATGTTTTTCCAAAAAAATCTGCACCGGCAAATAATGATGATACGGCTTGTATACAGCATGAAACATTGCGACCGTGTGTGGGGCAAATTAAGTAGGGATGGGAGACTCGACTCACGCGGGCTTTAATGCTCCATGGGCCAGGACAGAGAATTTCTGTTTGAGCCGTGGCCCAGGGTTACGTGAAACACATGAGCCGTCACACGGAGGAATTTGTGGACGTTTCTCGGTAGGTCTACTGGGCATTGAGACCGCCCATAGGAGGTCCGCCAAACCTGCCCTCCCATCAGCCCACTCCATCCATAATTGCAGCGGCTTCTATTGGTTCCAGCAGTGTCGGCGGTGGAGGATGCGGGGCTTGAGTTCTTGTTGGATGCCGTCAACCCGTGAGTTCAACCCGACCCCTCATCCACATTGATTTTTGAGATTTGGTGCTTCGTACAACCGTTGTCCCCTCATCCCACTTCCACCACCAGTGGCTATGGTGTGTCTTGCAGGTTTCCTTTGCCGGAGAAGTTTGCGAACAGGTTTGAGCATCCCAATCCAGTTACGCAGTGATGCCCACTCGACTGAGCCGGGGAACTCCAATGTTGGGTCTGGGTGCGGGCAGCAAGGTGGCGAAGGAAGCTGTTGACAAAAGGTGTCTCCGACGCGGTCCGTGTCTACTGATAGGATCAATCCGGAGGACCAGGATGGACAAAAGAGGTAAGCCTGCATCTATCCGATCGACTGTGTTGCTAAAAAATCAGGTTACGCCTCAGGAATTCACCATCGAACAGAAGGCCTTGTCCATGTATGATGAGGGCATTCGAGCAGTCGATTCGGAAATGTGCAGAGGAGGCTAGCGAGAGTGTAATCACGCCAGAACTGGGACTGAGTTTGACTTGCTACTCACTAGGTGAGGCGCACGACATCTACAACTTGTATTCGTGGGAGATTGGGTTTGGGATTAGGTATTGTAAGACTAGATTGAACGCTAAGAGGACCAAATCGATGCAGGATATCATTTGTGGCTGCTTGGCGTGTAGTGCCTTCTGCTTATCTATTCTGCGGATATCCGTTGGTGCTCCTGCACACGGAAAAAATATTTCAAATTGTGAAAAAATTCCAAACAAAAATTTAGCGCATACATCTCGACATTATATGTGTGCATGTCAAGTTTCGGAGAAAACCGACATTTTTTGTGGCTTGCTAAAAAAGACAAAACGATGTCTTGTGAAAAGCATTTTTAAAACCGAATTTTGTCCTTTTCACACGCGACACATGAGTTGTCGATTTTCCGCGAAACAACTTTGTGAGCATGTATAATATCGAGATGTACGCGCCAAGTTTTTGTTTGAAATTTTTTGACATTTCAAAGTATGTTTAAAATAAATTTTAAAAATCAGGAACGCGTGCTCCCATGTGCCAAAACGCCACTCTCTTCTGTTCTGTCCTTTTATTTGTGGGGCTCCCATCACTAATTGTTGCGCTGACCATGGTATGTGCTATCCGGTGTGCAGGGGAAGCCAGAGTCAGTAAACAGCAGTTCATGTAGGTGTGAGTGCCCTGTTTTGGTGCAGTTGCTACATGGGTATGACAATAGTTGGTACATCACCGAGCACCGTGAAAGTCACAACTACTCTATGTCCCAGAAATATGGGGGTGGCAACCAGCAAAGTCTATCCGAATAGTGTGCACCTTAAGGGCGCTAGTCCAAGCACAACAAATGTTCGTGCTCAATACCAAGGGAAGGACATATAGATACATTATACTTGAGCAAATTTCCTGCCCTCTCAGGCCACCACCGTGCCTAACCATTGGATAATTTCGTGATGGTCGTTTTGGCCGTAAGATACTTTTAAATAGCACTAAGTGGACAAGATGCCTCATGGGCTGCTACTCTGTAACAAAATCAGTGGTTTATGGTTAATCATACCCTTCTCCCGCAAGAAGCCCATTTAAGCTCACCATAACATATTCGCTTGCCATCATATGTGGTTTAAGATCGGCCCACTTAGCACAACAAATATCGCAAGAAAGAGCGTCTACTTTGGGAAGGGCCGTGTAGGGGAGATGTGAAGAGATAGCGACACATTAATGGGCAGCGATGCGGCATAGTGGGTGATTGGAGTTCGTTCACCGGTATTCAAGCGAGGAGTAATGTTGTCGTTGCTGAAAATCCATTAAGGCCCCTCCCAATGCTCCACCTTGTACAGGTGCTAAGCCTTCCACATAGGCAAAAAATCTGAGGTGGCAAGTTATTTAAGAGGAGAGAGATGAGTGTGGTGACCCAGAAAGAAACAATGCTAAGCGCGTGAACCTAGGCAAAACATTTAAAGCAAAGAAGCCCACCAGTACATGAAGAGCTTTAGTTGCTAAATCATTAAATAAAGTAAGCTTAGCAACCATAAGCTAAGAACCTATGCATTGGGGAGTATAGTTGCTAAGCTATTTAATGTGTTTAGCACCTCATCTAAGCACCCATGCATTGGCAGCAGCCTAACACCAATGGAGGCGCCCGACCAGTTCCCAGCCACCTTTATTTAGCACGCCCAGGGGCACCCCTCTCATCTCCCATGACCTTGATCTCGACAGTGGCGCCCATCGTTACGCACCAGCATCCTACGCGCGCTGATGTCCAAGAGGGCCGCCACACTCCTGACATAGCTCCATGTTATCAATGGCATTTGATTTAGTTATAGCACCATACACTACAAAATAAATACACTTCCATGATGATACGTGTTTGTCACAGTAGGTCGCGTTTTCTGTCATGCATGTACATCCATGACAATTTTATGACAGAATCAAGATAGTCATACAGGTGCTGTCGTAGAAGTGTTCCATGACATTACCAAAATTATCATCACGGATCCACGTGTCAGCTCCATGTTGGCATAGGTGTCACTCATCCAACGGTCGAGATGGGCCTATGATATGTTGACACGTGGACCAACCCAAAAGTGGCCCACGAAGTTTAAACGGGCCGGCCCAATCGAAGGCCCATAAGATTTAGCGGACCATAATGGGCCGGCCCAGCTAAAGGCCCACACGATTTTGCAGAACATAATGGGCTGGCCCAGCTAAAGGCCTACAAGATTTTGCGGACCACAATGGGCCGGCCCAGCTAAAGGCCCACAAGATTCTGCAGACCATAATGGGCCGGCCTAGCTAAAGGCCCAACATTCTCTGTCAAATCGGCCCGTCAACGGCCTGTCCTAAACTTTTCAGCAACGCGGCCCATGGTCACTTCTGGCCCATTAACAGTCCGCTAAGTAAATGGGCCGAATTACGGCCCGGTGTATTTCCGGCCTCTTAAAGGTCCGGCTTCATTTGGGACCATTTATAGGCCATCAAAACTTTCAGCCCATAAACGACCGTGAAGGATTTGGGTCATATTCGGCCATGTCTGACATTCGGCCTGTTAGAGGCCCACTATAGATTTGGGCCACTTTCGGCATGTTGTCATTTTTGGCCCGTTAACGCCGGACGAAAACCATGGGCCATATGTGGCCCAACGTCATATCGGGTCCATTAACGGCCCATATAAAAATAACGATAATCTAGCCCGACCGAAGTTCCGGCCAGTTAAAGGCCCGTCTATTAGTTCGGCGCATTTACGACCCGTCCGAATTTCGGCCTGTCAAAGATCCGCATCATAAATGGGCCACCATTTCGGCCTGCTAAGACTAGTGGGTTATTTGGCACAATCAGGGCCCAATCTCACTTTCGGTCTATTAAAGGCCCATGTTTTTTGTGGGCTCGAGATATTTACACTTGTAAACGGCCTATTTTTACTGAGGGCCCAAATTATGTTTAGGCCTGTTAAAGGCCCACTATGGGCACAGGCCTACCAGAAAAATATGAAAGCTTATGCTGATTTAGGCCCAGATATTTTTAGTGGGCTACATGCCAATTTCGGCCCGTATAGCCCAATTGGAATGGGCCCAGCGAATATTGGCATGTTGGGCTCCTACGAAGCTTTCGGCCGAATACATTACTAAGATAAACCTACACTATACAAAAACAGCGTCGTAATTACTGCAGCCTATGGCAGCATCATAAATGTTGTATCACAACAAAATAAATTCCAACCATACAACAAAAGGCCTGTTGGCATAAAGTTTACAGTCCTTCTAGATAAAAGCACCATCAGATGTATAGAAGAACAGATCATTTGACCTAAGTGCTAATGTTTCAGGCTGTAGAATCTGATATAGCAGCACGATCTCAACCTTTTTTCCGCCATTGCTCTTGAACAATGAAGCGAATGTCTGATAGTATGGTTTCAAAAAAATTCATATCTTGACAACATTTCTCAACCACTATTCTTGTTTCCGAAACAACGTCCATTAGGGATTGGACTTGTGTCCGAGCACGATATATCACTGCCTAGCAGGAAGATTTTGTTCAGTAGGCGATTTGGACGAGGTTACCTTGACAACCAACCCAGAATTACGCAGGAAGGTGCTTTTTGCACTGTTAGTGGAGAGATACTGACGCACTTCAGCAAGAGGTGACATTGTGCCTGTGGTAGCGTTGTCACCTTCAGGTGGTTGTGGTTGTTCAATCATTTGTTCCATAGCTTCCTGAAAGTTTGAACTTGTAGATTAGTGTACCAGATAAGTTACTAATGAGACAAAAACAAACAAAGTAGGTTAAATGTTTTTACATAACTTATTTTGGTGAACTACTGTAATACATTGGCATGTATTGTAGTGCCAACTACATAATAAAATCACTTTCGGAACGTATGTCCATGTAGAATGCCTACTATATTGTATATTTCCTCACATTGGTTGACATCTAAGGATAAAGAGACATGGTTTAAAGTAGGATTAACATAGTATGACATCATTCATATCATGGGCAAACAGATATGAAACAAACAGGCTATTTTATCATTGTGTGCGCACGTGAACATAACAACTAGATTACAGATCAAGATCAAAAGAATATCCTTCATCTCTTTTAAACCATGTAAGGTGAAATGATATGTTAAGACAACCGTGTATAAAAGTGAACAGAGTAACTAATATTAGCTGCAAACCAAGTAGTTAAATGAACACATCACAGTACCAATCAGTTCAAGGCAGGAGGAGTAAGGACTTACAACAGCAGCTTGAACTAGTGTGCTCATGCCCTTCGCTTGCTGGTGTGGCAATCCTTGAAGATTTGCACCGCATTCGGTTCAGGTTCTTTTTGGTCCGCATGGGCTTTCCTCTGTATTTGGAACAAGTCAATATTGATACGATAATATGGCACAAAAAAAAGACGGAAGTAGCAGCTATTTACAAGAGCCTTGCAGTGTGCAATATAGCTACGAGATCCTGTTGTCTGTTGGAATTTCACTTTAGAACGGTTGGTTTTGTTCTTCAAACAGTTAGCCTAGAAGAAGATACACTTGTAAGGCACATACATAAATACAAGTTCAATATGTGGTCTGATCAAATACATATGCCTACCTGTTACTTTGGATCAGACCAGTGTTTAACGAGGGTTGTCCGGTCTTCATCTGTAATATATTCCACTGGAGATGTTTGGGCGATTTCATTGTTAGCCTTGCCTTCAAAGTGAGATTTTCTAAGGTGGTGCCGACATCGTCAGCAGAAAGCGATCGAAAAACATGAGTGCATGCTTGTTTAGTTGCATCATCTTTCGGATCCAACTTGAACCTCATCTGTTGAAAAAAGAATGTGAGTCTTATTAGGAGGAAGCTAGAAAGTATGGGACAGAGCAAGACAATATTACTAATTGCGATGAATAACATTACTTACGGATAAATGGTCAAGGAAGGTGTTAAACTGGGTATTTTCTTTCTCATCCCTGTACTGGATCAACGTTGGGAAGATACGTGCATGACACCTAACGGCAACGGCTGCCTCTGATACTAACTTGGCTAACTCTGTAGCATCACGTGGCCTTTTTAAACCTGCCGCAAAATGGATCTCCATTCTTCCTCCTTTAGATTTTGTTAATCTGTCAAGCATTCTCCCTAATGTCTGTTTCCGCTTGTGCTGTGGTGCTAGTTTAACAATGAATATGGAAAGTGTTAGTGTACATCAAACTGTGAGTGTACATATAAAGGAGCATGCAACTGCAACTTGACTCGGTCAGGTACTGTCTTGGTGTTGATGCTCATGAGGTTCATCTGATCTTGCCAAGTCCTGTTGTGTCAGCAGTGCTTTGGAAGTAGTGTTAGGTGTGAAGGCAGCTTGGGAACTGGCCAGTTCCGGAGCAAACAAACGAGTAATTGGTTGAGATGCTGGTACATTTGAAGCAGATGTTGCAGCTGGTGGAGCAGGTGATACTGTGTTTGTAGATTTAGCCGGTGGACTTGGACCTTCTACTGCACTATAAGTACCAGCAAAATCTCGACGGCCGATCCTTTTCCGTTTCACCTGACGAGTAATAGCACTCCCTACTATATTATTTTTCTTGCTCTTTTTTGACTTTGCCATGTCAAGCTGTACCCACAACACAAAAGAATAAAATCACTCTTCAGAACTCATTGATGCATGATACAGACAAGCAATACTTTGATGTAAGACAACCGTATGACGATGGAATATGTAAGAAAAACAGGACGACATGACATATTCACAGCTACAATGTGCAAACTAAGCAGAAGGATTTTCAAGAAAATAGAAGTAATGCAAGCTAGACACCATATGAAAGATGCAACCAATATTACTCTGCCAAGTTAAAAGTCTCTTGTCATAAGTGGAAATTCGAAAAATTAGAAGCAGTACAACGTATAAATCAATGCAAGATGCAACCACTATCAAACTATCATGTTAAAAGCATCCAATCATGAGTGACTGATGCGGGATACACAACAGCAGTACTTTGATATAAGAACATGGTATGATAGATAGATGTAGTGTATTCTAGACACAGAAAGCCATGTCATATGCACATGTATAACGTATAAACTCAGCAGGTGCAATTTAATCAAAATAGAAGAAATACAGGCTAGACAACATATGCAACATGAAACCAAATATCACACTATCAACTTAGAGCAAGCACCTGGGATGGTGGAGTACGGGAGATGAACTCATCATGTAGACTTGGGACTTCAACTTCAATAGCAGTAGTAGTGGCAAATCTAGAGTCTCTGTTTGCGTCAGTGCGGAGGACCACCAACATCCCCTAACTTACTCTTGTCCTTCCTATTTTCTGATATTGCCTTATGAACTCAAAACCACAAGAAGATGAATAAAATTTGCTCTGCATAACTGGTTGATGCATGATACAGACGAACACTACTTTGATGTATGGCAAGCGCAGAACGGCCTGGTACACGTAGATGCACTATGCCTCGGACCGGTCTCACAAACGCGTTATATATCTCTTTATCTAACGCATAAGTGCACACACTTTATATGCATCGGCATTTCTCTTTCACACATGCTCACAATCTCTCTCACTGTGTCGGGGTGTCTCATGCACATGCTCTCTCTGTTTCTCTCTCTCTCTTTCTGACTACTGTGTACCACTCTTTTCACTAATCTCAGTTGGAAAACACTATTTCTCTCACATGCATATATACACACGCACGGTCTCTACTAGCCCTCAATACGCACATATATGTGCCTACGTGTCTCCCACACACACATTATATTTAGGCCTCTCTCGCACACATCCCCCCCCCCTCGACACACCTCTCTCTTAGTAGTTGGCAGATATGATTTCATCATATCATTCGGTAGGATATCCCTGGCTGTTAGGCTAAATGGTAATACGAGGCAAAGTTTTACCCTAGTTCGGATCAGACCCTTGTAGTTCAAGAAAGAGCCTACTCCTGGTACTATATATTAGTGATAGGGGTGTGTACAAAGTACACGTGAATAGACGGCATTGTGCGTGTGTGTATACTATCGACGAACTAGCCCCCAAGCTTGTATAACATATTGGGGGCCTAGGGTTACAAATCATATATAGTCGGCTTATCACCAGTGGGGATAGAGTCCTCCGCGACTCTGGTAGCTTTATGTTGTACGCCGAGTCCTCCACATGGGTCTTCAGATAACACGCCTCGGTCCAACCTATATGTGGCGCAGATGGAACCGACCCATGAGTCTTCAAGTTGACCCACCACAACTAGAAATGATGTGCCCACCACACCACACACGCAATCGGCCACTAAGAAAATAAGCATATACAATAGTACAACGGTATCTAGCTCACAATACGTCTCCATATTTTGTTGATGACACTGACGGACTTTGCATTTGATGCGTGCTCTGTATTTTGTTGACGACACTTACGGTCATTGTATTTGAAGCGAAAGCACGATATGGTCACTGGACTTCAGAATAAGCTCATCACGGTCACCACATACATTTTGTCGTGCTAACCAACATGTGGTTGGATGGTTAGGAGTGAAGGAAATATGCCCTAGAGGCAACAATAAAGTTATTATTTATTTCCTCATATCATGATAAATGTTTATTATTCATGCTAGAATTGTATTAACCGGAAACATGATACATGTGTGAATACATAGACAAAACTATAGTCACTAGTATGCCTCTACTTGACTAGCTCATTAATCAAAGATGGTTATGTTTCCTAACCATAGACATGTGTTGTCATTTGATTAGTGGGATCACATCATTAGAAAAATGATGTGATTGACATGACCCATTCTGTTAGCCTAGCACTTGATCGTTTAGTATACTGCTATTGCTTTCTTCATGACTTATACAAAGTTCCTACAACTATGAGATTGTGCAACTCCGTCTACCGAAGAACACTTTGTGTGCTACCAAACGTCACAACGAATCGGGTGATTATAAAGGTGCTCTACTGTGTGTTTCCAAGGTACATGTTGGGTTGGCATAATTTTAGATTAGGATTTGTCACTCCGATTGTCGGAGAGGTATCTCTGGGCCCTCTCGGTAATACTCATCACCTAAGCCTTGCAAGCATGTAACTAATGAGTTAGTTATGAGATGACGACACGGAACGAGTAAAGAGACTTGCGTAACGAGATTGAACTAGGTATTGATACCGACGATCAAATCTCGGGCAAGTAACATACCGATGACAAAGGCAACAAAGTATGTTGTTATGCGGTTTGACCGATAAAGATCTTCGAGAATATGTAGGAACCAATATGGGCATCCAGGTCCCGCTATTGGTTATTGACCGAGAATGGTTTTAGGTCATGTCTACATAGTTCTTGAACCCGTAGGGTCCGCACGCTTAACGCTTCGATGACAGTTTTATTATGAGTTTATAAGTTTTGATGTACCAAGTTTGTTCGAGTCCCGGATGTGATGACGGACATGACGAGGAGTCTCGAATGGTCGAGACATAAAGGTTGATATATTGAAGCCTATGTTTGATCGTTGGAATGGTTCCGGTGAAATCGGATTTTACGAACACCGGGGTTACCGAACCTCCCGGGGTTAATGGGCCTTAGTGGGCCATGAGGGAGAAGAGGAAGGGCGGCCAGGGCAGGCCGCGCGCCCCCCCCCCTAGTCCGAATAGGACAGGAGAGGGGGCGCGCCTCTTCCTCTTTCCCTCCCCAAGTCCTAATCCAACTAGGAAGGGGGGAGTCCTACTCCGTGGGAGTAGGACTCCTTCGCCGCCTCCTCCTAGGGCCGGACGCACCCCTTGCTCCTTTATATACGGGGCAGGGGCACCCCATAGACACACAAGTTGATCTACGGATCCTTCCTTAGCCGTGTGCGGTGCCCCTTCCACCATATTCCACCTCGGTCATATCGTCATGAGTTTAGGCGAAGCCTGCGCGCCGTTAGAACATCAACATCGCTACCACGCCGTCGTCGATTTAAACTCATCTCCGGAGCTCGGCTGGATCGGAGGCCGGAGATCGCCATCGAGCTGAACGTGTGCTGAACTCGAGGCTCCGTGACGCTCGGTGCTTGGATCGGTCGGATCATGAAGACGCATAACTACATCAACCGCGTTCGATAACGCTCCGCTTACGGTCTCACGAGCATACGTGGACTTACACTCTCCCTCTCGCTATATCATCACCATGATCTTGCGTGTGCGAGGAAATTCTTTGAAATTACTACGCTCCCCAACAAAGGCATCCGAGCCTAGGTTTTATGCGCTGATGTTATATGCACGAGTAGAACACAAGTGAGTTGTGGACGATATAAGTCATACTGCCTACCAGCATGTCATACTTTGGTTCAGCGGTATTGTGAGATGAAGCGGCCCGGACCGACATTACGCATACGCTTACGCGAGACTGGTTTCACCGTTACGAGCACTCGTGCTTAAAGGTGACTGGCGGGTGTCTGTCTCTCTCACTTTAGTTGAACCAAGTGTGGCTATGCCCGGTCCTTGTGAAGGTTAAAACAAAGTCTATTTGACAAACTATCGCTGTGGTTTTGATGCGTAGGTAAGAACGGTTCTTACTAAGCCCGTAGCAGCCACGTAAAATTTGCAACAACAAAGTAGAGGATGTCTAACTTGTTTTTGCAGGGCATGTTGTGATGTGATATGGTCAAGACATGATGCTATATTTTATTGTATGAGATGATCATGTTTTGTAACCGGTTATCGGCAATCGGCAGGAGCCATATGGTTGTCGCTTATTGTATGAAATGCAAACGCCTGTAATTGCTTTACTTTATCACTAAGCGGTAGCGATAGTCATAGAAGCAATAGATGGCGAAACGACAACGATGCTACGATGGAGATCAAGGTGTCGCGCGGTGACGATGGTGATCATGACGGTGCTTCAAGATGGAGATCACAAGCACAAGATGATGATGGCCATATCATATCACTTATATTGATTGCATGTGATGTTTATCCTTTATGCATCTTATCTTGCTTTGATTGAAGGTAGCATTTTAAGATGATCTCTCACTAAAATTATCAAGTAGTGTTCTCCCGAGTATGCACTGCTGCCAAAGTTCGTCGTGCCGAGACACCACGTGATGATCGGGTGTGATAAGCTCTACGTCCATCTACAACGAGTGCAAGCCAGTTTTGCACACGCAGAATACTCGAGTTAAACTTGACGAGCCTAGCATATGCAGATATGGCCTCGAACACGGAGACCGAAAGGTCGAGCGTGAATCATATAGTAGATATGATCAACATAATGATGTTCACCATTGAAAACTACTCCATCTCACGTGATGATCGGTTATGGTTTAGTTGATTTGGATCACGTGATCACTTAGATGACTAGAGAGATGTCTGTCTAAGTGGGAGTTCTTAAGTAATATGATTAATCGAACTTAAATTTATCATGAACTTAGTACCTGATAGTATCTTGCTTGTCTATGTTTGTTTGTAGATAGATGGCTCGTGTTGTTGTTCCGTTGAATTTTAATGCGCCCTTGAGAAAGCAAAGTTGAAAGATGATGGTAGCAATTACACGATCGGGTCCAGAATCTCGAGGATTATCCTCATTGCTGCACGTAAGAGTTACGCCCTAGAAGCACCGCTGGGTGCCAGCCTGCTGCCGATGCAACCGACGACGTTAAGAACGCCTCGCGAGCAAAGATGATGACTACTCTATAGTTCAGTGTGCCATGCTTTACGGCTTAGAACCGGTCTTCAACGACGTGTTGAACGTCATGGAGCATATGAGATGTTCCAGAGTTGAAGTTAATATTTCAAGCAAATGCCCGGATTGAGAGATATGAAGTCTCCGATAAGTTCTATAGCTGCAAGATGGAGGAGAATAGTTCGTCGGTGAACACATACTCGTAATGTCTCGGTATAATAATCACTTGATTCAACTAGGAGTTAATCTTCCGATGATAGTGTCATTGATGAAATTCTCCAATCATCGCCACCAAGCTACAAGAGCTTCGTGATGAACTATAATATGCAAGGGATGAACAAGACTATTCCCGAGCTCTTCGCGATGCTGAAAGCCGCGGAGGTAGAAATAAAGAAGGAGCATCAAGTGTTGATGGTTAACAAGACCACTAGTTTCAAGAAGAAGGGCAAAGGGAAGAAGAAGGGGAACTTCAAGAGGAACGGCAAGCAAGTTGCTGCTCAAGAGAAGAAACCCAAGTCTGGTCCTCACCTGGCCGAGTGCTTCTATCGCAAGCGATCAACACCGAAGCGGAACTGCCCCAAGTATTTGGCGGATAAGAAGGATGGCAAAGTGAACAAAGGTATATGTGATATACATGTTATTGATGTGTACCTAACTAGAGCTCGTAGTAGCACCTGGGTATTTGATACTGGTTCTGTTGCTAATATTTGCAACTCAAAACAGGGACTACGGAATAAGCGAGCACTGGCCAAGGATGAGGAGACGATGCGCGTGGGAAACGGTTCCAAAGTCGATGTGATCGCGGTCGGCACGCTACCTCTACATCTACCTTCGGTATTAGTTTTAGACCTGAATAATTGTTATTTGGTGCCAGCGTTGAGCATGAACATTATATCTGGATCTTGTTTGATGTGAGACGGTTATTCATTTAAATCAGAGAATAATGGTTGTTCTATTTATATGAGTAATATCTTTTATGGTCATGCACCCTTGAAGAGTGGTCTATTTTTATTGAATCTCGATAGTAGTGATACACATATTCATAATGTTGAAACCAAAAGATGCAGAGTTGATAATGAGAGTGCAACTTATTTGTGGCACTGCCGTTTAGGTCATATTGGTGTAAAACGCATGAAGAAACTCCATACCCATGGACTTCTGGAATCACTTGATTATGAATCACTTGGTACTTGCGAACCGTGCCTCATGGGCAAGATGACTAAAACATCGTTCTCCGGCACTATGGAGAGAGCAACAGATTTGTTGGAAATCATACATACAGATGTATGTGGCCCAATGAATGTTGAGGCTCGTGGCGGATATCGTTATTTTCTCACCTTCACAGATGATTTGAGCAGATATGGGTATATCTACTTAATGAAGCACAAGTCTGAAACATTTCAAAAGTTCAAAGAATTTCAGAATGAAGTAGAAAATCATCGTAACAAGAAAATAAAATTTCTACGATCTGATCGTGGAGGAGAATATTTGAGTTACGAGTTTGGTTTACATTTGAAACAATGCGGAATAGTTTCAAGCAACTCACGCCACCGAACACCACAACGAAATGGTGTGTCCGAACGTCGAATCGTACTTTTACTTGATATGGTGCGATCTATGATGTCTCTACCGATTTACCGCTATTGTTTTGGGGTTATGCTTTAGAGACGGCCGCATTCACGTTAAATAGGGCACCATCAAAATTGCTGAGACGACGCCTTATGAACTGTGGTTTGGCAAGAAACCAAAGTTGTCCTTTCTTAAAGTTTGGAGCTGCAATGCTTATGTGAAGAAACTTCAACCAGATAAACTCGAACCCAAATCGGAGAAATGTGTCTTCATAGGATACCCAAAAGAGATCATGGGTACACCTTCTATCACAGATCCGAAGGCAAGACATTCGTTGTTAAGAATGGATCCTTTCTAGAGAAGGAGTTTCTCTCGAAAGAAGTGAGTGGGAGGAAAGTAGAACTTGATGAGATAATCAGATCTACTCCCTTATTGAAGGTAGTTCATCACGAGAACCGGTTCCCGTGACAACTACACCAATTAGTGAGGAAGTTAATGATATTGATCATGAAACTTCAGATCAAGTTTCTGCTGAACCTCGAGGTCTACCAGAGTAAGATCCGCACTGAGTGGTACGGTAATCCTATTCTAGAAGTCATGTTACTTGACCATGATGAACCTACGAACTATGAGGAAGCGATGATGAGCCCAGATTCGCAAAATGGCTAGAGGCCATGAAATCTGAGATGGGATCCATGTATGAAAACAAAGTATGGATTTTGGTTGACTTGCCGATGATCGGCAAGCCATTGAGAATAAATGGATCTTTAAGAAGAAGACCGACGCTGATGGTAATGTTATCGTTTATAAAGCTCGACTTGTTGCGAAAGGTTTTCGACAAGTTCAAGGGGTTGACTACGATGAGACTTTCTCACCCGTAGTGATGCTTAAGTCTGTCCGAATCATGTTGGCTATTGCTGCATTTCATGATTATGAAATTTGGCAAATGGATGTCAAGACTGCATTCTTGAATGGATTTCTAGAAGAAGAGTTGTATATGATGCAGCCGGAAGGTTTTGTTGATCCAAAAGGTGCTGACAAAGTGTGCCAGCTCCAATGGTTTATGGACTGGTGCAAGCATCTCGGAGTTGGAACAAACGCTTTGATAGTGTGATCAAAGCATATGGTTTTATACTGCACTTTTGGAGAAGCTCAGATTTACAAGAAAGTGAGTGGGAGCTCAGAGCATTTCTAGTTTTATATGTTGATGACGATTATTAATTGGAAATGATATAGAATTTCTGGATAGCATAAAGGGATACTTGAATAAAAAATTTCAATGAAAGACCTCGTGAAGTTGCTTACATATTGGGCATCAAGATCCATAGAGATAGATCAAGACGCTTAATAGGACTTTCACAAAGCACATACCTTGACAAAATTTTGAAAAGGTTCAAATGGATCAGCAAAGAAAGGATTCTTGCTCTGTGCTACAAGGTGTAAAATTGAGTCAAACTCAATGCCCGACCACAGCAGAAGATAGAGAGAAATGAAAATGTTCCTATGCTTCAGCCATAGGCTCTATCATGTATGCAATGTTGTGTACCAGACCGACGATGCTTAGCAATAAGCTTGGCAGAAGGTACCAAAGTAATCCAGAGTGGATCATTGGACAGCGGTCAAGAACATCTTGAAATACCCGAAAAGGACTAAGGATATGTTTCTCGATATGGAGGTGACAAAGAGCTAGTCGTAAATGGTTACGTCGATGCAAGCTTTGACACTGATCCGGACGATTTTAAATCACAAACCGGATACGTGTTTATATTAAACGGTGGAGCTGTAAGTTGGTGCAGTTCTAAACAAAGCGTCGTGGCGGGATCTACATGTGAAGCGGAGTACATAGATGCTTCAAGCAGCAAATGAAGGAGTCTCGATGAAGGAGTTCATTTCCGATCTAGGTGTCATACCTAGTGCATCGGGACTAATGAAGATATTCTGTGACAATATCGTGCAATTGCCTTGGCAAAGGAATCCAGATTTCACAAGAGGACCAAGCACATCAAGAGACGCCTAATTCCATTCGGGACCAAGTCCAAGTGGGAGACATAGAGATTTGCAAGATACATACGGATCTGAATGTTGCGCATCTGCTGACTAAGCCTCTCTCACGAGCAAAACATGATCAGCACCAAGACTCCATGGGTGTTAGAATCATTACTATGTAATCTAGATTATTAACTCTAGTGCAAGTGGGAGACTCAAGGAAATATGCCCTAGAGGCAATAATAAAGTTATTATTTATTTCCTCATATCATGATAAATGTTTATTATTCATGCTAGAATTGTATTAACCGAAACATGATACATGTGTGAATACATAGACAAAACTATAGTCACTAGTATGCCTCTACTTGACTAGCTCATTAATCAAAGATGGTTATGTTTCCTAACCATAGACATGTGTTGTCATTTGATTAGTGGGATCACATCATTAGAAGAATGATGTGATTGACATGACCCATTCTCATTAGCCTAGCACTTGATCGCTTAGTATATCGCTATTGCTTTCTTCATGACTTATACAAAGTTCCTGCAACTATGAGATTGTGCAACTCCCGCTCATCGGAAGAACACTTTGTGTGCTACCAAACGCCACAACGAATCGGGTGATTATAAAGGTGCTCTCTGGTGTTTCCGAAGGTACATGTTGGGTTGGCATAATTCGAGATTAGGATTTGTCATCCCGATTGTCGGAGAGGTTTCTTCTGGGCCCTCTCGGTAATATCATCACCTAAGCCTTGCAAACATGTAACTAATGAGTTAGTTATGAGATGACGACACGAACGAGTAAAGAGACTTGCCGGTAACGAGATTGAACTAGGTATTGATACCGACGATCAAATCTCGCAAGTAACATACCGATGACAAAGGGAACAAAGTATGTTGTTATGTGGTTTGACCGATAAAGATCTTCGTAGAATATGTAGGAACCAATATGGGCATCCAGGTCACGCTATTGGTTATTGACCAAGAATGGTTTTAGGTCATGTCTACATAGTTCTCGAACCCGTAGGGTCCGTGACGCTAACGCTTCGATGACAGCTTTATTATGAGTTTATAAGTTTTGATGTACCGAAGTTTGTTCGGAGTCCCGGATGTGATCACGGACATGACGAGGAGTCTCGGAATGGTCAAGACATAAAGATTGATATATTGGAAGCCTATGTTTGGACTTCGGAATGGTTCCGGGTGAAATCGGGATTTTACCGGAAGACCGAGGGGTTACTGAACCTCCCGGGGTTAATGGGCCTTAGTGGGCCATGAGGGAGAAGAGGAAGGGCGGCCAGGGCAGGCCGCACGCCTCCCCTAGTCCGAATAGGACAGGAGAGGGGGCGGCGCCTCTTCCCTCTTTCCTCCCCCATTCCTAATCCAACTAGGAAGGGGGAGTCCTACTCCTGTGGGAGTAGGACTCTCCAGCAAGCCTCCTCCTAGGGCCGGCCGCACCCCTTGCTCCTTTATATACGGGGCAGGGGCACCCCATAGACACACAAGTTGATCTACGGATCGCCCTTAGCCGTGTGCGGTGCCCCTTCCACCATATTCCACCTCGGTCATATCGTCGCGAGTTTAGGCGGCCAGGCGTTAGAACATCAACATCGCCACCACGCCGTCGGTCGACGGAACTCATCTCCGGAGCTCGGCTGGATCGGAGGCCGGAGATCGCCATCGAGCTGAACGTGTGCTGAACTCGGAGGCTCCGTGACGCTCGGGCGCTTGATCGGTCGGATCATGAAGACGCATAACTACATCAACCGCGTTGATAACGCTTCGCCACGGCCCACGAGGGTACATGGACATACACTCTCCCCTCTCGTTGCTATATCATCACCATGATCTTGCGTGTGCGTAGGAATTTTTTTGAAATTACTACGTTCCCCAACAAGGAGGACAGTGGTTTCTCGAGCCCACAAAGGTTAATGTCCCGGTGCTCGCATTTATCTTGTGTTAATTTCAGTATTTTCCGGCGATGTACGTTCAGTGGGAGGAGACGTTCCACTCGACTATGAGGCACCTATGGTGACTTCGTAAAATCTCAAGATCATATATGCTGGCCCACTCTCTCGAAGGTGCTCATAGGGGTAGGGTTCGCGTGTGTGCGCTTATAGCGGTGAGTGCTTGAGCGTATATATGAGCCCTTGCGTCTGTACCGTGTTAAACAAATACATGTCATGATTATACGGTCACTGGATCACCCATACAACTCCGTATTTTGTTGATGACACAATCAATTGACCAGTCAAACATTCCACGCGGTGCAACTAGTGTTGCACCATCGGGGTGCGTAACCGTGGGGTCCACCTGTCAGCCCGTATATGAAAGAAAGATATGGTAGTTTGAGTCTATGCTATGTTAATAAAATAGGAGTACATTTTACGGTGATCATACGGTCACTGGCTCACCATACAACTCTGTAATTTGTTGATAACATGATCAATTGACCAGTCAAACGGTCCACATTCAGCAGCACACATTACCATAGGGCCCACCCGTCAGCGCGTATATGACGGACATAAATGGTAATAAATTGGTGGTCGGTGGGTATTCGAAGTCGTGAGACCTCTGGTTGGCAGTCGCCGGTGGTTGGAGGGGTGTTGATTGGGTGGTGGGGTGGGATCGCCAGAGAAAAAGCTCGGCGCGGGGGGGAGGGGGGCTAGAGGGATGGCGGGTGCGGCGGCGGACCAGCGGTGGGGAGTGGTTTCGGGGAGGGCGGCGCGGGCTGGTGGTGACTGGCGGCTCAGGGGGGGTGGAGTTTGATGATAAACTGGAGGCCCTTGATTTCGTATCCAACGGCTGGAAAATCTAATGACCAGAGATGAAAAAGTCAGTCGACTGACATGTAGCCTCACCCCGCATGTACACATGCACACACGCAAGACACGCACGCTTGAAGGCGTGCAACACTGACACGTACACATAACGTACACACGCACGCATGCTGGCGTGCAACACTGACACGTATACATGCACTCACGAACACACGCACGTACACACCCATGCATGCAACACTGAAACGTACCCTTGCATGCACGCAACACTGGCACGCCTGCATGCACACATCACACGACACAAGACACACGCTCAACCTATACGTGCATGCAACCTTTGTTAAGGACATGGATTGTTACGGGTATTAATCAATCTTATCTGTGATAAGCAGAACATTGATGTTTGCAGCGGTCTTTATGAATCACACGTATCGTATGGGCTATCAACATAGTAGGCTTATCTACATGAAAAAGATGACGCCACACTCAATGAATAATCATCGGTTTATGAAATGCCCGCTTCTGACCGCCCTGGCCAACCAAAGGTTCCTCTTCTGTGCGCTGCCTACGTTGGGTCACTGACATGCAGGCCATGTACCCAAAGAGCCCACACGTCAGTGGAAGAACTGCGCGGTGTCCTAGGTCAGAGTCGAGGGCGCCACTCGCTGCACGCCCGGCTGAACACGCCTCCGTGCCGCATTCAAACGCCTCCATGAAACCTGCCCGTGTGGAAGCCGAGAAACCCACTATCGATACACGTCCGTTCATGACCGGGCCGACATTAAACGCAACACCGGCCGAGCTCCTCTCGTCCGCCTTCTATTTAATCTCCTATTTAAACGAGGCCAAGCGCCGGCCAAGAATCGCACACCTCTGCCGCTCCCCTATCTCCTTCACCATTTTGTCCACTCTTACAATGGCTTACGAAGAGTAGTTATTCCGCATCCAAGCCGTCTGGGTAGCCCGCCGGATACGAGCTATGCAGCTCGCTGATCCACCTCCCTTCCCTCGCCCGACGGAGCCAGTTGCCGCCCCAAGCCGGCGCGCTGTTCAGTAACTCGCCGCTCCAGGCTAGCTCGACGAGGAGCGGCGCATGGGCGTCGTTGCTACCGTCCACGCCGCCGCCTCGTACCGTGTCTCCCGTTTCTATGGCCGAGACTCCCATGCCGGTAGCCGTGCCATGCAAGCAGCGATAGAAGTCGGGTGCACGGAGAGCGACGAGTCGGTGGCCAGCGCCTCTGCGTCCGCCGCCATCATCAAGGAGAAGTAGAACACGGGAGGCCGCCGCCGCTTGGGTCCCATGAAGGCGACTGTGGAGGCGACGCCGGCGTACACATCAGGTGTCTTGCTGGATCCTTTTGTTGCGAGGACCTTCGTCAACCCCGCATGGGCTCCAAGGAAGAGGGGAATGTTAGGATGAACTCGAGCTGGTTTCGGCCATGGCGAAGTAGTGGCCGCTGATGAACTCGAACCGGTGCCGGCCACCATCATCTTCGGCACCAGCCAATGATATCAGTTGGGCAGTGGGGAAGCGAGCCGTCCTTTGCGCTGAAGCATATACCTCCGGGGCTCCCTGCAGTCCGGTGATCGTGCTGTCGGACATGAGGAACACAAATTGATCAGCGGACGACCATTTAGGCCAGGTATTATATACCTGTGCTATCCAGAACTAGCACCATGTAGTTCATTTGAATGTAATGAAATCTGTCATGTTTGTATGAAAATCAGGTATTTTATATGATTTCCCTTGTTGTTTATATGAAATATCAGTTTGTCTACGTGTTTGCGTGAATTTCGTCCGGTTGGTTGAATTGCTGTCATAAATATGTGCGGCTATGGTTGGATGGCGTAATTTGCGGGTCACCGTCGGTCTGCTGGCGGCTCGGGCGGTGTTGTGGGACAAAAAAAACATAGCTCGTGTGAACTCGTGTCCAACGTGCGCGCTGGAGGATGCATGACAGCATGAGCACCCGAGCTATTCCTCGTTCATCGGTGGCAAAGGCACGGGTGGATAAAAGGGTCGCCAATATTTTGGCTACCCCGGGCAAGATCCAATCAGCCCCTCCCAATAGATTCAAATCCCTCGGTCGCCGTGGAATTTTGGCATGTGTTGTTTTCAAGGACTAGCAAGATGATTGTGCATTGCACGGAACATCAAGATGCTTTTTTTACAAACTCCCGCATGCATGCAAGGGATAATTAATGTCCTCCTTTGCTAGTACCACGAGGCAAACACCATTGATATTGCATTGATTAGTGTTAGTGGCCTTGTACATCTGCAAATTGTAATTTTGATAGTGTCCCCTTGTATATGAAAATGGAGGGAGAAAGATGAGAGATAAGGTGAGGACGAGCGGGGCGTGGTGGTGACTGGTAGTCGGATTGGGTGGAGGCATGGGGATGGACGGCGCATTATGTCTAGGTTTGTATCTCTCTCACACACACCCACGTAGATGGGGGACGTGCACGAAGAGAAGAGGTGCACGCACGGCGCACGTACTCCCGTCTCTTTCCCAACCACACCCGTGCGGGTACATGGTGGAGCTCATTTCTAAAAAGGCAGCCCACGTGGTAATTTGACACGTGTACTGGTTGTCCACTTGGTGGAGGGAGGATCGTCTACCATGGGTGAACAAACAAATTGCGACTTGACGTGTTATGTTAAAAAAAGAGGCAAACCATGTGGGGCCTACCTTAGAGGCAAGGCTCTATACACTGGAATACTTTTGATGTGTCCCGTCAACTCGCAGAATGAGGAGAAGCTTGCTTAGTACGCCGTCTCCCGCGCCTACGGGCGCGGTGGCTCGCAGGATGTGGTGAAGCTTGCTTACGAGTAGTAGTAGTAGTACTCCTACTACTGTATGCCTTAGGCCCGCTCCCTCGCCCACGCGCGCGGCAGCTCACCACGAGGAGAAAATTTTACTACTCCCTCCGTTTACTCCTCGTCCCTACTACGTACCTTGGTTAGTACTCCCTCCATTTACTTATACAAGGCCACTATAAAAAAATACATTTTGCATCTATACAAGGCCACAAATAGTAATTGAGACAAAAGTTACTACTCCCTCCTTTCCAGTTTATGGCTCAATTTCAAAATCTCTCAAACCAAGGTAGACGGTGAGTGGTCGAATTAATTTCGTAGTTTGCACAAGTAATTAGAAAGCTCGTTTTCTCAAGAAGTTATGTTTACCGAGGCATTAATTAGAACGAATGCATGAATGACCACTGAATTTCCATGAACTTCTACATGCATTAGTTAGTTTCCTATTGACGCTGCTTGCGTCATGTGATCTAACGCACCTCGAAATCCAACATGCACTACTAGGGAAAAGCCTAGCAGCAGCGCAGGTTTTAGGCCTATCAGTAGCGCGGGCAGGAGCGCTACTGATAAGGCGCTACAACTAAAGCTTAGCAATAGCGCCTTAGACCCACGCCATCGCTAATTGACTTAGTAGTAGCGCTTCTCGTAACAGCGCTCTTGGTAATTAGTAGTAGCGCTTCTCCTTTCCCGCTACTACTATTATTTAGTATTTTATTTCTTTTTTATTTCATGTTGTATTCATACACCTTTACACAAGTTTTCATACAACAGGAATTTAGAGATTGTTTTACATCATAATGAGTTATTATATCACGGGTGAAAGAATCAGGATTAGTTTCAAGTGGATGTCCATCCACTTGAAACTAATCCGTCTTCTTTCACCCAATGATATAATAATATCATCATCATCATCATATCATTAACAACTTATCATCATAATACATCATTGTCATATAACACCTCCTCAAGATCATAGTTTTCATCAATGACATCACATAGCAAATTGGTCACTAGTCGTAATCACAAATACTCCACATTATCAACTCTAACACATTACCACATAATAAAGATATTGTACCTCATAGGACCTACTACATTCGATTAAGACCTGCAACATTTTCTAAGTTAAAATAGCAAAAAACAAGATAGCCCCTGACTCTCCATTATGGAGAATGGAGATTAGTCTGTCTCCAATTCTTGCCTTTCGCTGAATGTTACTTCCAAGAACCTCCTTGCGAATGTCCATACATTTCTTCCATTCTTTGATGAACATGTGTTCACCGGTTTTAGAAATCCGATATTCATAGGTGAGCTCCCTAGATTTACCTGGCAGTATGTTCAGAACTATAAGGCGGCCATTCAGATACATCAGATGAGGCACACAATCCATCGGGAGTTTCTGTTGAAAAACATAGTAATAACTTCGTAGTTAGCAATGATGTACTAGTTTTAGAAGTATGGAAAAGATGCACGGATGTCGTAATAGTAAAAATTCTTACCAGGATATCTCTAGAGAAGTTACCGTGGTTCAACACGTGCACTAGTGGCACGTATTCACCATAATTTGGAGGAGTTCCATAATAGTTATTGTAATCCTCAAGAAGAGTACAAAATGCAATCAGATGATTTTTCTCCTTATAAGTTAATTCGGAGCCATCGGTGTAGTGGGTTTTGTCTACCATCTTCCGCACAGTCTTTGAAGAATAAAAATAAGCTATCAATGGAAATAAGTTGTCAACTATTTTGAAATAAACAATATAAATTAGTTAATAACTATGTTTGAGAAACTCATATAGCGGTACAATCGGAAGCGTATCAACAAGGACCCAAATGTCCATATTGTCTTGCTCGATGCCAGGATCACCAACATCCATGGTGACAATCATACCCTCATAAAAACCATACATTTTGCAAAGTGCTTCCCAATTTTGGCAACCAAAATGGGTTATGCTCTGAGCATTGCACAGATTTACTTCAAAATCCATATCATGATGGGTCCTTAGGTGTATTTTCTTTGTTTCAAAATTTTCATGGTCGTCAAAACCCATCCTCTCCAAGACATAGCGTCTTGCATGGCATGGGATAAGCTAGTCGAATTGTAAAACATGAAAATTAGACGTTGAAATAGTTGAAGTCATGCTTAATTATGAAAAAAATACTTGTCATTGTTGCGTTCCATTTCAACATTGAAGGTCTCCTCGAGCTTAATGCTGAAGCACCGATCTTCATCCAGCTCAACAAACCTGTCGCACATACCTCGATTGTCGTGGCACCAGTTGCACTCCCCCGGGAGACTGTCGTCGTCCGAGTACGACATTTCCTACACTCATAATTGAAAGATTAAACTTGTACATATTCTAGCACAAGTCATGCCAGAATTCACCGAAAAATCCGGCATGACCTTTGCTAAAAAAGGACATATCGAGCGCCTGAAATTTGCTGGAATGGAAATTAATCAACACTCCGGCAAAACATAGGCCACTCGGAGGTGTAACCAAAACATGAAATAATTTCTTAAACTAAAAAATAACAACAAATATGACATGTTCAACTAGTTCTATTAATTCAACTAGTTCTTACTAAATATAAACTTACTATAAATAGAAAAAACTAGTTCTTTCTAAAAATAAAGTAGTTCAACTAGTTATTAATTTACTTACTAAACTAGTTCAACTAAAACTAAACTAGTTCAACTAAACTAAACTAGTTCTATTAATTCAACTCGTTCTTACTAAATATAAACTTACTATAAATAGAAAGAAACTAGTACATCTACTACTACTAATTAACATCTACTACTGCTAATTATACAACTAGTTTACCATCACTACTACTAATTAATAACCACTACTACTAAAAATCATTATCTATGAACCCTAAATTAACATCTACTACTACTAAAATCGTCTACTAACTAAGCAAAGAGATAGTGGGTGGGGAGGGGTGGGGGGCTTACAGAGGGAGAGACAGTGGCGCGGAGGTGCTCGGCGACGGAGGTAGGGGCAGCGAGGGCGGGCTCGGGATCGGGAGGCAGCGGTCCTGGGCGGGCTTGGGCGGCGGCGGTGAGGTCGAGGGCAGCGACAGTGTGGTCGAGAGCGGTGGTGGGCGGCGGCGGTGAGGTTGAGGGCGGGCTCGGGTGGCGGCGGTGAGGGCAGGCTCGGGCTCGGGCGGCGGCGGCAGGAGTAGGGTAACAGGCCGGGGGGTGAAAGGAGGACTTAGCAAAATTTTGAGCCGGGGGGTGGTTAAGTCGAACTAGCAGTAGCGCTCATAAGGAAAACGCGCTATAGCTAACTTATCTACAGCGCGTTTTAGTGAAAAATGCTACTGCTAATGGAAGCAGTTATTTCTGTTGTTTATCCCAATATCAGTAACGCTTTGTCCTGAAAAAATGCTCTAAGTCTAAGCAATGTAAAAACATCAAAAATATACATTGGTCATCATTGATCTTTTTGTGTAGAATCTAAATAGTCAACATGAAGCCTCACTGTACCTGTATAGCTACACGCAAGGATTCATATTGCATCCACAAATCATACACATATAGTTCAATGAAGACCAAGTGCTTGAGATAGGTTGAGAAGTAACATATTTAAGGTGGTAAACACCTTGTTCGCTTAGCAGTGTGGGACTAAACTTAATTAGTTGCGGTGATACTTAGCATTAGCGAGTTTTGAGGAAAAACGCTGCTACTAAGTACTTTAGCAGTAGCGCGTCCCTTGGAAGGGTGCTACTACTATATCTAGCCTGGAGGCAACACCGTGGCAATTATAGTAGTAGCGCTCATTTCACCTAGAGCGCTACTGCTACTTAGATATTAGAAGCGCTCTTTTCTGAAGCTCGCTACTGCTAATTAGCAGTAGCGTCTATTTTTAAACCACGCTGCTGCTAAGATTCTGTGTATAAGGTTTTCCCTAGTAGTGATGTAATGGTACTACTACTAGTACTCCCTCCGTCCAGGTGCATAGGGCACCTAAGGGAATCCTAAAATTCCAAAAATGTTAGACGTAATTCAATTAAGTGCTCCTCGTTTATCTAAACCATCTGCTTTTTTCCATTCGCTCCATCAGGACGCTCTCCTTCTCCTAATCTCCCATCGGTCCACCTCCTAGTAATCTCCTGTGTGAAAGCAAACAACATGCATGTTGCTTCTTCTCTCTCCTCTGTACCGCCTCTTTTCCTGTGTGAAAGCAATCATGCATGCTGCATGTTCCCATGGCACTCCTTCCCAGCACTAATGATAGGATTAATTTCCAAATTCAGTTTCAATTTTGAGGAAACCTACGGGCGCTCTCATCCAATCTCAACCCACGTAAATCGCTGAGCTTTTTCTTTGGCGCCCTATGCATATGGATGGAGGGAGTAGTAGAATTGAGACTTATCGAACGGAAAAACGAATGTTTTTTAGATGAGCCCTATAAACCCTAGTGGGTACGTACTCCATAAAATAGATTTTTCCAAAACTAAGTCGCTCTGTTTCATGAATTCTGTAGTATACTCCTCCGTCGACGCTTCCTTTCATGAATTTTGTACTTCTTGTCGCCGACATGTGGGACATATAGCAACCGGGTCGACGGGTCAAGCACCAAATAACAATGCAGAACAGCAAGGGGGACACACCCCACTCGTACCGGCCCTGTTGTAGTAATGAGCAATGAGACGTGAAATCACAATGCCGCACCTTCCCAGACGGACGAAGCAACCGGTATTTCACACTTTGGTTCGCCATCATCTCAAACCATGTAGTATTGCTTCTACCTCAAGAGGGACACACGCATCGCCTTGGTACATCATGACACGTGGGACCGCATGACTGGCCATGCTCCCCCGCCGATCGCTCGGTAAAATCACCACATTTTTACTATACTTCGTCCATATAAGTTTACTACTCCCTCCGTCTAGGTGAGCAAGTCATCTTAGGTTGTGCACCGTGACCAAGAAGGAAGGGAAAACGAGAGAACTTAATGTTTATTTGCTAATTAATAGCATTGCATGCAATGAACTAACCACTGCATGTCTTGTTTGGTAGTCTCAAGTCATTAAAAGCATGAACACCCCACATCTCTTATTTGTTGATAGGTCAAGAAACAAGAACGAGGTAGAAGTTAATGCACCGCGCCTAAGTGTTTTGGGATTATTTGGTTTTCGTAAGATGACTTACACACCTAGACGGAGGGAGTACATGGCATGCACGTCGTTCTAGGTTGAGAATTTAACTGGCTATATATGTGATGAACATTACTCTAGCCTTTTAAAAAATGTTACTTTTGTACAGTAGTAGTATCGATGGATTGCGCCATGGAACAAAAATTGAAATTAAAAAAAGGTGGTACATATAGAGAGCGCTCGTCGCCAAATTATTCATATAGTATTATTAAAAAAGCTAGTACGTGCTTAATTGGGATGCTAAATTCTATTAAAGAAATACTAGTAGTATGTACATACTGAAGAGTTAAAGTAACGAGAAGAAACATAACATAGTTCTGCTGGGGGCTCAGCACAACACACCCCTCAAATTAAACTAAGCACAACTGAAATTAAACTATGCAACTAATCTGGTAGACACTGCATTAGAACCACCATGAGCAACGACACTGACACCTTACTCACTCGGAGTCCTCGTCCACGTCCTCGACTTCATCCTTGTCCCTCTTCCTCTTGGCCGATACTTCTTTGCTTGAACCGCACACTTGGCTCTTGCTCTTCATCCAACCCTTGTAGATATTGAAACAAAGGTAGCCATCCATTGCAGCGTAGTGGATGTGGTCTATATCTAGTACATTCCGCTGCCATGCATGACGATGAAACGTGTAATGAGGTTTCTCCAGTTTAGGGTACGAAGGATGAACCATGGCTCCTGCCAGGGTCAGCATTGAAGGCTGACGAGAGGGCAGCAGTCGATTCTTCTGGAGGTCGAAGGGGTTGCCTACAACGAGGCCTATCCGACCGAGGACTTCTTTGTCGTTCTTAAAGTCTATAGTAACGAATTTCACTCTTTGTCCTTGAGGAAGTTCTTAAAATCTCAACGTCGGCATGGCATATGTGGTAGACCAAGCAAACGTTATGTATGCAAACCTGGATTACGGTGGGCTTCTTCCTCTCTTCGTCCTTTAGATCCTTCTCTCGTCCCAGGACTGCAGTGTACTCAACATCTAGCCCAGCCACCCACTCATCATCTGAGTTTTCGAACATGCGTCTGAAGCGAGAAAGGCATCCTTTCACCGTCGCGGAAGAACGGGTGTAGATGACGTCGAACTCATCGCCGGTGATGGTTCTAACCTTGCACTCATCGTCGATCATGGAGATTTGGGACGCCACGGATTCTGGAGGAGGGTTAGGATTAGTGGAACTGCGGTAATGTGAAAGGACGGTACGACTAGGAGAGAACCGCCATAGTATTGAAGGACGTGCGGGGACGAGTAGGAGTGAACTGCCAGCGTGCGAACGGCAGGGTAATGGCTTTCCATTCTCCAATTATACGGGCTTCCGAGAGCCCTTGGATCTGAGATCGAACAGTTGCATGACGTGATTCTAGACCTATGGGTGAATATCCTATCCTGGAGGGTTATTCTGCAAATTTTCAGCAACTTAGCATGCGACCGTTTGATCTCAGATCCAAGGGCTGCCAGCAGCCCGTATCATGGTTGCGCCTATGACGACCGTCGCGTCGCTCGCGCGGTTGCGCCCTTGGAGATTTAACACGGTGTGCTAGGCTATCTGATGTTGGCATGTCATACATAGTCATCACTTAGTCACTCATACTACAACAAGGTTGGCTATAAGGTTGGCTATAAGTGTATTTTTTTACTTCTCTCTATCTCTTTCTTCGTACTCCCTCTGTCCCATAATGTAAGAAATTTTTTGCCACTAGTGCAGTGCCAAAAACGTTCTTATAATATGGGACACAGGGAGCACTAGTATTCATTGCATTTGCCAACGACTGACCTCTTCCAATGAAATGGTGTGCTTATTAGTTTTATGTTGCTAAGTTTGCTTCATTTAATTATGTATAGACTCAAAATTGTCTTTTCACCTAGGTACACGGGCTTAGTACCGTTTCTTCCTTGGGTTACCAAACTAGTGTCTCTCTTCTTGATTAACTTGCCACATCAGACTTTATGCCTATGTGGCAAGCTTAGCACCTGTAGGAGCAAGTAAGTACAATAGTGCGCTTTACATAGCATTTTTGCATTAGTGGAAGAAAGAGAGGCAAGGAAAGAGTGGAGAAGTGGGCTCTCATGCAAGAGCCAGCCTCTACTACATGGTGGAGCATTGGGAGAGGCACCTGTATGGAGGTGGTCAGGAATCGGGAGACTCACGCCGGTCGGAGCGCCGCAGTTAAAATGATAATGGCAAGTCAAATCACGGGGCCCCACCTGTCCAGCAGTAACTCGCTGTCAAATCACACATCCCTCCGTTTGCAGCAGCCTACTCCCTCGTCTTCTCGCGTCTCTGTCAAACCGACTAGGCGGAACTGCCCCGCCTACCGCGCAGGAAAAGCCCCACCCTCGACTTTTAAATACAACTACATCCGCTTAAGAATCCAATGATATACTTTTTGTGACATAGTAACTCATATTTAGTTAGTCAAATGGACACTACTAGGAAAAGGGCTATAGATGGGATGGAAACTAATGGCGCACTCTACATGTGGTGCGCCATTACTAAATACTGATGGCGCACCATGTGTTGGTGCGCCATTAGTGTGCAAATACTAATGGCGCACCACTCCACTAATGGCGTACCGTGGGATGTGGTGCGCCATTACTAGTTCACATAGTAATGGCGCACCACACCCACCGTGCGCCATTAGTAGTTTTGAAAAAAAATTGTTAGTAATGGCACACCTGTGGACAGTGCGTCATTACTAGTTTTGACTAGTAATGGCGCACTGTCCACTGGTGCGCCATTACTAAGTTTTTGTTTAAAAAATCATTTTTTTTCTTTTTTTCTTTTCAAAACTAGTAATGGCGCACCGTGGGTGTGGTGCGCCATTACTAGTTTAACTAGTAATGGCGCACCACCCCACGGTGCGCCATTACTAACTTGGCCCAAAAGTTCCCGAATGCACCCCCTTGGACCGCCTTTTCAGTTTAGAAAAAAGAAAATGATAAGAATGTCAGAAAAATAAAAGAAAATAAGTTTCCCATGTGATATGTGGTCTAGTTGTTGGGAAAATTTACAAATATGAATTTCGACTTTATTTGCAAAATCTCTATGGAAATTTGTAAAATGGCCATAACTTTTGCATACGAACTCGGATTAAAAAGTTTTTTATATGAAAAATCATCTACTCGAAAATTTACATTCAAATTTAAAGGGGGGAACCCTGTTAAACATTTTCAAAATCCCCAAAAACCTAACAGAAAAAAAGTTACGGGGCTTTCAAGATCTAGAGGCAAAAAAATTCAAAAAATTTCAAACTTACTAGTGGCGCACCATGGATTTGAATTTTTTTTCAAAAAATGGTACGTAATATGACCGGGAAGTTTGAAATATTTTTCAAAATTTCATCATAGTCATGAACATGAACAAAGTCCTAGACATCAACAAGGTATAATAGGACTGATTTGCTAGATATATCAACAAGTGCCTGTGAAGTGAGTTGTTGCTAGGGTTGGATAGAACTCTGAAGTTAAGTGTGCTTGGGTTGGAGTAGTGTGAGGATGGTTGACCTTTCGGGAAGTTTGACCATGGAGTGCGATTTGACCTGAGTTTAAGCATATTGACTCGAGATTAAGCCATAGTGACCTGAGATTAAGAAAAAAACGAAAAAACATTTGAAAAAAATTCTGAAATTATTTTTGAAAAAAAATGTTACTAATGGCGCACTTCTATGTGGTGTGCCATAAAAAAATACCAGTGGCGTGATACTAATGGCACACCAGTAGTGCGCCATTAGAAGGCAAAACTGGTGCGCCATTAGTAGGCCTTTTCCTAGTAGTGGGATGACCTACAACTACGTGCAGGCCCTATAAACCGAGACGCCTAGAAATAAAAAACCAAGATGGAGAGGGTAGTTCAGGACGTATCTTTTTAGATCAATATAGTCGAGATTCACCAAGGAGAAAAACCAAGTGGTAGGCTACTCCTGTCGTGTTGGCGTAGCAACTCAAGCAGGGTCAGTCCGCACACGAAATGGCGACACACTTAACAGGACCCCTTTGGCTGACATGTGGCTCATCCACCGTCTTGTTCCACGTGCGATGCACCAAATTACAGTTCGGAGCAGCGGTTGGAATTGGAGGAACCCCGGTCGTAGCGCCGTAGTAGCAGAAAATGAGCGATGATGGGTCAAATCACAAAGCCCCACCTTTCCCGCATTAAGTTGGACGGACGAAGCAACCATCATTTCACTCTAGGGCGCAAGAGCATAAAGAAAAGAGAAAACAATGATGCGTGCGGCAGCTACCTAGGGCACCCTAGGGTAGGGGTCTCCACTACAGATCCTTTTTTGAAAGCGCCTCCACTACAAATCGGCTTCTCCCTCGTCCTCTTGAAGAAAAACCGATGATGAGTGCGGTAGCAGGGTTTGTAGGAGTACTACGGCGTGCGGGGCCACGTCATAGTAAACGGGTTCGAGTTGACGCCTTAAATATGTGTGGGTCGCTTGATTTTACGGGAACGAGGCAACATTTTGGGTTCGGGGACCAGTGGAGATATAGTACGTACAAAAAAATGTGGACGTAGGTTCGACCGAAAGGCAATGATGCATGGGCCCTGCATTTTGATATGGGAAAATTTTGTTTTTGCCACTCTAGATTTTGCCAATTTTTCTTATGCCACTCTAGATTTTGACTTTTTTACTTTTGCCACTCTTTGTTTTTGACAATTATCACAATTGCCATTTTGTGGCAAAATCAAAATAATTTTATTTCATTTTTGCCACTCTTAGCTTTTGATAATTATCACAATTGCCACTCTGAAAATTTTGCTTTTGCCACGGGAATGGCAATTGTGATAATTGTTAAAAACTAAGAGTGGCAAAAATGAAATGTCAAAATCTAGAGTGGCATAAGGAAAATTGGCAAAATCTAGAGTGGCAAAAACAAAATTTTCCCTTTTGATATACCTCGGGCCGCATGAAATTTGCTACTCTACTCAAAACTAGTAAGGTACACATGTATTGAACACATGAGATTTCGAAACCAAATTCTGAATAAATACACACTATAGCATGTAAAGCTTTGAGTCATATATGCATTGTTGGGGAACGTTGCAGAAAATTAAAATTTTTCCTACGGCTTCACCAAGATCCATCTATGAGTTCATCTAAGCAACGAGTATTGGGCGAGAGTTTGCATCTACATACCACTTGTAGATCGCGTGCGGAAGCTTGCAAGGTGATGATGGAGTCGTACTCGAACGTGATTAAAATCACCGATGTCCAAGTGCTGAACGGACAGCACCTCCGCGTTCAACACACATACGGGACGAGCGACGTCTCCTCCGTCTTGATCCAGCAAGGAGGAAGGAGAGGTTGAGGAAGACAACTCACCGGCAAGCACGACGCAGCGTGGTGATGGTGGAGAAGCGATGTTCGGCAGGGCTTCACGAGCTCTTACGGAGGAGGAGAAGTGTTGGGAGGAGGGCTGCGCCTTGGAGATGGGTACAGCAGCCCCTTCCTCCCCCTTTATATAGGCCCCTGGTGGCTGCCCCGAGATCCAATCTCCAGGGGCGGCAGCCAAGGGGGGTGGAGTGCCCCCCAAGCCAGGTGGGGCGCCCCCCCACCCCTAGGGTTTCAACCCTAGGCGCAGGGGGTGGGCCTAGGGGGGCGCACCAGCCCCCTGTGGGCTGGTTCCTTTCCCCTTTCAGCCCATGGGGCCCTCCGGGATAGGTGGCCCCACCCGGTGGACCCCTGGACCCTTCCTGGTCCCAGCATTTTACGGAGACCCCAAACTTTCCGATGGCGAAACACCACTTCCTATATATTATTCTTTACCTCCCGACCCTTCCGAACTCCTCGTGACGTCCGGGATCTCATCCGGACTCAACAACATTCGGTAGTCACATACTTGACTTCCTACTAACCCTAGCGTCACCGAACCTTAAGTGTGTAGACCCTACGGGTTCGGGAGACACGCAGACATGACCGAGACGACTCTAGGGCAATAACCAACAGCGGGGTCTGGATACCCATGTTGGCTCCCACATGCTCCTCGATGATTTCATCGGTTGAACCACGATGTCGAGGATTCGATCAAACCACAGTATGCAATTCCTTTGTCAATCGATGCGTTACTTGCGAGACTTCGATCGTCGGTATCCCAATACCTTGTTCAGTCTCGTTACGCAAGTCACTTTACTCGTACCGTAATGCATGATCCCGTGGCAACACCTTGGTCAACTTGAGCTCATTATGATGATGCATTACCGAGTGGGCCCAGAGATACCTCTCCGTCATACGGAGTGACAAATCCTATCTCGATCCGTGTCAACCCAATAGATACTTTCGGAGATACCTGTAATGCACCTTTATAGTCAGCCGATTACGTTGTGACGCTTGATACACCCAAGGCACTCCTACAAGAACCGGGAGTTACACGATCTCATGGTCGAAGGAAGAGATACCGACATTGGCAAAGCTTCCAAAGAAACGAACTATACGATCTTTTATGCTATGCTTAGGATTGGGTCTTGTCCATCACATCATTCTCCTAATGATGTGATCTCGTTATCAACGACATCCAATGTCCATAGTCAGGAAACCATGACTATCTATTGATCACAGCGAGCTAGTCAACTAGAGGCTCACTAGGGACTCATTGGGTCTAAGTGTTCACATGTGTATTACGATTTCCGGATAATACAGTTATAGCATGAACAAAAAGACAGTTATCATGAACATTGAAATATAATAATACTTTTATTATTGCCTCTGGGACATATTTCCAACAGTCTCCCACTTGCACTAGAGTCACCAATCTAGTTACATTATGATGAATCGAACGCCCATAGAGTTCTAGTGTTGATCTTGTTTTGCACGCGAGAGAGGTTTAGTCAACGGATCTGCGACATTCAGGTCCGTGTGTACTTTGCAAATCTCTATGTCTCCATCTTGAACATTTTCACGGATGGAGTTGAAACGACGCTTGATGTGCCTGGTCTTCTTGTGAAACCTGGGCTCCTTGGCAAGGGCAATAGCTCGAGTGTTGTCACAGAAGAGTTTGATCGGCCCCGACGCATTGGGTATGACTCCTAGGTCGGTGATGAACTCCTTCACCCAAATTGCTTCATGCGCTGCCTCCGAGGCTGCCATGTACTCCGCTTCACACGTAGATCTCGCCACGACGCTCTGCTTGCAGCTGCACCAGCTTCCTGCTCCACCATTCAACATATACACGATCCGGTTTGTGACTTAGAGTCATCCAGATCTGAGTCGAAGCTAAGCGTCGACGTAACCCTTCTGACGAGCTCTTCGTATCCTCCTTAAACGAGAAACATGTCCTTTGTCCTTTTGGTACTTCAGATATTCTTGACCGCTGTCCGTTGTTCCTTGCCGGGATTACTTTGGTATCTTGCAACCAAACTTACGGCAAGGTTTACATCGGTGCAGTACACAGCATGGCATACATAATAGATCCTATGGCTGAAGCATAGGGATGACACTCATCTCTTCTTTATCTTTTGCCGTGGTCGGTGATCGAGCTGAGCTCAATTTCACACCTTGTAACATAGGCAAGAACCCTTCTTGGACTGATCCATTTTGAACCTCTTCAAAATCTTATCAAGGTATGTGCTTTGTGAAAGACCTATGAGGCGCCTCGATCTATCTCTATAGATCTTGATGCCTAATATGTAAGCAGCTTCTCCAAGGTCCTTCATTGAAAAACACTTGTTCAAGTAGGCCTTAATGCTGTCCAGAGTTTCAGATCATTTCCCATCAAGAGTATGTCATCTACATATAACAGGAGAAATGCTACGGGCTCCCACTCACTTTCTTGTAAACGCAGGCTTCTCCATAAGTCTCATAAACCCAAACACTTTGATCATCTCATCAAAGCGAATGTTCCAACTCCGAGATGCTTGCACCAGCCCATAAATGGATCGCTGGAGCTTGCATACTTTGTTAGCGCTCGAGGATCGACAAAACCTTCCGCTGCATCATATACAGCTCTTCCTTAAGATGTCCATTAAGGAATGCCGTTTTGACGTCCATCTGCCATATCTCATAATCATAGTATGCGGCAATTGCTAACATGATTCGGACGGACTTAAGCTTCGCTCACGGAGAGAAAGTCTCGTCAGAGTCAATCCCTTGAACTTGTCGATAACCCTTAGCGACAAGTCGAGCTTTATAAATGGTAACATTACCATCCGCGTCCGTCTTCTTCTTAAAAATCCATTTGTTTTCTATCGCTCGCCGATCATCGGCAAGTCTGTCAAAGTCCATACTTTGTTTTCATACATGGATTCTATCTCGGTTTCATGGCCTCAAGCCATTTGTTGGAATCCGGGCCCGCCATTGCTTCTTCATAGTTCAAGGTTCATTGTTGTCTAACAACATGATTTCCATGACAGGGTTGCCGTACCACTCACTGTGCGGAACGTGTCCTTGTGGACCTTCGAAGTTCAAGAGTGACTTGATCCAAGTACCTTGATCATTATCATTGTTTTCCTCTTGGTTGGAATGGGCATCACAGAACGGTTTCTGCGCTGCACCATTTTCCGCTCGAGAGGTAGTACTTCATCGAGCTCTACTTTCCTCCCACTTACTTCTTTCGAGAGAAACTCTTTTCCGTAAAGCATCCGTTCTTGGCAACAAAGATCTTGCCTTCGGATCTTAAGTAGAAGGTATACCCGACAGTTTCCTTAGGGTATCCTATGAATACGCATTTTTCCGACTTGGGTTCGAGCTTTTCAGTTGAAGTTTCTTGACATAAGCATCGCATCCCCAAACTTTTAGAAACGACAGCTTAGGTTTCTTCCCAAACCATAATTCATACGGTGTCGCCTCAACGGATTTAGACGGTGCCCTATTTAAAGTGAATGTAGCTGTCTCTAGAGCGTATCCCCAAAATGACAGCGTAAATCGGTAAGAGACATCATAGACCGCACCATATCCAATAGAGTGTGATTACGACGTTCGGACACACCGCTTACCGAGGTGTTCCAGGCGGCGTGAGTTGTGAAACGATTCCACATTTCCTTAAGTGTGTACCAAACTCGTGACTTAAGTATTCTCCCCCACGATCTGATCGTAGGAACTTTATCTTTCGGTCACGTTGATTCTCTACTTCACTCTGAAATTCCTTGAACTTTTCAAAGGTCTCAGACTTGTGTTTCATTAAGTAGACATACCCATATCTACTTAAGTCATCAGTGAGAGTGAGAACATAACGATATCCTCCGCGAGCCTCAACGCTCATTGGACCGCACACATCGGTATGTATGATTTCCAACAAGTTGGTTGCTCGCCCATTGTTCCGAGAACGGAGTCTTGGTCATTTTGCCCAAGAGGCATGGTTCGCATGTGTCAAACGATTCATAATCAAGAGACTCTAAAAGTCCATCAGCATGGAGTTTCTTCATGCGCTTGACACCAATGTGACCAAGGCGGCGATGCCACAAGTATGTGGGACTATCGTTATCAACTTTACATCTTTTGGCATCCACACTATGAACATGTGTAATATTACGCCGAGATTCATTAAGAATAAACCATTGACCATCGGAGCATGACCATAAAACATATCTCTCATATAAATCGAACAACCATTATTCTCAGACTTAAATGAGTAGCCATCTCGTATCAAACGAGATCCGATACAATGTTCATGCTCAAACTTGGCACTAAATAACAATTATTGAGGTTCAAAACTAATCCCGTAGGTAAATGTAGAGGCAGCGTGTCGACGGCGATCACATCGACTCGGAACCATTCCCGACGCCAAGATCATCACCTCGCCCTTCGCCAGCCTCCGTTTATTCCGCAGCTCTCGCTGTGAGTTACAAATATGAGCAACGGCACCGTATCAAATACCGGGAGTTACTACGAGTAATCGTAAGGTACACATCAATTACATGTATATCAAATATACCTTTGGTGTTGCCGGCCTTCTTATCCGCTAAGTATTTGGGGCAGTTCCGCTTCGAGGACCCTTCCCTTGCAATAAAAGCACTCAGCCTCGTGCTTGGGTCCATTCTTTGACTTCTTCCCGCAGCAGGCTTGCTTACGGGCGCGGCAACATCTTTGCCGTCCTTCTTGAAGTTCTTTTTACCCTTGCCCTTCTTGAACTTAGTGGTCTTATTGACCATCAACACTTGATGTTCTTTCTTGATTTCAGCCTCTGCTGACTTCAGCATCGAGAACACTTCAGGAATGGTCTTTTCCATCCCCTGCATGTTGTAGTTCATCACAAAGCTCTTGTAGCTTGGTGGGAGCGACTGGAGGATTCTGTCAATGACCGCCTCATCTGGGAGGTTAATGTTCAACTGGGTCATACGAGCGTGCAACCCAGACATCTTCAGGATGTGCTCACTGACAGAACTGTTCTCCTCCATCTTACAACTGTAGAACTTGTCGGAGACATCATATCTCTCGACCCGGGCATGAGCTTGGAAAACTAGTTTCAGCTCTTCGAACATCTCATATGCTCCGTGGTGCTCAAAACGCTTTTGGAGCCCCGGTTCTAAGCTGTAGAGCATGCCGCACTGAACGAGGGAGTAATCATCAGCACGAGATTGCCAAGCGTTCATAACGTCTTGGTTCTCTGGGACGGGAGCGTCACCTAGCGGTTCGTCTAGGACATATTGCTTCCTGGCAGCTATGAGGATGATCCTCAGGTTCCGGACCCAGTCCGTATAGTTGCTGCCATCATCTTTCAGCTTGGTTTTCTCTAGGAACGCGTTGAAGTTCATGTTGACATTAGCGTTGGCCATTGATCTACAAGACATATTTGCAAATGTTTTAGAATAAGTTCATGATAACAAAGTTCTAATCAAATTATGAACTCCCGCTTAGATTAGACATCCCTCTGGTCATCTAAGTGTTACACGATCCGAGTCGACTAGCCCGTGTCCGATCATCATGTGAGACGGACTAGTCATCGTCGGTGAACATCTTCATGTTGATCGTATCTTCCATACGACTCGTGTTCGACCTTTCGGTCTCCATGTTTCGAGGCCATGTCTGCACATGCTAGGCTCGTCAAGTTAACCCTAAGTGTTTTCGCTGTGTAAAACTGTCTTACACCCGTTGTATGTGAACGTAAGAATCCATCACACTCGATCATCACGTGGTGCTTAGAAGCAACGAACTGTAGCAACGGTGCACAGTTAGGGGAGAACACTTCTTGAAATTTTATAAGGGATCATCTTATTTACTACCGTCGTCCTAAGTAAACAAGATGCATAAACATAATAAACATCACATGCAATTATATAGTTGTGACATGATATGGCCAATATCATCAAGCTCCATTGATCTCCATCTTCCGGGCTCCATGATCATCTTGTCACCGGCTTGACACCATGATCTCCATCATCATGATCTCCATCATCGTGTCTTCATGAAGTTGTCACGCCAACGACTACTTCTACTTCTATGACTAACGCGTTTAGTAATGAAGTAAAGTAGTTTACATGGCGCTCTTCAATGACACGCAGGTCATACAAAAAAAGACAACTCCTATGGCTCCTGCCAGTTGTCATACTCATCGACATGCAAGTCGTGAATCCTATTACAAGAACATGATCTCATACATCACAATTCATCATTCATCACAACTTCGGCCATATCACATCACATGATCAATCGCTGCAAAAACAAGTTAGACGCCCTCTAGTTGTTGTTACATCTTTACGTGGCTGCGATTGGGTTCTAGCAAGAACGTTTTCTTACCTACGAATCACCACAACGTGATTTTTTCAACTTCTATTTACCCTTCATAAGGGCCTTGTTCATCGAATCCGCTCCAACTAAAGTGGAGAGACAGACACCCGCCAGCCACCTTATGCAACTAGTGCATGTCACCGGTGGAACCGGTCTCACGTAAGCGTACGTGTAAGGTTGGTCCGGGCCGCGCTTCATCCCACAATACCGTTGAGCAAGAAAAGACTAGTAGAGGCAAGTAAGATGACAAGATCAACGCCCACAACAAATTGTGTTCTACTCATGCATTAGAGAACTACGCATAGACCTAGCTCATGATGCCACTGTTGAGGAACGTTGCAGAAAATTAAAATTTTTCCTACGGCTTCACCAAGATCCATCTATGAGTTCATCTAAGCAACGAGTATTGGGAGAGAGTTTGCATCTACATACCACTTGTAGATCGCGTGCGGAAGCTTGCAAGGTGATGATGGAGTCGTACTCGAACGTGATTCAAATCACCGATGTCCAAGTGCTGAACGGACAGCACCTCCGCGCTCAACACACGTGCGGGATGAGCGACGCTCTCCGTCTTGATCCAGCAAGGAGGAAGGAGAGGTTGAGGAAGACAACTCCACCGGCAACACGACGGCGTGGTGATGGTGGAGAAGCGATCTTCGGCTGGGCTTCACCGAGCTCTTACGGAGGAGGAGAAGTGTTGGGAGGGAGGGCTGCGCCTTGGAGATGGGTACAGCAGCCCCTTCCTCCCCTTTATATAGGCCCCACAGGTGGCTGGCCCTGAGTTCCAATCTCCGGGCGGCGGCCAAGGGGTGGAGTGCCCCCAAGCCGGTGGGCGCCCCACCCCTAGGGTTTCAACCCTAGGCGCAGGGGTGGGCCTAGGGGGGCGCACCAGCCCCCTGTGGGCTGGTTCCTTTCCCCTTTCAGCCCATGGGGCCCTCCCGGATAGGTGGCCCCACCGGTGGACCCAGGGACCCTTCCGGTGGTCCCAGATTTTACCGGAGACCCCAAACTTTCCCGATGGTCAAACACCACTTCCTATATATTATTCTTTACCTCCGGACCCTTCCGAACTCCTCGTGACGTCCGGGATCTCATCCGGACTCGAACAACATTCGGTAGTCACATACTTGACTTCCTACTAACCCTAGGCCACCGAACCTTAAGTGTGTAGACCCTACGGGTTCGGGAGACACGCAGACATGACCGAGACGACTCTAGGGCAATAACCAACAGCGGGTCTGATACCCATGTTGGCTCCCACATGCTCCTCGATGATTTCATCGGTTTAACCACGATGTCGAGGATTCGATCAAACCCTGTATGCAATTCCTTTGTCAATCGGTGCGTTACTTGCCCGAGACTCGGTCGTCGGTATCCCAATACCTTGTTCGGTCTCGTTATCGCAAGTCACTTTACTCATCCGTAATGCATGATCCGTGGCCAACACCTTGGTCAACTTGAGCTCATTATGATGATGCATTACCGAGTGGGCCCAGAGATACCTCTCCGTCATACGGAGTGACAAATCCAGCCTCGATCCGTGTCAACCCAACAGATACTTTCGAGATACCTGTAATGCACCTTTATAGTCAGCCGATTCGTTGTGACGTTTGATACACCCTGCACTCCTACGGTAACCGGAGTTACACGATCTCATGGTCGAAGGAAGAGATACCGACATTGGCAAAGCTTCCAAAAAACGAACTATACGATCTTTTATGCTATGCTTAGGATTGGGTCTTGTCCATCACATCATTCTCCTAATGATGTGATCTCGTTATCAACGACATCCAATGTCCATAGTCAGGAAACCATGACTATCTATTGATCACAACGAGCTAGTCAACTAGAGGCTCACTAGGGACTCATTGGGTCTAAGTGTTCACACGTGTATTACGATTTCCGGATAATACAGTTATAGCATGAACAAAAAGACAGTTATCATGAACATTGAAATATAATAATACTTTTATTATTGCCTCGAGGGCATATTTCCAACATGCATGATGTAGATGTTCATTTAGTTCTTATAGTTCATGTCATTCAAAATCAATTAGTTTTATAAAAAGTTAAGATTCATGGGGTTGTGCATTGCAAATCATAAAGTAAAAAACAAATAATGGCAATTCATTTAGAAAAAAAATCAATTATGATACAGAAGATTCCAGAACAAAGGACTAGTGCTTGTGTTTTGAGGTTTGTGCATTATGCTTAAGTTCAACCATGGAGTCTTCTAAATTGTACATGTGGCAGATCTGGTGGAAAGTTGATGATATCCAACGGCCAGTATTGCTTGGATTTGCCTATCTCTGCACTGTCGGGTTAGCTTCATCCACCAACCATCTTTCTAAGTTATTGGCACACTATATAGTTCTTGTGCCATAGTTGCATGTTTTGGAAAAAAAGCTACTAGTGGGTTGTACTATCTATTAGGAATAGAAGATGTATACATGGAAGTTGTAGGGAAAGAGATGACATGGAGCATCTCAATTCCTATGAGTAGGGATTGGAAAAGAGGTGTCATTTGGTTCACATCGTAGGAACTTTTCTATTGATTCTAGAGATGACATGTATCTCAATTCCTATGGGGAGGGATTAGAAAAGAGATGTAATTTGGTTCATATCATAGGAACTTTTCTATTGAATATACGCTAATGTTTATTTTCCTTTTAAATTAAGGGAGTATAGGAATCCATTTTTTGACCATGAAATAGTAAGGCAAAAGCCATGTTGTAGACCTTTTTCATATAAATAAGAGGCAACATAGTCTTTACAATGGTTGTTGGGGAGACAACCGGGGGAGATTATTGAAAAGAACAAAAAATATGAAAAATTATTAGATGTTATCAATCCAAGATGACATGCCCTCCTTTAGACTGGGTTTGGCTCTTAGCATAGTCAATTTGACAGTTTTGATAAATTCATATCTGCAATCATTGATAGAGCATGGGATTCCTTCAAATATCAGATCATTTCTTTGATTCCAAATACTCCAACATCCAATAATCATAATTTCCATGAAATGGTGTTGTCAATATCTTTGATGAGCTTTAATAATCATATCATGAATATTCAGGTCTGTGTTCCATTCAAGACCAATGTTCCACCAAAAACCCTGGCTGAATGGACAAGAGAAAAGAAGATGCATTCTGTCTTCATTATCTTCAGCATCACATAATACACAGTGAGTGGAATCAAGATGCATATATTTCCGGGTTAGAAGGTCACAGGTGTTTATTCTATCATGAAGTAGAAGCCAGCAAAAGAATTTATGCTTTGGTAGGCAGCAAGATTTCCATATGCATTTGAATGTTGCTTCAGCATCATTCCTCAATAAGAAGTTATAAATTTTCTTGGTCATATTTACACTGCTACCCCATTTGAAACTCCATATATCATGTTCATTGTTGAATCTCATGCTGTGTAACTGATCAGCAAGAAGATGAAATTATTGATGAGCAGTAATGGACAATGGTAATTGGAATAAGTTGTAGAGGTTTCCAGTATCTTTGGCTCTAACAATTGAGATGTTCTCCTGTATGCAAAAGGAATGAAGTTCAGGGTACTTTAATTTCATGATCTCTCCATTCCAGTTATCTTCCCATGGTTTGCAAGTGTTTCTTGCTCTGATCTCACATGTTGTCATCTCATTAAATAGATCAAACATTTTCATGCAATCTTTCCACCAAAATGATCCTTCGTTGGGGTTAGTGTGTGGAGCTTCATTATTCTGATAGTCTGCCTCCCAAATCAGCTTAACCCAAGGAATATCCATCTTATTATAAAAATTTTAGAGAAGTTTGATAAGTAGGGCTTTGTTATGCATTCTCTAGTTTAATACTCCAAGTCCTCCTTGATTTTTTGGTTTGCAAATCATATCCTAGCTGGCAAGGCATTTAGCTTTTCTATTAATCTCCTTTCCATACCAGAGAAAGTTTCTGCTAGATTTATCCACATGATCCAATATGGTGTAGTGAACTTTTAGAGAGCACATTGAGAAAATGGGCATGCAGGCAACAATAGAGTTAACATATGTGAGTCTGCCAGAGTAATTCTTGAATCTAGTCACTCCAAATAGTCTTTTGTCAATTTTGGATATGACAGGGATGAGATCCATAATAGAGGGTTTGGTGGTGCCCATGGGTAAGCCCAGATAGGTGAATGGCAGACTTTCTACATCCAAATGAATTTGCAAGTATAGTAACTGATGGTTGATCAATGTTAATTGGAATCATTGATGATTTGCTGTAGTTGACGTTGACAAACAGACCAGTGGAGAGACTAAATATGTTGAGCAAACATTTGAGGTGCATAATCTGGTCTTCATTAGCAGGCATAATCATTAGGGTGTCATCTGCATATTGTATAGTAGGATAGTCTTGTCCATAGCAGTGATGATATAAAGTAAAGTGGAATGTGGATCACCTTATCTGACTCCTCTCTTGCAAATAATCTTTTTTCCAGCCACTCCATTAAGCAAAACAGAAGTTGATGCAGAATGAAGAATGCTAGTTACCCAATTTACCCATCTAGGTCCAAATCCTTTAGCCTTTAACATAGCAATAATGGTCTTATATTCAATCTTTTCAAAAGCTTTTTCAAAATCTAGTTTCAATATGATGGTGGTTTTTTTATTGATGGCATAAATGGAGATATTCAAATGCATATCCCAGACAGTCTTGAATATTTCTTCCTTTAATAAATCCATACTGGTTCTGGTGAATAATAGAAGTGATGATCTTCTGAGCTCTGTTGGCCAAAAGTTTGGTAATAGTTTTGAGTGGTAGACTGACCAATGAGATTGGCCTGAAGTCATTCATATTCTCAGGGTTAGTAATCTTTGGGATGAGAGTAATGAAAGCAGTATTAATACTCTGAATATCACAGTTTCCTACAAAGAAATCCCAGATCATGGTATAGAATCTTGTTTAATAATATCCCAACATTTTATTAAAAATGTTCCATTAAAACCATCAGGTCCAGGTGCTCTGTCAGTAGGATATTCTTTGATAACTTGGTCAATTTCCTCCATTTTAAATTGGGCCTCAAGGTCAGATAGGTCTTGAGGTTGGATAAGTTCCTCAAGATTGAAAAGCATGGGGGGATCAATGGATGTGCCCAATCTATCTTTGTAAGATTTCCAAATAATTGCAGCTTTATGATCATGATTTTGGTAAGTGTTCCCATCCTCTCCAACAATAGATGTAATATAATTTTTCCTGTAGCTTTGGGTGGCCATGGCATGAAAAAACTCAGTGTTTTCATCATCTAGTCTCACACATCTCATTTTAAATCTAGATTTCCAGTAGATCCTTTTAACCTCCAATAATTTGAGGATGTGTTGCTTCAGAATGTTCTTGAAATTCGCTTCCATAGTACTCAGGGCTCTTTGGTCTTCAATACCATCCATCATAGATAAGACATAATTACAAGCAGAGATATTAGTATTGATCTTGGATTCATTTTTGCTCCATTTCTTAATCCCTAATCCGAGGCATTTGAATCTAGCAGTTACATCATTTGCAGAATTTGACATTTGTTGGTTTCTGTTCCAGTATTGTAATACTTTTTCATAAAATCCTTCAAACTCAAGCCAATAATTTTCAAACCTGAATATAGAAACTTTTGGAATATCACTGCCAATTTGAATATGAATAGGAATATGAGCAGATGATAATCTAGCAAGAGGATGTGCCAGAGTATTTGGGAAAGTAATAGACCAATTTGCAGAACTAAATATCCAGTCTAGTTTTTCCAGAAGTGGTGAGTCTTGCATGTTACTCCATGTATAGTTCCTTCCTTTGAGTGGAATTTCCACCAAATCAAGTTGTTGCAGAAGACTGTTGAATCTAAGCATATTGTTTGTATCTCCCCCAGGTCTATTTCTGTCATGTGGACTTCTGATTAAGTTAAAATCTCTAGTCAGAATCCAATGATCCATTTGTGAGGCATCAATATTGTCCAACCAGTCAAAGAAATCTGATCTGTTCTCATTCTGGCAGGGTCCATAAATATTGCTGACATAGAAAATGTGGTCTGAAAGATTACAGAATAGCTTGACTGTGATCTGAAATGAGGATTGACTGATAATTGTACCACTGAATAGGCTGCCATTCCATATAGTTATCATCCCACCAGACAGTCTCACTGAAGGAGAAAATGCATATTGATTAAATCTCCTATGAGAGAAATTTCTGAGATAATATTGGTCAAAATCATCTTTTTTTTGTTTCTTGTAGGCAAATAATACCACAATTCCTTTCATCAATTTTTTCCCTTAAATCATACCATATGGTTTGGGAGTTTATACCTCTGACATTCCAATTTAATATATTCCATTTTCTATTCATTGGAAAAACAGGGGTAATTGGTCTATATAAAAATGAATTAATCATTTTATAAGTAACATATCTCATCACAGTGGAGGATGCAGACAGGTCATGCCAATAACATATACTTGCTTTCACAGAGATACAATACTGAACATAACCAGGCAAACCATTCAGACTTCTTAGATAGCAAAATAATTGTATCATATGATCCCAGCAACATAAGCAAATAATGGAGTTTAACTCCTTACAAACCAAGTTCATAGATAGATCAAAAGTAAATTTCCTGAGCGAAAATAAAACTAAGAGAGGCATAAGGCCATAGTAGGCCTTGTTATAGCAAGGCCTTAAACAGATAAAATGAGACTTATTCATGGATAACTGGTGCCATCAGCTTCTCTCTAGGCACCTCCTCAGGAGGAATCAGACACTGTTTGACAGCGATTGCTTGGATAGTCTCAAGTGGCAGCTCAGGAGGTGGACCTGCTTCAGGGTTGCGGATTTCAAGTTCAAATTCAGAGGATAGGTTCTTCTTGCAACGAGCCATCTCCTTGGCCTTTGCAGCAGAAGCCTCATTCTTAAACCCCACACTAAGACCTGCTAGTCGACGACTGCGGCAAAGATCATTAACATCCAGAGGGGCATTGGTCTTCTTTCTCTTGTTTTGAGCAGCCGGGATGGACTGGGCAGTGGGTATCATAATAGTAGGAACTAGAGGTTCCACCTCAGCTGGAGAGTTATGGGTGCTGGCAATGAAATCCATCATAGCAGGTGACTGTTCATCTTCGACAGCTAGAGTGTTGCAGAGTTCAGGTTGGTCAGATAGCTCTTCCACTACTAGGAAAAGGGCTATAGATGAAATTGACACTAGTGGTGCACCAGAGAAGTGGTGCGCCTCTACTATATACTAATGGCGCACCGTTTGGTGATGCGCCATTAGTGTGGAAGACACTAATGGCGCACCAGACACAAGGTGCGCAACTAGTAACAAATTTTTGTTTTCATTTTTCCATACATACTAATGGCGCATCCGAGCGAAGTGCGCCATTACTAGTTCTAACTAGTAATGGCGCACCAGCCACAAGTCGCCAAGATCGTATTCTTTTTTTTATTCTTTTTTGCAAAACTACTAATGGCGCACCGTGTCACGATGGCGCCATTACTAGTTTAAACTAGTAATGGTGCACTATGCCACGGTGCGCCATTATATATATATATATATATATATATATATATATATATATATATATATATATATATTTATATACTTTTTTGCAAAACTGCTAATGGCGCACCCCCTGCAGGTGCGCCATTAGTAACCAGGGTTACTAATGGCGCATTTGCAGGTGGTGCGCCATTAGTAACCTAGGACCAGCAAGATATTTTGGACAACCACACCTACCCATTCACTTTCCCCACTTCATTCCCTCCACCTCCTTCTCCAAGCTTGTCGGCTGCCTCCTCCTCCTCACCTCATTTGCACCATAGATTCATCAAAATTAAGTGGTGAAATTACCTATTTTTTGATAGGTAAGTAAGGGGAAAGCTATCTTCATGTTGTAGATCTACTTTTTTCTCCCTAGCTCGCTCCAACAACGTGCACATGCACTTTTTGTGGCCTAGCTAGATCTATGTATGTTTGTGGTGTTGCATATGTTTGTGGTGTTGCATATATGTTTGTGTTTGTAGGTACCGGTATTTGAAATGCGATAGTTGCCAATATTTTGCCGGAATGTTGATTCATTTCCGTTTCGGCGAGAATTTTGGCACTATGTGTTCTTTTTGGTCCTATTTTTAGGGAAGGTCATGCCAAATTTTTCTTGGTTCTAAAATATCGTTTTGCTCTACCCCGCAGGCGACCATGGTCTGCACGATGACCGAAGGCATAGTGAATAGGTTTTTGAGCTCCGTGAAGGCCGAGATGCTTCAAAAGAATGAGACGGAGATAAGATGTCCGTGTCGAAGTGCAAGCTGAAGAGCCTTATTGCGGACCCGGATTCCAGGCAGGTGCGGGAGCACCTGCTCTTGCGTGGTTTCATGGATGGCTATCGGTGGCAAGGTGATGAAGATGACTATGAAGTCGTCCATGGGGGCCGGGCAAGAAATGAGGAAGGGTAACAAGAAAACCACCACGGTGAGGGCGGCCGAGAAGACGAAGAATCTCCAGGACATGATCACGACGGTGATGTTGTACACAGTCATCATGTAGAAGATGCAGGACATGATGATGAGGAAGATCAAGACGAAGGGCATGATCATGAAGATGAAGATCCATGGGGTCGCGGCGCGACGCTGTCCTTTCCATGAGGGCGGCTCGGCGCCGCCCCATGCGAGGACCCAGCTCCGCCCGCGTTGCTGCCTCCCACGCCCAACGCTGCTACACCAAGCAACGGGCGTCAACGTCGCCTTCACCGTGACACGAGCAACAATTCGAGACGAAATAAAGAAGGAAACATGCAAGACTTACCAGTACGGTGCCCAGCGCCGGCGTCGGACTCGGCCGCCTCCTCACCGCCTTGGGCCGCGGGCTCCTCTGGTGCCACCGGCGCCATCTACGACGGAGCCCGGGCGTAAGGATGCCAGATTGCGTTCAAGAGAATCTCCCGCGTCGCGTCGGGACGAATAAGAAGATGCGCGGCGGCAAAGTAAGAAGACCAGACGCTCACCTGCGGCGCCGGGTTTGACTGGCTATACGGCGCCTTGCCGAATCGCCAATCATCTCCAAGTTGGCCTGAGAGATGTCGTTGACGCCATGCGCCACCTGCTCCGCAGGTAGCCGCGTCGACCCCATTCGGTTGGGGTCCTGCAGGCAATCATCTCGCCGATGAGGCAGGAGTGCCTCTGAAGCGGGAGGACCCGGCGAGAGATGAACCCGGCGAGGAGGTCCGTGTCGGTGATCCCCTCCTGTGTCCTCATCACCGTCACCCGCTCGTAGAGGTTGACGATCTCCTGCGACGGGCGCCGGAGCAAGTAGCCCCAGTTCGTCTTCGCCCGCGACGGCGCGATGATGAAGGGGGGAAGATTGATGTGGTCCGCGCCATGATTGCTGACGTAGAAGAAAGAATTCTGCCACTTCCTGGCAGAATCCTCGAGCGGGATCTTGGGGAAATCTGCCCCCGACCGCTTGGAGATGACGGCGGCGCCGCAGTCGGCAAACTCCTCGGCCGACGGGCCCTGCTGCTTCAAGGAGAAGAAGCGCGCCTAGAGGTCGATCGTCGGCTCGACCCCCAGGTACCCCTCGCACAGGATCACGAGGCCGGAGAGTTGGACGATGGCATCGGTGCCAAGATGGTGCGGTTGAAGCCCAAAGAACTCCAAGAAGGCGCGGAAGAAGGTGCTCACTAGTAGCCCGAACCCGCGCTCGAAATGAGTGAGGAAGACGACGCGCTCCTGCCCCACGGGCAGGGGCCTTTACTCGCCGCGCGGCAGGCGGACACCGACGTCCGTCTCCCGCGGCAAGCGCCGCGAAGCTCGAAACTACGTGATGTCCTCAGGGATGGCGTTGGAGCCCATCTAAGAGCCCGACGGCAGCGCCATGGATAGAAGCGGGAAGAAGAAGGCGAGCGACGGAAAAAGGTCTTCTCGGGGCTGCAGGCGCAGCTGTGCGTCGGTGGCAAGGATCAGAGCATGAGCAGGGGGACAGGAGGGCGCGAGCGAGAATGGTGTCCGCCGCCCCCTTGCCCCCATCAATTTATAAGCCCCAGTTCAAACGTGGGGAAGAGGGATCATCTGCACGCGCTCGTTCCACTACCCCGCAATAAGTGCGCACGTACACGTGCACTAACTGCTTGGGGAAGTGCAACCGGCCCCCAGACGCCACAATAAATCCGCGCATGTGGCCCAAGGGCGCGCGGCAGCGGGCCCCCGGCCCGTCGCCCAGTCTCGTCACGCGCGTGGCTTGTCAGGCCCCTCCGACTTCCGGGCACCACGTGGCGCCTTCGCGAAACCCAAGGGATCACCTCAAGATTCGACGGACTCCTCGGTTCCCGCCACGGCCTGGGTGTCGCGATCCGGTTTCCGAGAAAACCGGCACACAGTGGGTGTTGCCGGACCCGGCGTTCGCAGAATCCGCCTTGCTCAAGGGGGAAACTGCGAAGGCCCACTCATCAGAAGACAGCGGACCTTCACAACTTTGGGGACTACTGTCGGGGGGATGAACCCCGGGCAGGCAACGGAACCCGGATCCTCTTCAAAAACAGCGGGGCTCGCATCGCCCCTCAAACCGGCACGCGCTTGGCCGGGTCGCTCGACCCGGCAGGGCCCGCAACCCAGCCAAACTCTCCGACACGGCAAGGTATGTCAACCCGGCCATAGCAACTGGCGCAAGGCAACTCGACCCGGCACAACCGAGGCTTCCGCGGCAAGCCAGCACCACCCGTGGCGTCCACGGCAACCCAGCCACGGGTCAGCTCCCATCACATCCAGGCCGTACGATGGGACGAGACCCAAATCACCGATGACCAAGGCAACAGTGTTTCCACCATGCCTGTGGTCAGCCGGGGCGTGGCAACAGCGCCCCTCACCTACTCGCTGACCAAGGCCGGCATGGCTACAGTGCTCCCGCCCTCACCGCTGACGACAGCTAGCGGCGGCCTGACGGAGAGCACTGTACATGACTCGACTCGGCCATGCCCTGACGATCGACAAGACTGTGCATAGTTCCCCTAGGCATGCGGGGCCCGCACCTAGGGGAACCCGGTGAACCACAAGCCCACAAGCGGGACCCAGCTCGGAGTCCTGGGCACCGACAATACGGACCCACCGACCCGGCATATTACCATTGTAACCCTGGGTGGGTTGATCTATAAAAACCCCCAGGAACCCACGCCCACAGGGGCATCCGGTCGCAGCATCGCATCATCGCATAAGTAAGCATAGGACTAGCCACCAGGTAGCAACACCGGGGAGAAGGAGCAGCCCAAACCTTGGCCAGCTTCCTTCCTCCTCCATACAGCTCCAGGAGCAACATTGTACTATAAATCATCCAACCAAACTCGGCAGGACTAGGGGTGTTATCTCTTCGGAGAACCCCGAACCTGGGTATGTCCGGCGTCCCGCGCCCGCTCATGCCAACTGTCGGTGTCAAAACCGGCGGATCTCGGGTAGGGGGTCCCAAACTGTGCGTCCAGGCGGATGGTAACAGGAGACGAGGGACACAATGTTTTTACCTGTTTCAGCCCTCTCGATGGAGGTAAAACCCTACGTCCTGCTTGATTAATATTGATGATATGGGTAGTACAAGAGTAGATCTACCACGAGATCAAGGAGGCTAAACCCTAGAAGCTAGCCTATGGTATGATTGTTGAGATGTAATCTTCGTCCTATGGACTAAGGCCCTCCGGTTTATATAGACACCGGAGAGGCTAGGGTTACACAGAGTCGGTTACAATGGTAGGAGATCTACATATCCATATCGCCAAGCTTGCCTTCCACGCCAAGGAAAGTACCTTCCGGACACGAGCCGGAGTCTTTAATCTTCTATCTTCGTAGTATGGGAGTCCGGCGGATATTGATAGTCCGGATGTCCGGACACCCCCTAGTCCAGGACTCCCTCAGTAGCCCCTGAACCAGTCTTCAATGACGATAAGTCCGGCGTGCATAATGTTCGGCATTGCAAGGCGGGTTCCTCGCCTTGAATAGTTCGGAGAAGATAATGAACACCAGGATAGTGTCCGGCTCTGCAAAATAAATTCCACATTCCAAACGTAGAGAGAATAAAACATATACACTGATTCAATCTGCTGACGTATTATGCGGCGTGACATCACGCCGCCACCAAGCCCTTGTTTGAATTACTATACCACCTCAGCACGTTTAGCGAAGCGGTTTCCTTGGCACGTCCTGTCGAAGCAGAGATTGTGTTCCCCTTATTCCGAGATTCTCATCAATACGTGCGTGGGTAACCCAACCGCGCCGTTGATGGTGGCGCTTGGGAGATAAGCGAGTTTTACCAGGCCGGTGAGGGACGCATAGTTTTGTCCGCCTATATATAAGGGATAAGGATTTACCTTCTCACCTACGCCTTCTTCCTCCTTTGCTCATCCATCCCTGCGAACTCAAGCTCCAACGCCCAAGCTCGCGCATCTCACCTCGACCCTTCTCCGAATATGTCCGGAGGGGGAGGAAAATGGATGGCCTCCACCGCCAAGGAGGAGGACATCACCAAGCTGCGCGACGCCGGATACCTTTCCAGCGACATCGCGCATCGGCTGCCAGACGCGGGGCAGCTCATCCCCACCCCAGGGCCCCATGAGAGGTTCGTCTTCCTTCCCCACTTCCTCCGCGGACTGGGCTTTCCGCTCCATCCATTCGTCTGGGGGCTCATGTTCTACTATGGCCTGGATTTCCACGACCTGGCGCCGAACTTCGTCCTCAACATCTCGGCGTTTATTGTCGTGTGCGAGGCCTTTCTCTGCATCCGGCCCCACTTCGGCCTGTGGCTCAAGACATTCAATGTCAAGCCGAAGGTTGTGAAGGGACGCAAGCGCAATGCGGAGGCGCCATGCTGGGCAAGCTGCCCAACGTCCCTTGGCTAGAAGGGACCTTCGTGGACTCCGTCAAGGGGTGGCAATCGGGGTGGTTCTACATCATCGAGCCGCGCGAGCCTACATGGGCGGCGGCCCCGAATTTAGATCTGGAATCCCCACGCAGCTCACCTCCCGGAAAGAGAAGGGCTTGCGGTGGGGTGATCCGTGGAGGTGATGGGACTTGAGCCTGCATCAAGAAGCTGGTGAGCAATAGGCTCCGGCTCGTCGACGTGGTCCAGGTCATGCTCCTCCGGCGGATTCTCCCATGCCAAGAACGGGTATTTAATCTGTGGGAGTTTAATCCGGAACAGCACCAGACGTTGAACGGGCTCTTCGACACAATGTACGAAGGCGCCTGGAGGGTGCTGTTCAAGGGCGCCGAAGCCCCCGCATCCGCGACCGAAGACCGCGGATTCAGCTCGCAGTCTCCGACTGACGAGGCAAGTGATTCGACCCCATTATGGGACACTTGTAGTAATTAGATTGACTCTAGCGAGGTTTTTAATCTGCCTCTTCCTTTGACAGGAATGGATGGAGAAGGCCCAGCTGCTCATCAGCCCGGCTCCCATGCCAGAAGAACTAGTGGATGCCCACTTAGCAAGGCTGCTGGTTCCGGCACCGTACGTGGTGCCGGAGAAGAAGGCCAAGAAGGTGGCCACGGGACTCGAAGAGTTCCGTGAATCAAAGCGCCCGACGACGACGAGGACTCCTCCTCCGAAGACGAGGAGGAGGAGGAGTACTCTCTCCCGGAGGAGGGAGAGAAGAAGAGGAAGGCCTCCCCAATCGGGGCGGCCGAAGGGTCCAAGAGGGGGAGAACTATCCCCCCGGACAGTTCCGCCAACATCAATGTTGGCGAGGAAGAGTGGCCTCCAAGGGCCAGGCGTCCGGCAGGATCGTAAGTATTCAGATCATTTATATGTCGTACATTGTATGCCACGTAGTGTCCTTCTAACGCCGCATTCTGCCTGTAGTCCGGCCGTTGACGATCTTCCTGACTCGATGAGCGGGTCTTTGGCGCCGTCGGATGTAAATTCCATCCCGACTGCCTCTACCCCACGCGTCGACGAGGACGACGAGGCGGAATCCCACAGGGGGACCCGCCAGGAGGAGGCTCCGGAGGCGCCGTCAGGCAGCCTCCCGGACTTTGTGCCGGACTCTACTTCGGAACCCGTAGCGGTTCCAGAGTCCGGCAAGCGGCCCCCTCGAAAGAAGGGCAGGACCGTGACGCCGGCGGCCTCCGTCCAACCGGAGGCACCGGATAACCTGCTGGAGGCGCTTAAAGGCGCTTCCATCGAGGAAGAACACCGCACTCTCATGAGTGCGGTGATTGAGAAGGTCCAGCTCGCCAAAAGCGGGCTGACCGAAGCCTGAAGCAGCCTTCTAACAGGCTTTGAGGTAAGAAGTTAAAATTATGTAATGTAATACCGCATAGACAGTAGCCCCTGATGCTTAGTTCGGTGTTCGGAAAGAAAAGCCGGACTAAGGATCTTAACAAGATATACACAGGGTTTCTAAAAATATGTCAATATGGGTTTGCAGGCTGCGCTGTTGACCTCTGCCGCATTAACGGCGGAGGTCAAGGCGCTGAAAAAGGACCTTGAGCGGTCAGAGCAAGAGCTCGGCCATGCCAAGAGGCAGCTCAAGGAAAAAGAAGGTGAATGACACCACTTTAAATAAGTACCTTACAAAAAAGGGTTTTGGTTGCAAACAAAATTAATAAGGATAATATGTGTATTGCAGGGGCCACTAAGGAGGTGGCGGCCCTGAAGGATGCCGTGTCCGCGGCCGAACGCAATGCGGCCACGGAACGGGCTGAGCGAGAAAAGCAAGTGGCGCTGGTGGCGGAAGTTCGGCAAGAGCTCCAGGCTCTCATGGGAAAGCATGAGAGTTTGGAGCGTGACTCCAAGACTCGAGAGTCCGAGCTTGCCTCGGCTCTCGAAAGTGCTCAGTCCGCCAAGGCCGAGGCCCAGAAGGCCCTCCAGGAGGTAGAGGACATAAAGAAGATAGCGGCGGGTAAGGCCTTTTTCATGCAGAGCAGGCACGTTAATGTAAATTACTGGATACTTACCCGAATTCGGAGCTCTCGAGGCGTTTGCGGATCTGCCGCGTAGTCGTCGATGCCGCCGCATTCTATCGTGGCGCAGGAGGGAGCTCGACGGAGAAGGTCTTCGGTCTCGAGATCTTTGAGGCCGCCATCCGTGCCCCCAAGCGACCAAATGAAGCAGGTGGTCGAACTCCTAAGGTAGCCGAGGAGGCCATGAAGGGCCTCATAGTCCGGCTATGGCTCGACAGGCCATGCCCGCAGCTACTTTGGCCTAGTGCAGCGGCTGGTGGATCGTGCCCGTGCTGGATGTGATCAAGCGCTCCAGTATTGAAGGTGCTCGTCGGGCCCTTGCCCGCATAAAGGTGCAATGGGGCAAACTGGATGCGGAGAAGCTTCTCACGGATCCGCCGCCGCCGAACAAGGAGCATCGCACGCGGGCGATATTATAAAGTTTTCTGAAGGGAGCCTGCGATATTGCGATGAGTGCTCCCGAGATGTAATTTTGAGTGAACTTCGCCAGTATTAATCTGGGCGCTGAAAACTTCGTTTATATGCGCCATGAGCAATGCTTATTTAATTTAAAATATTACCTTCTGTGCAGCCATTTGTAAAATCTGAGAGATGGCAAGTCGTTGGCTTCAGCCCCCAAGCTACAAGGGTTGGGGTGTTCGGTGATAAACTTGAGCACTCTTGTTCCCATTATTGGGTCCATCTAGGGAGGCGCTCAACACGACGAACAAGGCGACCGGACTTATAATGCTTGAACACTCTCACTTAGCCATAGAATTCTATAATTTTAAATTTCGGTGAAGCCCCTGGTATTCGGAAGACCGAATCCAGGGTGCTATCCACGCCTTCGTCGGACATCATCCGAAACTTCGCTCGAAGCGGCATGAGTCTTTAGGGACCCGAAAGAACCTCTCGAACAGCGACCAGTCTCTCACCTTATCATGCCGATCGGTTTAGCTTTCCATCGAGGCGTTAACCTGGCTCAACCGGGCGCAATCGCAGTGGTTCTCCCAGTGCTACCTTAGCCGACGGAACGGAACGTAAGGTACCAAAACATGGGAGCCGGGCAAACCCAACTATTGACCCAAGACATGATTCGGAGCTGATTCATATAATGCTATAAGTTCGGGGTGCCGCACTTGTGGAAGTGTTCGGACTTAATTATACCATAATCCGGGGAACAGAAACCCCTGGCGTATTCGGCCGTACCAAAGTATACGGGTGCAAGATGTCATATAATGAACATATATAAGAGGTAACGCAATTGCAATAAAAAGGTAATGTACTTGCAAAAAGGAAGTGTTGCGTTATTTATGAGAGAAGGTCGGCTAATAAAGCGGACTGATACAATTAGTGCGGTAAGCAAGGGATTTGGACTAAATTAACATGTCCCCCTCCAGGGATGAGCTGCAGACTTGGTGTATGTAATCGAATTTAATGCTCGTAATGGAGACCACCTGATTGTTCGTCGCAGCCTTCTTTAGTTCCTGACTGTTGCATCGTGAGTTCGGCAAGTGCGCCGTCGAACAAGGCTTCTGATTAATAGAGTCCTGTGTACATAAAAAGAAGAAAAGATAAAAAGTAAACCCAAGGGGGGCGCTCGCATGAGCCCCTGGTGTGGTCGAGCCGCACTCTTTGTCCCTTGTGAGCAAGCCCCTCCCCTGCGCCCATGGTATCTCCAAAGCGTAATGATGTACGCGGAGTGTTATTCCTGCGATCATGCGCGGGCGAGGGGTGGGGCCGCATTGCTACGCGTGCTCTGATCGCGCCAGGTGGTCTTGGTTGGCGTTGCTCCGGGCGCGTTTTGCTGTATCCGGCTTTTTAATTGCCGAACTTGAGAATTGCCTGAGAAGGCTGCTCTGTACTTCTACCACGAGAGCCACTGTATGTTCCTCCGTTCGGAGGGAGCGTTCCGTATTTCCATTGACCGTGATGACTCCGCGAGGGCCTGGCATTTTGAGCTTTAGGTATGCATAATGCGGCACCGCGTTGAATTTTGCAAACGCGGTTCGTCCAAGCAGAGCATGATAGCCGCTGCGAAACGGGACTATGTCGAAGATTAACTCTTCGCTTCGGAAGTTATCCGGTGATCCGAAGACCACTTCGGTGTGGTGAGCTTATGCAGTTGGCTTCCACTCTGGATGACACCTTTAAAGGTTGTCTTTGTAGGCTTAATCCTTGATGGGTCTATGCCCATTTTGCGCCTTGTATCTGATAAAGCAGGTTCAGGCTGCTACCGCCGTCCATCGACTCGTGTCGTGAAACCCATCGACGATCGGGTCTAAGACCAATGCGGCGAATCCGCCATGGCGTATGCTGGTCGGGTGGTCTCTTCGATCGAAAGTGATCGGGCAAGAGGACCATGGGTTGAACTTCGGGGCGACTGGCTCCATCGCATAGACGTCCCGTAGTGCGCGCTTCCTCTCCCTCTTGGGTATATGGGTCGCGTAAATCATATTCACTGTCCGCACTTGTGGGGGGAAACCCTTCTGTCCTCTATTGTTCGGCGGCCGGGTCTCTTCCTCGTCGTCGCTATTTAGCCCCTTGTCAATGTGTTCGGCAATTAACTTGCCAGCCTGCTTGAACACCCAACATTCTCTATTGGTGTGGGTAGCTGGCTTTTCGGGGGTGCCATGTATCTGGCATAGACGGTCGAGTATTCGGTCCAGATTGGACGGACCCGGAGTGGTTCTTTTGAACGGCTTCTTCCGCTGACCGGGTTTAGAGCCTCGGAATCCGGCATTGACTGCTGTATCCTCCTTATCGTCGCCGTTAATGTGGCGCTTGTTTTTGATTCGACGTGACCTGCCGTTGTTGTCCTTAGTATCCGGACTGCCAGAGTTTTTACGAAGATTGTTGCTGCGGGCTAGCCAGCTGTCCTCTCCCGCACAAAAGCGGGTCATTAGCGATGTGAGGGCTGCCATGGATTTCGGCTTTTCCTGCCCCAGGTGCCGGGCTAGCCATTCGTCCCGGATGTTATGCTTGAAGGCTGCAAGGGCCTCTGCATCCGGACAGTCGACGATTTGGTTTTTCTTCGTCAAGAATCATGTCCAGAATTGTCTGTCCGATTCGTCTGGCTGCTGAATGATGTGGCTTAAGTCATCGGCGTCTGGTGGTCGCACATACGTGCCTTGGAAGTTATCAAGGAATGCGGCCTCCAGGTCTTCCCAACACCCAATCGACTCTGCGGGCAGGCTGTTAAGCCAATGCCGAGCTGGTCCTTTAAGCTTGAGTGGGAGATATTTGATGGCATGGAGATCGTCGCCGCGGGCCATATGGATGTGGAGAAGATAATCTTCAATCCACACCGCGGGGTCTGTTGTACCATCGTAAGATTCGATATTTACGGGTTTAAACCCTTCGGGGATCTGATGATCCATTACTTCATCGGTGAAGCATAGCGGGTGTGCGGCGCCCCTGTATTGAGCAATATCGCGACGCAGCTCGAGGGAGCGCTGTCTGCTATGTTCGGCCCGGCCGGCGTTATGTCCGGCGCGACGGTATTCGTCGTGGGTCGTAGGGCGCCCACGTGATCCATAGATGGATCTGGATTGTCTTGCTTTGTCCTCCAATATGTCTCGCAAGTCCGGCGCGTTCCCTTTTGGCTTCGTACTGTTGGAGCGATGCCGGGGACGGTTTTGGTGGGGCTCAATGCCTCTCTGTCGCGCCACGGGTGGTCGGTCAGCCATGTCATGCACTGGTGATGAAGGTATGTATGCTTCCTCCTCTAATCGGGGGAGCAGCTTGCGTCTTGGGTAACTTTTGGAGGGGCGTTCGAGTTTATACTCGTCGGCCGCGAGGACCTCGGTCCATCGATCGGCCAGCAGATCCTGATCAGCTTGGAGCTGTTGCTGCTTTTTCTTTAGGCTATTTGCCGTGGCTATGAGCCTGCGCCTGAAGCGTTCTTGTTCGACGGGATCCTCGGGTATGACGAATTCATCATCGTTGAGGCTTGCTTCGTCTTCGGAGGGAGGCATATAGTTATCATCCTCAACCCCTTCGTCTGCCGCCCTGTGGTGAGGGCTTGCTTTTGCGTCCTCCTGCGCTGAATCTTGCGGGAGGGGATCGTCTTCGGCACTCTCCGGAGTGTTATTGTCTCCCGTGCCGGAATCTCCATTCTTATTGTGGCGGGATTTAGAGCGGCGCCGCTGACGTCGGCGTTTGGGCTGCTTCTTTAGAGAATCTTCCTCCGCTGCCTTTTCGCCATCCCCTTCTTTTGGGGTATCCACCATGTATACGTCATATGACGAGGTGGCCTTCCAGTGCCCTGTAGGCGCTGGCTCTTGTTCGTCTCCGGCATCGTCGTCCATAGCGTCGATGTCGTCGGAGTCGTAGTCTAGCATGTCGGTTAGATCCTCGACAGTGGCTATAAAGTGGGTGGTGGGTGGGCTCTGAATTTCTCCACCGTCCGAACTCCAACCGTCCTGGCCATAGTCCGGCCAGGATTCTCCTGATAGCGAGAGATGCTTCAGGGAATTCAGGATATCGCCAAAAGGCGAGTGCTGGAAGATGTCCGCGGCGGTGAATTCCATAACCGGCGCCCAATCCGGATTAATCGGTAGGGGCGCGGGAGGCCCGTAGTCCGGCGAGGAGTCTGGCGCCTCGGGATCACGAGTCTCGCAGGGGACAAGATTGGTATTCGGCTCCATCGTCGTGGATGTTGAAGCCCCCAACGCGGCGTCTAACCACCGGCCCTCGATATGGGCGATCGGCTCCGGGCTGATGGCCGGAGCGGATCCGGGTGCGGCCACCAAAGCACTGTCCGGCGCCAGAGCTAGATCATGCCCATCGTCACAGTGCGGCGCGCTTGGCTGTGGCTCGAGTCCGTCGAAGATCAAGTCTCCGCGGACATCGGCCGTGAAGTTTAAGCTTCCAAATCTGACTGATGGCGGGCGAAGCTTCGATCTGCTCGGATGGCCAAGAGAATTGCCCGCAGTGCAAAGCCGCCGAATACAAAGATCTGTCCAGGGAGAAAAGCCTCACCCAAGACAGCGTTGTTGGTTGAAGATGCCATCGAGCCTATCAGGGACGACACAGAGGAACTTTCAATGAAAGCACCAATGTCGGTGTCAAAACCGGCGGATCTCGGGTAGGGGGTCCCGAACTGTGCGTCCAGGCGGATGGTAACAGGAGACGAGGGACACAATGTTTTTACCCAGGTTCAGGCCCTCTCGATGGAGGTAAAACCCTACGTCCTGCTTGATTAATATTGATGATATGGGTAGTACAAGAGTAGATCTACCACGAGATCAAGGAGGCTAAACCCTAGAAGCTAGCCTATGGTATGATTGTTGAGATGTAATCTTCGTCCTACGGACTAAGGCCCTCCGGTTTATATAGACACCGGAGAGGCTAGGGTTACACAGAGTCGGTTACAATGGTAGGAGATCTACATATCCGTATCGCCAAGCTTGCCTTCCACGCCAAGGAAAGTACCTTCCGGACACGAGCCGGAGTCTTCAATCTTCTATCTTCGTAGTATGGGAGTCCGGCGGATATTGATAGTCCGGCTGTCCGAACACCCCCTAGTCCAAGACTCCCTCACCAACCTTGCCTCTAGAGCCCACCAGCGCCCTCGAGCCTCCTCCTCTCTTTAGCCATCCCTTGGCATCTGCCGTGCGCCCACCACGACACGGTCCGTGATCATTCCTGCTCCAAGGATAAGCTGTGGCGCAGCGTGCGGCTTGCTGGCAAAGAGGCCAGGTACTCCCCCATGCTCGCCAAGGATGTCAAGGCCAAGGCCAAGGCCGCCCGCCTTTCGGCTGCAGACATAGGCTCTGCCATTGATCGTGCCATCCATGATACCTGCCTCGACGTCTATGATGCCCCTCCTACCTCCGCTGAAGATCTGGCAGCCATTGCACTGCTTTGCGGTGCAAACAACGGCCAGGTCGATGCTATCCTTGAGGCTGAGGAGTCGGCCTCCAGTGATGATGACGCAGCATGATCAGCTCGCCAACTACGCTCTACACGCCGGGGTGTTATCCGATGCCCACGCCCGGTGCCTTTACCCTAGTTGCTCTACATGTACCGCTGTACTTTTGGTCCTTGACCCCTGGTTGTTCGACCCAGTTCTATCATAGCATTTCGCTGTATCTTTTCCTACTATTAAGTGGTTGTATTTCTATCTTAAATCTTTGGTGTACGGTCCGTCTACATGAGTAATGCTACCTTCTCTATCTGTTCATGGAATACACGTGGTTTAGGAGATGATTCCAATGCTCTGACGTCCTATCCGAACTGATCTCGATCAACCCTCACATTGTCGTACTACAAGAATGAAAACTCGATGCGCTCTCTGATCCAAAGCTAAGATCCTTCCTGCCTCGGCAACTAGACCAAGCTTTCTCCTTACCAGCCATCGGTACGGCGGGTGGCACCATGATACGTCTCCAACGTATCTATAATTTTTGATTGTTCCATGCTATTATATTACCCGTTTTGGATGTTTATGGGTTTTACTTTACACTTTTATATCATTTTTGGGACAAACCTACTAACCGGAGGCCCAGCATGAATTGTTGATTTTTTGCCTACTTAAGTGTTTTGAAGAAAAGGAATATCAAATGGAGTCCAAATGGAATGAAACCTTCGGGAGCGATCTTTTTGGAACAAACATGATCCAGAGGACTTGGAGTGGAAGTCAAGAAACAAGCGAGGCGGCCACGAGGGTGCCCGACATGCCCCTACAGGTGGGCGCGCCCCCCACCATCATGGGCCCCTTTAGCGTCCACCAACCTACTTCTTCCTCCTATATATACCCACATACCCGAAAACATCAGAAGCGACCATGAAAAATTATTTCCACCGCCGTAACCTTGTGTATCCGCGAGATCCCATCTTGGAGCCTTCGCCGGTGCTCCGCCGGAGGGGGAATCAACCATGGAGGCCCTCTACATCATCTCCAAGGCCTCTCTGATGAGTCGTGAGTAGTTTACCACAGACCTTTGGGTCCATAGTTATTAGCTAGATGGCTTCTTCTCTCTCTTTGAATCTCAATACAAAGTTCGCCTGGATCTTCTTGGAGATCTATTCGATATAACTCTTTTTGCGATGTGTTTGTCGAGATCCGATGAATTGTGGGTTTATGATCAAGTTTCTCTATGAGAAATATTTGAATCTCCTCTGAATTCTTTTATATGTGATTAAGTTATATTTGCAAGTCTCTTCGAATTATCAGTTTGGTTTGGCCTACTAGATTGATCTTTCTTGCAATGGGAGAAGTGCTTAGCTTTGGGTTTAATCTTGCGGTGTCCTTTCCCAGTGACAGCAGGGGCAGCAAGGCACGTATTGCATTGTTGCCATCGACGATAAAAAGATGGGGTTTATATCATATTGCATGAGTTTATCCCTCTACATCATGTCATCTTTCTTAATGCGTTTCTCTGTTCTTTATGAACTTAATACTCTAGATGCATGCTGGATAGCGGTCGATGTGTGGAGTAATAGTAGTAGATGCAAAATTGTTTAGGTCTACTTGTCACGGATGTGATGCCTATATACATGATCTTGCCTAGATAATCTCACAATTATTCTCTTTTCTATCTATACTTATTAGGTGTGAAGTCATTACTCTCCATGGTATATGCATATGAAACATATATAAATTCAGATTTATGATATTCAATTCATTCAACCATTTACTCATAGGATATACGTGAAACACGTGAGTAAATGACAAACTACTCCGAAAGATATAAGTGAAGAACACTGAGTAGTCAAATAATTAACTAGCCATGGGAGGATTCTTTTTCATTCAAGATTTCAGATCCAATGATTTTATTCAAACAGCAAGTGAAATTGAAAATACGCTGCAAGCAAAACACATATCATGTGACGAATAAAAATATAGCTCCGAGTAAAGTATACCGATAGTTTTGAAGACGAAAGAGGGTATGCCTTCCAGGGCATCCCCAAGCTTATGCGCTTGAGTCGAATATTACCTTGGGGTACGTCGGGCATCCCCAGGCTTAGGGTCTTTCCACTCCTTATTCTCCTCATATCGATATCTCACCCAAAGCTTGAAAACTTCAATCACACAAAACTTAACGGAACTTCGTGAGATAGGTTAGTATGATAAAGAGCAAACCATTCACTTTGGTACTATCAAAGACAAGGTTCATAATTGTTCTCACACAATGCCTACTGTACCATATCATTTCTACAATTTATATGGAGAAATATAAGCCATAGAAACTAGAAAACAAGCAAACTATGCATTGAAAACAGAATCTGTCACAAACAGAACAGTCTGTAATGATCTGAACAACAACCATACTTCTGCTACTCCAAAAATTATGAAATAAATTAGTGGACGTGAGGAATTTTTCCATTAATCTTCTACAAAAAGAATCAACTCAAAAGCGCTCTTCTGTAAAAAAAATGGCAGTTAATCCCGTGAGCGCAAAGTTTCTGTTTTTTACAGCAAGATCACATTAACCTTCACCCGAGTCTTCCCAAAGGTCTTACTTGGCACTTTATTGAAACAAAAGCTATAAAACATGATTACTACAGTATCTTAATCATGTGGACACACAAAAACAGTAAAGGTAAATATTTGGTGGCGTCCCAACAAGGTAAATATTGGGTTGTCTCCCAACAAGCGCTACTTCAATGATGCTCACATAAAAGATAAGAATTGAAACATAGAGAGAGCATCATGAAGAATATGACTAGCACATTTAAATATACCCCACTTCCTATGCCTAGGGATTTTTTGAGCACATAATTTATAGGAAACAAGAATCAACTAGCATAGGAAGGCAAAACAAGTATAACTTCAAAACTTTAAGCACATAGAGAGGAAACTTGGTATTATTTCAACTCCTACAAGCATATATATTCCTCCCTCATAATAATTTTCAGTAGCATCATGAATGAATTCAACAATATAACCATCAGATAAAGCATTCTTTTCATGATCTACAAGCATAGAAATTTTTCTACTATCCACATAATCAAAATTCTTCTCATTCGGAATTGTGGGATCACTAATTCCTAAAGTTGACACTCTTCCAAACCCACTTTAGATGATAGTATTATTCATACTCCAAAAGATATAAGTGAAGTTCATGGAGCATTCTAAAATTAATATAGACTAACCAATATCCAAGCTCAAAATATGTAAGTGAAGCACACGAAGCATTCTATAAAACCGTACTCAAAAGATTTAAGTGAAGCACAAAGAGCAATTCTATAAGATCATACTTAAAAGATATAAGTGAAGCACATGAAGTATTCTATAAATCAATGAAGGGATAACTCATACTAGCATGGTTCTTAAAGGAAAAAAACTAAAACACAAAGGACACAAATCATGTGAACAAAACAAAAACCGAGGTATACCGATATTTGTTGAAGAAGAAAGATGGGATGCCAACCGGGGCCTCCCCAAGCTTAGATGCTTGAGTATCCTTTGAAATATTTACTTGGGGTGCCTTGGGCATCCCCAAGCTTGAACTGTTGCCTGTCTTTATTCTTCTCATATTGATAGCTCCTCGATCTTCGAACACTTCATCCACACAAAACTTTAACAAAAACTTTGTGAGATCCGTTAGTGTATAAAGCAAACAACCAATTTAAGGTACTGTAATGAACTCATTCTTTATTTATATTGGTGTTAAACCTACTGTATTCCAACTTCTATATGGTTCATACCCCCCGATGCTAGCCATAGATTCATCAAAATAAGAAAACAACACGCGAAAAACAGAATCTGTCAAAAACAGGACAGTCTGTAGTAATCTGGAAGTTTAGTAAACTTCTGTAACTCCAAAACTCATGAAATAAATATGAAAGTTTGAACAATTTGTACATAAGTAATGTGCAAAAAGTTCAGACCCATTTGACCTTCCAGTAAAAAATGTAAAATCACGCGCTACAGCAAAAGTTTCTGTTTTTGTTCTGCACATAGTAAACAAGCAATCTAGTCATCCTAAAACCAAAGCTTGGCACATTATTTTTATAATACAATGGATATACACAAGAGTATATTTATTTACAGAGAAACTTCCATGAAAAATTCTACATTGTTTCCGTGAGCATGAACACAAGTGCTCAAGGTCGACTCTCACTTCTTCAATGCATAACTTTCCAATCACTTCTCTTTCTGAAAAACTTTTTTAGGCATGAGAGGCAAGTAATTATTTTGTATTTTAATTCTTGAAATATATTTTTGTATGTTTCACCCACAACTAAATAGAAACAAAAAGTAAAAACAAAATCTACTTAGTGAAGAAAGCAAACAAGCACACACGAGAATATCAACCCCACACTATTGCACCCCGGTAACAGCGCCATAAAAGAGCTTGATGATCCCCAAGTGCAGGCAATCATCATAGAAATTTCCAAAGGTGGAAGTGATAAGTATGGAGTGTCAAACCCACAAGGAGCTAAAGTTAAGAACACTATTCTCTCAAGTCCTATCTGCCACTGATACGACTCTATGTACACCGAACGTTTGCTTCCAACTAGATATGAGAAATAAAACTACGTTGTGAGTATGAAGAGGATAACTTTGCATGATATTAGAGAGCTAAAATATAAAAGTAGGTTTTGTTATCACAAAGTTAGAATATATTACTAAATATTATAAATAGCGAATGTGGAATTATCCTAGGCAATTGTTAACAAGACCGGTAGTTGATGACCCACAAGTATAGGGGATCTATCGTAGTCCTTTCGATATGTAAGAGTGTCGAACCCAACGAGGAGTAGAAGGAAAAGACAAGAGGTTTTCAGTAAGGTATTCTCTGCAAGCACTGAAATTGTAGGTGATAGATAGTTTTGTGATAAGATAATTTGTAACGGGTAACAAGCAATGAAAGTAAATAAAGTGCAGCAAGGTGGCCCAATCCTTTTTGTAGAAAAGGAAAAGCCTGGATAAATTCTTATAATGAGAAAAGCGCTCCCGAGGACACATGGGAATTATCGTCAAGCTAGTTTTCATCATGCTCATATGATTCGCGTTCGGTACTTTGATAATTTGATATGTGGGTGAGCTGATGCTTGGGTACTGCCCTTACTTGGACAAGCATCCCACTTATGATTAACCCCTATTGCAAGCATCTGCAACTACAAAAGAAGTATTAAGGTAAACCTAACCATATCATGAAACTAGTGGATCCAAATCAGCCCCTTACGAAGCAATGCATAAACTAGGGTTTAAGCATCTGTCACTCTAGCAACCTATCATCTACTTATTACTTCCCAATGCCTTCCTCTAGGCCCAAATAATGGTGAAGTGTCATGTAGTCAACGTTCACATAACACCACTAGAGGAGAGACAACATACTTCTCATCAAAATATCGAACAAATACCAAATTCACATGACTACTAATAGCAAGACTTCACCCATGTCCTGAGGAACAAACGTAACTACTCACAAAGCATATTCATGTTCATGATCAGAGAAATATTAATATGCATTAAGGCTCTGAACATATGATCTTCCACCAAGTAAACCAATTAGCATCAACTACAAGGAGTAATCAACACTACTAGCAACCCACAGGTACCAATTTGTGGTTTTGATACAAGATTGGATACAAGAGATGAACTAGGGTTTTGAGAAGAGATGGTGTTGGTGAAGATTTTGATGGAGATTGACCCCCTCCCGATGAGAGGATCGTTGGTGATGACGATGGTCATGATTTCCCCCTCTCGAAGGAAAACTTCCCTGACAGAACGGCTCTGACGGAGCTCTAGATTGGTTCCACCAAGGTTCCTCCTCGTGCGGCGGAGTTTCGTCCCATAAGCTTGCTTCTGATTTTTTCCAGGGTAAAAGCCTTCATATAGCAGAAGATGGGCACTGGAGGGCCACTAGGGGGCCCAGGAGACAGGGGCGCGCCCAGTAGGAGGGGGCGCGCCCCCACCCTCCTGTCTAGGGTGTGGGCCCCCTGTGGTACTTTCTTCGCTCAATAATTCTTAATAATTCCAAAAATGACTTTCGTGGAGTTTCAAGACTTTTGGAGCTGTGCAGAATAGGTTTCCAATATTTGCTCCTTTTCCAGCCCAGAATCCCAGCTGCCGGCATTCTCCCTCTTCATGATAAACCTTGTAAAATAAGAGAGAATAGCCATAAGTATTGTAACATAACGTGTAATAACAGCCCATAATGCAATAAATATTGATATAAAAGCATGATGCAAAATGGACGTATCAGTAGTCGTCATTGCAATTTCATATGAGGGAGAAGAATAAGCTAACATACTTTCTCTTCTTGGATCATATGCACTTATGATTGGAACTCTAGCGAGCATCCGCAACTACTAAAGATCATTAAGGTAAAACCCAACCATAGCATTGAAGTATAAAGTCCTCTTTATTCCCATACGCCATGACCCACTTATCCATGTTTGTGTTTCAGTCACTCAAGCAACGCAGACAATAAGTAACCATGGGCATATTGCAATAGCCTACAGTGGGAATCCCTCACACTTGCACGACACGGAGGGCACCATAGGACAACACCAAAATAAAACATACAACTCATACCAATGTAGATCATCAATCAACCCAAAGACAAAAGATATCTACTCAAAACATCATAGGATGGCAACACATCATTGGATCATAATATGTGGCATAAAGCACCATGTTCAAGTAGGGATTACAGCGGGGTGCGGGAGAGTGGACCGTGTAAAAGAGATGAGGATGGTGATGATGATGGTGATGATGATGAAGACGGTCACCGCGGCGATGATTCCCCTCCCGATGGCACTCTGGCGCCACCGAGAGAGAGGAGGAGAGGTTCTCCCCCTTGTCCTTCCTCCTTCCATGGCCTCCCCTGGATGGGCAGAGGTTCCCCCTCTGGTCCTTGGCCTTCATGGTGATGATGGCCCCTCCGGGATCCTCCTCCATGGCCTCCGGTGATGATGGCCCCCTCCGGCAGGGTGCCAGAGAGGGCCTAGATTGATTTCTCGTGGCTACAGAGGCTTGCGGCGGCGGAAATTCCGATCTAGGTTATTTCCCGAAGGTTTTTGTATTTATAGGAGAGGTTGGTGTTGATTTCAAGTCAGGGGGGTCTCCGGGCTGTCCACGAGGCAGGGGGCGCGCCCCCCACCCTCGTGGGCAGCCCGGGACTCTTTTGGGCCAACTCTTGGACTCCAGGGGCTTCTTTTGGTCCATAAAAATTCATCAAAAATTGGCACGTCAATTGGACTCCGTTTGGTATTCCTTTTTTGCAAAACTCAAAAACAAGGAGAAAACAGAAACTGGCAGTAGGCTCTAGGTTAATAGGTTAGTCCCAAAAATCATATAAAATAGCACATAAATGCATATAAAACATCCTAGATGGATAATATAATAGCATAAATACTTCATAAATTATAGATACGTTGGAGAAGTATCAGTGGCGTGCCAAGCTTTTAGACAGGGGCGATCGGCTCATCTTATCTCCGCGGTCCTCGACTCCCTCCTCACATACTTCATGTCCGTTTTCCGCATCCCAAAGAAAACCCTCAAAATCATGGACTCTCTGGGAGGTCTTTTTTCTGGGCTGGAGAAGTTGCTTGCTCTGGTGCTCAATGCTTGATTGCGTGGAAAAATGTCTATTCACCAAAAAAATCAGTGGTTTAGGGCTCAAAACCCTGCATGTTCAAAATAACTGCCTCCTAATGAAGTTTGCTGCCAAAGCACTCTCCTCCACACAATCTCCTTGGCTAGATTGGCTAGACCTCCAACACCCAAACGCTTTAGTCTCCCCGCCCCCAAACCTCCTTCCTGTGCCATACGATTTCCCAACAAATCCCAACCCTCCAGTCAATCTCCTTTGTGCTAACTTACAGTGGAACACACACATACTTCTGGCTGGATACCTGGCTCACACCAAAACCCTTAGCTACCACCTTCCCACACCTTTTCTCACATTCTACACTACAGCTGGTAAAAGTAGCTAACATTATGTATTTCAGTATCGAAGCTAGCCTCCGTAACCGCCTCTCTCTTATAGCAGAACAAGAGCTTGTTTCGCTTTTGGCTATTTTGCAAGACTTCGTGTCGTCAACACAGGAAGATCAACCGTTCCCACTCAGGGGTCATGACTTCTCCACCAAGCAAGCATACTACACTCTCTTGACCAGGCCAGACAAGGACCTCATTGCCCCCCTCATTTGGGGCACCAGGGCTCCTCGCAAAATTAAATTTTTTGTTTGGCTCCTCTTCAAAGACCGCCTCAACACCAGAATGAACCTTGCTCACAAGCATATAATCTCCACCGATTTGTGCCCCCGCTGTGCTACGTCACCTGAAGACTCCACCCATTTCTTCATCACATGTCCTCTCGCCAACAGGATTTGGCAACGTGTGGGTTTCCTGCCTTCAAATGACGATATAAATGATCTCTGGGACACTCCAGTGCCTCAACACCTCCCCAAGAATGCTTGGTCCTTCGTTCTCCTCGCTCTACTCTGGAAAATTTGGGCAGCGCGTAATGACATGTTGTTTAGGAATATTGATCGATGTTCTGTAATAAACCTTAGAAACCTTATCTCTGACTTAGACCTTTGGTCACACCGTCTTGTCAAAACGGGTGACAAGGAGGACGTCTTCTTGTGGCGTTCCTACCTCTCTGCACGTTGCACCGTGCCTCTCTAATTCTGTACCTACTGCTTTTGCAGTCGTTTGAGCAATATATTCAGGTGGGGGAACTCCCCCCCCCCCCGGTGATTCTCAAAAAAATTTATTTTCTCAAAATTTGTGTTTTTCCAACAAATTTATGCACATCCTCTAAAGTTGTGATTTTTTAAAAAAACATGAATTTTTTCCCCACATTTTTGAATATTCTTTAAAATTCATGAACTTTTTAAAATTCTCCATTTTCTTAGAAATTCATAAAATTTAAATTTCAAGAATGTTTAGAAAAGTCTTGAACTTATTTTAAATTCTTGCAGAATTTTATATCATTGAACTTTTTAAATTGGATAAAAAACTGATAGTCGGTTTTTAAAAAGAGTAGTTGTTGATTTTTTCAGAATAACCAGAAAAAAGAGGCGAGCGTACATCAGCTAGACAAGGAACCGAGCGTGTGTAAAGTGCAAAACTGAGCTAGCACAAGCAAGCGTGTTTGTGAATGCTGATAAGCATTGTAGAAGAGCTCTCCTGCTATTTGTTGCGTCAAATAGGTGGGAAAATGCTTAGGGACCACCCAAGCATACGTCAACTAGAGAAGGAACCAAGCGTGTGTAAAGCGCAAAACTGGGCTGGCCCAACCGAGCATGCTTGTGAACATTGATGGCCAACTAAGCATTGTAGAGGAGCTCTTGATGTAGAGTGGAATCGTAACACTGTCGATCTTTCACGATTGGAGCGTATATCGTGAAGAACAGAAGAACACGAGGGGAAACACGAGGGAAATCACGAGAGGAACACTCAAATAGACAAGATGCAATCACACATGTGCTAAATCCACATACACACGGAGAGATACACGATCCGAATCCAACAAAGGACGATACAAATGGTAGCTAGTTCATCCCAATCCGTGAGGAGTTGAGGTCTTGAATCCGAGATGGATCTTCCCTAGATGGGGTCTTGAATCCACTAGGGATCTTCTGCAATGGAGGTCTTGAACTCCAATGGAGTGTACCAATTTCTCTCTCTCAAGAAGAGATGTGGTAAGGAGCAAAGCTCACATACAAATGAGCTATCACTTTGCTAACCCTAAAACGTGGGTGGAGGAGGAGTATATATAGTCTAGAGGGCGAAGGGATAGATGGGCTTCGTCCCATTATTGTGCGCAGACAGAGGGGGCCGGATGTCCGAGGGTCGAGCCGGATGTCCGGGCCTTCGAGGGGGGTGCCAGATGTCTGGGGCTAGCTGTGGTCGGCTGTAGGATCGAAAGTATGTCTAGAGGGGAGGTGATTAGACTACTTGACAATTTAAAAGTTTAGCCTTTTGATTAGGACAAGTTTTTAGCAAGTTCACAATGATGATCAAGTCAAGTATCACCCTACACATGCAATTCTAGAGTAATGGCAGCGGAAAGTAAATTGCACATGTAGTAATGGAGAGGTGGAGAAGAGCAAACGCAATTTGGAGACACAGAGATTTTTCTTGTGGTTCCGATAGGTGGTGCTATCGTCAATCCACGTTGATGGAGACTTCAACCCACGGAGGGTAACGGCTGCGAGAGTCCACGGAGGGCTCCACCCACGAAGGGTCCACGAAGAAGCAACCTTGTCTATGCCATCATGGCATACGCCCACGGAGGACTAGCCTTACTCGGGGTAGATCTTCACGAAGTAGGCGATCTCCTTGCCCTTACAAACTTCTTGGTTCAACTCCACATCTTGACGGAGGCTCCCAAGCGACACCTAACCAATCTAGGAGGCACCACCCTCCAAAAGGTAATAGATGGTGTTGGTGATGATGAACTCCTTGCTCTTGTGCTTCAAAATGATAATCTCCCCAACACTCAACTCTCCTCACTGATTTGGCTGTGGTGGAAGAAAGGATTGAGTGGAAAGCAACTTGGGAAGGCTAGAAATCAAGTTTCATATGGTGGGAGTGGAGCAACTTGATCTCAACACAAGGGTAGGTAGTTTTCTTCTCGAAATGTAAGGTAGGAGTGGTAGTTCTTTCGATGGCTCTCTCCACGAATGAAGAGGAGGTGGAGGGTATTTATAGCCTCCACACAAAATCCAACTGTTACACACATTTGACCAATCTCGGTCGGACCGAAGTTGACAACTCGGTGAGACCGAAAGTTCAAATCTTGTGAACGTTGGGATTTTCGTGGGACCAAAAATACAATCTCGGTGAGTCCGATTCTTCCAAAGACTAGGGTTTGCCATTCTCGGTGGGACCGACTTTATCATCTCGGTGACACCGATATGATGACGAAGGTTCTGAAGGTTGGCAACACTAGTTTCGTGAGACCGAGTTTGGAATCGGAAAATTCAAATTACTAGGGTTTGGCTATATGGCTGAGGTGGTTCATCTCGGTGTGGTGAGTTTATGGAATCGGTGGGACCGAGATTACTTATGAGTATATGTTGGAATGAAAGATTGCTGATAGTTTGGGAGATAGATCACTAAGCACTTTGAGCAACCAGATCATCATCATAACCTCATCCCCTTTTAATAGTATTGGCTTTCCTATGGACTCAATGTGATCTTGGATCACTAAACCAAAAATGGAGTCTTGAGCTTTTGCCAATGTTTTCCTTAGCATTTTGAGGGGTCCACATCTTCAGTCATTGCCATACCCATATCACTGAACTTTCTGAAATGTTCTCAAGAAACAATTAGTTCAATGATATATATGTTGTTATTAATTACCAAAACCACCCGGGGATTAGTTGCACTTTTAATCTCCCCCTTTTTGGTAATTGATGACAACATATAGATCAAAGCTTCGACAAATGATATAATCAATGAATAATATCGTCGCTTTGAGAAGTATGTGATAAGCAAGAGCTCCCCCTAAATTTGTGCATTATTTAAGATTTGCGTTTGAATGCAAATGCACAATCGATTAGGATCATGGGTCACTCTTCCATGTCACATACATCTTGGTGGAGCGCACAAAATGATAAGAATGAATAGCATGCACCCAATCACCAAGACATGAGTAAATGATCATAGAAGATATGAATAGCATATGATAAGCATTAAGCACACATTAAGGCATGGTATGATCAAGCACTCATCAAAGTAGAGCAAACATAGTATCAAACACACGAAATGTCTCGAAAAACTCAAAAGTATCTCAAAGAAACCGCAAACGAAAGAGCAAAAGCGAGCACTCTCTCTCTCGAAGTCCTATGATCTATACAATTTCTCCCCCTTTGGCAACAAGTTACCAAAAAGTTCGAAAGGTATAGAGCTAAACGTCACTAGGGACTCTGCTGGCGGCTCCTGTCTGGGTTGATGGAGTGGAGATAGCTGCATCTGCAAAGGCTTCTGCTGAAGTCTGTGGAGCTGGAGCTGGAACTGATGGAGCTGTGATAGGTGCTGATGCTGTAGCCCTGGGGTCTGTCACTGGAATAGCAGATGATCTGGGCTTTGTGGGGACCGGAGCAGGCTGCTCATAGTCATCCTCGACAAGGTCATCCTGCATCTCCTTCATGAGCTCTGCCTTCTCCCTCTTGGCTTCCTCGATATCTGCCTCAAGCTTGTTGACAGTGACTTGCACTTCAGTCAGCTTGACATCCAGAGCATGGAACTTGTCTTCAACTATCCTCTCAAGACTCTCCTGAGACTGCACTATGCTGGCCAGGCGTAGTTCAATCCTCTGGGTAGCTTCAAGGAGCTGTTCTCCAACGCTCTTGGGTTTAGCTGCTGCTACTGCTGCTTCCTTCTCAGCTTTGGCTTGTTTGGCAGCTTCAGACTTAGCTTGACCTTCAACAGACGTGGGATCATCCTCAGTCATCACAACTTCATTATCCTCATGTTCAGGCTGCAGTGGCAAGTGGGGTCTATCCAACAAGTAGGTGCCCGTGCCAAACTTGGCATTGATGAGCATCTGAATGTGCGGGGCAAACCCACATGACCTCTTCTGGTCTGCTGCTGTCCTCTTGATAGTCTCAACTATCAGATCCATCACCTTGAAAGGTGCCTTCTGATCTAGAATATGCAGCATGTTGATAGAATAGCCTCTTATCATGCGATGATCTCCAGACTTGGGCATCAGGGTATGCCTCAGAATTGTGTTCGTGGTAGGGAGACCTGCCTGGAGGTGATACACTGAGCCGAGCTTCCATATCTCTACATCTTTAGCTGGTACCTCATTGTACATGTTCTTCATAGACTCATGGTTTTTCTTGGGGATTCCATAGACATCAACATCATCATCTCTTTGCACTGGAGCATTCAGCAGTGCAGCCCACTCTTCAACAGTTGAAGAGAATCTCTGGCCTTCAGTCATCCATACAATTCTGCCATCTGGATAGAAATGTGCTGTGGCATAGAACTGCATGATCATCTCATCATTCCATGCTGTCAGTTTCTGACCAACGAACTCAGCAACACCACATGCTGTAAAGCTCTCATGCACATGTGGAAAGTAGTCTCTGTGCTCTTCACTGTCAATGTATTCCCAGTCAACATATCTAGTGTCAGCAACAATGGGCTTCTTGTCCATGAGCACTGTCTCATAGAAATCTTGTTGCTCTCTGGTGTGGAACCTTGGGTCAACAGTAGTCCTTCTCCTTGTGGCATATGGATCAGCTTGCCTCCATAGCCTGAGACCTTTGTCCTTTCTTTCCTTCATGTTTTCAACTCGAGGATGAGCATCATTGTGGACTGGCAGTTTCTGACGAAGTTTTAGCAATACATGTGCCTCTTCATCTGACTCAGCTGGTGGCACATTGTCCTTCTTCTTCTCTGAAGCAGGAATGTTTCTCACTGTTTTCTTGGGCTTGGCAGCAGGCTTGGCTTGAGCTGCCTTTGCTGGAGCTGATGGCTTAGATTTAGTAGGTGCTCCTGCCCTGATGGCATCTCCCATCAACTTAGGCTTCTGAGGAGGCTGGGGTGCTTCCTCATCAGAATCATCATCAGCTGCTTCATCATGTACTATCCTCTTCCTCTTGGAAGTTTTCTTTACCTTGCTCGAAGTTTCTTCTTCCATGCTCAGCTTCTTAGCAACTGTGGACTTCTTCACCTTGCTGGTGCCTTTCTTTGTTTGTTGCCCTTGATGCTCTTTGGCAACCACTTTCCTCTTAGGCTTAGATGTGATCTCTTCCTCAGCAACAAAGTCAGAATCCTCTTCATCAGAATTTCTCTTCTTCCTGGCCCTGGTGGCAGCAGGAGGCAAACCACTTGGTGTGCTCCTCTCACCATCATCAGAAAAGCTGCTGGCTTCAGGACTAGTGCCTGCCTCTGGAATCTCAGCTACTGGTGACTCAGACCTGTTCTGGCTGTCACTGGCATCTGACATGGCTGACAACCTATGAATAGATAAGGTATAGGCAGAATAGAAGAGTTATCACAAACTGCAGAGGATTTTGCAAAAAGAATGAGTTCAAATTTCAGTTTTAGGTTTTCACAGAATGCATTTCGGTCTGACCGAGTCTAAAATTCGGTGAATCCGAAGTGTCTAAACAGAACCATTCACCCCACTTTCGGTTGGACCGAAATGGGTTTCGGTCTAGCCGAGAACACTAGGGTTTCACTAAATCCTCACTTGGTCTTACCGATTTGCACAACTCGGTTGGACCGAAAAGTCAAAGGTAATGGCCAGAGGCCAAATCGGTCGATCCGAGAATGTAGAATCGGTCACACCGAGATGTGTTCGCGAAACCTAACCCTAAAACTTTTACTCAATTTCGTTCTAAGAACAAATCTGCTGGATAGGAAGATCTCAAACGTGTCAAGAAGCTAGGCAAACCTATCGTGCATTGAATCGGAGGTTGAAGACGAGAGGATCAAACTCACCCTAACTTGGTGGAGTTTCTCTCGGCGCAACGGCGCGGAGAGATTGACCGCTGACGGCGACGGAGACCTGCGGCGGGCGCACAGTGACGACGGAGACGATCTGGAGACCACGGCGACGGCAAAAAGGGTTTGGGGCGAGGCGTTTTGAAGAAAGAATCAACGCGCGCTGCCCTCGGTATATATACCCTTCAACAGTCGGTGGGACCGAGTTGGAAAACTTCGGTGGCATCGAGATGGTTAATCGCAAGCGAGCACTCACTTGATCACGCCGAAATTTGCAACTCGGTTTCACCGAGGTGAAAACCTAGATCAATCCAAGTGATTTCGGTCTGTCCGATTTGAGTAGATTGGTTTGACCGAAAATACTTAGAAGGTTTTGGAAGTTAAGCTTTTGACGGATCGGTGACTCCGAGTGCTCCTCACTCGGTCTGTCCGAAAAAGACTTGATCAAAGTTTGTGATATAAGCATGAACAGAATTTGAGACAAGAAAGCATAGATAGCTAGGGGAGGAACTTAGGCATTCTTGTCCATCCATTTGGTCAAAAAGAAAAAATCCAAAAATACCAAAGCAACAAATGGATGTCCTCAAATGGATAAAATTATGCATCCAACATGCTCACACAATAAGATAGCAAATGAAATATGTGTCAAACATGCACAAACAAAACTCTAGCAACTAGCACACAATTTGTCGATGACTAGGTCATCTATATATGAGTATATTGACTTAGGAGTCAAATGAGAACATTTGATCATAGGTCATACTCATCGTTTAAGCACAAGTGGGGTTACCACTTTTACATAAAGCATTAATGTGTTCACATCATTTGAAGATGCTTTTGCTCAATTCTTTAGGAGCAAAGCTCCCCTTGATGTGAGAACCCTTTTAAAGGGTCAAACTAACCTTGGGTTGTCGAGAAGACTTCATGTAGATGTTGAAGATGTGGATGCTCAATGTTGATGAATATCATCAAGAGTTGGGAGCAATCCTTTGGATTCGGGCACTTTCAATACCTACATGGGTTAGTCCCACAAGGAACAAACAAGGATATCCATGGACATAGATTGAAGTACACAATAGATGATGTCCATGAAAGCAATGATTACCTTGTCCCTTGACTTACCAACAAGAGGGTTTGTGACTCCATGAACTAGTGCAAGATGTGGAAGTTGATTGCACAAGTTCTTGCCAAAAAGAATGTGAGTGAAGTATGTTGGCGGAGTCACCCTCAAGAACTCTCTAGTTCTTCTTCTTCGGGATCCACATCATCTTGATGGGAATCCTTGGGGTAGTAGTTGAGCTTGACGAAGTAGAACTTGAAGTTTCCTTGGGAACCCACTTGACCATGGCGTTAGGTGCTTCAATGAATGCATCAATCTCCTCTTGAAGCTTGTCCTTGCCTTTTAGCTTGTGGTCTTGTGGTGGAAGGTCATCTTGAGCTTGTTCCACATTGGAAGAAGTAGGATCATACTTCTCCTTTTGAGAAACAAACTTTGGAGTGGGATATTGACCTTCTTCCCATTCAACACCCTCGGCGTTGAACTTTCGCTCAAAACCAATTCCTTGATTCTTCCGGTGCCTTCCTTGCTTGCGAACAATTTCCTCAAAGTTCTTGCTTCCGGCAAGGCTCTTGTAGACACCTTTCTCTATAATCCCTTTCAATAAACTATTTTCTTGCTCAAGTGAAACTTGGCTTGAAACATTGTTAGTGGAATCAAGAGAATTACTAGAACCAATTATGTTGCTTCTAGATGAAGAATTTTTCTTATGCTTGTCATGCTTAGTTTTAATAGGTGGCAAGAAATTAGACAAGAGAAGTCGTTTGGCAAGATATGAAGAACTCTTCTTTCAAGATCGTCATTGATAGCTTTTAGAAACTCATGTTCTTGCTCTAGATTGAGCTTCTCGGCGTAGCTTCTCATGAGATCTTAGGAGCTCTCTATGATCTTCTTGAGTTGTTTCATGAGCTAACTTAAGAGTGTTTAGTTCTTTAGTTAGACGCTCAATCTCCTTCATAGCATTGTCATTCGACTCTTCTCGACTATAAAGACTACTAGCATGTTCATCATTACTAAGCTCACTAGATTTGTCATGTAAAAGCTCATCTTCACCAAGCAAGTCATCCTCATCACTATCAAAGTCAATGAATTCAGGGTGTGATACCTTGGGGCCTTTAGCCATGAAGCATCTTCCAATTCCCTCATTTGGTGAATCAAACAAGTCATAGGAGTTGGAGTTGGAGGATACGAGAGCAAGACCGCAACACCTTCATCTTGATCAGTATTCGAGTTCGAGTGATAGCTTCTTTCGAGTGATTGTCGGAGTCGGAGCCGAGACCCATTCACCAACATGAGCTTGATGTTTTCTTCTTGTGTAGCTCCTTGATGACTTGTCTTTCCTTTCGAATCCTTGCTTCTCCGAGAGGATCTTCGTTCATAACGATCATCTCTACTCCTTCTCTCTTCCGAGGCGACTCTTCTCTTGAGCTTCTTCTTCTTGGAGATTCTTCTCTTCTCTTGTGGGGAGTCGAACACTCATTTGAGTAGTGTCCGGTCTTCCACAATTGTAGCAGTTTCGATCACGACTAGAAGATCTCTTTTCATCATATGATCTAGACTTTGAGCTTCTTTCCTTGCTTCTACTCTTGTAGAATTTGTTGAAGTTCTTCACCATTAGGCTTATCTCTTCATTGGAAACCAGCTTGTCACTTGAGGTTGTGGGAGCTTCAACTGTAGCTTTGTAAGCACCACTTGACTTGTTGTGAAGCTCTTCCTTATCTTTAAGTGTCATCTCATGAGCAACAATTCTTCCAATGACTTGGTAGGCTTGAGATTCTTGTAGTTTGGCATCATTTGGATCAAAGTGCACACGGTGTCATACTTTCCATCCAAAGCTCTGAGAATCTTCGTGATGATGAATCGGTCGGTCATTTCTTCGCTTCCTAAGCCGGCAATCTCATTTGTGATGAGAGCAAGCCTAGAGTACATTTCAGCGACTCCTTCACCTTCCTTCATCTTGAACTTGTCAAGTTGACCTTGAAGAACATCTAGCTTTGATTCCTTCACGGACTCGGTACCTTCGTGCATTTCGACCAAAGTATCCCAAATCTCTTTTGCATTCTCAAGACGGCTGATCTTATTGAACTCCTCGGGACACAAAGCATTGAAGAGAATGTCACAAGCTTGAGCATTGTTTTGCAACATCCGCAACTCATCCGCTGTAGCTTCGCGATCCGGAACTTTTCCTTCCTCGAAGAACTCACCTTGCAAGCCAACACAAATAATGCCCCATGCGGCAGGGTTATGTCCAAGAATATGCATTTTCATTTTATGCTTCCAACTAGCAAAATTTGAACCATCAAAGTAAGGACCTCTCTTTAAAATTACCCTCACTAGACGCCATACTCTCCTAGGTTGTGAAACCAAGCTTATGGAGTCCAATGCAATGGAAACCAATCCAATGGAGACCAAAGCTCTGATACCACTTGTAGGATCGAAAGTATGTCTAGAGGGGGGGTGATTAGACTACTTGACAATTTAAAAGTTTAGCCTTTTGATTAGGACAAGTTTTTAGCAAGTTCACAATGATGATCAAGTCAAGTATCACCCTACACATGCAATTCTAGAGTAATGGCAGCGGAAAGTAAATTGCACATGTAGTAATGGAGAGGTGGAGAAGAGCAAACACAATTTGGAGACACGGAGATTTTTCTCGTGGTTCCGATAGGTGGTGCTATCGTCAATCCACGTTGATGGAGACTTCAACCCACGGAGGGTAACGGCTGCGAGAGTCCACGGAGGCTCCACCCACGAAGGGTCCACGAAGAAGCAACCTTGTCTATGCCATCATGGCATACGCCCACGGAGGACTAGCCTTACTGGGGTAGATCTTCACGAGTAGGGATCTCCTTGCCCTTACAAACTTCTTGGTTCAACTCCACATCTTGACGGAGGCTCCCAAGCGACACCTAACCAATCTAGGAGGCACCACCCTCCAAAAGGTAATAGATGGTGTTGGTGATGATGAACTCCTTGCTCTTGTGCTTCAAAATGATAATCTCCCCAACACTCAACTCTCCTCACTGATTTGGCTGTGGTGGAAGAAAGGATTGAGTGGAAAGCAACTTGGGAAGGCTAGAAATCAAGTTTCATATGGTGGGAGTGGAGCAACTTGATCTCAACACAAGGGTAGGTAGTTTTCTTCTCGAAATGTAAGGTAGGAGTGGTAGTTCTTTCGATGGCTCTCTCCACGAATGAAGAGGAGGTGGAGGGTATTTATAGCCTCCACACAAAATCCAACCGTTACACACATTTGACCAATCTCGGTCGGACCGAAGTTGACAACTCGGTGAGACCGAAAGTTCAAATCTTGTGAGCGTTGGGATTTTCGTGGGACCGAAAATACAATCTCGGTGAGTCCGATTCTTCCAAAGACTAGGGTTTGCCATTCTCGGTGGGACCGACTTTATCATCTCGGTGACACCGATATGATGATGTAAGGTTCTGAAGGTTGGCAACACTAGTTTCGTGAGACCGAGTTTGGAATCGGAAAATCCGAAATTACTAGGGTTTGGCTATATGGTGAGGTGGTTCATCTCGGTGTGACTGAGTTTATGGAATCGGTGGGACCGAGATTACTTATGAGTATATGTTGGAATGAAAGATTGCTGATAGTTTGGGAGATAGATCACTAAGCACTTTGAGCAACCAGATCATCATCATAACCTCATCCCCTTTTAATAGTATTGGCTTTCCTATGGACTCAATGTGATCTTGGATCACTAAACCAAAAATGGAGTCTTGAGCTTTTGCCAATGTTTTCCTTAGCATTTTGAGGGGTCCACATCTTCAGTCATTGCCATACCCATATCACTGAACTTTCTGAAATGTTCTGAAGAAACAATTAGTTCAATGATATATATGTTGTTATTAATTACCAAAACCACCCGGGGATTAGTTGCACTTTCATCGGCGTCGGTTGCTTCCTGAACAGGTCGGGCCGGATTTCTAGGGCTCGGTCGGATGTCCGGGCCTTCGAGGGGAGGGGGGCGGATGTCCGGGTCATGGGGGCCAGATATCCGGGGCCAGTCTTGGGTGACTTCAGTTGCTTCCTGGACTGCGGGAGGCAGATTTCCGGGCTGGGGACTGACGTCCGGGCCAGTCGGGCCGGATGTCCGGGCCCTGTAGCCTCGGCTGCTGGCCTGCGGCTGGGTTGTACTCTCTAGGGGCCAGATGTCCGGGTCTTGGGACTGGATGTCCGGGTCCTGGGGACTCCTTCGGTTCCTTCTGTTGGTCTTCTTCATTCGTGCACTTGGGGACTTGTCCATCTTCATGAGCATGTCCAAGAGTGTCTTCTTGATACCTAATCACACATAGCATTCCGGACTTAGGTAGCAACCATGTCTCACGTGGATCGTATGGAATGTCACAAAGGAGAGATATCACCTCGGTTTCGCGAGCTCTTGCACGTGCTCTTGTCATTGGTCGGGTAGGCACTTATGGAAACGTAGGTAGGTCCACGGGGATGACCGTAAGATGCTCCGCATCAGCTCTCCTGCTATTTGTTGTGTCAAATAGGTGGGAAAACCCATAGGGACCACCGCTTGCTGGTCAATTCATATCATATTGTACAAACCCGGTAGTGAGCAAGATTTTTCGATGTTGTACACTTGAACCGGTTTTTTGTTTTCAATCAGGGTTTTTCGTTGTATCCTTTTGCAAAACATTGGAAAAACTTATTTATTTTAAAAAAATATTGAATTTTGATAATATTTTTACAAAATCCAAACCCTTTTCAACATGAATGTTTCCCAAATTTTGAACATTTTTTGAATTTTATGAAATTTTGCCCAAAACACAAATGTTTTTAAATTATTAAAACATTAACAGGAACATTTTTAAAATTATACATTTTTTAAAATGTGAATATGTTTTTAAACAAACATTTTTGGACATTTTGTGAAAAAGCCCGAAAAGGACAAAAGAAAAAAAATAATAAAACTGTCAAACACAAACAAAAAAAGAAAACTTGTAGTGAGGTGGAAGAACACATCGCCTCATTGCCCCAGTGTTATGGTTGAGGGATGCCTCATCATGCCCGAAGCTAGCCTTATAGGCCGGTCCAAGCCCCCTATGTCGGCCTCTCCTAGGCCATCACCCCAACCCATGGATCCGAGAAGGGCCTGGAGGACTATTAGCGTACCACAAGGCGACCGGCGTCCAGGAGGGCTCCTCCAACCGACTAGGATCATGTAACGCTAGACCCCAATACCCATATAGGTTGCGGGTAGGTTAGTCGATAGACACAAAACCTTAGAACTATTTCTCAATCCATCAATCATTATAACCCCTATACATAAGCAATATACACGAGCAGGGAGTGGGATTTTAACTCCTCAGCAAGGGCCTGAACCTTCATAAACCCCTTCTTATTTCTCATTCATTTTAATCGTTCGGCCAGAGTATCTTATCAAGTGATCTGAAAAAATTTCAAAAACCCTCATAAATGGCTTAGGGCAAGGCGAAAGTGAAGGTCTGCGCCTAGCCGGCGCAGCGTGCACACTCGTCTACGATCTCCAATCTAAGGATGCCATTTACTATGGAGCGAGCCCATGGTACATGTGGGTTGGAACGCTGCTTAGGAAATCTAGACTTAATTTGCAGGAAAGCCAAGATGGGATCTGTAGGCAAATGTGAATTCCATCACAATCACTATCAGTTCAACGCTGCTTCAATTCCTAATAGAAAATTGAATCAACGATCCTGAATGGATATGTCCATTGCTAAAAATTGCGGCTGTTGAGAGGGTTGGTATGGTCTGTAGCTAGAGGACACCGATACCCCTCACGTCCTCTACCCGCACCACACAAACCCAGGTTATCCAACTCAACTTGCTTTCAGGTTTGTGTGCAAAAGAAGTTGTGTTAAAACGAAACACCATGCTCTTGAACCAAGAAATCAATAGTCAATTTCGTTGGGTTGCCTATGTGATATAAAATTTATATACAACATGCTTGATCTATAAAGTTGATAACACTTACTAAGAATATTTCAAAATATAATGTTTGGTGCTTCACAGTCTATTTCAAAATTGTGTTCACCCATCCTATGCAGAAAAAGTTATGTGAATGATGTTAACGTAATAGCGAGTAGAGAGAGATTAAAGTCCATTTTTCCTGACCATCATAGGTCTACGATCAGTACACCTAGGAGGGCCTGAACTTGGATAAACCCCTTCTTATTTCTCATATGGTATAATCGTCCAACCAGAGTACCTTATCAACTGATCTGCCGAAAATTAGTCCACCACCTCATAAATGGGCTAGGGCCAGGTATGATTTTTTTTTCTCCTTTTCAGTTATTTTGTTTCTACTTATGTTTATATTTCAAAATATTGTAAATAGATATATATTTTGAGAAATTCTTCATCAATTATTAATAACATTCATCATGCCAGAAAAAAAGGTCATGAAATGTAATAATTTATCGCACAATTAGAGAAATTGTTCATATCATTCAAAATAATGTCCGTATCACTTATAAAATGTTTGCAGTTTAAAATATGTGTTATCTTAAAAATGTTTAACAAATATGTAAAAATTACCCGTGTAATTTGTAAAAAAGTTCATACCACTCTAAAATGTTTAGACATTTTAATTTTATGTTCATGGTACTTTTTAGTAAATTCTCATGAGAAAGAAAGTTTTTAGCCAATTTTTCCAAAGTTTATAACATACAAAAATTTTTATAAACACTTACGAAATGCTTGCACACATTTACGAATATGTGTATGTCTTAATTTTTTTTAAATGTTTGTGAAATTTACAAAAATATTCCTAATAGAAATGTTATTACAAAAATCTGTGAATATAAAAATGTTTGTAAAATTTACAAAGATGTTTTGTAATAGAAATGTTTTCACAATTTTTTGGAAGTTCGGAAGTTAGTTTCTGATTTTATTTTTCCAAAACTTCGAGCTCCATGGAGCTCGAGATCCAAAATCCACTCTCTACCAACTAAATGCATGTGTCTTGTAGCAAGGCGCAAGCCGAGGATTGCTACATGATCAATTGCTGACTGGGTAGTGTGTTCTCTTCATTTTGGGCAGATCACGTGTGTTTGACATCTCTCTCTACATTGGGTATCCTTTTCAACTTGAATTTTAGGATGCACAGAATGTGCTTTCCTTTTTGTTGCCTCGTCGTTCTAGCATGGATCCAAAGCAAAGGTGAAATTACTGGCCTTAAAAATGTCTCGCTATCTATGTTCATAACATGCCCATTGGACTGCATGGAGAAATTGAAGGTGTTCGCCTAGCTGGCGGAGCAATCACACTCGTCTGTGACCTCCGATCTAAGGATGACATTTACTCTCTAGCAAGCCCATGATGCATGTGGGTTGGAACCCTGCTTAGGAAATCTAGACTTAATTTGCAGGCAAGCCAAGATGAGATCTCTAGGTCCATGAGAATTCCATCATAATCTCTATCAGTTCAACGCTGGTTCAAATCCTAATAAAAAATTGGATCAGTGATCCTGGATGGATATCTCCATCGATGAAAATCGCAGTTGTTGAGAGAGTCGGTACGACCTGTAGCTAGAGGATGCCGACACCCCTCACTTCCTCTACCCGCTCTAAACAAATCCTAGCTTATCTAACTCAACTTGCTTTAAGGTTTGTGTGCAAAAGAAGTAGTGTTAAAACCAAACACCATGCTCTTGAACATGAGATATCAATAGTCAATTTACCTATGGATATTAAATGTATCTACACCATGCTTGATCTATAAAGTTGATAATACTTAGTAAACATATTTTAAATTTACAATGTTTGGTGCTTGACAGTTGGTTACAAATATGTTGTTCACCCATCCATTGCAACAAAAAGTATGTGAATGATGTTAATTCAATAACGAGGAGAGAGTGAGAGAGAGTGAGAGAGAGAGAGATATATAGATTAAAGTCCATTTTTTCCTGATGACCATCATAGGTCCATGATCAGTAAGGAGGAGACAATCAAAATATGGATAGAAATAAGTATTTAGCTTGTAAATGGTAGGTGGCAAATCTAGCCACAAAATTGTGCAAGCAACCCACTAGTTTATTGGATATTAAAATAAAACGGCTGATTTCTAAAACATAGAAAATTTATGATCTCATCAACACATCATTATTTTGAGAACCATAAGGTTGAGATTTATCCACCCAAAACAGGGGAGATAACAAAACTATTGTGTTGTTGTTGCTGCTGGTGTGCAATTAATCTTGCAGGGACAGTTGATGAAGCATTCTTCAAGATTTGGCCAGCACAAGTTATCTATTTTACAGCAGAATTCCCGTTCTGGAAGCTGGTGCCCATATTTATAGCAAGGGGTCTGGTTACATGGCCCATCATGTTGCTCCCCTTGTCATTTATGATTCCACCTAATTAACATAACATAAATAATAAACTTATCAAATCATCATATAAACAATAAAAGACCATAATCTATATACCCCCCCCCTTGCAAAAAAATGAGTTGTTAATTACCATATGTGCCTCCAAGACTAGTCAAACACACCACAAGAAGAAGAAAAAGTATCACAAGTCCTTGCACATTGTTCCTCATGTACTTGGTCATTATCACCGATGAACAGAGGCTATTAATGGTTGGTACTCTTGTAAGTGGGGTTGATGAGTGTATAACCGTGAAGTGCTTGCTCCAGGAATGGTTCATATATGGAAAATGCATCCTACTACCAGGTGTAGCTACACCCATTTCTCATATACTACTATGTGGTAGTATATATACTACTTTATCATTTTTAGTATGTTCATATACTATAACTAAGATACTTCAAAGCGAGTTATGTGAAAAACATTTGCATGTGAGCCCATGTTTTTATCATATTTCTGAAAATACGTACATATTTGTACGTAAAAAGAAGTATACTAAAAATATACTATATACTACCTAAAAAATAGTATATATACTACTTAAATATTTTTACATACTACATACTACGCATACATACACTACGGTATGGTAGATACTACCTAAAAAGTACAAAATAAAAATGGGTGTAACTACACCCGGTAGTAGGAAAAATTGTAAGTGAGCTCATAGTTTTATTGTATTTGTGAAATACAGACATATTTGTACGTGAAATGAAGTATGCACAAAATATGGTATGTAGTATTGTATTTTATAAACTACTTTTTTGGTAGTATGTACCATATTTTGTGCATACTACATTTCGCATACAAATATGTACGTATTTCACAAATACAATAAAACTACGAGCTCACTTGCAATTTTTTCATATAACTCACTTTGGAGTATCTTAGATATAGTATATAAACATAATAAAAATAATAAAGTAGAGTATATACTATCACATGGTAGTATATAAGAAATGGATGTAGATACACCCGGTAGTAGGATGCATTTTCCCCTATATACATCTGGGCTATTCAGTTACGCGTAACAGAATATTATTCTGTTACCCTTTTTGAACTGAAGGATTCAGGTGGTTGTACTGATGTTTTCGAAGCAGTTGAACTGATGCTTTCAGTTGTGTTTAACAGATCGTCTTCTTTAGTTCAAACAACTTTTTGTAATTTATTTGTCGGAATGGGGCGTGTAATATATCATTGGAAAGGTCTTGACAACCATACTTCAAGTATATTGAACGTTTTTGCAAAATCGTTATGGTTTAAGAGCAGTTTTGAAAAAATCATTTTTTTTCAAAACCGAAAATGTGAATCGTATTTTGCACTCAATTTTCAAACGGTTTGTCGGAATTGAGCAAATAAGATGGCGTTGAAAAGCTGGTGAAAATCCGCATCTTCCATATATGTATTGTTTTTTCTAATTCTATATAATTTAAAAGTAATTTGAAAAACGGTGAAATTTTGGGCGGAAAGTATTTTCACGATTTTTTGCAAACTGTTTGTCCACTAGTAGAAAACCACCCATTAGTCCCGGTTCGTAAGGGCCTTTAGTCCCGGTTCATGAACCGGGACTAATGGGTCGTTACTAATGCCACCACACATTAGTCCCGGTTCAAACACAAACCGGGACCAATGTGGCTCCACGTGGCCCTGTGCACCGAGCCCAGTCAGAGGGTCTTTGGTCCCGGTTGGTGGCTCCAACCGGGACCAAAAGTCATTTTTTTAAGAAAGTGGCTGCTTTAGGGGCTTTGGGGTTTATTTTTAGGTTGTTATTATAGCTAGTTAATAGAGAGAAGTGTCCTCTCTTATCTTCGTCCTTGGTTTATCAACGCTGCTGCTATATGTTCATTGCACCCGCAGATATGACATGGCTCATGCATGCTTTGCATCATACATCATCATATATATGTATATAATAAAGTCCCACTAATCATACATCATCATACTACTTCTACTCGTTATTAATAATAAGTCATACGATCATCATCCTCATATATAGTAATCGAACCCAACCCTACATAATTGTTCTTAATTAGCACATGATCATCAGTACCATGTATAGGACCTAAACACCCTTAAGGTAAAATAGCATAAAACAATATAGACCCTGACTCTCCATTATGAAGAATGGCGATCATCCTGTCTCCAATTCTTGCCTTTTGCTGCTTATTGCTTCCAAGAAGCTCCTTACGACTGTCCATACATTTTTTCCATTCTTTGATTGTTATGTCTCCACTTCTTTTAGAAACCCGATATGGACAGTTGAGATTCGTAGGACGACCTGGTAGTATGTTCAAAACATGAAGGCTACCACGCGTATACATCAGATGAGGCACACACTCATTCGGGATTATCTGTTGAAAAACATAGTAATAACTTCGTAGTTAGCAATGATGTACTAGTTTTAGAAGTGTGCAAAAAGATGCACAGATGTTGTAATAGTAAAAAATAATCTTACCAAGGTATCTCCATGGTAGTTACCGTAGTTCAACACGTGCACTAGTGGCACGTATTGACCATAATGTTGAGGAGTTTGATTGTAGATATTGTAATTCTCAAGATCTCTACAAAATCCGACCAGATGTCGTTTCTCCTGATAAGTTAATTCGCAGCCTTCGGTGTAGTACGTTCTGTCTACCATCTTCCGCACATTCTTTGAAGAATGAAAATAAGCTGTCAATGGAGATAAGTTGTCAACTATATATTTTGAAATAAACAATATAAATTACTTAATAACTATGTTTAGCTCATATGAGGGAAGAACTGGAGGTGTATGCACAAAGACCCAAATCGTAGGTGTCTCTTGCTTTGTTGTAGGATCACCAAGATCCATGGTGATAATCATACCCTCATCAAGACCATACATCTTGCAAAATGCATCCCAATTTTTGCAACCAAAATGGGTTACACTCTGAGCATTGTACAGCTTTACTTGAAAATCCACATCATGTTCGGTACTTAGGACAATTTTTTTGGTTTCGAAATTTTCATGGTCTTCAAAATCCATCCTCTCCAAGACATAGTGTCTTGCAAAGCATGGGATAAGCTATTCAATTGAAAAAGATGAAAATACACGTTAAAATAGTTGAAGTCGTGCTTAATTACGAAAAAACTATTGTCGCTGCTATGCACCATATGAACATCGCAAGTCTCCTCGAGCTTAATGCTGAAGCGCCGATCTTCCTCCAGCTCAATGAATCATCGCACATACCTCGGTTATCGTGGCACCAATCGCACTCCCACGGGCGATTTTCGTCGTCAGATGAGTACGACATTTCCGGCCTACGTTCATAATTCAAATATTAAACTAGATCATTATTATAAATCACGGGTTGACTATCGATGATCGATGTACATACGGGTTGAATATTATACCAAATTGTCTAGCACACGGGAATGAAGGAGAACTTATCCAATATGAGCATTCAATAAGCAAAACCAAATCACAAAATAAAGTATAGTATTCAAATTAGCATGCATTCAATAATTATAAGCAAAAGTACATCATCTCTTGGTGTCCGTACATCATCGAATATTATCACTAATAAAACTAGAACCGTAGCGCCCGACGGTATCGACGCGGTGGTGTACACCCAAAGATAAGGAACCATCACAGATCATAGCTCCAGAGATCCCTCAAGAACATGCCGGTATTGTCGAACCTCCTCCAATGCAACCATGAGGCGACGGACGTGCTCGTCCTCCTCGCCGACACGATGACGTACCACCTCCGCGGTGTCCGGATGCCTCACCACCGCCATCGCCCACGCGACCGCCATCGAACAAGGATCGGGTCAACAACGGGCTGCCTCCTCACCAACCTCGTCCCCGAAGGTAGCACCTCCCAATACCAACCCGGCGGAGCCCAGGTCCGAACATGACCCTGATCAAGCAGGCCTCCATCGCCGACTCGACGGCGACGAGGATGCGGGATAGGCATCGCCGACGTCGACGCTGAACTACTTCTATATATAGTTAAATAAAAGTAGTCTTATTAATTAAATCTATCTAGCTCAACTACTAAACACTTACTATAAATAAATAAGTAGTACTTACTAAAACAAACTACTTCATATATAAACTACTTCTTCTTTTTTCCTTTTTCTAAATTACTACATATCTAATCCTACATAAAGATCTAAATTACTACACATCTAATATAATTTAACAAATTTTACAGAAAAAAGATCTAAATTACACAATATGAACAAATTTTACAGAAAAAAATCTAACATAAAAAACTAACATAAAAAATCTTTTTACAGAAAAAATCTAACATAAAAAACTAACATAAAAAATCTTACATAATATGAACAAATTTTACAGAAAAAAATCTAACATAAAAAATCTAACATAAAAAATCTTTTTACAGAAAAAAACTAACATAATATAATACATATCTAAATTACTACACATCTAATCCTACATAAAGATATAAATTACACAATATGAACAAATTTTACAGAAAAAATCTAACATAAAAAGCTAACATAAAAATCTTTTTACATAAAAAAACTAACATAATTTTACAGAAAAAATCTAACATAAAAAATCTTTTACAGAAAAAAATCTAACATAATTTGAACAAATTAATTACACAATCTACATTAACTACATATCTAAATTACACAATCTAATCTAACAAAAAATCTATGAACTACAAAAAAATCTAAAACAAATCTAACAAAATTAAAAAAGGCGACCTGCCGGCAACGGCGACGGCGAGGTGCGGCGGGGCGGCGACGCGTCTAGGCGGCGCGGGCGGGCGGCTGCAGCGTCAGGGCGGGCGAGGCGACGGCGCAGGCGGCGGCGGGCGGGCGGGCGGCGACGGCGTGTAATGGGCGGCGCGGCGTCGGGCGGGCGGGCGGCGACGGCGTCGGGCGGGCGGGCGGGAGGGGCGGCGACGCGAAGGGCGGCGTCGGCGTCGGGCCGAGAGGAGTATAGAGGCCGGAGAGATCGAAATAGATGCCAAGTGCTTGTATATATAGCACAAGATTGGTCCTGTTAAGGCACAAATCGGGACCAATGCCACTTTAATCGGTTGGAGCCACCAACCGACCAAAGACCTCTTTTCAGCAGCCCAAAGGGCGGAAACAAAGACCTTTGGTCCCGGTTGGTGGCTCCAACCGACAAAGAAGCGGCATTGGTCCCGGTTGGAGCCACGAACCGGGACCAAAGATGAACATTGGTCCGGTTGGAGCCACCAACCGGGACCAATGGACCTGCCTAACTACTTTTTGTCTCTGCAGCTGTTTTTTGTTAATTCTTCCAAAGAGCTTCGTTTTAGTCCCACCTCGCCAAGCGAGAGGCACTCGCAGCTGTTTATAAGCCCCGAGTGCAGATACAATGACGAAGAGGCTCAATGCTCCTGACGTTGGTTGGCTTCAACCCTTGCGGGATACTGATGAACTGCATAGAGCTATGTGCGGTCAGATTGACACTATCCCGAAAGAGTTGAAGCAGATTAACGAGCATTGCGTCTCTTTTTTATTTTTAATGACTTATTATAACTCAGAAAAAATAATATAATAGAAAAAGAAAAAAACTATATAAAAAACTACTCAGAAATGAATAGAAGCAAAAAATAGTTGTGATTAACTATACTAAAAAAGGAGCATATATGCTTATTTTTAATGGCTTATTACAACACAGAAATAAAAAGAAAAAAATAATATAGCAGAAAAAGAAAAAAACTATATAAAAAACTACTCAGAAATGAATAGAAGCAAAAAATAGTTGTGATTAACTATACTAAAAATAGAGCATATATGCTTATTTTTAATGGCTTATTACAACACAGAAATAAAAAGAAAAAATAATATAGCAGAAAAGAAAAAAACTATATAAAAACTACTCAGAAATGAATAGAAGCAAAAAATAGTTGTGATTAACTATACTAAAAAGGAGCATATATGCTTATTTTAATGGCTTATTACAACACAGAAATAAAAAGAAAAAATAATATAGCAGAAAAAGAAAAAACTATATAAAAACTACTCAGAAATGAATAGAAGCAAAAAATAGTGTGATTAACTATACTAAAAAGGAGCATATATGCTTATTTTTAATGGCTTATTACAACACAGAAATAAAAAGAAAAAATAATATAGCAGAAAAGAAAAAAACTATATAAAAACTACTCAGGAATGAATAGAAGCAAAAAATAGTTGTGATTAACTATACTAAAAATAGAGCATATATGCTTATTTTTAATGGCTTATTACAACACAGAAATAAAAAGATAAAATAATATAGCAGAAAAAGAAAAAACTATATAAAAACTACTCAGAAATGAATAGAAGCAAAAATAGTTGTGATTAACTATACTAAAAAGGAGCATATATGCTTATTTTAATGGCTTATTACAACACAGAAATAAAAAGAAAAAATAATATAGCAGAAAAGAAAAAAAACTATATAAAAACTACTCAGAAATGAATAGAAGCAAAAAATAGTTGTGATTAACTATACTAAAAAGGAGCATATATGCTTATTTTTAATGGCTTATTACAACACAGAAATAAAAAGAAAAAATAATATAGCAGAAAAGAAAAAAACTATATAAAAACTACTCAGAAATGAATAGAAGCAAAAAATAGTTGTGATTAACTATACTAAAAAGGAGCATATATGCTTATTTTTAATGGCTTATTACAACACAGAAATAAAAAGAAAAATAATATAGCAGAAAAAGAAAAAAAACTATATAAAAACTACTCAGAAATGAATAGAAGCAAAAAATAGTTGTGATTAACTATACTAAAAAAGGAGCATATATGCTTATTTTTAATGGCTTATTACAACACAGAAATAAAAAGAAAAAATAATATAGCAGAAAAAGAAAAAACTATATAAAAACTACTCAGAAATGAATAGAAGCAAAAAATAGTTGTGATTAACTATACTAAAAAGGAGCATATATGCTTATTTTTAATGGCTTATTACAACACAAAAATAAATAGAAAAATAATATAGCAGAAAAGAAAAAACTATATAAAAACTACTCAGAAATGAATAGAAGCAAAAAATAGTTGTGATTAACTATACTAAAAAGGAGCATATATGCTTATTTTTAATGGCTTATTACAACTCAGAAATAAAAATAAAAAATAAATATAGCAGAAAAGGAAAAAAAAACTACTCAGAAATGAGTACAGATGCACTTATAGAGGAAATTCAACTTAAATTCATACCGAATTTCAAGAGAAATCCGTATGAATTTATGCTAAATTACCTATATAAGCGCATCTATTTTCATTATCGGAGGAGCTCAATAAAGTAGAGAGGAAGGGGCTTATAAACCAGTCCGTTCCCTTCTTTGGCGAGGTGGGACTAAACTCGTCGCAACGGCACCAACCATTTAGTCCCGATTGATGGCTCGAACTGGGACTAATGGGTAGCCCATTGGTCCCGGTTCAAGCCACCAACCGGGACCAATGGGTTTGGGCCAGGAGAGAGGACCATTGGTCCCGGTTCGTCCCACAAACCGGGACCAATGGCCCACGTGGCCCGGCCGGCCCCGGGCTCATTTAACCGGTCCGATGCCCCCATTGGTCCCGGTTCTGGATTGAACCGGGACTAATGGGCTGGACCGGCCTGGACCATTGGCCCCTTTTCTACTAGTGGTCGGATTCACGCAAATGATACGGCGTTGGAAAGGTATGGAAAATGCGCAACTTTTGTGTATAGAAAGTTTTTTCTAATTCCTTACAGTTTAAATACAAACTCAAATACGGTTAAAATTGGTTTCGAACGCGGTTTTTTAAAAAGTTTGTCGAAATGGGGCAAATAATATACCGTTGGATAGCTATCAAAAATGCGAAACTTAGTCATGTTGGACGTTTTGTTTACTTCGCAACCGTTTAAGAGTAATTTTGAATACGGCATGATTGATCCTGCTGTTTTCTCGTCTGAAAAACAGAGTAGTCGTACTGATATACGTGTATGTTTGTACTGAGCTATTTTTAGTACAGTAGTTTTGAATGGTCCAAAAAAGTATACTTGTACTGAAGTTTACACGGGTTTGTACTAAGCGTGTTTTCACTAACTAGATTTTGCTCTATTTTTTGGGTAAATTTTTTCTTGTAAGTTTTCAACAGTGTATTGTATCCTAGCCCCGAACTTGCATGGTTTTTATTGTTGAACTGAATGTTTTTTTTTGCCAAATTTTTTTTTGCGTGTTTCTTTTTTTTTAAGTCAATTTTTTTTTGCAACGAATGTTCTAGATTTCTCTTGTTTTCCAACTTGAACTTTTTACCATTTTAAACTTTTACCAACTTGAATTATCATGTGTGGATGAGCACTTGAACTTGTAGAATTTAAAATTTTCTGTTTTAGTTCTTATTTGTTTTCTTGTCCGAACTTATGGTACCATTATCACTGAACCTGCGTGGTTTCTGTAGCTGAACTAAAATCCATGTTGTCTATGAAAACCAGGAAAATTGCATCTACTCAATGGGCCATGATGCAAGCATCACCGCCGGCAATACTTGGCGCACCAGAGAACCCGCACTGCTGGATTTATCGAGAGAGAACTGAGGGCAGCACATCCCATGCCTTTTTTCTGCAGCAGCTACACTTGGTTTACCAACTCACACGCACAAAATTGATAACAAGTTGGCACACGACCAGATAACAAGAGCACACATGAACTGACAAACAAGAGCACACCGGTGATTAACATAATATAAATCCATTGTCGTTTTTTCCATTTGTTAAGTTGCTTTTTTCCTTCGTACCTTTACTGCTATGATTTTTTTGCAAATTTGTCTCCTTGAGTCAGAACTTAGGCAATTCTTAATTTTTAATTTATGGTACTTATGGTACTAGAGAGTTTGTACTTCTCAAAAAATAATCACTCGATGTTCTTTTAGTTTTAGTTTTTAATTTTCTTTCTCATCCTTATCCTTACTGTCAATGTCATCACCATCGTACTTTTATAGTTTCCCATGGAGGTGGATGGGTCTGAGGGCAGAGGAGGTGGCTGGTCTGAGTGCGGCGGCGGTGGCTGGGTCCGGGGGCGGCGCTGGTGGCTGGGTCCGGCGTGTCCTTATGCCATTCACTCAGGCATAAGCACATCCACTAAAAAAGAGGATTTTTGGATCGAATCGGGTGAACCGGCTACCTGTACTCCGGTGGACTGACGGCTCCGTCGAGGTGGAGCTGATGGAAGCAGGGATGCGGTCGGCCGGCGTGTGTGGGAGGGAGCGGCCGGAGTGTCGGGAGGAAGGCGGCCAGACCGCGGGGAGGAAGGTGGACGGAGCGCCACGAGGAAGGCAACGGGAGAGTGCGGGGAAAGAAGGTGGCTGGCGAGCAGCCTAGCTCCAGCGAGCAAGACTCATAGGTCCTCCTCAGCCTTGGATCTCGGCGGCCGGCCATGGCGGTGAAGGGGTGGTGGTGCACTGGTGCGCAGGTCGTCGGGTGAGGCGGCGCACGGGAGATAGACAGGGAGGGATGCGCGCCGCGGATGTCGAGGGAAGCACGCCGGCGGATGGAGGCGGGTCATCGGCAGGAGACAAGTTGGGGGCAGGGGTCGGCGACGGGAGGCACGCTGGGAGGAGGGATTGGCGGAGGCGCTCTGGGACGAGGGGATAGAGCCAGCGCCAGGGGTGGCGGTGGATCTAGGCGGCGGCGCGCTGGGTGGAGGTGGGATCGGGGCGGCGCGCTGGGCGGAGGTGGGTTCGGGCGGCGGCAAGAGGAAGAAAACGGACACGCCTCTATATAGGGCGCGAGGGTAACTGAATAATATTCTGTTACCGGTAACAGAATAGTCCAGCCCTAGTAAAATAGATGGGGCACCTAGGTGCCTGGGCACCTTGATTGTTTTGGAAACCATGATATATTTAATTAGTTTCCTACCCATTCTTCATGCAAGACTTTCCATAGTTACGATTTATTTTTGTTTCCTAATTATTAGGCATGCAAGACTTGCCATATAATAAATCGTATTAATGTTTGATTTTATTTGAACTGCTATGGTTATCTAATGCGCGTATTTTTGTTTCCTAAATATCTAATACATACCAACTCGTATATACTCAATATTTTTTTGAACTACCATATTTCATTTTTGTTTCCTAACTATCTAATATGGGTATCGAATACCTACTAATAAAATTATTTACATACGTGGTATGTATGTACCCACTAATTTATTTCCTAACTATCTAATACTTGTATCCGGTACCTACTGACGATGTACATACGTGGGTACGTATATTCCAGGCTGCATAAAATATGGCTACATAGCTACCCTGCTATGTAAAATATACCCAATGAACTCCTAGTATACCTTCGTAACAAAAAAAAACTCCTAGTGTATCCACATACTTTATAGGACATGCTCACATAAATCTTCTAGTATATACCCAACATACTTAAATAAAACAGTATACCCAATGTGTCTGCACACGTATATACCCGGCTATATGAAAAAGTGTAGAAAACTATTGTAGGTATCCTGTCAACGTATATATGTAGTAAAATATGGCTACATATATACCCGACTACATATATATAAGCTTCTTCGTGTTGATGCGTGAAGTTACTGAAAATATTAATGCTTGGAGTTATGACTAGTCTGAATGTTCAATTTTAGTTTCACTTCTAAAGATGCATGGTTCCTTCCTAATTTTTTTTTAAAAAAAGTGATGCTTTGTCATATGGCGTAAGTTACTTTAGTACCTTTCTATAATTGACAGCTTATAATGGGTAGCTAAAAATTGGTGCTTGGCAATATTATGCTTAAGGCATTGATAATAATTGGTATAGTATCAATAATTCCTATATATATGATGCCTTATCTGTATAATTATTAATTTCTCCCTTGGTATAAGAAAACATAATTTAAAATCCACCAAGACTGGTCCGCTTAACATTGGACTTGTTGTTTTTAATCTAAGCAACTGTTCTCAAGTATATCAAAAATTTCCAAATACATATTTTTATTTTTATGTCATGAACATGCACTAACTATAGGATGACCATTTTATAAATATAAGATGACGATTTATTGTCATATACATGAACATTTTATATCGAGGTACTTGAGCATTTTTCAGTTTTCTATACACATTTTTTTCTCCAATATTATGTCGGTTTTGATTTTTCAAATAGATTAATTTCCCTGAAACTTTCTTTTATTACAATAGTGAAAATGCCGTGCTGGTCCGGCCAGGGTAAATTTCGTTAGGCGGAGCTTCCCGATTCTTGGGACTCCCTATACGCTGCTCCTTACGGCCAACAACCTCCCCTTCGCAAAGCACGTGCCCGACTGGGCCGGCACATCGACACCACGAGTGGACACCAGGAGAGTAGGCACACGGTAAGATATATTCTCTTCATATGATGCAAGTAGTTCATACATACTTTGCCGTGCACACGTAATAATCGTCCTGACAATTTCAAGCTGAGTTGACACGCGGACTTGGCGAGGACATGTCCAACTTTCAGCGTTCATTGTCGTCTGCACCTCTAATGATTCCTCGGGCTCAGGTCCAGACCTGGATGACGCGCATTGAGGGGAAACTACGATCTGTGTATCGGGCTATTACGTGCACACGCACTTCGGACATTCTTCGCCAGCATCCCCCGTATCACTCCATGCACCAGCAGCCGCCGCGTCACTCAACTGGTCACCTCAAACCCACAGATCACCGACATGAGCCACGTCCACGTCTAGCAGAGCAGTGGACGGCCAGGCCACCACCTCCTGACCATGCCGAAAGTTCGGCGTGGCAGCACCAGCCGGATCCTATGTGTTTTGACCAGGACCCCAACAGCAAGGTCCCACACCGGGATTCGTGATGCAACCTCCACCTACAGGTATGTTTCTTCATATTTATTCTTGTGAACATCGATTGGGCCTATGTATTTCATCATTACTTATGTTCTGCCTACACCACCTCCACGATGTGGCGGACGACGTGGTTGATGCTTGTCTAGCACTATATCTATTTGTGTACGCGAGGGACATATGCTACCTATGTATGTGATGTGATGTGTGTGTGTGTGTGTGTGTGTGTGTGAGCGAGAGAGAGAGAGAGACATATTCTACCTATGTATGCGAGAGACATATTTCTACCTATGTATGCGAGAGACATATTTCTCCGTCGATGCAGTATTCTTAGAGATACTTAAGATACAAGTACATCAAAATTAAATGGTACGACTTAACTTAGATAATACAACACTCTTAGAGATAACTAAGATACAAGTACATCAAAATTAAACGGTACGACTTAGTTTAGATAATACAACATACAAACTACATGAAGGCATCATCGTCATCCTCCGTCGATGCAACACTCTTGCCCTTCGATGATGACGCACTCTTGCCCTTCGAAGATGAGGCACTCTTGCCCTTCGACGATGAGTCACTCTTGCCCTTCGACGATGCGAGTGTCTTGGCCTTGCTGCTCGGCATGAAGATATCGTCTTCGTCTTCGCTTTCGTCAGTCCATAAATAAGTATGCTCTCGGGCAGTCCTTAGAAAAGTTGCACTCTTATGCTGTTGCTTCTTCCACCCAACATGCAACCTAAGGAGTTCTCTCCGTATCTCCTCAAAGGTCCTTGCAGGCCACCCGCACCTACTTAATGCGTGAGCCAACTCATTCAGTATGGTGTCACTACTGATAAGTTCGTCCCATTGAACTATCCTATTGTCTATCTCGAAATTGCTGGCTAACCTGATAAGACATTTCGACATACTCGGGTGGAAACTACAATCGAAAGGATAATGAGGATGGGACATCTTAACGTGACTACAATGCACTGCTTACCAACCCTTTCTGTATGGGGGGGGGGTGTTTATAAGTCAAGAAGAGAAATATGGCGGGAAAGAAGATGGAGGGAGCAGGAGGGTTGGCGGGAAACAAGATGGCGGGAACAGAAGGGATGGCGAGAAAGAAGTTGGCGGGAACATAAGGGTTGGCGGGAAAGACGATGGCGGGAACAACAGGGTTTGCGGAAAGAAGATGGCGGGAAAGGCAAGTTTGGCGGGGAAAAAGATGTCGGCAAAGGGTTCCCGGGAACATGGTTATGAAAAAGTTTTGTGGACAACTAGGCCAGGTTGGAACTAATCGTCTTAAGGAGGACGACTGGAACTAATCGTCTACAGGGTGGACGACTAGAGGCCCACCGTCAGACGACTGCCCAATCGGCCAGCTGTGAGCCGACTGGACACTAATCGTCTAAGTAAGACGATTAGGTCCAGTCGTCCTCCAAAAAGATGATGCCGTATTATTTGTGAAAAATATCTAAACCGTGTATTATTTTTGAAAATTAATAAAAGAAAGTATTATTTTTTAAAAATTAGCCGGGGCGGAAGACTCATTTCCTTTTTATTTATTTATTTATGTATGAAACAAATTCATTACCACAATATTGTACTCCATATGTCTAGATACATCCATTTCTCCGACAAGTATTTCTGGACGGATGGAGTATATGGTTATTCCTTTTCTTTTTTTTCTCTCCTATTCCTAGTGAGAAGAGAGTGGGAGTGCAGCTGCTGGCTTGACCGGGCAACTGTTTTTTTGGGAGAGAAAAAGGAAAGCAAAGTGGGAAAATATCGGCGCGGCGGGGAAGCAAGCCAGCAAGCAAGAAAGGAAACCCTAGCCAGTGCCGCCGCCCGCCACCGCCGCCGCCAAGGCCCTGCCACAGTAGGAGCCCCAGACTCCCTCCCTCCCTCCCCCCCTACAGCAAGCAAGCAAGCAAGGAGAGAGGGATGTCGGACAGCGGCGGGGTCAGCGCCAACAGCGACGACGAGGAGGGCAACACCGCCCCTTTCCCCGAGACGGTACCTCCCTTCCTCTCCCTTCCCTTGAGCTCAACACACGCGCACTTGAGGAACAAACACGCTCACAAATCCCAATCAATTTCTACCCACCACAGGCCCATCCACAAGCTTACAAATTTCACCCAGTTTTACTTTCATGCCGGCCACTAGGTCTTATCTTGATTGATTACGAATGACATGATGCAAAATGCAAAGATGCAACATTCAGCGGTTGGTTCTACAGAGACGAGCAAGCGAGGAATGCCGATTAACAGTTAACACTGCCTTTTGCCATATCATCAGGTCCAGATAGGAGGATCTCCCGAGTACAGGGTGGAGAGGAAGCTCGGCAAAGGTGGGTTTGGCCACGTCTTCGTCGGCCGCCGCCTAACAGGTGGGAACGGCCGGGGTGCCGGTGCTCAGGAGGTGCTAATCTCTGTCTGTCTCTCTATTTGTGCTTTTTTCTTATTCATTCATGTTCTGCAAAAAAGGACAGGAATTTCATTTTTCCGTTTTGGTTCTGCTCATAACTCCCATTTGTAGGTTGCAATAAAATTTGAGCACAACACCAGCAAGGGGTGCAACTACGGCCCTCCGTACGAGTGGCATGTCTATTCGTAAGTCTCGTATTCTGTCAGCATTCCTTGTCACAACCTCATGCTTTGCGTAATCATCTTTGTCATGACGTTCATGCTGTTTTTTATACTATATACCAGTGCTCTTGGAGGTACTCATGGTGTGCCCAAGGTGCATTATAAAGGCCGGCAGGGTGACTACTATGTCATGGTATGAATTATTGTCCTTTCCCGACGGCTTTGCTGGATGACATTACCCTTGGAGCAGAACATTTTGTTTTATCCTTCTTGTGAAACTGCAGATTATGGATATGCTGGGGCCTAGCTTGTGGGATTCCTGGAATTCAGCAGGGCAGACGTGAGTTTCTTTCTTCTGTTAGTCTTCCTAACGGCTTAGACCGACTTCCTTCTATTTTTATCTGGTTCTAATCAAGGAAGCTGTTTAGTAGCTGCTTCTCTTGGAAGTCACTCTTTCCGAACATACAACCGCACTGTTATGAACTACTTGCTTCATATACCATACATTTTCTTTTTAGAAATATAACAGTTGTTTCTGCTGTATGCCTGTATCTAAGATGTTTGAAGCAGAAATTATTGTTTTTCATCCACCCATTACATTGTTCTCACACTAACAAGCTCTTCTGTTGCATGTGAAGAAAAAAAATTGGTTAGAATTTACATATCTACGTGAGAACAGTGTAGTTGAAGGGCCGAGTCTTGACTATTTTTTTTTCACACTCGATGATTTTTTTTCATCTTGCACCTATTCTTAAATTTTGCAGTGTAGTTTGTTACTTCCTTGTTTTCTAACTTGTGTCAGAAAACTTTCAGCATGTCATCAGAAATGGTAGCTTGTATTGCTGCAGAGGCCATTTCTATCCTGGAAAGCATGCATTCTAAAGGGTAAGCAGGCATCCGGAGGTTAGCTATGTTTAATCCATTAGCCATTTTCCCTCTCTCTCATGATGCTTCTATATATTTCTTTCAGATATGTACATGGAGATGTCAAACCTGAGAATTTTCTTCTCGGTCAGCCTGGAACTCCTCAAGAAAAGAAACTTTTTCTTGTAGATCTTGGATTAGGTAAGCAAACCTCTGTATCCATATTCTTGCTACTTGTTAGTTTGCACTGCACCGGTGAAAGTTCCGAGTGTTCTGGTAGAATACTGTTGCTAGTATACTAGTAGTTTAGATGATTCAAACTTGATAATCTTGACTGCTCTAGACCTTCGGTGTTCCATGTTGCTTTGTGTCTGGAACTTTGGATCATCTAAGATTCTTTTTCATTTGGCAGCAACAAAGTGGAAAGATCCTGCTACTCAACAGCATGTTGATTATGATCAACGTCCGGATGCCTTCAGGTCTGCCATGCCTTGAAGTTATTAGTTCCATATATGATCTTATATATCTGCAGATGTTCTAAATCTTGCCTTCCTGGTGTAGAGGAACAGTCAGATATGCTAGTGCCCATGCGCATTTAGGAAGAACTGCAAGCAGGAGAGATGACTTGGAATCACTGGCTTATACACTAGTATTTCTCCATCGAGGCAGTTTACCATGGCAAGGATATCTGGTATCGTATTGTCTAATCTATTTAGTTTTTTCTTTTTGCCCATTCACCATCATTTTGTAGCATGTCTGTTTGAGAATCTCATATAGATATTGTGTGTGTGTGTGTGTGTGTGTGTGTGTGTGTGTGTGTGTGTGTGTGTGTGTGTGTGTGCGCGCGCGTGTTTGCAGGGTGATAATGAATCATTTCTGGTGTGCAAGAGAAAGATGAGTACGCCACCTGATATCCTTTGCGGCCTCTGTCCTCAACCTTTTAAGATATTTCTTGAGACAGTAGTCAACATGAAGTTCGATGAGGAACCAAACTACTCCAAGTTGATTTCTTTGTTCGATGCTTTAATTGGACCAAACCCTTCCATCAGACCAATCAATACCGATGGAGCCCAAAAGGTTCGTGTTAGGGCATTGCACATGATTTGGAGTTATTAAGTGAACCTGAAAACACTGCATGTGTTACTAAATTCTTCTTTCCCTGCAGGTAGGCCAGAAGCGTTCTAGGCTGCTTAATGATGCCGATAGCAATGCAAGAAAGAAGATTCGCCTGGGTGTTCCAGGAACACAGTGGATTTCTGTATATAATTCTAGATCACCCATGAAACAGAGGTACAATTCTGATTCCCGAGCTAACTCTTCTCCTCTATTGTTGAACTGAAAAAGGCCCATGATTTCCTTCAGTACTCTTTGTTGCGTGATGCACGGAGTCCGTAGTGTTTGCTTTCTGCTTTGATTGAAACCCATAGGATCATATTAGGATTTCTTTTGGCAGTTATCTACTGGTTCAAGTTCAGCTTTGAGGGTTTACCCTAATTGTTACAATCATAAAGCAACTCACAGACTTACTTTAGATTTATTCATGGAACTTGCGTCCCGCATACTTTTCAGCATATTGTGCTTACATCTTAGAGCATCTCCAGCCGTTCGGCCCCCCAGGGGCTTCAAATAGCGGGGGCTCGCGTTCCTAGCCGGCCCCTCAAGGTAGCCCCCAGCCGCCGATTTCTGCCCACTTTCGGCGCAAATTGGCCCGCTTCCGGCGCAATATCGGCCCATATTCGTGGTGCTTTGGCACAAATTCAACATAATTTTTATCACATAGTTCATCATAGAAATCAGTACAACTAATCAAATAGTTCAAAAAATCAATACAAATTAAATAGTTCAACAAATCAATACAAATAAAAACTCATATTTCATCACACGTCGAGCTAGACGTTGCCCTTGAGCCTCCATAGGTGCTCCACCAGATCGTGTTGCAGTTGCTGATGCACATGTGGGTCCGGATCTCCTGACGCGTGTTGACGAAGGCAGTCCAGGTTGCCTATAGCTGGTGATCAACTTGGGTAAGAGTATCCTGCCTGTAATATGGTTCAGTGTCAAACACTGGCTCTTCCTGCTCGCTCTCAATTATCATGTTGTGGAAGATGACACAGCAAGTCATGACTTCTCACATTTGATCTTTCGATCAGGTCTGAGCGGGGTACCGGACAACAGTAAATCGAGATTGGAGCACACCAAATGCCCGCTCGACATCCTTCCTGCAAGCCTCCTGACCCTTGGCAAAGTAGGAGTTCTTGCCTCCTGGCACAGGGTTTGAGATAGTCTTCACAAACGTGGACCATCTCGGATAGATGCCATCTGCTAGGTAGTATCCCTTGTTGTAGTGGCGCCAATTGACCTCGAAGTTCACCGGAGGAGCGTGACCTTCAACAAGCTTGGCAAAGACATTCGAGCACTACAGTACGTTGATGTAACTGCGAGTTCCTGGCATACCAAAGGAGTGCCAAATCCAGGTCCTATGTGGCCACTGCCTTAAGTACCACACTGCAACCACCTTTTGCGCCTTTGTCCATCCCCTGCCAAGCAAATAGACAATTTTTTCCATTTCCAATGCATGCAGCCGATGCTTCCAAGCATCCCAGGAAATCCTCTTGCTGCATTCTGTGCTAGGATCCGAGCATTGTCTTCAACATTGGGTGATCGCAAGTATTGAGGTCCAAACACTGCCACCACTGCCCTGCAGAACTTGTACATAAACTCAATGGTTGTGGACTCGGCCATGCGTCCATAGTCTTCCAGTGAATCACCGGGAGCTCTGTATGCAAGCATCCTCATAGCTATCGTGCACTTCTGGAGTGAGGTGAATCCAAGTGTGCTGATGCAATCCTTCTAGCACTTCAAGTAGCTGTCGAACTCACGGATGGAATTCACAATCCCGAGGAAGAGTTTTCAGCTCATCCGATAACGACGCCGATATACTTTGTCGCCGTGCAGTGGAGCGCCGGCGAAGTAGTCGGCATAGAGCAAGCAATAGCCTTCCAGTCGATGCCTCTGCTTTGCCTTCAGCCGGCCCGACGCCGAGCCACCTCGCCGCGGCTTTGCATTGCTCGCGAACAGGCCGGCCAGAGCGGCGAGGACCATGAGGTGCTCTTCCTCCTGGGCGTCGGCATCGGCTTCCTCTTCCAGCAGTGCCGCGAACGCCTCCTCATTGTCCGAGTCCATCATCGAGCAGACAAATTGCCGAACACCTGGCGGGCGTGGCACGTGTGCAGCCGCCGATATCACCGCCTGCGTGGCCGGAGTGCCGGAAAGCTAGCCCAGGAGCGGGGTGGAGGTTGCCGCGGCGAACCCTCTCTTTTCGGGCGGGGGAATGGCCTTTCTAGCAGCGGCAGGATCGACACGGCGGCGGAAGGGCGTCTTGCTGGGGGGAGGCGATCTGGACGTGCAAGATGATTTTTCACCTGACAGTGGTGGCTCAGGCATGGTTTTTTCTTCCGCCGGAGCCCCCAAGTGCCCCCCTCCCCCCCAAGTGCGCTGGTTTCGGCCCGGGATCGCCGGGCCAAAAAATGGGCCAAACCGGCAGAATTCGACGTCCTGGGGGCGACTGGGGGTTCTTTTCGGCGCCGGCGCAAAAATACTCGCCCTGGGGGGCCTGTTGGGGGCACGAGTGGAGATGCTCTTAGGCTCCTACTGGCTTATGTATACACATGTTGTTAGCCATGTCAGTTATGCACAGTCCGTTGTGTTGAAAAAAATTGCCTCACGTGAGATTTTTCTTGTATGTTCCAACTATGATAAGATAGGCAATTTGCCTGTCGTGTAGGCCGGGAGTGTGATGATCCTTCCCTGATATGATGCATTGTAATGCCCTTACGCATAGCAATACGGTAAGAAGTTACCTTTCCATCGAGACATGTGAAGCTCATGCGCCACATCCCATATATTTCCATTTGCAGGGTTGCCTGTAGTTTATAATCTGTTAGGAGAATTCTCCTTCATTGTTTGCATTGATTGATGCACTATCATCATCTTTTTATGGAGTTTATTTGTATACAGGTTGATTAACTTTTACCCTTGATAGATACCACCACAATGTGGCTGACAATAGGTTAGAGCCACACGTGGAGAAAGGAAATGAGGATGGTTTGCTGATAAGCTCGATATCATCATGTGTTGATCGTTGGGCAGTCATTATGGATGCTAGAACTGGCTTCACGGATCAAGTCTATGAACTGTCTCCACATTTCCTTCACGAGGTAGAAGAAACTTCCCATCTGTCCCTCGTGTAACTTAATTCTCCTAATTTTAACCAAAAAAAAAAAACAGGACTGGATTATGGAACAATGGGAGAAAAATTTCTACATCAGTTCTGTCGCTGGCGCCAATAACGGAAGCTCTCTCGTAGTGATGTCCAAAGGTATGCATATCTTTGTGATAGTAAGCATGTCTCTCGTGGTGAGTCCAGTTGTCTTGCAATGTACCACATCCGTGTGAATGAGCCTCTAAGAAGTAAACCTGGAGAGCGAAGTCGCTGCTCCAAATCCGCTGGTATTCCAACAGCAGGATCAGTCATCTGAAATACCAGGAACAGGCACCTTCCATCTGAGTATCTTGCATAGGCATCTGTCATATTTACTCTGCTTACGAGATTGCAGTTGCCATCTTTTGATGGGAGCCCCTGTTCATGATTCTTTTGTTGCTTTTTATTATACATGTAACTGCTTGGCTGGTGCTGTAATATGTGGCATATCTGATGATTGGCAGGCACACCATACACGAACCAGTCCTACAAGGTGAGCCGTTCCTTCCCTTTTAAATGGATAAACAAGAAATGGAAGGAAGGCTTCTACGTAACTTCGATGGCGACATCAGGCAGCAGATGGGCCATAGTCATGTCACGCAACGCTGGGTTCACCGACCAGGTGAGATTGTGATTTCATTCTGAAGCATTTAAAGGGAGCAAAACATGAGTTTTGTATGGCTTTTTTCACTCGATATTTTCTTTCGCACGACTATTCGCAAAGGTTTTTGCAAATCATGGTTGTCTGAGTTGGCGTGTAAGATTGTTACTGCCAGAGTCGCATCGCACACAATCCAAGATGTCGCCTGTCTTGTTGGTGGTCTGAGAGTTGACTTTGTAAAACGTTGTAACTGTGGCAGGTTGTGGAGCTGGACTTTCTGTACCCGAGCGAGGGCGTCCACAGGCGGTGGGACAATGGGTACCGGATCACGGCGGTGGCGGCGGCCATGGAGCAGTCGGCCCTGATCCTGAGCAAGCCGAGGCGCCGGCCTAGGGGCAAGACGCAGGAGGCGCTGCACACGTCGCAGTTCCCCAGCGCGCACATCAAGGTATGCTTGAACCCTAGTAAACAAGTCGTTATGGAGTGTCGAGGTACAAATGCTAGTGAGAGGAAAGAAGCCTCATATTGCAGGCAGTTCCCTGACCGAGTGTTGCGTTGCAATGGAATGAATGTTGCAGGACAAGTGGGCCAATAACCTCTACCTCGCGGGGATCTGCTACGGGCGGACTACCGCTACATGCCGGGAAGCTGATGATAATGATATGCAGCAATGCAAATCCTCGGCATGGTAGCAGGGGACGGAGCCAAGAAGAAGCATGGTTCTATTTATCCAGACCAAGAACCTGACGCCTGTAGCTGACGCCCAACCAAAACCACCCCACCCCATTGATGTGTATATTGTTCCTCCCTCCCTCATTGTAGTCGGTTTCTTACTAGTGCTGCGTTTGTTCCAATGGATGGATGGCGAATGAATGGATTTCCTGATCTAGTGTTGATTTGATGACTCTCTTCATCTGTGCTTTTGCTGGTCTCTTACATAATTTTAGTGTACTATTCAGTCCAGTAGTAAATCAAATATTCCCTCCGTCCCAAATTACTTGTTTACTAGATACGGATACACATGTATCTAACATTAAAACTTGTCTAGATACATCCATATCTAGACAAATCTGAGACAAGTAATTTGCGACACGGCTGAGATAATCTTTGTTCTTTTTTTCTTTTGTCCCAACCACTAGCTAGTGAGAATCATCAGTCACAAGCAAACATTTGTTATTGTACAATCGATTAATCAATGTAAAGCAGAAAGAAATCAGATACACCTCTTTATCTAGAAGAAAAAAGATGGTTTCGAAATTAGGAGTGAAAAAAGAAGAAAGAAGAAGCAAATTTTTGATGCATTTTGAAAGAAAGGAAGGAAGAAATAAAGCAGTAGGAGCCGGAGGCGTACAAGTGGCAACACCACCAACCAACCACTCAGCTGTCGTGTCCTACCACTAACAAGACCAAAGCCAAGTGGTCTCTTCCCTTCTGTTCTCTTGTTGGTTGGAGACAGGCAGATAGATCCAACAAGAGCCGTCAGCCATGGCCGGCCTCCTCCTCAAGCCCCCCCCCCCCCCCCATCCTCTTCGGACCGTAGCCACCTCGCCGCCGGCCAGCACCAATCCAGCACACCATCACCAGAATCACAAGCAGCATAACCAATGCCACCGAGTCTTCCTCCGCCACCACCACACCCGCGACACCAACCTCGGCGGCTCCGACGGCGATGAAGCTCACCTACCTGGAGTTCAACGGCTGGCTGTGGGAGCTGCCCAGCGGCTTCCACTAGGGTTACAGTACTACGACACTGTGGTGATAGGGCATCGTGGTAGTACGGCTACAGTGGTACTACCGCTTATAGCCGGTACTTTTGCGCCCTACTACTACTGCAGAGACAGGGGAAAGATGGAGAGAAGAGCCACGAGCGGTAGTGACAGCGGAAGAAGGCGCGGTACTACCGCTTATAAGAGGTACTACCACTCTTACTGCCGCTCATCCAAGTGGGCCAAAAAGGACTCAACGGTAGTATGCCAGAGGGACTACTACTGGACTATCGCTGAACTGACACGAAAATTTGAGCCCCAAGAAGGAACGGTACTACGTGCGGTGCTGGCAGCGGTACTACCGCTGACAGCTCTCCAACCACCTCTCCGCGTCACAGAAGGTGAAACTCCATCAAAGCGGAAAGGCAAATAGGGTGCAAAGGAAAATGTGTACGTAATGGTTTCCCAAACCTATCCGAAGCGGACCCCTCTTGGTAGTACATTTTTTCCTACGACTCAAGTCCACCAATAAACAAAGGCAGGAAAATAACCGTCTTCACTTTTGAAACTCCGAGGGGCTCGAATCGCCTTGTGTCGTATGATAGATTATTTGAATTGTTTTCTCTGTCATATTTGTTATTCCCTTTATATTCGACGAGAAGCCAGACGGGACCTTGATATTGAGCGGGCATTCAAGAAAGATTTCCTTCTCTGCTTTGGTAAGAGCGTAGCTGGCAGGACCTTGATGCTTCTTTGGATGCATGCCGTCTTTTTCGTTCATACGTTGCTGGTCCTCCCGTGCCTCCAGTGTATCTTTTCTCTTCCCATACACGCCCAAAAAGCCTAGCAGTTTCACGCAAAGATTCTTCGACACGTGCATCACGCTGATTGCAGATATAGACTTCTTCTTCCACATGGGTGTGTGTCCGTCAGCGTCATTCGAAACAGATTGTCTGCCATGACCCTTTCCAAAGATTACTTTTAAATCCTTGACCATATCAAGTATATGATCACCAGTACGTAGGCCAGGGTTCCTCCGGTGATGTGCCTCACCTTTGAAATGGTTGTCTTTCCTTCTTAAGGCATGCTTGGTTTGAAGAAATCGACGATGTCCCAGGTACACATTCTTCTTACATATGTCCAAATATATACTTTCAGTCTCATCTAAACAATGCGTGCATGCGTTGTATCCCTTGTTTTTCTGTCCTGAAAGGTTACTAAGAGCAGGATAACCATTGATGGTTACAAACAGCAACACTCGTAGGTCAAATTCCTGTTGTTTGTGCTCATCCCACACACGTACACCTTTTTTATCCCACAGCTGTAAAAGTTCTTCAACTAATGGCCTTAGGTACACATCAATGTCGTTGTCGTGTTGCTTAGGGCCTTGGATGAGCACTGGCATCATAAGGAACTTCCGCTTAATGCACAACCAAGGAGGAGGGTTATAGATACATAGAGTCACAGGCCAAGTGCTATGATTGCTGCTCTGCTCCTCAAAAGGATTAATGCCATCTGCACTTAAAACAAACCATTAGTTCCTTGCGTCACCTGCAATGTCCGTCCACTTTCTCTCGATTTTTCTGCAGTGCGACCCATCAGCGGGTGCTCTCAACTTTCCGTCTTTCTTAGGGTCTTCTTTGTGCCATCGCAACAACTTGGTATGCTCTTTGTTTCTGAACAGACGTTCCAACTGTGGTATTATAGGAGCATACCACTACCACATCGCCTTGGCAAGAACCCTCTTCCTGGGGCGCTCGCTCTCAACATCACCAGAGTCATCTCGTCTGATCTTATTCCACAATGCACCACATACCGGGCATGCATTCAAATTCTCGTACTCCTCACCGTGGTAGGATGCAGTCATTAGGGCATGCACGTATCTTCTGGACTTCTAATCCTAGAGGGAAGAGAACCTTCTTTGCTTCGTACGTACTGTCAGGAAATTCGGTATCCTTTGGAAGCTTCTTCTTCATTATTTTCAGTAGTTTCCCAAATCCCTTGTTAGATACACCATTCTCTGTCTTCCATTGCAGCAATTCCAGTGCGGTACCGAGATTTGTGTTGCCATCTTCGCAATTTGGGTACAACCCTTTTTTGTGATCCTCTAACATGCGATCGAACTACAACTTCTCCCTTTCACTTTTGCATTCTCTATGTGCATCAACAATGACCCGGCGAAGATCATCAGCGGGCACATCTGGTGCCTCTTGATCTTCAGCTTCCCCTGTTGCAGTATCACTGTATTCAAGGAACATAGGATAGTTATCATCATCTTCTTCTTCATTATTGCCTTCCATCATAACCACTCTTTCTCTGTGCTTGGTCCAAACATTATAGTGAGGAATGAAAACCTTCTCAAGCAGGTGAAAGTGAAGGGTTTTCGAGGAAGAGTAATCCTGCATATTCCCATAGACAGTACATGGACAATTCATAAAAAAATTCTGATGGTTTGCCTCAGCCACATCAAGAAAATTATGCAGGCCCGTAATGTAGTCGGAGGTGCGTCGGTTACCGTACATCCATTGCCGGTTCATTTGCATGCATTATATAATTAAGTATATCAAAAACCATTACAAAACATCATGAATAAAGAAATGACCAAATTAATACTGGTTCATCATCACATTAAACCCAAAGTACAGTTGTGATCGAATGTTATTACTGAAAAAATAAATACATAAAGTTCATGCATAGTTCTCATAGAACAACATACAACTATCTAGAGCATCTAATAAAAACATACATTGAAACTAACATACAACTATGTAAAACATTTAAATGCAACAACAAATGCGATAAAAAACGCAACTAAGGTAACAATTGATCAAACAGCATAATGATACCAAGCCTCTTTATCAATGTCATATTTTCTAATCTTTCTAATCTTCAACCACATTGCATCCATCTGGATCTTGTGTAGAACGACAACATCGGCAACATGCAACTCCAGTTTCATCTTCTCTTCTTCATTTTTTTCAATTTTTCTTTCAAATAATTGTTTTCTTGTTTAACTAAATTTAAGCTCTCGACAATAGGGTCAGTTGGAATTTCTGGTTCACATACCTCCTAGATAAAGGCATCTATGTCAAGTTGGTCGGCATAATTGTCATAAACACTAAATGAAACAAATAGTTATAAAAGATAATATACCACATCCGAATCCTAGACCAGACGAGAGCCGAGGGGGGCAGATACCAAAACCATGGCACTATATAATGATAAACAATAATACAAGCAATCTAAATCATACAAGTAAGATTTTTTTTTTCTTTTACAAAGAAGATAAGAACAAGAGGCTCACCACGGTGGTGCCGGCGACGAGATCGGAGCGGGCGATCGACGGCGGTGAGGAGGGGACGGGGACGGGCTGCACCCTACACATGTGCAAACTAAGAAGTTAATTTGAGCTGAAATTGTGCATCTAAATCAAATAAACTCCCACATACACACCTCCACTAAAACCCACAAACCACTCTGCTTCTAGAGCATTGGAAATGAGCTAAACTAGTAGCGAGAGATGAAAGGATGACGTTGCTACCTATCAAACACTTGGATAGTTGGTGCACCACCAAATCTAGACAAATCTTGGGGAAAATGGAGTTTGGAGGTCGAGCTTGGAGGAAGAACAGAGGAGAAAGCTTAAGTGTGGCTCGGGCATTTCATCGAACACCTCATGTGCATAGGAAGTGAGAACCGAGCAGCACACACTCCTCCCACCACCTACGGCCAGAAAATAGAGGAGAGGGCGCAAGCAGGGCGTATTGCTACTTCTTGAACTTGCGTTTGTTTTTCTTTTGAAGAGGAAAGGGTGATGCAGCAATGTAGAGATAAGTATTTCCCTCAGTTTGAGAACCAAGGTATTAATCCAGTAGGAGGTACACGCAAGTCTTCAATCTATGCACCTGCACAAACAATCAAACACTTGCACCCAACGCGATAAAGGGGTTGTCAATCCCTTCACGGTCAATTGCAAAGGTGAGATCTGAGATAGATATAAAAGCTTACTAAAACGTAAAACAAAATAAAAATAAATAAATTGCAGTAAGGTATTTTTGGGTTTTTTGGTTTATAGATCTGAAAATATATGATGAAAAATAGATCTGGGGCCATAAATTTCACTAGAGGCTTCTCTCTTGGAAAGAAAACATACGATGAGTAAACAAATCATTGTCGAGCAACTAGTAGAAAAGCGCACATTTATGATGATATCCAAGGCAATGATTATGAATATATGCATCACGTCCGTGTCAAGTAGGCCGACTCCTGCCTGTATCTACTACTATTACTCCACACATCGACCGACTCCTGCCTGCATCTAGAGTATTAAGTTCATAAGAACAGACCAGCGCTTTAAGTAAGATGACATGATGTAGTGGGATAAACTCAAGCAATATAATATAAACCCCATCTCTTTATCCTTGATGGCAACAATACAAATACGTGCCTCGCTACCCCTAATTTGTCACTGGGTGAGGACACCGCAAGATTGAACCCAAAACTAAGCACCTCTCCTATTGCAAGAAAAATCAATCTAGTTGGCCAAACCAAACCGATAATTCGAAGAGAAATACAAAGATATTTAATCATGCATAAAAGAGTTTAGAAAAGACTCAAATAATATTCATAGATAATCTGATCATAAATCCACAATTCATCGGATCTCGACAAACACATCACAAAAGAATATTACATCAGATAGAATCCAAGAATATCGAGGAGAACATTGTATTAAAGATCAAAGAGAGAGAAGAAGCCATCTAGCTACTAGCTATGGACCCGTAGGTCTGTGGTAAACTACTCACACTTCATCGGAAGGTTAATAGGGTTGATGTAGATGCCCTCCGTGATCAAATCCCCCTTCGGCGGAGTGCCGGAAAAGGCCCCAAGATGGGATCTCACGGGAACAGAGGCTTGTAGCGGCGTAAACGTATTTTGGTGGACGCTTATGTTGGTTTGGAAATATTTGGGAATTTTCAGAGCAAGAATTAGGGTTAGGAGACCCCCGAGAGGCCCACAAGCCCTAAGGGCGCCCCCAGGGGCGCGCCTGGTAGGCTTGTGGCCTCCTCGGGCATCTTCTAACTTCCTCTCCAAGCTCCCTGGATGTCTTCTGGTCCAAGAAAAATCATCGCGAAAGTTTTATTCCGTCTGGAATCCATTTGATATTCCTTTTCTGTAAAACTCAAAAACAAGGAAAAAAACAGAAACTGGCACTGGGCTCTAGGTTAATAGGTTAGTCCCAAAATAGTATAGGATAGCATATTAATGCATATAAAATATCCCAAACAGTACAAAATAGTACAAGGGGCATGTGAAAGGTGCCACTATTATACTTGAAGTTGTGGCTTTGCAAGATCTCTGAATATGTCATTCTTTCTTCAGCATGGCTGGTTCTCAGAATGATATTAGTGTTCTTCAGCGGTCTTCGGTGTTTGCAAAGCTTGCAGAAGGCCACTCCTGGAGGTCAACTTTGAGGTCAATGGCCACCATTACAACAAGAGATATTACCTAGCTAATGGTATCATCCTCGGTGGTCCACTCTTGTGAAGACCATACCCAATCCGCAAGAAGAGAAGAGACAGAGGTTTTCCCAAATGCAGGAGAGTGCTAGGAAGGATGTGGAGCGTGCTTTCGGTGTGCTTTAGTCTCGGTGGGGTATCGTTCCTAGCTCTGCATTGATATGGAGCACAAAGAAGCTTTGGGAGGTGATGATTGCTTGTGTGATCATGCACAACATGATTGTGGAGGATGAGCGCGATGATAGCATCTACGACCAAGGGTTTGATTTCTAGGATGAAAATGTTGACCCTGAGCATCCACCTCCTACAACCTTTGAACATTTTGTCGAGTTTCATTGGGAATTGCGTGATTGGCATACTCATGTCCAGCTCCAGGATGACTTGGTTGAGCACATGTGGACTCATATTGGCAACCAGTAGATCTATCAGTTTAATTTCTTTTAATGCAACAAATTTTGATTGGGTTGTACTATTTGATATTGTTTTCTTTTGATTGGATCATAAGACTATTTCGGACGTATAATAACAATTTGCTATGTTTGATTTGAACCATTTGATATGCATCATTTTCATTTTAGTGTGCTCGTGAACGAACGAGATGCGGCCGCGCGCCCAACGCATCCATATATCCGGGCGGACACTGCCCCATTGCCACCCCCAAATAGATGAAAAACGGACAAACCGGTTGTCCGTTTGGGGTCGTGCCCATTTGGGGTCGTGCGTTGAAGTTGACCTAATAGTACCGTCAGGTGGTTAGCATTGGCACTTTTAGAGCCATTTGTCATGCGTGTTCCCAAATTCATGTTTGAATGTTTTGGTAGATGGATAAGTAAAAAGATGTTGTCTCCTGATGAAAAACTGAGATCAATCTGAACAAGCCCCTATCATGTACGAACACGGGGGGAGGTCGGGAACCTTCTGTACTCGCATCACCACGTTGTTAATCATTAGTGTCAAAAAACGTTTTACATTATTGGACGGAGGGAGGGATACTTCAACTTATATCCACAATTCAGATTGCACATCTTAGTTTCTTTACTTGTTCTTCATGAAGAGGGATTAATCTTCATGATCAGTTTGGTTATGTTTTCAACACCGTCAACAATCAACAATAGTATTTCCTTTCCCCTCTCGCAAAGCTGCGAGGGCGAATCCTTCCTCCCTTGATCTCCACCGTCGAATCTATGGATTCCTCTCCTCTCTGCCTTCCATTCCGGTGGCCAGTGGCACGGAGGTGAACTTGGTGCCTTAGATCGCGCTAGTAGGTATTTTAGGGTCTTAATCCTCGTAGGGGCGACACTTAGACGGATGATGGAGCTTCTTATTCGAGTCAGCCTTCCGGGCTCCGATGCTCTTCAAGTTCGTCCATCACGACGGATTAAACGAAGCTCCCATGTAGATTCCTACTAGCTACTCGGGGCGCTGAGATTAGGTTTTCTCTTCACGCATACGCAACTGAGAGGTTTGATCTCAGGTTCTTCAAATCGACTAAGGGATCACGGTTTATGACCGTGTCTCTGTGGACCTAATCCTTAGAGGCATGTGCATGAAGAATTCATGTCTGTCATCGACAAGGTTATGCTAGCTTCGATATCAAAGCGGCAATAGTGACGCGTCGACAATTCGTCCTGACAATGACAGTGGTCGTTCAATGGTCCAAAGGCCTTGGTGTAATTTTCATCATCCTTGGGGTGCTTTGTACTTTCTATGAACTTTAATAATAGATTTTATTTCTTTTTATTAAAAAATGGCACTAATTTCTCCTCGAAGGAATTGATAACCTCATGAACGAGACAGGGTTATCCTCTGCCCATACCATATTTACGTATTAGCTCCTGCGTCGCGCATTCAGGCCATCATGTATCGCCTCGAATTCTATGCTATTTATGGTTAAGTTTTTGTTTTTGGAGAAACAAGCAAACACGGCCTCAGTCTTTCTCATAAGATTTCCTGATAAATAAAGTGAAGATTTTATGTGATCAAGCAAACAAGCAAGTACATAAAGTAAGCAACGATATCGAGGGGAGCGCGACCCTTGCTCATAGGGAATGCCAGTAGAGTACAGACGCTAGCGCTCATACATACACGCATACACTCACCTCTATGAACGCACACATGCACTACCTTTATGGAGCACCTCCGAGAGACTGAGCCGGCATATCATCTTGAGATTTACGGAGTCACCGTAGACGCCTCGTCGTCGACGGAAACCTCTCCTCCCATAGAAATCACATCGCCGGAAATCCTGAAATAAATCCAGGAGTAATGCGAGCATCAAGACTTGAACCCTGGTGGGCTGGGGATACCACTGTCTCTCTGACCATCCAACGACAAGTTTGGTTCGCAATAGAGCCTTCTTTTAGGCAGTCAACCGGATGATTTCCTCAGCGATGTCGTGGGCCATCGGATCCTTCCCTAGCAGTCCTTGGTTCGGGTTAACACACAGCGAAGCAACAACACGAGTCGTCGCGGAAGCAGCACCACTCTGTTCGCAAGTAGGAGCCGCACCCCTCGCCGGCGAAGCTGGGCATTTAGCAGCAAAGGCAGCGCCTGGTGCTCCGGCTATGCTCAATTGTAGCCGCGACACTGGGTGTCGTGCTCCAAGGCAGCACCGGCGGCCGTCGCAACTTCGGCCATGCTCCATTGCAGCCGCGACACAGGCACGCGGTGCTCAAATGCAGCTCCGACCATGTCTTGTTGCAATCGTGACACCGGCACGCAGTGCTCCAATGCCGTGTCGGCAGCCCGTAGCAGCTCAACCGACGAAAGCTAACGATGATGGATTCATGTACCTAGGGTAGGGTCATAGGCCTGATCTAAGTGCCCTACCCAAGGACACCCTTAGAAGAGATCACCTTCCAGTCGACCTACAAGGAACCCACTCGACTGACTTGAAGGACTCGACCATGAAGACTCACTCGACCACCAGAAGGTCAGGGAGCACTCTGCACTGCAACGGCCTGTAATTGAATAGACTTTATGGTAGTTAAGACACTTTATGTGGGGCGTTACCAGTAACGCCCCAGACTTTATGTACTTTAAACCCTTCATTATGTGGGCTGGCTGGGGTCCTGGCGCACTCTATATAAGCCACCCCCCTCCATAGGCAGAAGGGTTCGCACCCCTGTAACACATACATATATAATCCACTCGACCGCCCTAGGGCTCCGAGACGTAGGGCTTTTACTTCCTCCGAGAAGGGCCTGAACTCGTACATCGCTTGTGTTTACAACCTCTCCATAGCTAGGACCTTGCCTCTCCATACCTACCCCCACTCTACAGTCAGACTTAGAACCACGACAGTTGGCGCCCACCGTGGGGCAGGTGTTTTAGCGATTTGTGGAGAAGTTGCGATACTTCCGAGTACTTTCATCATGATGACTGCTGGAGTTTTGGTTGAGGGTCGCGAGATCCGTCTCGGTGCTCTCACCTTTGTCGCCGACGACTCCGTGTGGCTCCAGGAGGCTCTACTCGACGTTGATGCGCTCCCCGTCCGTGGTGCGACGCATTTCCGCGCATGTGTCCACGGCGTTCTGCTGCGGCAACCATCGACCCCGTATCGGTCGACTCCCCTATCAGCCACCCGTCCGGTCTCCCACCAGCGCAAGCGCTCTGGTCGGTCGAGGCTTCAGCGGTGGGTGAAGCACGCGGTGGCTCGCCAGACGGCCATCGCCCAAGTTGCGGCAATCGAGCCCGACGAATCTCTCTACGGCCTGTTTGATCTGTCGACTGGCTCCGTAGAGACTGCATCCGAATGCGATAGCAGTGATCCGGCGGCGGAAATCCTGATGGTCAACGGACCCCGCAGTCCTCCTGGCTTCGCCCATGAGGGCGGAGCAGGCGGTGGAGGCGATCCCGCACAAGACCACGAAGAGTACCAGCCCGAGACACTCGACTTTCTGCAGAGAGAAGAGCTTCGCCGCAGGAACATGGATGCCCTGCATACTCCCATCGCGGGAGAAACCCCCGAGGCTCGTGCCTTGGAGGAGGCACGTTTGGCCAATCTGGCTGAATGCGCTCGTCTGGAGAACCTTCAGCGAGCACTCGACGAAGCAGCAGCAGCGAAGTACCGACGCCCGATCGGCGTCGGCTCTTCCCGCCGACTCAGGTATACCGCACACCAATTCAGAATTTAGCAGCTGCAACCCGTATAGCAGAGTCCATCCAGCCTTCTCAGTCGGAAGCTAGGAGAGGCTTGATGCAGATCAGAGATTTACTTCGGGCAGCGGAGATCGAAATTCAGCCGTGTCGCGATCGCGCAATGCAAATTCACAATTGATCCGTCATCGCGAATACGGTTCGATCGGCTCATAGTCCCAGATCGCCTCCAGGCGTGAAGGGCGCGAGAATCGGCGAGACCAGTATGGAGACCGACACGACCGAGATGACAAAGCGCCGAGTGCCGCTTCCCCCGAGGGAGGGTCTTACGCCTCGGCAGCTGGATGACAAAGGCCAAGGCAAGCAGGGCGAAGAGCTCCAATGACCCTGTGGAGCCAGGCTTGACGCGATCCATTATCGTGCAAGGCTTGGTCGACCGGAACAGAGCCCATCGAGGCGAACTCGACAGAGATGCGCCCACGAGCAGTCGAGTGCATGTTTCTGGTCCTGAATGTTTCAGCAGGGCTATCAGAGCCGAAGTGATCCCCCAATTTCAGATTGGCAACAGGAGTCAGCAAGTTCACTGGTGAGTCTAAGCCTGAAACTTGGCTTGAGGACTACCGAGTGGCTGTTCAGATTGGTGGTGGGAATGACGAGGTGGCCATGAAGCATTTGCCCCTCATGTTGGAAGGTTCTGCCAGAGCATGGCTGAATCAGTTACCTCCTAGCAGCATCTACACTTGGGAAGATCTGTCCCGAGTGTTCGTCAGAACGTTTGAAGGAACTTGCAAGCGACCAGCTGGATTGACAGAGCTGCAAGTCTGTGTGCAGAAGACCAATGAGACTCTCAGAGAGTATATTCAGAGATGGATCACTTTGCACCATACTGTGGAAAATGTGTCTGATCATCAGGCAGTTTGCGCCTTCAAAGATGGCGTCAAGAACAGAGAATTGAGTTTGAAGTTTGGTCGAACCGGGGACATGACCCTGAGTCGGATGATGGAGATTGCTACCAAGTACGCCAACGGCGAGGAAGAGGACCAACTCCAAAGCGGCAAGTACAAGCCAAGTCAGTCGGAGAAGGGAAATTCCAGTCGGAAACAGAAGCGGAAAGCCGAGCCAAGAGCTCTGGAGAGGCCCCGCCGTGACTCGTGGAAAGTTCAAGGGAAGCCAAAGGATCCGGAATCCTAAGAAAGTAAAGGATAAAGAAGGAAACGACGTGATGGATATGCCGTGTCACATCCACACGAAGAAAGATGAAGAGGGCAATATCATTTACCCAAAGCATACCACTCGCCAGTGTCGACTCCTGATCCAACAGTTTCAGGGAAAACAGTCTAAGGACAAGGAGAAAGAGTCAGACAAGGCCGAAGACAAAGAGGACAGTGAGGAAGGATATCCGCATGTCAACTCCACTCTGATGATCTTCGCGGATGTGGAAAGCAAGAGTGGACTCAAAGTCATTAACCGTGAGGTGAACATGGTTGCCCCAGCAAAAGCAAGTTATCTGAGATGGTCTCAAACACCCATCACATTTCGACCAGTCTGATCACCCGACTCATATTGCCACCCCTGGGAGGCAAGCTTTGGTGGTCGACCCAGTTGTCGAAGGCACTCGACTGACAAAGGTGCTGATGGATGGTGTAAGTGGGCTGAACTTGTTATATGCAGACACACTGAAAGGAATGGGCATTCCGATGTCCCGACTGAGCACCAGTAACATGAGCTTCCACGGAGTCATACCAGGGAAGAAAGCTGCGTCACTCGGCCAAATAGCTCTAGACGTGGTGTTTGGTGATTCAAAGCATTTTCGCAAGGAAAAGTTGACGTTTGAGGTCGTGGATTTTCAGAGTGCGTATCACGCCATTTTGGGGAGGCCAGCCTACGCACGATTCATGGCTCGACCATGTTACGTGTACCTCAAACTGAAGATGCCTGGTCCCAAAGGAGTGATCACTGTCACCGGTGATCGGAAAAAGGCAGAAGAGTGCTTTCAGAAGGGCTCGAAGATTGCCGATTCCCAGGTGACAGCGGTCGAGTTTGAAGAGTATAAGCAAAACGCAGATCCGAGTGATTTGCTGCGGTCCAAGAAGCCCGCCACAGAATCTGCATTTCAGTCGTCCGGTGAGACGAAGCCTGTCCACATTCACCCGACCGACCCCAATGCAGCCCCGACCCACATTTCCACAACACTCGACCCGAAATAGGAAGAAGCGCTCATCCAGTTCCTCCGTGAGAATCGGGACATTTTGCATGGAAGCCACCGACATGCCAGTGTTCAGGGGGGATCGCTGAGCATCGCCTCAGAGTCGACAAATCAGCAAAACCAGTAAAAGAGCATCTTCGGCGGTCCGCCGTCCAGAAGAGAAAGGCTATTGGTGAGGAAGTGGCTCGACTGTTGGCCGCCGGATTTATTCGCAAGATATACCACTCCGAGTGGCTCGCTAATGTCGTCATGGTTCCTAAGAAGGATAAGTTGCTCCGCATGTGCATTGATTTCAAGCACATCAATCGGGCCTGCCCGAAAGATCATTTTCCTCTCCCTCGCATAGATCAAATTGTTGACTCGACCGCGGGGTGCGAGAGGTTGTCTTTTCTAGACGCCTATTCCGGGTATCATCAGATCCGTCTGTATGGTCCCGACGAGATAAAAACAGCTTTCATCACTCCATTCGGGTGCTTCTGCTATATCACCATGCCATTCGGCCTCAAGAATGCCGGAGCCACATTTATGCGAATGATTCAGAAGTGTCTACTCACTCAAATCAGTCGGAATGTGGAAGCGTATATGGATGATATCGTCGTCAAGTCACAAAAGGGTTCCGACCTGCTCGCTGACCTCGCCGAAACATTTGCCAACCTCAGAAGGTATGATATCAAGCTCAATCCTTCAAAGTGCACATTCGGAGTTCCTGGTGGAAAATTACTCGGTTTTCTCGTTTCCGAGCGAGGAATCGATGCTAATCCAGAGAAGATAGGCACTATTCTCCGAATGAAACACCCTGTGCGAGTGCACGATGTCCAGAAGCTTACTGGATGCTTGGCCGCATTAAGTCGATTCATCTCACGACTCGGTGAAAAGGCGTTGCCTCTTTACCGACTGATGAAGAAGGCAGACAAGTTCGAGTGGACTCCAGAAGCTGATGCAGCGTTTGCCGAGCTAAAAGCTCTGCTCTCCACCCAGCCGGTGCTTGCTGCTCCAATCAGCAAAGAGCCTCTGTTGCTTTATATTGCAGCCACAGGACAAGTCGTCGATCACGATGCTTACGGTCGGCGGGAAGAGGAAGGAAAAGCCTTCAAAGTTCAACGCCACAATGTATTATTTGTCCGAAGTCTTGACCCCATCCAAGCAGAGATATCCTCATTATCGAAGCTTGTGTATGGAATATACATGACCACGAAGAAGGTTGCTCATTATTTCTCCGATCATTCCATCACGATCGTCGACGCCCACTATCGAGATTCTGACAACAGAGACGCAACTGCTCGAGTGGCGAAATGGGCGATTGAACTTCTTCCCCTTGATATCAAATTTGAGGCAAAGAAAGCCATTAAGTCCCAAGCAATAGCAGATTTCCTCGCCGAGTGGATTGAACAGCAGCAGCCGACTGAAGTTCACTCGGAGCATTGGACCATGTTCTTTGATGGCTCTAAAATGCTGAATGGTTCCGGTGCTGGGGTTGTTCTAGTTTCCCCCAGAGGAGACAAGCTTAGGTATGTGCTCCAGATTCACTTTGATTCCTCCAACAATGAGGCAGAGTATGATGCCCTTTTATATGGATTGCGCATGGCCATCTCACTCGGCGTCCGTCGCCTGATGGTCTATGGCGATTCAGATTTAGTGGTCAACCAGGTGATGAAGGAGTGGGGCGTGAAAGCCCAGCCATGACTGGATACTGCAATGCAGATGAGGAAGCTGGAAAAGAAGTTCGAGGGTTAGAGCTCCATCACATCCCCAACTGAAAAATCAGGCAGCAGATGATCCGCAAAGATAGGTTCCAAAAGAGAAGCCATTCCGAGTGGTGTGTTCTTGGAGCATATACACACTCCGTCGACCAAAGAAGATCCTTTCACGAAGAAGCTCCACAGCCCAAGAGTGCCACAGATCCGACCGAGGTTGAGGTCCCAGCGGGGTCGACTTGGTCATGGAGGTCTTAGTGGTCACTCCCGATTGGACAATTCCCTATATCGCGTATATCCTGAGAAAAGAGCTCCCAGAAGATGAGGCAGAGGCTCATCAGATCGTCCGTCGATCCAAGGCCTTTACCGTTATCAAAGGACAGCTATATAGAGAGAGCGCGACTGGAGTTGGTCAAAAATGCATAACGCCAGAAGAAGGTCGAATCATTCTCAATGATATCCACTCGGGGACCTGTGGTCACCATGCGTCCTCTTGGACCATCATAGCCAAAGCATACCGAGCTGGATTTTACTGGCCGAAGGTGAATGAGATGGCAAAGGAAATAGTGGACAAGTGCGAAGGATGTCAGTTCTACTCCAACATGTCACACAAGCCTGCATCAGCTCTGAAGACCATCCCACTCATCTGGCCTTTCGCAGTATGGGGATTGGACATGGTCGGTCCCTTGAGAACAGGTCGGAGTGGTTTCACGCATGTACTGGTAGCAGTCGACAAGTTCACCAAGTGGATTGAGGCTAAACCAATCAAGAATCTTGACACCGGTACTGCTGTTACCTTCATCAGGGAGCTGACATTCAGATATGGAGTCCCGCACAGCATCATTACAGATAATGGGTCGAACTTTGACTCGGAAGAATTCAAGGATTTCTGCAACACTCAAGGCACACGAGTCGACTACGCTTCAGTCGCCCATCCGCAGTCGAATGGACAAGCAGAGCGAGCCAATGGCTTGATCCTCAAGGGTTTGAAGCCCCGACTGATGCGTGATCTCAAGCATGCGGCTGGAGCATGGGTCGACGAACTCCCTTCGGTGCTTTGGGGATTGCGGACCACACCCAATCGGTCGACCGGAAGAACTCCATTCTTCTTGGTCTATGGAGCTGAAGCGGTCTTGCCGAGTGATCTTCTTCACAATGCTCCTCGAGTTGAACTCTACAACGAAGCAGAAGATGAGCAAGCGCGTCAGGACGCAGTCGACCTTCTAGAGGAAGAAAGGGAGATGGCTCTGATCCGCTCGACCATCTACCAACAGGACTTGCGTCGCTTTCACGCCAGAAATGTGAGAGGTCGAGCCTTCCAGGAAGGAGATCTAGTGCTCCGAGTGGATCAGCAGAAACCACACAAGCTCGCTCCTTCTTGGGAAGGACCCTTCATCGTCACCAAGGTTCTCCACAATGGGGCATATCGTCTTTACAACGTCGAACACAATATCGAAGAGCCCCGAGCTTGGAACGCGGATCTGCTCCGCCCATTTTACACTTAAAGTTTTTCTCACTTTCGGATGAGTTGTAATAAAGTATTCAGAGTTCATGGATTTCAAAATATTAGTGTCATAATTCCTCCATAATTTTTGTCACTTTTTATTTTGTACCATAAAATTTTCCCCTCAGTGGGTGGCTTAGCCGCGAATCCGTTTCGCCTAAGTTTGTAAAAATCCTACCGAGTGGTAAGCCAGACTTCCACTCGGAGGCTTAGCTGCGAATCCGTTTCTCCTAAGTTACAGAAATCCTACCGAGTGGTAAGCCAGACTTCCACTCGGGGGCTTAGCTGCAGCCCAGTGCTCGCCTAAGTTATAAAAATCCTACCGAGTGGTAAGCCAGACTTCCACTCGGAGGCTTAGCTGCAGTCCAAGTACTCGCCTAAGTTATAAAAAATCCTACCGAGTGGTAAGCCAGACTTCCACTCAGAGGCTTAGCTGCTGTCCAAGTACTCGCCTAAGTTCAACATGCGCTCGCAAGGAGGATGAGGTGCAGGTCGACTGTGACCCTCTCCTCTGAGCTACGCCATAAGTACAACGTGCGCTCGCAAGGAGGACGAGGTGCAGGTCGACTGCGACCCTCTCCTCTGAGCTACGCCATAAGTACAACGTGCGCTCGCAAGGAGGACGAGGTGCAGGTTGACTGCGACCCTCTCCTTTGAGCTTCGCCATAAATACAACGTGCGCTCGCAAGGAGGACGAGGTGCAGGTCGACTGCGACCCTCTCCTCTGAGCTTCGCCACAAGTTCAACGTGAAAATCCTACCGAGTGAAGAGCAAACCTCTCACTCGGGGGCTTAGCTGCAGCCCAGTGCTCGCCTAAGATATAAAAATCCTACCGAGTGAAGAGCAAACCTCTCACTCGGGGGCTTAGCTGCAGCCCAGTGCTCACCTAAGATATAAAAATCCTACCGAGTGAAGAGCAAACCTCTCACTGGGGCTTAGCTGCAGCCAGTGCTCGCCTAAGGTATAAAAACCTACTGAGTGAAGAGCAAACCTCTCACTCGGGGGCTTAGCTGCAGCCCAGTGCTCGCCTAAGGTATAAAAATCCTACCGAGTGAAGAGCAAACCTCTCACTCGGGGGCTTAGCTGCAGCCTAGTGCTTGCCTAAGGTATAAAAATCCTACCGAGTGAAGAGCAAACCTCTCACTCGGGGGCTTAGCTGCAGCCCAGTGCTCGCCTAAGGAATAAGTCGACTGCAGTGGGCATCTTGTTGTGAACCTGCAAAGGACATTTCGAGCCAAAAGCAATCATATTCAAACATCAAATCCAAGTTTAGGTCAATACCTAACGGAACCGAGAGTGCTCAGGTGGTAAGCCTGTTAAGGTTTATCGGTTACAATTCCACTCGGCATACCGAGGCAAATTTAAAGTGTCGGGCTTAAAGGAAGTTTTTTACCCCTCCTGTGGACGGCTGGAAGGAGCAACGAACTCATCAAGGTCGATTCCGTCTGCGATCCGGGTAGCAGCAACGATGAAGGTTTCCATGAAGGACCTGAAGTCGTGTATCTTGGTGTTGGCCACTCGGAGAGCCGCCAGCTTTTCTTCTCGCGCGTCCTTGCAGTGGACTCGGGCCAGACACAGAGCAACATCTGCGCCACACCGAGCCGAGGACTTCTTCCACTCCTGCACTCGGTCAGGGACGCGTTCGGTCGAGCCATCAACGACTCGAGGTCATTCGGAGCGTCGCCACGGGCCAAAGCGTCGAGTCGATCTTGAGAAGTGGCGGCCTTCGATCTTGCAAGATAGTCCACGACAGCTGCAACGGGACTCGGTCGGAAGACATTCATGGCAACTTCATCATTCACCGGAGAACTGACGGGATCAAGGTTTGGTTCCAACTGGCTAGTCTCTTCTTCAAAGTTTCGACAGAATTCTGCAAGGACAAACACCTAGTCAAGACAGTGGTCGAATGGAAGCATCACAGTTGAAAATGTTTGTCGAGTATAAAGGGTCACCTTCGAGCATAAGAAACAGCTTCTTAGTAAGACCACCAAGGAAGGATTCCAGGTCATTTTTCTTCCTAGTCAACTGATTGATCTTGTCGGTCAGAGTAGTCTTGTCAGCCTTCAGTCGGTCGACTTCCTTGTTGGCAATCCCAAGAGCAGCTTTCAGATTGGTATTTTCCTGTTCAAGCTTGGTGACTGAAGCTAACTTCTCGTCGACAAGCTTGGTCTTCTCAGCTAGCTCAAGGTCTTTTCTCTTCGGGCCTCCTTCACCTTGCACGCAAGTTACAGCAAGGTCAGATTTTGAAACAAATGAAGGGAAAAAGGAGTCGCCGAGGTCTCACCGAACATACCTTTGGTCTCCTCCTTTGCCTTCGTCGATTCTCTGAACCAGCTTCAGATCCAGCTCGAGCTGAATATGCTTCTGCTCCAGCTCAAGATAGCGAGCCGCAAGGTCACAGGAGTTCTCTGAAGAATTAATCGACAAAATATCAAAGATAATTCACTTCGAGTGGATAAGAGAAAATCATCGTTTCTAAGACTACACCCGAATGCAAGCATTCGACCGTAGTCTCGTGGACTACACCGATGGGTGCACTCAGCGTGCCCACTAGTTCTATTCAAGGCAGTCGACCGATCGACCCACAAAAAAGAGACTTGTTCTTCAGATCGTAATCGATCGCAAGCGATCGACCACGATCTCGGGGACTACACCATGGGTGCACTCAGCGTGCCCCCACCGGTTTAAAATCCATTCGCCCGGTCGAATGATGAAAAGCCTTTACTTATAAAGCCTAAGGCCATTGCCCGCAATCGACCTTAGCCTTGGGACTACACCCAGCGGTGCATTCAGCGTGCCCCCGCTAACACGGAGTTTTTTATCGACACACCCAGTGGGTGATTGCTATGGATTACAGAAAGAAAGAAAAGTTTTGATAGCATATCCTAACAGAACAGGCGGTGGTCGACTGACCTGAACATTGCTTTGAAGGGCGGAGCTGGCGTCATAAGCTTCCTGGCTTGCATCCCGGATGGTCTTAACCTGCTCCATCATGATCCCTGCTTGGCGTATCGCTTCCTTAGCAGCGCTGGCTTGGTCCTCCGGGACGTGGTGCGTTGTGAAGAGCGAAGGTTGTGCGGCACTCAACGAAGTGGGATGAGCACTCGTCAACGGCACCGCGAAAGACACGGTGTGTCGAGTGGTGTTCTCCCCCTCCGTGACCACAGTCTCGGGCGCCGTCACATCCTGGGCCGCCTTACCAGTAGACGCCTTCCGGCTCCTCCTATGCTTCAGCGGTTCCTCATCCTCATCATCATCATCAGGAAGGGTGATAACGACATTGGATGGAGCTTCAGAAAAGAATCAGAGTTAGAAATCATGAGTCAGTCGACTAAAGACGGAATTAAGAGTATAGTACCAGGATTTGAGGTTGCTGCGTCCTCCATTTCATGGTCGTCAGCCTTGCCTGAGGTCTCAGAAGTTGCAGCACTGAAGTTCCAAACAATCAGTCGGCTAACTCAAGTATCAACCAGAGATAAAGCTTGTACACAACAAGAAGACTTAAGCAGAATGTTTACCCTGATATGGTGGGGATGGACACCTTCATCTTCGGCAGGAGCTTGGTTGGCTTTGATGGAGCCACCTTCGATCGCTTGGCGCCTTTCGATCGGCGCGGAGAAGCGGTCCGAGGGCGTTTGGTCGACTGCGAGGCAGTCGCAACCCCCTTACCGCGTTCAGTCGCGGGGTCATGGACAAGTTTCGACCGCCTTTCCGAGCGCGGTGGTGCAACCTCCTCCTCCTCCTCTTCTTCGTCCTCATCGTCGTCATCGTCATTGTCGTCATCTTCGGCAGCGTCTGAGTCCCACTCATCCTGGCTCTCGCCCCCGCTGGCTTCTCCCTCCTCAGTCGGAGCCTGAGCTCCATTGGGCATTGAGTACAGCTCGGTGAGGGCCTCAAAGACGTCAAGACAGAGATCAATCGACCAATTTGCAGAACATACAGAAACAAATACGACAATTATACAATGGAAGGCAGAGCAAACGTACCTTGTCTGGAACGCTGTGGTGGTCAAGTGGAGGAATCCTCCTGGATCCACGGGGATTATCCTTGTTCCCAGTGACCGCGGCCATCCACCTTTCCACCGTGGCGTCGTCGACTGCTTCCGGGTGGATCCGAGTCTCGTCTTGATTCCGCGATACAACCACATGCAATGGTTCCGGGCGAAGAGGCTGGATCGTCGCCGAAGAAAACCTCCAAAAGGTTCATGCCAGTAACGCCGTCCCGAACCAACTGCACCACGCGATCCATCAGCATCTTCACGCCAGCTCTCTCCTCCGGAATCACCTTCAGAGAGGAGGGCTTGTTCACTCGGTCCATGGTGAATTGAGGGAGTCCACTCGACTGCCCCGGCGTCGACTCATTCTGGCAGTAGAACCAGGTCGACTGCCAGCCCTTGACCGACTCGGGAAACGTCATGGCTGGGAAGGTGCTCTTGTTCCTCACTTGGATTCCCAGGCCCCCGCACATCTGGACAACTTGGGTTTTCTCATCGCCTGGGCTCGCCTTCTTCACGGTCTGAGAGCGACACGTGAATATGTGCTTGAACAAGCCCCAGTGCGGTCGACAGCCCAGGAAATTCTCACACATGGATACGAATGCAGCAAGATACGCGATGGAGTTCGGGGTGAAGTGGTGGAGTTGGGCTCCAAAGAAGTTCAAAAACCACGAAAAAAACACTCGGTGGCGAGAAAATCCGCGATCGACATGAGTGGCCAGAGCACGCACTCACCCTCTTCGGTGGGGCTGCCACTCTTTTCCTGGAAGCCTTGCGGCGCCGTGGGGATTAGCCCGTCGTCGGCCATGTCGAGAGATCCTTCTCCCGATGTTCGATGGATCCAATCTCCTGGACCCAGCCCTTGGCGGGGGATCTCCACAAAGACCCGCTGCGGTGGTGGATCTCCCCGCCTTCTCCGCCGCCGACGCCTTCTTTGCGCGCTCCAGCACCGTCGTCTTCTCCTTGACCATGGCTGCCGGCGAGATGTGCGAAGAAGAGCTTTGTGGAGGCGAAAGCGGGCGCGTTGGGCGGAGACGAGGAGAGCAGAGAAGAAAGAATGGAGCACTGTTCAGAAACCCTCACTGGTCGCATTTATAACATCCCTTCCGAGTGGATGACAGGTGGACCCGGTCAATCTAATCATATCCCGAAACAGTTGCATTGACGTGATACGTGGAGGAAAAAGCGGCGCGGAGATCGAGGCGTCTATGTCCTGTCCGTCCGGCGCCCATGTTCGTTTCGCAGCGCTTCCCCAAATTTCGTATCCCGTAGAATCCGCGAACGGCAGATCGGTCTGTCAGACGCGAGATTTCCTGCGATCCGTCGCTCGGGAACCGGCAAAGTCCAAAAGATCACTCGACGAAAGACAAGAATGGATCGAGTCGACTGAAGAAAAGCCGCTTGTTATCAACAAGAAAATCTTGATCCAGAACAACGCATAGCCAGTATGCAAAAGTCAATCGGAAACAGCATCAACTCCTTCCTCACTCAAGCCTCAATCCATTCGGGGGCTAATGATGGATTCATGTACCTAGGGTAGGGTCATAGGCCTGATCTAAGTGCCCTACCCAAGGACACCCTTAGAAGAGATCACCTTCCAGTCGACCTGCAAGGAACCCACTCGACTGACTTGAAGGACTCGACCATGAAGACTCACTCGACCACCAGAAGGTCAGGGAGCACTTTACACTGCAACGGCCTGTAATTGAATAGACTTTATGGTAGTTAAGACACTTTATGTGGGGCGTTACCAGTAACGCCCCAGACTTTATGTACTTTAAACCCTTCATTATGTGGGCTGGCAGGGGTCCTGGCGCACTCTATATAAGCCACCCCCCTCCACAGGCAGAAGGGTTCGCACCCCTGTAACACATACATACATAATCCACTCGACCGCCCCAGGGCTCCGAGACGTAGGGCTTTTACTTCCTCCGAGAAGGGCCTGAACTCGTACATTGCTTGTGTTTACAACCTCTCCATAGCTAGGACCTTGCCTCTCCATACCTACCCCCACTCTACTGTCAGACTTAGAACCACGACAAACGATGCTTCATAGCAGCTGTAGTGCAGCGAATGGCAACTGCTGCGGCAAGGTGGGTTGAAGCACCACGGCTGTTGCAACCTCGGCAGTGTCGCCCCCCTTCTCAGCAAAAAGCTTGCCATCACTGTCAATAACTCGCCGTAGCGCGGTGGTGCCCTCCTTGTAGCAGCAGCAACAACTTTGTCGGACCGGGGTGAGTGAGGGTAGGAAGAGAGGAGAGGCTGCGATGAATAGATGAGAGCAAAGTTGCAGAGGGATTTGTGGAAGAAAGAGAAGCGAGCGGCAATGGCAGGAAGCAGAAACGAGAGGATGGGAGCAGTGAAAGATATGCTCGGTTAGAAGATAAGGTGGAGGGATGGGAGAGGTGGGCGGACCCCACAACGACACGTGGTGCGTGGAGAGAGAGGCTTACGAGAGAGACTTTTCATGAGGTTGAATTAAAACATTTCCCGTTCTTTTACATCAAACATTCGATACATGAGCGAACCAACCTGTGGTTGGATGGTTAGAGGGACACTCGTATCCCTAGCCCATCGGGGTTCAAGTCCTGATGCCCGGATTATTCCTGGATTTATTTCAGGATTTTCGGCTATGCACTTTGTGGGAGGAGACATTTCCGTCGACGACGAGGCGCCTACGGTGACTTCGTAAATCTTAAGATGATATGCCGGCTCAGTCTCTTGAAGGTGCTCATAGGGGTAGCGTGTGTGTACTATCATAGGGGTGAGTGTATGCGCGTCCGTATGAGCGCCTGCGTCTGTACTGTGTGTAAAAAAAATCAATACATGAAGAAAAGGAATTTCTAGTCAAAGTACTCCTGCTTTTTTTGGCTGTCAACAAAAAGCTGTTCGGCCCAGCCTGTTAGTAGTTTAGTCTGTCGTGGAGGCCCATCTCATTCGTTCTTTCATATCAGTCTCCCAGACCAGAGACGAGGGGCCGGTGCCGGCGGCGGCGGAGCTATGTCGCCGTTCCCGCCGATGAGAGCCTCCCATCCAAGTGGGGGATCCTCTGTCCTCCTCTTCTCGTCACCTCCCACCTCCAAAGATGCAGTCGTTCCCTTGAGACTGACCAAGAAAGACTCGCCTGAATCAACAGATTGAATCTCGTTGTGGCCATATGCATCGTTTTGATGCAGAGGCCGGGAAGTCCTCCCTTTTCAAAAAAAGAAAAGAAAGCAGATTGAATCTCGTGGCAACTGAGAATGGAGGAGGAAGCAGAGCAGAACAAGCTCATGAGGTAAGTCAGTCATCCATCTCTATATATTCTTTTGCTTCTCCATCAGGATGAGGAAGAATATCATCCTAATAATTACATACATAATTATGTTTTCGTTTCCTTGCATCGTGTGTACTGCAGGATGAAATTATGTAAACATTCTGCTACTCGATGGCCTGAAAATACCAGATAACAACTAAAGTACAGAAAATGCAGTAGCAAACATATCGAAATGATAAAACAAAGTACCTAAATCTACTATTAGTGTCGAAAACACTCTTACATTATGGGATGAAGGGAGTAGATAACAAGTAAAGTACCGAAAATGAAAACCTTAGATGTCAAAATCCTTAATACATGAGAGGATGCGAGGTAAGGCCAGAAGCGACAGTACCCCTTGTGTTGTAACATAGTGGAGGCAAGACATAGAGGTGGAGTGGGTACGTCAGAGGATTATTGAGCCAATTATTGGGGCAAAATCATGGACCACACAGTTTTTAACACACATACACACACACACACACTTATTGAGCCAATATTTTGTCTTACATCTGTCTCAGGTTATGATGCTTGCATAGATACCAGGTTCTTTTTTATTTTATCACCCTAATATAAACTATATAACACAAAAATTATACCTTTTGAAAGTAGAAACTCCGTAGTTTATGTTGGTATATTTTTTGTAATATATGATTTGTATTAGGTTGGTCAAATTGACAACCTAGGGGTACGCGCACGCCCTGTAAACCGAGAGAGAAAAGTCAGGTAATATAATGTACTTTCGGCGCATTTTGTCAAATCAAAAGAGAAAAGTCGTGAGTCATAACTACATTACTTAACTAAGTCAACAATAGTACAACTATATTGCCCCTTTTTCCACGGCATGCAACCGCAAATCGTTCCGCGCTAGTCATCTTCAATGAATCGTTCCACTACAATTAGTCAGTCAGTTGGACCCAAGATGCATGCATCCGGCGTAGTACTGTAGATGCACCACTGCCGGTGCTATCTATCTATCCCAACACAATACATGCATACACAAGATGAGCACGGCCATGGTATCGCTCGTGCTTGCAGCAGTGCTCGTGCTGCCGTCGACAACAATGGCCACGGCACTGACCATGGCTAGAAGAAACTGCTCCGACACCTGTGGTCATAGTAGTGATAGGATACCTTATCCGTTCGGACTAGGTCCTTCATGCTCCTTGCCCGGTTTCAATCTCACTTGTACTGTCGACAAGCACACCAACACCAGTTATCTGGTGCTGAGCAAGGGCAACTCGCCCCTGGGGGCGGTCCCCTTTGTGGGTTCCCCCTTCGTGTACGCCAATTTTTCCTACTCGGTGAAAATGGTTCCGAGTGTCCGCGACCACTCCATCCACTGGGAAGCTCCAGGTAGGCCCTTCGCCATATCTGGCTTGTCAAACCTGTCCTTGTATATTTTTGGCTGCGGCATTACCGCCTCAATGTTCGGCTCGGCCGTGGAGGTCGGGAGCTGCTCCGCTATCTGTGCCCAAGCTCAGATCATGGAGAAGCTACCCATGGGGGCGTGTGATGGCATCGGATGTTGTTCCATCGACATACGGGTCAACTTGAGGGCCTTCACCCTCAACATCACACGAATCGTCGGTGATTCTGCAGGCTCGAGCATGGTGCACGCCGTGGTTCGCAACAGTCTGTATCAGATGCAGTTCAAGCCAATTGACGCCCTAAGACGACCATTCAAGTTGCCATCACGAGTGTCCCAATTTGGTAAACTGGAATGGTCTATTCCCTACCAGCCCAACTGCAAGCGCGCCATAGAGGACAGGGCTAGCTACGCATGTGTTAGTAAGCACAGCAAGTGCCAGGACTCGAGCATCGGTGGATACTTTTGCTATTGCCTCTGGGGAGACGGTGGGAATGCCTACGTCCATGATGGCTGCCCGGAATACCAACCACCTCCGCTGCCTCAGCCGCCTCTTCCTCCGCCAGGTCAGCAAGTATGCATGGGGCTATTTTTTGGTTTTTGTATATTTACCTTCTTTTCATTCACAGTTCATTCTACAAAAAGTTAACTCCAAATTCACCCCATCCCACACATCAGCAACAGAGTTGTCTTTTTCATGAACAATCATGTACGGATCCCCACACTGTATAGCGAGGTATAGGAGTATCGGAGCCAAGAGGTCATGAATTCAAAAACCCTGATAGCATATAGTATTAAAAAATAGACGCGAGAGGACGTGTTGAAACATATTGTACTCCTTTCTTTATCAGTTCGGACATTTTGATGAGTTGATTGGAGCATGAATTCAATAGGTAGCAGCGCCCAAACAATTTTTTTACATGTTTACCATCCCCAATTTTCCATCTTTTATTTACCCCACTCTAGAAGCTTGAGAAGCCCAGGCCACTTCTTCAAAAAAGGAGAAACATTAATTAGTCCAGATAGAAGTCCAATTCTTTACTTTGTTTTGCTCCGTTTACGAGCTGTAAGACCTTTTTGATGTTACCTTTCTGGATTATTAATAAGAGGGCCGCATGCATCGTCATGATGCAGAGGACGGGGGCACGCCTCCATTTCTAAAAAAAAAGAAGTCCAATGTCTATTAGCTGATAAGTACTATATTTACAAGATTGTATTATTTTTCAAAGCTGGTTATCTTCCATGTGAGATCTTTTGATCCCAAAGGCCGGCTAACAAGCACAAGTAAATAATCTCCGAGGTTATGAACACCTAACCCACCAATTAAACTCATTTTTGTTTGCCATGCCATTCCACTATTTTTATTTAATTTTTTTAGACAGTATGAGTTTTATTGCTTAGTTGCCTCAAAAGTTTGGCATTATTTTTAGAGATGATGAACACCTAACCCGCCAAACTCCTTGGCGTTGTATTTCAACTTCAACAGTTTATGGCTCCATCAAGCCTGGAACGGATTGTCCAACATCATGTGGGAACATCACCATCCCGTTCCCCTTTGGCACAAAGCTAGGCTGCTTTGCAGCTGTCCATCTCTACTTAGCATGTATGCCAGGGACCCTTCTTCCTGTCCTTGAATTGACTAGTCGAATGGTCGTAAGTGACATATCTCTTGATGATGGTGTCTTGCACATTCGTGAGGAATCTGAGCCAGACGGTTTCTTCTCTGGTTCGGGCTCAAACTCTGCGCTCTACTCCTTGTCCGGGAAATGGGGAGTGGTGAAATGGGCTGTTGACAAAATGACATGTGAACATGCAAAGCTAGACAGGAGCGACTACAGATGCTTGAGCTCCCATAGCGAGTGCATCGATGTCACCGATGATGGAACACTCAAACATCTGGGTTACCGGTGCAAGTGCTCTTCTGGTTTTGAAGGAAATCCTTACATCAAGGATGGATGCACAGGTTGTTACACACACACACACACACACACACACACACACACACACACACACACAATCTCTCACATTAATTATAGTTCAGTTATATTTGATTGGAGTGAGTAGTCCAGTACACATATTCCATAGTTTCATATGGATCACCATTCATCACTGATACTATATATTATGTGATTTACAGATACTAACGAGTGCCTACAGCCAGATAAATACATCTGCAATGGTATATGCCACAATAAATTCGGGAGCTATACATGCACCAGTACTGTAATATTAGGTAAGCGATTTGTACCACTTTATGGTCATTTCAGTAGTGTTTGTTTGCATTATTGCTTCCATATATATATTTGACTTAAACGGAGGGTCAACCCAACCAATGGAGGTGTCAGCATTGGACTAGGCAGTGGTGGGGCAATCCTCTTCCTTGCTGCGATTGTTGCCGTTGTGACGCGGAGATGGAAGAGAAACGTCGAGAAACGTCTGAGAAAGAGGCATTTCCATAAGAATAGAGGCATTCTGCTACAACAGCTCATCTCTTCAGACAAAAGTGCCAACGACGGCACCAAGATATTCTCCCTGGATGAGATGCAGAAGGCAACCAACAATTTCGAGCACACTCGTGTAGTCGGGCGCGGGGGGCATGGCACCGTCTACAAGGGCCTCCTGGCTGACCAGCGCGTTGTGGCCATCAAGAAGTCAACGCGTGTGGTGATGAGCGAGATTGACCAGTTCATCAATGAGGTGGCCATCCTTTCACAGATCAACCACCGCAACGTGGTGAAGCTCCATGGATGCTGCCTCGAGTCAGAGGTCCCCCTGCTTGTCTACGAGTTTGTCTCCAATGGCACGCTCTACGACCTCCTGCACCGCTCCTCTGGGTCGAAGCAGGATGGTGGCCTGTCGCCTGTTGGCCCAGACCCGACACCGAGTACTTTCCGGCGACGGCAATGACCGACGACGAACGACGACGAAGCGAACCAACACTGACAAACTCGACGAAGTGCTTTACGCCGAGTTGCACCGCAGTACAAGCTTTCCTCAACTAGCTAATTCCTGATCGATCCTTCACCTGGACATATACTAGTAGTACGCACGAGCACTTCTAGCTGTAATCACTCAACTTGATCTAAGCTAGCTCACGTACACAGCACGCCACAGAAGAATCGATGTGGATAGCCACGGGAGCGTGTCGCTCCCGTTGTTTTTCTTTATTGCTTGTGATCGGTACAATTGTACAAGGGATATCACGCGTATATTTATACTAGGCCGGAGCACCTAACCCAAACCGACTATGACATGCACACGTATACTACACGGACACGCATACATAAACGTGACGGACACGGGTTTATCTCCAACATCGCCCTTGTCCTGGGAGGAGCGCTTGAGGGTCGCCATCGAGATCGCGGGCGCGCTCGCGTATCTGCACTCCGCAGCTTCCGTGTCCATCCTACACAGGGACATCAAATGCATGAACGTGCTCCTGACGGACAGCTGCACCGCCAAGGTATCAGATTTCGGTGCATCGAGGTTGATCCCGCCGGATCAGACGCACCTGGTGACCGTTGTCCAGGGCACGTTCGGGTACCTGGATCCAGAGTACTACCACACCGGTATGCTCAACGAGAAAAGCGACGTTTACAGCTTCGGGGTGATCCTTGTTGAGCTCCTGACGAGAAGGAAACCCATCATCGAGAACGAGCACGGCGAGAAGCAGAACCTATCTAGCTACTTCCTGTGGGCTATGAGGGAGAGGAGACCCCTCCAAGAGACCCTGGACACACACATCTTGTTCGAGGAAGGAATCAGCGAGGAAAAGGTCCTGTGCGTGGCTCGGTTGGCGGAAGAGTGCCTCAGTCTCACGCGAGGGAACAGGCCTACCATGAAAGATGTGGAGATGAGGCTGGAGCTCTTAACTGGGCGCCGTGTTGCACGACTTGCTGGCCAGGAACAGGTGGCGCCACGGCCGCGCTGTGGTGGCGTTGTTCCGGTGATTGGTGAGCACAGCTCACGACAGTTCAGCCAAGAGCAGGAGTTTGTGTCGTCTCTGCAAGTACCGCGCTAGTTTGTATACGCACGAGGCATATGCATACTCCTAGGGCCTCTTTGATTCATAGGATTCCGAAAACACAGGAATAGAAAAGATATATGATTGTAATGTCATGTCCATTTGAATCCTACATAATTTTTAGCTTGTTTGATTGCATCAAGGGAATGATTCTTTGCAAGAGGTTTGCACGGATGCAAGGAAATTTTCCTATAGGATTCAATCCGATGTATCAAATAAACGTCATAGAAAAAAGAAAAAGTATGTTTTTGGTCCCTCAAGTTCCCACAAAGTATAGACTTGGTCCCTCAAGATTTTTTGGTATACATTTGGTCCCTCAAGTCTCAAAACCGTATAAGTTTGGTCCTAAACCGGATTTTGAGCATGTTGACCGGTTTTGACCGCCATAAAACCGCCCGATGAACAGTAAACTCGAATTTTAAAACAGAAACATTCAGAAAAGTCTGAAATTTTTTGGGGTCGAATATGCTTACATGCGAACAAAATTTCGTGCTCTTTCGGCACTCGAGGAGCTAGTGGTAAAAAAATAAAAATATATGCCTAATGAATAGTAAATTCAAAAAAAATCAAAACAAAATCAAAAAATTCTGAAATTTTTGGGAGTCCAATATGCTTACATGTGCAAGGTGTGACCAAAATTTCAGACTTTTTGGAAGTTTTTTTTTCAAAATTACTGTTCATCACACGGTCTTGTGACGGTCAAAATCGGTCAACGTGCTCAAAATTCGGTTTAGGACCAAACTTATCCGGTTTTGAGACTTGAGGGACCAAGTGTATACCAAAAAATCTTGAGAGACCAAGTCTATACTTTGTGGAAACTTGAGGGATTTTAATCCTTCAAAATTTCTTTATGAAAATCATTTGAATTTAAGAGGCCCTTAGTTTTGAAAAGAAGTCCCATGCTTGCAACATTCAGTTCAAAAGCATCATGGAATTTTTGAACTACTTCTGCTTCGCTGCTTGCACAATAATGGCAATATGCCATTTATATTATTATTAGGGTCTATGCGGGAACTAATTCCTTCAGATTCTGGCCAAATTCCTATTAGGCTATGTCTGTTTTAACTGCACTGCATTTGTTAATTTGCTTGTTGTGTGGCTATTTGGTATCCGGCTACTGTGGTTGACAGTATGTCCCTTGGTGCACACCAATTTTCATCTCCTTTAACTAGCTCATGAAAAGAAGGTCATTCAAAGCTGGATGTCATATTCTGGATGCTTACATGGTGGTCATATAATCAATATGTGCAGCCAAACAGTACATTTTTTGAATCTCACGACCAGTTCCTTGCTACCAACGAGCCGACTCATCTTGATTGTCTTCTACCACCGGCTAAACCTCCTGATAGTGGCGAAGGATGTGAAACTATGTGCAGTCATGCTCAGTTCACCTTCAGAGGAGATATCTCTCATGAGTTTGCTAGTACAACTAAATATTTTTGCTACATCATAATTAGCAGTACACTGTGGGTATTACTGGTGACTTTGCAAACTGTGATGGGAGGGACTGATAATATGTCCAGCATCCTGAATGAGGGTCGTTCGATTGCTGAAAATTGGTTGTCAGCTATTCCGTGGGTACAACTACAACCACCTAGTTTCCGCGAAGCTAATTTGTGTTTTTTTTTTGGAAAATGGGTGTAACCCCGGCCTCTGCATCAGAACGATGCATACAACCACCTTTATTAGAAAGCAAATAAGTTCAACACAAGTCATGAGGTCTTAAATAAACGAACCACAAAAATACTCATAAAGAGCAGAGAATAAAAGCCACAACCGGCAGGCAAAAGAAAGATAGGAAAACTAATTGCCTATCCTATTACATGACCGCCATCAAACCTGTTGAATATAGCCCGAGCTACCGTCTCCCATCGGATAGATCCAGTAACTAAATGCTCCTTGGCCTCCGTCTCAGTGAGTAGCGACCACATACGGATCAACGTCGTGGCTCGGAATATAACCTGCAAAAAATGAGTATTTGTTGTTCTGTTAAAAACCAAATCATTCCTGCAGTTTCAGACTGCCCAAAGTAAAGCACATACTCCTACACGAATGTGTCTCGCTGTTTGGGATTCTATCCCCTCCAGCCACGTCCCAAATAATGTGTTGATATTATTCGGAGGAGTAATATTAAACGTAATGTAAACAGTCCGCCATAGAATCTTTGCCATTGGACAATCAAGAAAGAGGTGTTTGATAGTCTCATCACGATCACAAAAACTACATCTCGTGGAACCAGTCCAGTTGCGCTTCGTCAAATTGTCCTTAGTTAAAATGACTTGTTTGTGTACAAACCACATGAACACTTTAACTCTCAAAGGTACCTTGACATTCCATACATGTTTGGATGTAGGAATAGAGTCAGAATTAATCACACCTAAATACATAGATTTAACCGTGAACTCTCCATTCCTGGCTAGCTTCCAGCACAACGTGTCTGGCTGTTGAGAAAGCTGCACATCCATCAGCCTTCTCACCAAATGGATCCAGGCTTCCCAACGGGCTCCGGCAAGTGTTCTCCTAAAGTGGATATTGAGGGGAGTGGACTGAAGCACGGTAGCAACGAAAGCGTCCCTTCATTGCACAATGCTATAAAGGGAGGGATATTGAAGCGCGAGAGGGGTTTCCCCTAGGCATGTATCCTCCCAGAATCTCGTGGAAGTACCGTTTCCGACTAGAAACTTTGTTCTATTGAAAAAGGCTGCTTTAACTCTCATCATCCCTTTCCAAAAAGGTGAGTTCGTCGGCCTCACTGTCACCTGTGCCAATGTTTTCGAATGAAGGTACTTATTCCGCAGAATCTGTGTCCATGTGGCCTCCGACTCTACAGATAACTTATACAGCCACTTGCTGAGAAGACATCTGTTTTTCACCTCAAGATTTTTGATACCTAGACCCCCTTGGTCTTTCGGTCGGCAAATAATATCCCATTTAGTGAGTCTATACTTCTTTTTCAGGTCATCACTCTGCCAGAAAAATCGGGATCGATAGAAATCCAGTCTTTTCTGAACTCCAACTGGTATCTCGAAAAAGGACAAAAGAAACATAGGCATGCTCGTGAGTACCGAATAATTAGAATTAGATGGCCCCCGTATGACATCAGCTTGCCCTTCGAGCAGTTCTGTTTCTGTTTGAATCGATCCTCAATACACTTCCATTCTCTATTTGTGAGCTTACGATGGTGAATTGGTATACCCAAATACGTAAAAGGTAGATTCCCAAGTCCACACCCGAACAATTGCTTGTAAGCCTCTTGTTCCTCTTTGGCTCTTCCAAAGCAGAACAATTCGCTTTTGTGAAAATTAATCTTTAACCTGGTCAATTGTTCGAATAAGCATAACACCAGCTTCATGCCAAGTCATGCTCCATGAAGATGATAGTATCATCAACGTACTATAGGATAGACACCCCTCCATCAACTAGATGAGGTACCAGGCTACCTACTTGACCAACATCCTTTGCACTACCTATTAGAATGGTCAACATGTCAACTACAATGTTGAATAGAATAGGTGACATCGGATCTCCTTGCCTTAGGCCCTTGTGTGTCCGGAAATAATGACCGATGTTGTCATTCACTTTGATTCCAACACTCCCCTTTTGCATGAAGGATTCAACCTGGTTCCTCCAAGCCGGGTCGAAGCCTTTCATGCGCAAAGCCTGTTGCAGAAATGGCCATTTAACCTTATCATACGCTTTTCCAAAATCCACTTTGAAAACAACCTTGTCTAGCTTTTTCGTATGGATTTCATGGAGCATTTCATGAAGGACCACAACCCCTTCTAGGATGTTTCTGTCCGGCATGAAAGCAGTTTGGGTCGGCTGCACCACAGAGTGCGCAATCTCTGTGAGTCTATTATTCCCAACCTTTGTAATTTTTCTGAAACTAACGTTAAGAAGATAGATAGGCCTAAACTGCTCAAGTCTCACCGCCTCTGTTTTCTTCGGGAGCAAGGTTATAGTTCCAAAATTTAAATGAAACAATTGAAGTTGTCCGAAGAATAGATCATGGAACATCAGTAACAAATCCCCTTTAATAATGTGCCAACATTTCTTATAAAACTCCGTCGGAAATCCATCCGGCCCCGGATCTTTATTATTCTTCATCTGTGAAATCGCTTCAAACACCTCTTTCTCCGAGAATGGTGCAGTTAATACATCATTCTCATCAGCAGCCAGCTGAGGCACATCCTCAATCCTCGATTCATCCAAGGACACAAAGTTATCCTTTGGAGGCCCAAACAACTGCTTGTAATAATTTGTTATGTATAATTTTAAGTTCTCCTACCCTAAGATCGTTCCTTCGTCTTGCTCAAGCTGAAAGATTATTTTCTTTCTATGCTTGCCATTGGCGATCATATGAAAGAGCTGAGTGTTAGCGTCCCCTTGGACGACTTTGCGAACCTTAGCTCGCAAAGCCCACTTCAACTCCTCTTCCTGCAATAGCTCTTTCAAACGCATCTCCGCATCTATTTTGGCATGAAGCTCCGAGGATTGCAGAATTGTGGACTCGGCTTTTACATCTAGGGACTGGACAAGTGTAAGGAGCCTTTCCTTTTCAACCTTATATATCCCACTGAGATGCTTAACCCACCCTCGCAAGAAACTTCTCAAGTTTCTAATCTTATTCTGCCATCTCTCAATAGAAGACCTTCCTCCTGCATCTATCTCCCATTCCCTGGCTATCTGATCTAGGAAGCCCTCTCTTTCAAACCATGCAAGTTCGAAAGAGAAGGTGTTTTTATTACCCATATGCGTTGCCTCACCAGAGTCAACCAGCAGAGGGGTGTGGTCAGAGATACCGCAAGATAACGCTTGGACTGTAACCAGAGGGAATTTCTGTTCCCAATCGACGCTCGCTAGGACTCGATCTAGCTTCTCATACGTCGGGTTTTGCAAAGTATTAGCCCAAGTGAATTTTCTGCCTGAAAGCTCTATCTATCTAAGATCCAAGCTTCCAATGATGGTATTAAACATAAACGACCACCTGGCATCAAAATTATCATTGTTCTTTTCTTCTCTCCTTCTAATAATGTTACCAGGATTGGTAGCTGTTCAGACCCGCACATACGGGCGAGATCCGCCAAAAAGTCTGGTTTTAGTTCCGGCTGTGCTGCCCCATACACCGCAACCAGTGCCCAATTAAAACCATCGACTTTGGATCTGACCAGAAATTTGACTGCGAAGTCACCCATAACCACACTTCGGACTTCCAACGCATCGCATTTCACCCCTAGTAGGATCCCCGCTGATCTTCCTCTTCGGGGAAGGCAGTGCCAATCAAAATCGACCCCTCCAGATAAAGTTCTCACAAACTAAGGAGATAAATTGTCCCTTCCAGTCTCGGAAAGGGCAATAAAATCTAGTCTATGTTCAATTGAAGCATCTGCTAGAAACCTTCTTTTAGCCAAGTCCATCAGACCTCTGCTATTCCAAAAGATGCCTCTCATAGTTCATCATGGAATTTTTTGGTTGTACAGACCCTAGCACTTCTACGCACCGCGGAAACAGGATATATCTTACGCCTCCACTTTCGCTTAGGCTTGTTCTGATCATATCCCCAGTCCTCACAACCGGGGTCTGCAGATCCAACCTCCTGACCCTCTACCGGGGTACTCTCCTCATGGGATGTAAAACCATCATCCTCCTCAGTCTCAGCAATAGATGGGGGCAAGATCCACACAGAACGTATCTCGCACCCTGACTCCAAAGTGTCAATGTCAGAATCGTTCATAGGTTTGACCGCTGCTAAGTTATGAATCAACTCTAAGATACGTTCCGCTTCTAGGTCCAAAATGTCATTAACAGATTTAGAGATTTCACTATCATTACTACCTAGTGAAACTCCTAACTCATTTGCATTGTGAATGATTTCATCATTAGAAAAGTGCAAAATGGAATTGGAAGTATTGACTGACATACCAGTAGTGACCTCCATGTCACGGAGCTTGGCCGCCCACATGTCGCACCTCAGCTGCATATCATCAACGTCCGTCTGGTCCTGAAGGCGACAACTCATCCGTCTGCCCTCTGTATCCGGAATACCTCCAAAGGCGATGACCTCCTCCAGGGTCACCCCATTTGGGGTAAGGCCTCCTGCCCCACCCCCAACGCACGGCCCGGCAAGTAGAGTCGGAGATCCACAGACAACCGCCTGCCCATGCTCCCCACCAGGAGACCCGTGAGGAGAAGAGAGGACGGGGGCCTCCTGCCCCCGCACCCCTGTCGACCTGACAGTCGGACTCGACCCGGGCAGAGAAGCCAACCCAGCCGGCGTCAAGTGGTCAACCGGCGCCGCAGGTTCGGCCACCCCGACCACCGCTGCAGAGGAGGGAGTCGAGGCCTCCTGCATGGGCCCCCCTCCCGAACCAGCCCTGTCACCGCGCGGCGGCACTGCCACCCCGGCGGCCAGTCCCGACGAAGTTCTCCTGAGCGTCGAACCAGCAGCAGAAGAGGGAGAGCGGGAGGTCACCTGGAGACCGTCCCTCTCCTCCAGAGATCCCGCTGCCTCAGCAAAGTCCAGTGGAGGTAATGTGCGCTCTAACACGTCCTCAGACTCAACCCTGTTGCTCCACAGCCTGGGAGGCGCGGAAGCTGGCTGAAAAAAACCAAATCTCAAAGTACTCATTGGCACTGACGTAGAGGGTGCAACCCCATTCCCGGGCGTCTGAGGGTCAGTACCCGGGCCATTTGGCAACTCATGCCCAGCATCCCCCCTCGCCCCTCCGAGTTACCCGAACCATCATTCTTATCATGCATGTCCACATCCGTCCCTGCCAGAGCCTCAGTGAAGTACTCAGAATCCTCAAACTCAATATCAAGGTTATACAGGAGGCCCTTATGTGTCCAGTTGACCATGTCAGGCACGAACTCAGTGTCCAGCACACTCACCAGTAACCGGGCCACCACCGTTAGTGCGGGTAAAGGCCATATCCACTCTCTCAGTTTTGCCGACAAGAATCCCCAAACTTGCAGCAAAAACGCAGCCAAACCTGAGTGAGAGGCTTACCCTGTGGCTCAACCTTCTTCGTGGAACTCAAGAATGCACTCTGTGCCAGGAACTCTACAAAGCCCAAATCTGAGGAGACGCTCCAAGTCCTCAGTAGTCAGGAAGTCAACCTTATAGCTGTTTTCCTCAAGTCGAATCAGCACCCACTGAGAATCACCTGGGGCTAACTCCCTAAACCGCTGCATAATCTGAGCCTCAGACACATCACCTTTCATGACTTTGACCACCCCCGTAGTCATGCTCTGGGCCTCCTCTGGGACCTCCCTCGCACACGGAGACTCAAAGAACATCAGCTCGACACAACAAACTCCATAGATAGTAATACTTGGCATCTGATCACGCAATATCGGGCACTCACCCGTGTCATGCGCTGGCGTGAGGCAAGTATCACATAACTCGGTCTCACATTCAGCAATAAAGTGACCCCGCTCACCACAGCGATAGCACAACATCTTCGCCTTTTTCTGAGCCCACATGGAAACTCTCTCACCATCTGCCTTGTCCACGACACCCGAAGCACCCGAAGTCACTGGCTCAGTCACCGGGTGTTGGGGAACGTACCCAAAATTCAAAAAATTTCCTACGTGTCACCAAGATCTATCTATGGAGAAACCAGCAACGAGGGGAAGGAGAGTGCATCGACATACCCTTGTAGATTGCTAAGCGGAAGCGTTCAAGAGAACGGGGTTGAAGGAGTCGTACTCGTCGTGATCCAAATCACCAGAGATCCTAGTGCCGAACGGACGGCAGCTCCGCGTTCAACACACGTACAACCCGGTGACGTCTCCCATGCCTTGATACAGCAAGGAGAGAGGGAGAGGTTGAGGAAGACTCCATCCAGCAGCAGCACAACGGCGTGGTGGTGGTGGAGGAGCGTGGCAATCCTGCAGGGCTTCGCCAAGCACCGCGGGAGAGGAGGAGAAAGAGAGGTAGGGCTGCGCCAACAGGAGAAGAACTTCGTGTGTTGGGCTGCCCCTTTGCCTCCACTATATATAGGAGGAGAGGGGGGGCTGCGCCCCCACCTAGGGTTCCACCCTAGGGGCGGCGGCCAGCCCAAGATCCCATCTGGGGGGCGGCCAAGGGGGGGTGAGGGGAAACTTGCCCCCCAAGTAAGGTGGGTGCGCCCCCTCCCCAAACCCTAGGCGCCTTGGGCCCTTGTGGGGGGGCCGCACCAGCCCACCTGGGGCTGGTCCCCTCTCACACTTGGCCCATGCAGCCCTCCAGGGCCGGTGGCCCCCACTTGGTGGACCCCCGGGACCCTCCCGGTGGTCCCAGTACATTACCGATAAAACCCGAAACATTTCCGGTGACAAAAACAGGACTTCCCATATATAAATCTTTACCTCCGGACCATTCTGGAACTCCTCGTGACGTCCGGGATCTCATCTGAGACTCCGAACAACATTCGGTAACCACATACAAACTTCCTTTATAACCCTAGCATCATCGAACCTTAAGTGTGTAGACCCTACGGGTTCAGGAACCATGCAAACATGACCGAGACGTTCTCTGGTCAATAACGAACAGCGGGATCTGGATACCCATGTTGGCTCCTACATGTTCCACGATGATCTCATCAGATGAACCACGATGTCGAGGATTCAATCAATCCCGTATTCAATTCCCTTTGTCTAGCGGTATTGTACTTACCCGAGATTCGATCGTCGGTATGCCGATACCTTGTTCTATCTCGTTACCGGCAAGTCTCTTTACTAGTTCCATAACACATCATCCCGTGATCAACCCCTTGGTCACATTGTGCACATTATGATGATGTCCTACCGAGTGGGCCCAGAGATACCTCTCTGTTTACACGGAGTGACAAATCCCAGTCTCGATTCGTGCCAACCCAACAGACACTTTCGGAGATACCCGCTGTGCACCTTTATAGCCACCCAGTTACGTTGTGATGTTTGGTACACCCAAAGCATTCCTACGGTATTCGGGAGTTGCACAATCTCATGGTCTAAGGAAATGATACTTGACATTAGAAAAGCTTTAGCATACGAACTACATGATCTTTGTGCTAGGCTTAGGATTGGGTCTTGTCCATCACATCTTTCTCCTAATGATGTGATCCCATTATCAATGACATCCAATGTCCATGGTCAGGAAACCGTAACCATCTATTGATCAGCGAGCTAGTCAATCAGAGGCTTACTAGGGACATGGTATTGTCTATGTACCCACACATGTATCTGAGTTTCCTATCAATACAATTATAGTATGGATAATAAACGATTATCATGAACAAGGAAATATAATAATAATAACTAATTTATTATTGCCTCTAGGGCATATTTCCAACAGTCTCCCACTTGCACTAGAGTCAATAATCTAGTTCACATCGCCATGTGATTAACATTGATAGGTCACATCGCCATGTGACCAACATCCAAAGAGTTTACTAGTGTCACTAAACTAGTTCACATCACCATGTGGTTAAGACTCAATGAGTTCTGGGGTTTGATCATGTTTTGCTTGTGAGAGAGGTTTTAATCATCGGGTCTGCAATATCCAGATCCATATGTACTTCACAATTCTCTATGTCATATTGTAAATGCTGCTTCCACGCTCCACTTGGAGCTATTCCAAATGGTTGCTCTACTATACGTATCTGGTTTGCTACTCAGAGTCATTCAGATAGGTGTTAAAGCTTGCATCAACGTAACCCTTTACGCCGAACTCTTTATCACCTCCATAATCGAGGAACATGTCCTTATTTACTCCAAGGAAAATTTTGACCGCTGTCCAATGATCAATTCCTGGATCATTCTTGTACCCCTTGACTGACTCATGGCAAGGCACACTTCCGGTGTGGTACACAACATAGCATACTATAGAGCCTACGTCTGAAGCATAGGGGACGACCTTCATCCTTTCTCTATCTTCTGCTGTGGTCGAGCTTTAACTCTTAACTTCATACCTTACAACTCAGGCAAGAACTCCTTCTTTGACTGATCCATCTTGAACACTTTCAAGATCATGTCAAGGTATGTGCTCATTTGAAAGTACCATTTAGCGGTTTTTTGATCTATCCTCATAGATCTTGATGCTCAAAGTTCAAGCAGCTTAATCCAGGTTTTCCATTGAAAAACACTTTTCAAATAACCCTATATGCTTTCCATAAATTGTACATCATTTTTGATCAACAATATGTCAACAACATATACTTATCAAAAATTCTATAGTGCTCCCACTCACTTCTTTGGAAATACAAGTTTCTCATAAACTTTGTACAAACCCAAAATCTTTGATCATTCCATCAAAGCGTACATTCCAATTCCGAGATGCTTACTCCAGTCCTGAGAAGAATCGCTGGAGCTAGCATACCTTTTAGCATCCTTAGGATCGACAAACCTTTCTGATTGTATCACATACAACCTTTCCTTACGAAAACTGGTAAGGAAACTCGTTTTGACATCCAATTGGTTGATTTCATAAATGCAGCTAATGCTAACATGATTCCGACGGACTTAAACATCGCTACAGATGAGAAAATCTCATCATAGTCAACTCCTTGAACTTGTGAAAAAAAACTCTTCGCCACAAGTCGAGCTTCATAGATGGTGACATTACCGTCCACGTCCGTCTTCTTCTTAAAGATCCATTTATCTAAATGGCTTGCCGATCATCGGGCAAGTCCACCAAAGTCCATGCTTTGTTCTGATACATGGATCCCATCTCGGATTTCATGGCTTCTCACCATTTGTCGGAATATGGGCCCACCATCGCTTCTCCATAGCTCGTAGATTCATTGTTGTCTAGCAACATGACCTTCAAGACAGGATTACTGTACCACTCTGAAGTAGTATGCATCCTTGTCACCCTACGAGGTACGGTAGTGACTTGATCCGAAACTTCATGATCACTATCATAAGCTTCTACTTCAATTGGTGTAGGCGCCACAGGAACAACTTCATGTGCCCTGCTACACACTAGTTGAAGTGACGGTTCAATAACCTCATCAAGTCTCCACCATCGTCCCACTCAATTCTTTCGAGAGAAACTTTTCCTCGAGAAAGGACCCGTTTCTAGAAAAAATTACTCTTACTTCCGGATCTGAGATAGGAGGTACACCCAACCATTTTGGGTATCCTATGAAGATGTATTTATCCGTTTTGGGTTCGAGATTATCACGATGAAACTTTTCCACATAAGCGTCGCAGCCCCAAACTTTCAAGAAACGACAACTTAGGTTTCTGCAAACCATAGTTCAAACGGTGTCATCTCAACGGAATTACGTGGTGCCCTATTAAAGTGAGTGTGGTTGACTCTAATGCCTAACCCATGAACGTAGTGGTAATTTGATAAGAGACATCATGGTACGCACCATATATATCCAATAGGGTGCAACTATGATGTTCGGACACACCATCACACTATGGTGTTCCAGGCGGTACTAATTGTGAAACAATTTCCACAATGTCTTAATTGTGTGCCAAAGCTCATAACTCAGATACACATCTCTATGATAATATCATAGACATTTTATCCTCTTGTCACGATGACCTTCAACTTCACTCTGAAATTACTTGATCCATTCAATAATTCAGACTTGTGTTTCATCAAGTAAATATACTCAGTATCTACTTAAATCATCCGTGAAGTAAGAACATAACGATATTCACTGCATGCCTCAGCACTCATTGGACTGCACACATCAAAATGTGTTACTTCCAACAAGTTGCTATCTTGTTCCATCTTACTGAAAACGAGGCTTTTCAGTCATCTTGCCCATGTGGTATGATTTGCATATCTCAAGTGATTCAAAATCAAGTGAGTCCAAATGATCCATCTGCATGGAGTTTCTTCATGCGTATACACCAATAGACATGGTTCGCATGTCTCAAACTTTTCAAAACGAGTGAGTCCAAAGATCCATCAACATGGAGCTTCTTCATGCGTTTTACACCAATATGACTTACATGGCAGTGCCACAAGTAAGTGGTACTATCATTACTATCTTATATCTTTTGGCATGAAAATGTGTATCACTACGATCGAGATTCAATAAACCATTCCTTTTAGGTGCAAGACCATTGAAGGTATTATTCAAATAAACAGAGTAACCATTATTCTCCTTAAATGAATAACCGTATTGAGACAGACATAATCCAATCATGTCTATGCTCAACGCAAACACCAAATAACAATTATTTAGGTTTAACACCAATCTCGATGGTAGAGGGAGCGTGCAATGCTTGATCAAATCAACCTTGGAAACACTTCCAACACATATTGTCAGCTCACCTTTAGCTAGTCTCCGTTTATTCCGTAGCTTTTATTTCGAGTTACTAACACTTAGCAACCGAACCGATATCTAATACCCTGGTGCTACTAGGAGTACTAGTAAAGTACACATTAACATAATGTATATCCAATATACTTCTATCGACCTTGCTAGCCTTCTTATCTACCAAGTATCTAGGGTAATTCTGCTCCAGTGGCTGTTCCCCTTATTACAGAAGCACTTAGTCTCAGGTTTGGGTTCAACCTTGGGTTTCTTCACTGGAGCAGCAACTGATTTGCCATTTCATGAAGTGCCCCTTCTTGCCCTTGCCCTTCTTGAAACTAGTGGTTTCACTAACCATCAAAAATTGATGCTCCTTCTTGATTTCTACTTTCGCGGTGTCAAACATCATGAATATCTCAAGGATCATCATACCTATCCCTGATATGTTATAGTTCATCACGAAGCTCTAGCAGCTTGGTGGCAATGACTTTGGAGAAACATCACTGTCTCTTCTGGAAGATCAACTCCCACTCGATTCAAGTGATTGTTGTACTCAGACAATCTGAGCACAAGCTCAACGATTAAGCTTTTCTCCCTTAGTATGCAGGCTAAGAAAATTGTCGGAGGTCTTATACCTCTTGACGCGGGCACGAGCCTGAAATCCCAATTTCAGCCCTCAAAACATCTCATATGTTCCGCGATGTTTCGAAAAACGTCTTTGGTGCCTCAACTCTAAACCGCTTAACTGAACTATCACGTAGTTTTCCAAATGTGTATGTACGATGTTCGCAACATCCATAGACAACGTTTGGGGTTCAGCACACTGAGCGGTGCATTAAGGACATAAGCTTTCTACTGTCTGCATAATCGCTACTGTCAACTTTCAACTATATTTTCTCTAGGAACATATCTAAAATAGTAGAACTAAAGCGCGAGCTATGACATAATTTACAAAGTGTCTATGTTAAGGATAATTAAGTTCATCTTATGAACTCCCACTCAGATAGACATCCCTCTAGTCATCTAAGTGATTACATGATCCGAGTCAACTAGGCCGTGTCCGATCATCACGTGAGACAGACTAGTCATCATCGGTGAACATCTTCATGTTGATCGTATCTACTATACGACTCATGCTCGACCTTTCGGTCTCTTGTGTTCCGAGGCCATGTCTCTACATGCTAGGCTCGTCAAGTTAACCTAAGTGTTTCGCGTGTGTAAATCTGGTTTATACCCGTTGTATGTGAACGTTAGAATCTATCACACCCGATCATCACGTGGTGCTTGAACGCATTTAACTTTCGCAACGGTGCACAGTTAGGGGGAACACTTTCTTGAAATTTTAATGAGGGATCATCTTATTTACTACCGTCGTTATAAGCAAATAAGATGTATAAACATGATAAACATCACATGCAATCAAATAGTGACATGATATGGCCAATATCATTTTGCTCCTTTTGATCTCAATCTTCGGGGCTCCATGATCATCATCGTCACCGGCATGACACCATGATCTCCATCATCATGATCTCCATCATCGTGTCTTCATGAAGTTGTCTCGCCAAGTTATTACTTCTACTACTATGGCTACCGGTTAGCAATAAAGTAAAGTAATTACATGGCGTTTGTTCAATGACACGTAGGTCATACAATAAATTAAGTCAACTCCTATGGCTCCTGCCGGTTGTCATACTCATCGACATGCAAGTCGTGATTCCTATTACAAGAACATGATCAATCTCATACATCACATATCATTCATCACATTCTTTTGACCATATCATATCACATAGAAAACCCCGCAAAAACAAGTTAGACGTCCTCTAATTGTTGTTTGCACGTTTTATGTGGCTTCTATGGGTTTCTAGCAAGAAAGTTTCTTATCTACGCAAAACCACAACGTGATATGCCAATTTCTATTTATCCTTCATAAGGACCCTTTTCATCGAATCCGTTCCGACTAAAGTGGGAGAGACTGGCACCCGCTAGCCACCTTATGCACCAAGTGCATGTCAGTTTGTGGAACCTGTCTCACGTAAGTGTACGTGTAAGGTCGGTCTGGGCCGCTTCATCCCACAATACCGTCGAAACAAGATTGGACTAGTAACGGTAAGAATATTGAACAAAATCAATGCCCACAACTACTTTGTGTTCTACTCGTGCAAAGAATCTACGCAATAGACCTAGCTCATGATGCCACTGTTGGGGAACGTAGCAGAAATTCAAAAATTTTCCTACGTGTCACCAAGATCTATCTATGGAGAAACCAGCAACGAGGGGAAGGAGAGTGCATCTACATACCCTTGTAGATCGCTAAGCGGAAGCGTTCAAGAGAACGGGGTTGAAGGAGTCGTACACGTCTTGATCCAAATCACCGGAGATCCTAGTGCCGAACGGACGGCACCTCCGCGTTCAACACACGTAAAGCCCGGCGACGTCTCCCATGCCTTGATACAGCAAGGAGAGAGGGAGAGGTTGAGGAAGACTCCATCCAGCAGCAGCACAACGGCGTGGTGGTGGTGGAGGAGCGTGGCAATCCTGCAGGGCTTCGCCAAGCACCGCGGGAGAGGAGGAGAAAGACAGGTAGGGCTGCGCCAACAGGAGAAGAACTTCGTGTGTTGGGCTGCCCCTTTGCCTCCACTATATATAGGGGGAGAGGGGGGGCTGCGCCCCCACCTAGGGTTCCACCCTAGGGGCGGCGGCCAGCCCAAGATCCCATTTGGGGGGCGGCCAAGGGGGGGAGAGGGAAAACTTGCCCCCCAAGGTAGGTGGGTGCGCCCCCTCCCCAAACCCTAGGCGCCTTGGGCCCTTGTGGGGGGGGCGCACCAGCCCACCTGGGGCTGGTCCCCTCCCACACTTGGCCCATGCAGCCCTCCGGGGCCGGTGGCCCCCACTTGGTGGACCCCCGGGACCCTCCCGGTGGTCCCGGTACGTTACCGATAAAACCTGAAACTTTTTCGGTGACCAAAACAGGACTTCCCATATATAAATCTTTACCTCCGGACCATTCTGGAACTCCTCGTGACGTCCGGGATCTCATCCGGGACTCCGAACAACATTCGATAACCACATACAAACTTCCTTTATAACCCTAGCGTCATCGAACCTTAAGTGTGTAGACCCTACGGGTTCGGGAACCATGCAGACATGACCAAGACGTTCTCCGGTCAATAACCAACAGCGGGATCTGGATACCCATGTTGGCTCCCACATGTTCCATGAGGATCTCATCGGATGAACCACGATGTCGAGGATTCAATCAATCCCGTATTCAATTCCCTTTGTCTAGCGGTATTGTACTTGCCCGAGAATCGATCGTCGGTATGCCTATACCTTGTTCAATCTCGTTACCGGCAAGTCTCTTTACTCGTTCCATAACACATCATCCCGTGATCAACCCCTTGGTCACATTGTGCACATTATGATGATGTCCTACCGAGTGGGCCCAGAGATACCTCTCCGTTTACACGGAGTGACAAATCCCAGTCCCGATTCGTGCCATCCCAACAGACACTTTTTGAGATACCCGCAGTGCACCTTTATAGCCACCCAGTTACGTTGTGACGTTTGGTACACCCAAAGCATTCCTACGGTATCCGGGAGTTGCACAATCTCATGGTCTAAGGAAATGATACTTGACATTAGAAAAGCTTTAGCATACGAACTACACGATCTTTGTGCAAGGCTTAGGATTGGGTCTTGTCCATCACATCATTCTCCTAATGATGTGATCCCGTAATCAATGACATCCAATGTCCATGGTCAGGAAACCGTAACCATCTATTGATCAACGAGCTAGTCAATCAGAGGGTTACTAGGGACATGGTATTGTCTATGTACCCACACATGTATCTGAGTTTCCTATCAATACAAATATAGCATGGATAATAAATGATTATCATGAACAAGGAAATATAATAATAATAACTAATTTATTATTGCTTCTAGGGAATATTTCCAAAACCGGGACCTCAGCAGCAGCCATCACCGTCACCACATCCATAGCCTCTCCGGACAATTCCGGCGCCTGCCCGGAGGTAACTACTCCCGTGGATGCCGTCGGTTCCGCAACGACCGGCAGCAGATGCTGGCGGTAGTGGTTTCTCCCACCGCGACCACCATGATGATTACAATATCCACCTCTGCGATGATGATTAGGGCCCCCTTGACAAAGCCCCAGGAGGACCAAGAAACAGCCGTTTAGTCATTCCATCGCTCCGCCACGCATAGCCACGCCCGCCGCTAGACGACGACGAGCCTCGATGATGCCCCTCGCCATATACATTAATGCCGTTGTCGCCCCATTAACCCCGAGGTGGTCCGTTAGCGGCACTAGGGCCACCATCGCGCACTTGTTGCGGTGGAGCACTATTTGGCATTGGTCTAGCGCGCTTCTGTATCGGCCTAGCAGCAACATGGGGAGGCGGCGCCTGAGGCTGTTGTTCCTGCCCGAGAAGCTAATTTGTAGTAGGTGCAACAAATCTTCAAAACTCATGTGCAAATGGAAGATTTAATGGAGGATAGCACTCAGTGGAAATGTAAATGGAGAGCATCCTCTTTGTTTGAAGAATTCCTAGAGGGAGTCCCAATTTGGAAAAATGATAGCTTTTGTTGTTTATTGAGAAAAGTTACTTCGGCAATACGTGCACAAGCTTCAGAATTGTGCCTTGTGGAACTGCATTCTTGGCCACTACATACATGCATACATTGGACTTTACCTGCAAGTGCTAAAAAATCCTGGTTCAATTCTTGGCTAGTGTTGCTAGCGTTTGGAGAGATTTGTGTATTTCAAGCCTTGTCTGACTACCATGTTACTAGAATTCTAGTGCTAACCAAGCTCATCTGCCTAGCACCTGCAGATGATACAGGATATGGTGCGCCGCTCCAAGTTGAGGCCCTGGTTATCATTGTTTGCTTCGTGCCACTCCAAGTTGAACTTCTCATGGATGTTACTTCACTCTATGCACCCTTTTTTAACAAAAGAAGAGTCACACCGCTAGGTAAAGAAGGAAAGGAATTAGTTATTGGAGTACCTCAGACCATTGTTCACTATCACTTGCCACTACAGATAGTGTTTCCTAAGGTAACAAGTTCTGCTACTAGCCTATGTGATCCAAGAATCTCTCATGTGCATGACCAGAGTACTCTTCAACTGGTTGTTTCTCACTTACTCTACCCTCATGTTAGTTGATCGAGCGAAAAGGAAAGAAAGGTTACATGTCTATGATCCCAAGCCTGGTTTACTCTGTTGCTCTCCCCTCGCTGTTTGTGCTAGTGAATGCCAAACCAACTTAATTCGAGGAGAAATAGTCTCTGTTATTTGGTCTTCTCACAACTATGAGTACAAGGGTGCAATATTTGATGGACACTTGCTCTTAGCACTTGAGTTCTATTGAGATGGTTAAGCTGGGTATTCTACTCTCAGTTCATCATTTTCCTTCACACTAGTAAAATTGAGAGTCATCCACAGCCTCAAGGGACTATAGGAACTGCAATCATGTTGTTGCAACATCTCCAACCCGTTATACGACTGCTTGTTTCTTTGTTGTCCTGCCTGCAGGCAAAGGATAAGGTGCAGCTCTGCATAGGCCAACATGTTCCTCCTAGTGGTGCACCCCTAATGAACCTAATCCTTTGAGCTCGTGTTCTTCCCCCATTGTTGACCTTCTTGGAGCTTGCTAACTCTCAATCCCTCCAATGATTCTTCCTAGTTCTTGAGGGAAAAGAGAGAGGAGATCTAGATCCACGTTTCCACCAATCACTTTCTCCTCTAAGTGAGGGGAACCCCTTGGATCTAGATCTTGGAGTTCTTCGTGTTCTTCTTTCGTTCTTCCTCTCATTTTCCTCCCTAGCATTAGTTGCTTTGGTGGGATTTGGGAGAGAAGGACTTGGGCACTCTGTGTGCCCTTGCCATTGCATTTGGTGCATCGGTTTGAGTTCTCCACGTGATACGTGGAAGTTACAAGTTGAGGAGCTTATTACTCTTGGGTGCTTGGTGCCCTTGAGCTTGTTCCTCTTGGGTGCTTGGGCGCCCTAGACGGTTGGTGGTGTTCGAAGCTCAATCATTGTGGTGTAAAGCTCCGGCCAAGCGTTGGGGTCTCCAATTAGGTTGTGGAGATCGCCCCGAGCAATTTGACGGGTACCGGTGACCGCCCCCAAGGGTTGCCAAAGTGTACGGGTTCGGTGACCGCCCCCAAGGGTCGCCATTTTGTACGGGTTCAGTGACCACCCTCAAGGGTCCCTTAGTGGAATCACGGCATCTTGCATTGTGCGAGGGCGTGAGGAGATTACGGTGGCCCTAGTGGCTTCTTGGGGAGCATTGTGCCTCCACACCGCTCCAAACGGAGATTAGCATCCGCAGGGGTGTGAACTTCGGGATACATCCTCGTCTCCGCGTGCCTCGGTTATCTCTTACCCGAGCCCTTTACTTATGAACTTTACTTTGTGATAGCCATATTGTTCTTTGTCATATATCTTGCTATCACATAGTTGCTTATATTGCTTAGCATAAGTTGTTGGTGCACATAGGTGAGCCTAGTTGTTTTAGGTTTTGTGCTTCACAAATTAACCGCTAGGTTTATTCCGCATTTGTTCAAGCCTAAACCGTAATTATTTTAAAGCGCCTATTCACCCCCCCTCTAGGTGACATCCACGATCTTTCAATTGGTATCAAAGCCTCGTCTCTCTTTAGTAGGCTTTACCGCCTAGAGAGTATAGATGTCGACTAGGGGATTAGGATTCTCTGACACTATTAGTTTCGATGGCACAAATTTTGATGTTTGGGTAATTCGCATGCTTAATCTCTTTAGGGTCATGGATCCAAATTTAGAGCGAATTGTAGATATGGGTTTTTCTCCTCCAAAGGATCCCCAAAGATTATCTTTAGAGGATGAGGAAAACTCTTATCTCAATGCTCAAGCTTCTAATGTTCTTTTCGATTCTTTGAGCAATGTAGTTATATTTCAACTCATGCCGTTCCGAGATGCTCATGAGTTGTGAATGAAGCTTCAAGATAAATATGGTGTGTCCAAGATTTGTGGGGATGATTGTTCTCCCCCCACCTCCGGTCGTATAGTCTTCTCAACTTCTTCTACTTCACCTACATGTGGTTTGCCACAAGGTAATCATATGGTGAGTAGTGTTGGTCATTGCAATGATGATAGTATGCTTATTGTGGATGATCCTTCATCACTATATTATTGCAATGCTCCTTCTTTGGGATTTAACACTTCGAGCACTCCAAATGTTTCACATGCTTGTGTTGATAGTCCTTGCATATCATGTAGAAATTGCTTGACTAAATGTCATGATGATATGCTTGCTATGTCTTGTTGCCATGATAAAAATGCATCTATTTCCTCGAATTGTTGTGCTAACAATGTAGAGGAAACCCAACACTCCATGGAACAAGATGTGGTGTTTAATTGTGCCTCAAGGGATCCTACACCATCATCTATTGCTTTTTGCCTTATGGCTAAGGCATCAAAGGTATCTCCTACTTTGTACCCCAATATGTCTCTTGATGATGATGTTGATGCTAATGATGATGAGGATAATGATGAAGAGAATGATAATGTTGCCTCCTTAAAAACTAAGGGGGAAATGATTTTTAAAGCTCTTCAAAAAAATAAAATTGCTCGTTCCAACTTCATGGAAACAATGTCCATTGCCATTGACGGCAAGAAATACATTGAGGAGTTGGAATCTCATCTAGAGGAGCATGAGGTCACCATTGAGAAAATGGAAGCTGATGGGCGTGATTACGCAAATGAGATCGCAGAGCTATCTCAAGCTCTTGAACATGAACAAACCACCTCCGAATCTCTTGAGGAGACTTTTGCTCTAGAATTATCTAGAGTGAGGGAATCTCATGATAGAGCTCTTGAGGTGGCCAACGATTTCAAAACTAAAAACGCTAAGCTTGAAGTTTCTCATGCTAGACTCCTTGAGGATTTTGAGCACCTCGTAACTGGCTCAAGGGTCATCAAGGGTGAGCTCATCAAACTCACCGAGTCTCATGCCCAACTTGAAGCTTCTTATTTAAAAGAGCTTGCCAAGTTGCCATCTCCTCTTGTTGTTAATGATGATGCTTGTGCTACTAATTCTATTACTTGTGAAGCATCCATTTTGAAGGAGAATGTTGAGCTACGGGCTCAACTTGAGGTGCTATCTAGCAATTATGGGAAATTGGAAGAAAGTCATGAAAAGCTCTCAAGCTCTCATGATGATCTTCTAGTATCCCATAGTGTGCTAAAGATAGCTCATGAGGCCATGATTGCTAAGGTATCATCTAGTGAGTCTCATGTGGATACTAGCACTACTTCTAGTCAAAATAGTATATTGCCATGTGCTAGTCCTTGTAATTCATCTACTCACAACGTTGGTACATCTTGTGATGAATTGTTTTCCTTGCCTTGTTGCTCTAACGACGAAGCTTATACTTCCTCTAGTACTTGTGTTAAGACTAACCATGTAGAGGAAATCAAAGAGCTCAAGGCCCAAGTCACTTCTTTGAAGAAAGACTTGGAAAAGTGTCATGAAGGGAAGGCCACACTCAACAATATCTTGAGAGTGCAAAAATCCCCCAATGACAAAGGTGGACTTGGATTCAACTCCAACAAGAAGAAGAAGTCCAAGTTGAACAAGAAGAAGGGCCAAGAACAAGTCAAGAATTCGTCCAAGATTGTTTGCTTCAAGTGCAAAGTCAAAGGGCATCATGTTAGATCTTGCCCATTGAAGAAGAAGGCCATTAGTGTCAAGCAACAAGGGAAGAGGGCACAAGTTCAATCTCATGCTCAACATTAAGTTGCAGGAAGGCCTCTTCCCAAGAAGACTCAAGTTAATGCTTCTCAAATTGAGAAATCAAGTGAGAAGAAAGTGAAGAGTAGATGTTGCTACTTATGTCGTGAGAAAGGTCATGTCGCTTCTTCATGCACTAGTGGTAACTTATCCAACCCAATTATTATTGATGATATCTATTCTCTTGGTAAGGATAAGGTTGGCAATGTGTTTGCCAAGTTTGTTGGTACTCAAAGTGGTGTCAAGCAAAGAACCATTTGGGTAGCCAAACCTACTGTGACTAATCTCTTAGGACCCAACTTGGTTGGGGACCAACTAGATCAAACTTGATCAATAGGTGTTGTTGGAAGTCATTGGAGACTTGGCTACATTATGAAGAATTAAGGGGACTTCATCATTCTCTTTGTCTCAAGCCAAGTCAATTGGATTATCAAGTTTCTATCTTATATCCAATGTGCCTCCTTGCGGTAACTTGTACTTAAATTGTTTACCTTGAAAGTTACTTGCCCCCTTGCATGTTTTGGTTTTGTTCCTTGCATGTGTTTGTATATGTTGCGCTTCCAACTTGCTTATCTTGAGCAATCAAGTATGTGTGTGTTGGTTTTCACATCATGTACGTAAAGGCCGTATGTTGAGCCTTTTTGCTTCCTATTTGTATCCTAGTTGGCTCATGTGAGAGATCAATGGAACATCCCATTTTGAGGGAGTGATGTGCTTTGTGCACCTCACAATCCTATAAATGTGTGTACATGAGGAATACCATCTAGTATTGATATTACAAGATTATCTAGTCGCTAGGTGGTATATCTCTCATGAGAAATTCAAATTCTAAAAATTCCATTGATTATCTCATGTTGGATCCTCTTATTGCCTCTTGTTAAGTTCTTATTGGTATCACATTATGGGGGAGTAATATGCTAAGTGCATATTACAAGCCTAGAAAATTTGTACATTTGAGATATTGTCACCTAGAATTGATATTGTAAATTATCTTGTTCCTAGGTGGCATGTTAGCTCTACAAGTTGCAATTTGCTTTTTGTTTGGAGTGAAGATGATGTCGGATACCCTTGCTATCTACCACCGGGAATTATTTCGAAATACTTCTTGTCTTTTGACAATTGGTAATCACTTATGTGTGGTAGAATTTAATTGATCATCTTTACATTGGCTTTTGTTTATTTTCCTTTTTCTCTTGCCAAGGTTTGCGTCAACTCCCGTTGTCTTCCCTACCACTTGTGGATCTTGTTTATTTCTTGTTCTTGTCTAGTGTTTTCTACATATAGTGAAAGTGGTGATCCCACCTTGTGCATTTTGTATTCAAATGCAAATCCTATATAATGCACAACTCGTGGGGGAGCTATCCTATTTTCTTTAGAACACTCTTCTTGTGATCCTTATCAAGTGTGTTTTGGTGGAAGGCAAGCCATTTCTTTTTGGTACTTTGTGCCATCATGAAACTTTGTTGAGAGCCTGGTTTGTTTGGAACCATCCTCTCTTTGGGAGTTTGACATCTTTAGTTTAGTGTGTATCAATGGATATCTCATTCCTTGATGTATCTTTAATGATATCTTCCAAGTGATGATTTCTCCATTTGGTATCCTTTTCACTTGGCATTTCTTTGTTTTTGGTTTCGGGTTTTGAAAGTCTTGAGCATGCATGTTTACTTCATGTATTTCATTTGGCATGCTTTCTTTCTTTGACTTAATATATAGGGGAAACTCCACCTAGTCTCAATTTGGATGAGATGTGCATGAAATTCATTTTCATATCTATATGCACATATTTATGTGGAGTTTGTCCTATGTATTGGTGTTTCTAACTATTTGGTCCCGATGAGTTCGGGTACCGTTTAGTTTGTGTTGTTCTTCTAGGAATATTTGGAGATGCATTGGATGCTCGGCTCACTCACAAGGAAGGTGTTGTCACCATGTGCATATTGGAGTCAAGCTAGGATGATCAATGAACTACTATCTACCTTCAATTGGTATCTACTACATCCTTCCAATGATATCTCGGTAACAAGTATCTATTCATGCTTTCCCCTCTTGCATTCAACCTTGTGTAGGTTGTATCTTGGCATGATATTCATTTCATATCTTGTGATACTTGTTTCCTTTCTCAAAGCATCCCGACGATGATCTCTGTTGCTAGTTGTGATGCCCTTGATGGATGTGTGTGTGGACTTCATTTATATACAATAAGACCATATCTAGCCAAGTGCTATGCTTTCAAGCAAATATCTTATTGGTATATTTATGACTTCCTTGTGGATATCTTGTTCCTTCGTGCTGTAACTATTTCGGGTGTACATCCTTCGTTGTAGATATATATATCATCATGATTTCGTTTACATAGAACCTTATACACTTGAGAGAAATTACATCTCTAGTTGATATCCTTTCTTTCACGTCCACCTTGTCTTTCTTATGTTATTTCTTTGGTGGCTCCGTGAAAGCTTGTGCCTTGAGTGTGTGTCCTCTATCGTTTCATCTTGATGCACTCTTGTGTGGTGAAGGTTATTTTCCTCTTGCTTATCTTTACGAGGTTTTTGCCATCTTAATTGGTATCCCTCGTCTTGATGAGCCTCCCCTCGTCTATCTTCACCATGGGTTGTCACAAGCATAGGTTCTCTTTTGCTTATTAGTAAGCTTGTGAACCCTTTCACCAGTTGTGTGTGGGAATGATAGGCCTTGCACCGTGTGCCTCATTCTTTCAAGACTATGTTGATGCTCAATGCTCATCCTAATTTTAGTCTTCTCAAGTGCTTCGCCATGACTCACACACACCATTTTGGTTGAGCCTATTCTTAAGTTGCCTCTTTTACATGTTGCTCAACCATATGCTTGTTGCAAGCGCTAGGCTTTGTTTCCTATAGGCTCACTTGCACTGGATGTAAGTTTCTATTAATTTTGGGGGAGCTATGATCCTATTTTGTGCACTTTCTATTCAAATACAAAAATTCTTATGTGTGCACAAATCATGGGGAGCTTCTCCAGTTTCTTTAGAACACTCCTCATCTCATATCATAATACCCTTCATTCATGTGGCTCATAGGATCTTTGGTCTAGTTGGTTCAATTGATATCCTTTGATTTCTTGCTTCAATTGGTATCTTTTGATTGCTTGATTGCTTGTTTCTCTCTTTGTTATGTCTTTGTGGCATATCATTCTTTTGCAATCTTTGGGCCTCAATATAGTTTGTGTTCCTCCAAGTATTTACCGTTGGATATGTGTATTGCATTCCACTCTCTTGTTGAGAAATACACAATTTATGGATGACCACAATTTATATTGGCCTTCTTAGTTTTTCGCCCATTTTGGCAATTGATGCCAATGGGGGAGAAGTGTCAGAGAGTTTTGTGGAGAAGTTTAGAGAGTTATCTCCTCTTGCTTTGGTTTTGTTCCTAAGCATTTGCATCTCATTCTCCTGCATCATTGGTTGTTGCATTGCATTGTGATGCATAACTCCTTGTATAAACTCTCTTGAAAGTGATTGTCATCAATTACCAAAATGGGGGAGATTGAAAGAACATGCGGTACCCCCATGTTTGGTTTTGGTAATTGATGACAATCTCTATGGACTAATGGTTTCCTTGAGTTATATTTGAAGGTTTTGTCCATAGGCTTTTCTTGAAGTCCATGTGTTGGTTTCAAGGAGTTTATGAGTTGACCAAGGTGCTATTAAGGAATTATCCAAAGATTGGTCATGTGAGTGTTGAGCTTATTGCAAGCATGCCTTGAAGAATAAGATTGTGTGATCATTCATGTTTAACTTCAAGACATCATCCAAATGAAGAGAGTTGGAAAGATTCAAGGTTGATCAAGACTAAGTCAAGAGTGAATCAAGTTGATCAACTCACAAAGCGTAGAAGATGTACCGAGAGGGATCAAGTGATCCCATGGTATGGTAAGCATTGTAAATTGCACTTTATGTACTAACCCATGGTCTATGTGAGAGTTGTATGTGGGGTTAGGTACGTATCCATGGGCTTGCGTCAAGAGGAAGATATCATACAAACCATGGAAAGGATGACATCAAGTGGTGATCGCCATCAAGATTGCCGTGTGCAAGTTGAAGTGGAGCATCACGAAGAGATCAAGTTCTTGAATCTTGCCATCCATTGTGGTGTCAATGGACTTGTGAAGATGTGCCGAAGAGTGGCTCACCCATAGTGAACTATGGGGGAGCAATCATCTAGTCTTCATCGAGCCAACGCAATCAAGAAAGGTGGTCCAACTTGAGGGAGTCAAGATCGTCTTCATCTAGCTCAAGTGGACCATGTGCAAGGCAAAGGTTTTCCCTTGATAGGTTTTCTATTTTACCGGTCTTGTGGTGGTAGTTGGGAGACCGAGTTATAGGATCGTTTGCCGTACTATCAAGAGGGGGCTCTCAAGTTGGTAGCTTGATCGTATCATTAGTAGAGAGCTCAAACCATTGCATCATTGCATCATGTTTCTTGGTTCTTGTTTGGTTATCTTTGTGAGTCTTAGAGCTTATGGTCATCTTGATGACAAGCTTGAGTTCATCGAAAACGGAGTTTGCATGCGTCTTCTATGATGTTTTCGGTGTTGGAGGTTTTACCGGTCTTATCCGATGAATGGTTCTCACCATTTTCTTATGGGACTTTTCTCATTTGCTTATTCTTGATAGTTATATCAATATTGTGTTAGCCCTTGTCGTTAGCTTTCCAACAAACTTGGTTTCGTTGAATTCGGAGTCCGTTTGCAAAAGTTGTGGCTGTTTTGGTAAAGGCTGCAGCGGTACTACCGCGTCTAGAGCGGATGTAATTTTTTACTACCGCTCGAGAGCGGTACTACCGTGGCTCCTGAGCGGTAGTACCGCTCCAGAGCAGTACTACCGTGGCTCCTAAGCGGTAGTACCGCTCCGGACCAAAAACTTGTGTTTTCTCTCTCGTTGGGCTGTTTTGACCGTGCTAAGCGGTAGTACCGCTCCTCCAAGCTGTAGTACCGCTTGTGCACGACCTGAGCACATAACGGTTGGATTCGGGAGGTCCTATAAAAGGGGGTCTTCTTCCCCAATGAACCTAATCCTTTGAGCTCGTGTTCTTCCCCCATTGTTGACCTTCTTCGAGCTTGCTAACTCTCAATCCCTCCAATGATTCTTGCTAGTTCTTGAGGGAAAAGAGAGAGGAGATCTAGATCCACGTTTCCACCAATCACTTTCTCCTCTAAGTGAGGGGAACCCATTGGATCTAGATCTTGGAGTTCTTCGTGTTCTTCTTTTGTCCTTCCTCTCATTTTCCTCCCCAGCATTAGTTGCTTTGGTGGGATTTGGGAGAGAAGGACTTGGGCACTCCGTGTGCCCTTGCCATTGCATTTGGTGCATTGGTTTGAGTTCTCCACGTGATACGTGGAAGTTACAAGTTGAGAAGCTTATTACTCTTGGGTGCTTGGCGCCCTTGAGCTTGTTCCTCTTGGGTGCTTGGGCGCCCTAGACGGTTGGTGGTGTTCGGAGCTCAATGATTGTGGTGTAAAGCTCCGGACAAGCGTTGGGGTCTCCAATTAGGTTGTGGAGATCGCCCCGAGAAATTTGACGGGTACCGGTGACCGCCCCCAAGGGTTGCCAAAGTGTACGGGTTCGGTGACCGCCCCCAAGGGTCGCCATTTGTACGGGTTCAGTGACCGCCCTCAAGGGTCCCTTAGTGGAATCACGGCATCTTGCATTGTGCGAGGGCGTGAGGAGATTACGGTGGCCCTAGTGGCTTCTTGGGGAGCATTGTGCCTCCACACCGCTCCAAACGGAGATTAGCATCCGCAAGGGTGTGAACTTCGGGATACATCGTCGTCTCCGCGTGCCTCGGTTAGCTCTTACCCGAGCCCTTTACTTATGCACTTTACTTTGTGATAGCCATATTGTTCTTTGTCATATATCTTGCTATCACATAGTTGCTTATATTCCTTAGCATAAGTTGTTGGTGCACATAGGTGAGCCTAGTTGTTTTAGGTTTTGTGCTTGACAAATTAACCGCTAGGTTTATTCCGCATTTGTTCAAGCCTAAACCGTAATTATTTTAAAACGCCTATTCACCCCCCCTCTAGGCAACATCCACGATCTTTCAACCGAATTTATCAGAATTAATTGGCCTCCGTATGACATGAGCTTGCCCTTCCAGCAACTCAGTTTCTTTTCAAATCGGTCCTCAATGCACTTCCATTCTCTGTTTGTCATCTTACGATGGTGGATTGGTTTTCCTAAGTATGTGAAAGGTAAATCCCCCAAATCACATCCAAACAATTGCCTATATGTCTCGTGTTCGTCATTGGCTCTACCAAAGCAGAACAACTCGCTTTTGTGAAAGTTAATATTTAACCCGATCAATTATTTAAATAAGCATAACACCAGCTTCATATTTCTCGCTTTGGCCAAGTCATGCTCCATAAAGATGATTGTATCATCGGCGTACTGAAGGATGGACACACCTCCATCAACGAGATGAGGTACCAAGCCACCCACTGGACTAGCCTCCTTAGCCCTTCCTATCATAATTGGCAACATATGTACTACAATGTTGAATAGAATAGGGGACATCGGATCCCCTTGTCTCAGGCCCTTATGTGTCTGGAAATAATGACCTATCTCGTCATTCACTTTAATTCCAACACTCCCTTTTTGCGTATATGATTCAACCTGACGGCGCCAGGCTTCATCAAAACCTTTCATACGCAATGCCTATTGTAGGAATGGCCATTTTACTTTATCATACGCTTTCTTGAAATCTACCTTAAAAACAACTCCATACAATTTTTTCGAGTGAATTTCATGGAGCGTTTGATGAAGAACCACCACTCCTTCTAGGATGTTTCTGTCCGGCATGAAAGTAGTTTGGGAATGCTGCACCACAAAATGCGCAATCTGTGTGAGCCGATTAGTCCCAACCTTGGTGAAAATTTTGAAACTAATGTTGAGCAGGCAGATCGGCCTGAATTGCTCGATTCTCACCGCCTCCGTTTTCTTAGGGAGAAGCGTTATTGTTCCAAAATTTAAGTGAAATAACTGAAGCTATCCAGAGAAAAGATCATGGAACATTGGTAGCAAATCCCCCTTAATAATATGCCAACACTTTTTGTAAAACTCCGCCGGGAATCCATCAGGCCCGGGAGCCTTATTGTTTTTCATCTGCGCTATAGCATCAAACATCTCCTTGTCCGAGAACGGGGCAACCAAAATATCATTATCATTAGCAGTTAGTTGAGGCACATCCTCAATCCTGGACTCATCGAGGGACACACAACTATCCTTCGGAGGTCCAAATAACTGCTTATAATACTTGGTTATGTAAAGTTTCAGGTTGTCCTGTCCTACAATAGTTCCTTAATCTTGTTCAAGCTGAAAGATTCTCTTCTTTCTGTGCTTGCCATTAGCAATCAAGTGGAAGAATTGAGTGTTTGCGTCCCCCTGGACCACTTTGCGGACCTTAGCCCACAACGCCCACTTCAATTCTTCTTCGCGGAGAAGTACTTTCAACCTCATCGCCGCATCTAGTTTAGCCTGGAGCTCTGCGGCTTGCAAAATCGTGGATTCGACTTTTATATCTAGGGACTGAATCAGAGAAAGGAGCCTTTCCTTTTCAACCTTATCAATCCCACTAAGGTGTTTAGCCCATCCCCGTAGGAAACTCCTCAAATGCCTAATCTTATTCTGCCAACACTCGACAGAAGTCGTACCTCCTGCATCCTTAGCCCATTCCCTGGCAATCAGATCCAAGAAACCTTCTCGTTCAAACCATGCCAGCTCGAAAGAAAAGGTGTTTTTGTTTCCCACGTGGTTTGTCTCACCTGAGTCCACGAATAAAGGTGTGTGATCCGAGATTCCGCGCGAGAGAGCCTGAACCATTACGAGAGGAAATGTCTGTTCCCACTCGACACTCGCGGGGACTCGATCAAGCGTCTCATACGTTGGGTTAGGCAAAGCATTAGCCCAGGTAAATTTTCTACCGGAAAGCTCTATCTCTCTCAGATCCAAGCTTTCAATAATGGTATTGAACATAAACGACCATCTGCCGTCAAAATTATCATTATTCTTCTCCTCTCTCCTCCTAATGATGTTGAAGTCACCCCCAACTAAAATTGGGAGCTGCTCGGATCCGCAGATTCGAACAAGGTCCGCCCAAAACTCCGGTTTAAGCTCGGGTTGCGCGGCACCATAAACCACCACCAAAGCCCAGTTAAACCCATCAGCTTTGGACCTGACCCGAAACTTAACCGCGAAGTCACACATCACTACACTTCGGACTTCCAGTGAATCGCAATTCACTCCAAGCAAGATCCCACCCGATCTTCCTTGCGGAGGAAGGCAATGCCAATCAAAATTGACACCGCTCGATAAAGTGTTGAGAAACTGGGGCGCAAAATTATCCCTACCATTTTCCGAGAGAGCAATAAAATCTATTCTATGCTCAAGAGACGCGTCAGCAAGAAACCTTCTTTTAGCCAAGTCCTTCAGACCTCTGCTATTCCAAAAGATTCTTTTCATATTTCATCATGAAATTTTTTGGTAGTCCGAATCCGAGCACTCCTACAAACCGCAGAAACGAGATAAATCTTCCGCTTCCACTTACGTTTGGGTTTACTTTTGTCCTCCATCCGGTCCTCATAACCGGGCTCGGTGGGTCTAGCAACTGCATCCTCTAGAGTTACATCCTCTTCCTCAGACTCAGGAGTGGATGGTGCAAGATCCCCACAAAGATTATCAAGCACTCTGACCCCCAACGCATCAATCTCTGCATCATTCATGGGTTTTACCGCTGCGATGTTTCGAATTGTTTCTAAAGCGTGTTCCGCTTCCAAATCTAGGAGATCATTAACCGAGTTGGAAATTTCACTATTATTACTCCCTAGCGAAACTTCTAATTGGTTGGCATTATTAATAATCTCCTCATTAGAAAAATGCAATATAGAATTAGACACGTTGACAGACATACCAGTAGTGACCTCAATGTCATGAAGCTTGGCCACCCTCATAGCGCACCTCTGCTACATGTCATCAACCTCCGGGTGCTCCTGGATACGAGAACTCATCCGTCGCCCCACAGAAACCGGGTCAGGGATCCCACCAAAGGCAATGACCTCCTCCCGAGTAATACCTCGCGCTGAAGGGTCAAGCAAAGTTACCGGAGGAGGCGGCGGTGGGCTCCCAAGCCCCACGGACGAGTGTGTCAACCCGAAGCCCTGGGCCGTCGGTAAGCCAGGAGAGGGAAGTGCGGGGGCCGCCTGCCCGAGCACTCCCCCCGCCCCAACCCTCAGGCCAGAAGGCGCAACCGTCCTCACTGCTGAAGGAGAAGGGGGGATCGAGGCCACCTGCCCCAGACCCCCACCCTGCGCCACCGGAGATGTGGCCTCTCTAGCCGCCACCGGGGAAGAGGGAACCGAGGCCACATGCCCCGGACCGCCTCCCCCATGGCCAGCCGTCGTCGGCGTCGCCGGCGTCAGGATAGAAGGAGAAGAAGTCCAGGCCACCTGCCCCGGACTCCCTCCCCCAAACACAACCTCCGAAGCAAACGTCATCTCCCGGAACGCGACCGCTGGGAGAGCGGGGGAAAGAGAAGCCACCTGAGGCTCCACCTCCCCTCCCCCATCCAAGGCCGTCGCCGAGGGCGTCCTCACCAATCCTCCACCGAAGGGCCTATCAGCAGCATCAAACTCCAACACCGGAAGCGTGCGCTCAAACACATCATCAGATTCCACCCGGTCGCTCCAGAGTCTGGGAGGGGCAGAAGTTGGCTCAAACGACCCAAACCGCAGAGAACTCATAGGTACCGAGGAATCTGGTGCCGGCTCTACCCCGGGCCCGTCCCCGGGCAACTGCGCAATAGGTCCCGAACCGTTGGACACCTCTCGTCCAGCCTCATCAGTCGGTGCCCCTTTAGCACCCGCGCTGTCATCACCCTCATGCATATCCACATCAGTCCCATTGATCGCCTCAGTGAGCAGATCTGCATACTACTACCATATGAGCCGGGTGGATTGTCTCTTCGGCTTTACAAGTGTGGCCTCTTTCCCGATTCAAGGATGTTCATCATCAGCTTGAGGGCAAGCCGAATTTCAAGGGAGGAAGAGTGTAACACCCCACCTGTGGGCTGTCACCACCGGGTTTATAACCTGGACCTGGGCTTTCACATGGGCCATGGACCAACTTTGTGTGGGTTTGGTAGTAGTAGTATAAGTAATCTGCTTGTAATCCTAACGGAGGCATCCACCAGAAAATGAACCAAGGCAGTCGCCTTCTCCTTCCTCCTGTTCGTCTAGTTTCTCATCTCATGCTTTGCTGATCCCATCCCATACTCCGATTCCTCTGATTCTCATCCCTATTTCTGTTAAATCGTGGTAATCCACCCTATCCTCCCAGTTTGTCGTGCTCTCCATCTTGGGGTCATGACAGTGAGGCCTGGCACTCATGTGCTTGCTGGACATGACGTCCAACATGCGGTGTCAAGGTCCGGGATGCGAGGCTTCGGCTGAAGGCCTACTGCCGATTTTGTTGGCCGCGATGATGACGACGCTAAGTTTTAATGTTGGCTGTTTGTGTAACTCGTTTTTGGATCTGCTTTCTGTTGTTCCATGTTCCTTCTTATGAGCGTCAGATGCTATCTGTTGTATTCCCTGTGATGCATCTCAATCTTGTTTATGGTGCTAAACGTTGTAGCCGTTGTGTTGCATCTTAATTTGTTTATGAAAATGAAAATCGTTCAGGCCGACTTTTGGTCCCCGTAGCAGCGTGAAATAAAAAAAAACATATTGAAATGATTGGACCGGGTCACTCTGAACCAAAGACAAGGGTGATCAAGTTCCTATTCAAAGATAAGGCTGATCGATGCCAATGTCGACAGACTTGGATTGGAATCTTTGTTGTCATCAAGGCCAACTAGGCTCTCCTGTAATTACTAATGATTTTACTGTTAAGCTGGAAGTCAGAAGACGCCTTGCTACACCTTGCCGCTGCTGCTAAGGCCGGCCGGGACCGGGACGGAGCAGCCGGCGCCGAGGCAGGTGGTGGTGCTGACGGGCCGCAGCGCGGAGGCTGGCATCGGCGGCGCCACCCCCCAAACAGGCATCCGAAGTCTGCTAGAACAGTTTCTAGCCGCAGCCTTCCGCTGGTCCCATCCCTGACCGCACGAACTGGAAGCCTCGTGGGTAAGTCAAAATTTCCTCACGCACTTCCTTTTGATATATTGGAGGACTTGGATCATCAACTCCCCGGAAGAAGTTGGCCACCAACGGCAAGGGGTTCATTTGCAGAGTCTCTCTTCCTCTTCCTCCGGGTAAGTTCAGCTGTGGCTGCTTTTGCTTGCTAGTCGCTGCTTCCGGAATTATTCGCCGCTCAAACAGATGGTACCTAGCACTCTATTTTAGTGCTACATACATCCGTTTGAGCCATACTAATTCCGGACGGAGGAAATAGTTTCTTCTACTTCTAGTTTGCCAGGGATTTCATGATGAAAGTATTTGACAGGTTAGAAATATGTTGCCCAGTTCTTCTGCATATGTATTATATAGTTCTACACCTGAAAAATTGTAGGTAAATCCAACCGGGTGGTGAAGGGTTTCCTGACAAGTTAAATGGAGACGATTGTTTTATTCCAATTATTTTGTGGGCCAGCACACAAATAGTATTTCCATCGTGATTTTTTTTAGGGATGTCCATGAGAATATTGTTAGTATTTGAGAGACCATGACTATAGTTGGCGAAAATTAAATCTAAAATACATATTGGCTTAATACAGGTTCTCCAAAAAAGGAAAAAAAACAACATCCAATATGCAGTACTTGTCAGATAAAATGTTCTCGTCCGATCCACAATATATCAAATTATGTTTGTTACAAGCAATCACAGAGGAGTTTTCGGAGAAGATGAAAATTGGTACGGGTGGCTATGGGGAAGTTTACAAGGTAGGTATGGTCAATCATTTATGTTTGTTATACTAACTAATCGTATTATGTTTTCTGTAATTATCATATGGTCAATATGAACAGGGAGAGCTTAATGGGGACGAGATTGCTGTCAAGAAGCTTTTTCCCGTCCAAGGAGTTAATGATGAGTCATTTGATAATGAATTCTGTAACCTTAAGAAGGTTCGGCATAAAAATGTCGTACGGATGATTGGTTACTGCTATGAGATATCACATAGAGATGTTGAATACAAAGGTCAATTAGTTTGGTCTCAAGTAATAAACAGAGCTCTCTGCTTTGAGTATATGAAGGGAGGAAGCCTTGCCAAGCATATTTCCGGTATGGTGGTACTCTACCTCAGTTCTGCTATGCTACCGTTTACCTTGCAATGAAGACATGATTTTTGCCATGTTATGTGTATGACATAGGCATATTTTTCCTTCTACAGCTGATTCGTGCATCCATAATTGGCCGGCGACATACAATATAATTAAGGGGACTTGCGAGGGCCTGCACCACCTTCATAAAGGAGAAGAAAAGAAGATTTTTCATCTAGACTTAAAGCTGGATAATGTATTGCTGGATGACAAATTGGTGCCCAAAATAGGAGATTTTGGTTTGTCCAGGCTCTTTGGGAGTTCATATACCCACCAAATAAGCACTATGAAAGGAACAATGTAAGTTGGTACCCGGCTCATGTGTAGATAATCCCAGTTTGGTTTATAAATCTTATTTTAGAAGGTTTTATAAATCTTGTAGTTACCATATGTTTGAACATGTTATCTTGCAGTGGGTTCATGCCACAAGAATACATACACAATCGCAAGGTGTCACCAAAGAATGACGTGTTCAGTCTCGGAGTCATAATTTTCCACATGATGGCGGGGGCAAAGGGTTATGGCGATTATTGGGACGCACGTCGTCGCCCGATTTTCCCCCCAAAAATCCAACAAGAGTTTATGGAGAGTGTAAGATAGTTTATCATTCCTTTTTACGTTTTAAGGGGTGCTGTTCTTTACCCCTGTTTTTCATGCGATTGGTAGATGCACAATATATGTTGCAAGTTGACAGGTACAAATATACTGGAGGAAAAAGATGCAGGCAACTGAAGATTATAGATGGGACGAAACCGACCTGCTAGGAATAACAAAATGTGTTGATATGGCAATGCGTTGTGTGGAGGACGACCGAGACAAAAGACCTTCTACAGAGGAAATTATCAGCGAGATCAAAGAACTAGACTCAAAGATAGACGAGATGCTAAAGAAAGATCCTAAACCGCTTACAGTCGAGCTGGTACAGTATATATTCATACTAATATATGTTGATCCAGCGATGTATAGTGGCTGAACACAAGCTAGTTAAACCCCTTGAACTTTTGCCTTCGTAGAAAAAGAGGCACAAGCACAGTGCCGACGAATTGGAAGTGGTGAATCAGGATAGAAGTCTCAATGATTTGGGAAGAGTTATTGTGGTGGACCCTTGCCTAGAGCTCCGCTTCCCATTCGAGCCAAAGAAGGACATATCGTGTTGCCTGCAGCTCACCAACAAGGCGACGGCCAACTTTGTTGCCTTCAGTATAAACACCAACATAAACAAGTATCATGCACAACCAACCAAAGGGATTTTAGCTCCATGTTCCAAGTGCTACATCACCCTAACCTTGAGAGCGCAGGAATCACCGGAGAATATGCAATGTGTTGACATGTTAGTTGTGCAGGGCATAAGAGTCAGCGAGCACTTCACATCCAATGAAATCACAAAAGGCTTCCTCGCAAATGCCAGCGTTGTGGATGAGGTGATGTTGCCGATTGTTTATGTTGCATTGAACCACCACCCTGTCTGAATAGAGAGGCTTCAAGACAGCCCAGCATGTTAGTATTTCGGCTTTGCTACTGGACCAGCTAATAATGTGCAATCATTTCCTTGCACTCTGCACAATACTATTCCAGTCTAACAAGGGTTCAGTTCCATGTTTCATCCTTTCCTCATGAAACAACTTGACATCCCGCTCCTCTCAATATCATTGCCTACTTTCTGTACTCCTTCGTTTACTCGATTACCACAAAATCATATCTTTATTCATCACCAAAACTTATTAAAAAAAAGTGTTGGCCAGCCTAAACCCAAGGCGAGTTGAGATCCAAGCTCGACACCGGTGGAGATCTTGCGCCGGCCGCGACATAAAAAAAAGAGAGGAAAAGGGACCTGGATCCTCGGCTCCATTATATAGAATAACGAAACCATATGTTCGGGTCGGATAACTGTAGCTGCAATGCTAAAAAGCGACTAAATCTAGGAGTGCTAGCCTATTACAAGACATAGCAAACATGGGAGGGGGGGGGGGGGTTGTAAGTCATTTAAGCGAAGTTAAAGAACCCAAAACCGCAACAGGAACTTCAGCATTCGGCATCAGAACATACGGGCCAGCTGATTGCCCTCCTGGCTTTCATTGGGGGGCCGTCGCAGGTTGGGGCGACCATTCCAGCTGGAGCATCGATGAAGGGCTGCACATTCCAGCTTTTGGAACTTTTCTTGGGGGGGGGGGGGTGGCCGGCTTTTTGTTCTCGATGCGCAGCTTGTCCCAGCTCATCCACTCATGATGGATAGTTGCGCCTTCACTTGCTCCATTAAGAAACTCAATAAGCCCTCCCGACGCTCTTTTTCCTGCTCCGGGATCAGGATTACCCAGGTTCTGGCAAAACTCAGCATTCTCCCCAAAACCTGTTTGACAGAGATCCATATGGCATTGTTAAATATAATGGAATCTCTAAGTTTCCATATGCTCCACATGGTTACTGCACATGCCACATTAAGGGGGGATCTTTTTTTGTTTGAAAGCCAGAATCTGGCAACAGACAAATAATCTGTCCCTACATCAACTTTAAAATGATTTCTAATGATATCCCACACAAATTTAGCAACCACACAATCAAAGAAGAGATGATGAACAAATTCATTCTTAGAGAAAAAACACAATCTAATGGTTTAATGATCTGCCTCTTCCCTAGATTGTCTCTAGTCATGATCTTGTTATGAGAAACTAACCATAGAAAAACATGGATTCTAGGGGGGTAGTCTGCAGGAATGTGCACAGGCATGACCCCTCTGAAGTTAATAATGTGGTAGGGAGAACTACTGGAGTATTTGCCATTAGTCTCATATTGCCAAACTAAAGCATCAGTGTCATTGGAAAGCACTGTGGTGTGGACAATTTCCACCAGCTGTAACCAACTTCCCATCATACCGTCTGAGAAATTCCTTCTAAAGGTGAGTTTAATCTGGCCATTGTCCTAGATCTTTTTGATACTTTTAGAGATCTGGTTACAAATCTTGTACAGGGGCCAAAATTGAATTGCCAGAGGAGATGTGCCAAACCAGCACTAGTAGAAAATGGAGCTTTAGCGCCGGTTTGTAAGGGCCTTTAGTGCCGGTTCCATAACCGGCAATAAAGCCCCCCACCCTTTAGTACCGGTTCGGCACGAACCGGCGCTAAAGTGCCACCACGTGGCGTGAGCTCGCGCCCTGGTATGGGGGACCTTTAGTACCGGTTGGTGTTACCAACGGATACTAAAGGTTTTTTTGAATTTTTTTTGAAAATTTTGGATTTTTTTTTATTTTTAATTTTTCTGAATTATTTGATGATTTATTCTCTAATCACCTCTCTTAACTGCTCAAGTGTGGATCACTCATTCCAAATCATCTAACTTCCCGACCGGTCACCCATCCCTCTCACTACTCTAGTCCGAGCACGCTTAACTTTCGGGTTCTATTCTCCTTCGTTTCCGAGTCTGCACTTGTTGTTTTCCTGACAATAGTAGGATGTCAATCCTATTAACCCTCAGGAGTTTAGCTTGAGCATGAAGTCACACATTTCACCGTTTGAGTTTGAAACTATTATTCTAAAAAACAGTAATTATTTAGTAACGCTAATATTTCTTGAATAAGTTTGACCATAGTTTGACTACAGTTTGACCATAGTTTGACCAGATTTGACAAAAATTAAAAAAATTGAAATAATTATTTAGTAACACTAATATTCTTGAATAATTATGTATTAACATTAATACTTCTTGAATAAGTAGTTTGACCAGATTTAACCAATTTTTTTTAAAAAAACTGAAATTTGACCATATCTTTTTTTCCTTTTGGAATTTGAGGATTCTAAAAAATTCCAAACAGGCCATAGGCAGTCTCCGTCGGATGCGGATTTTCGTGCTGAATTTTTTGATATATTATACGTTTTTTTCCGACATCGTATGCAAAAGTTATAGCCATTTTACATTTTCCCTACACTTTTTACAAAACATGTCCAAATTGTAGTTTTCAAATTTTCCTAACTAGTAGATGTAGTAATATAACTACCTCTCGAAGGATTTTATTTTTTGAAGTTTTTATCATTTTCTTTTGATTTTTTCAGAACTGAAATGGCGACACATGGGGGGGGGGGTAGAGTTTGAAAATTGCCCTATAGTGCCGGTTTGTGTCACAACCGGTACTATAGGTCAGACCCCTTTAGTACCGGTTCGTGGCACGAACCGGTACTAAAGGTTAGAGTACCGGTTCGTGCCACGAACCGGCACTAAAGGTTCAACACGAACCGGCATTAATGCAAATCCGTTTGAACCGGCACTAATGGTACCATTAGTACCGGGCCAAAATCAAACCGTCACTAATGTGCTTCACGTTTGACCCTTTTTCTACTAGTCCATGTATCTTCCCAGAATCTCACCATAGCCCCATTACCCAGTTTCCATCTATAGCCAAACTTGACAAAACTTCTTCTACCCCCATCACTCCTTTCCAGAACCTGGATGTTGAGGGGGTTGAGTTGCAACTAAAAATAATAGGGTTCCTAGTGTTATATTTATGATCAATAACCTTCTTCCAGAGTTTATAATTCACTATCATGGTATCTCTTAATCCAAGAGCCCAACAAACTAATATTGAGCTCCTGCAGATTAGGGATGCCCAGACCTACAAATTCTTTCTTCATATAGACCATTCTCCAGTTAGTTAGATGGATCTTCCTATTCCCTTCAAAGTCATTCCACAAGCAATTTGCCATTTGAGTGTTAATAAGCTCAATGGCCCACTTTGGGAACTTGAAGAAGGATAGGAGGTAAACCGGTATGCTTTCTAAACAAGCTTGAACAGGCACCAACCTCTCCTTATAAGAGAGTAGTTTCCCTCTCCACCATGCTATCCTTTTTAGGATCTTGTCTATCAAAGGTTGGATATCCTCCCTTCTTAATTTGTCATAATGTAAAGGGATGCCTAGATACTTAATAGGCAAAGCCCCTTGTTTACACTCTAGGGTGCCCACAAAAGGCAGAGTTTCATCCACTGTCATGTTAATAGGGATCAATTCACTTTTGTTGTAATTGATCTTCATCCCAGATACCTTCTCAAAACAAGTGAGCACCATCTTGAGACTCAAAGCTTTATCTACATTATTTTCTAGGAAAAGGATAGTGTCATCAGCATATTGCAGATAGATTATCCCTCCTTGATAGATATTAGCGCAGAGACCTCTGATCAGCCCCCTGCTGCAACTTTCATAAGCATCCTGGATAGCACATCTACTACTAGGCTAAAAAGCGAAGGTGAGGCAGGATCCCCTTGTCTAAGACATTTGGTGGTGGTAAAAGATCACCCTTAAAGCCATTAATTTTTACACCCACAGACCCATTTCTAGTGATAGTAGAGATCCAAGAGACCCATTTGCTCCCAAAACCTCTCAAAGTCAGAAGTTCAGTGAGGAAATCTAGGTCAAAAAAATCAAAAGCTTTCTCATAATCTAGTTTAGGAACTAATCCTTGCTCTTTTCCAGCATGCACAGAGTGCAGTACCTCATCAGCAGTAACTACACTTTCTAAAATGTATCTCCCTTTTAGGAAAGCAGATTGATTGCAACAGATCAATCTATTTAATGAACCTTGGTAAAAATCTTGAAGCTACAGTTAAGGAGACTGATAGGTCTAAATTTCTTCATACTGGTAGCATCAGCCTCTTTGGAGTAAGAGAGAGGAGAGAGCAAAATTCAACCTAAAAATGTCTAGATTGCCTTTATGGAAGTCATCAAACATGGCCATAAGGTCATGCTTGACCATATCCCAAAAGTTCTAATAAAAGATGAAAGGAATGCCATCTAGGCATGGGGCGCCATCAGTATAGGAACTAAGAACTGCTTCTTTGACCTCTTCTTCAGTGAAGGGTTTCGCAGTGAGTCATTGTCACCATCTGTGATTTTTTCCTCATCAGAGAAAAAGTCCCTATCCAGAGAGCACACTCTATCAGAGTCCCTACTAAACATGCTCTTATAATAATTTCTAGGTACTTTTAAAATATCAGCCATGTCAGTAACTAGCCCCTCAGGGATCTCAAGAGAGTGGATAAAAGTTTTCCTTCTCCTCTGGTTTGCCACAGCTTGGATGTAGCTGGTGTTTCTATCTCCCTCTTTCACATCTCTATCCCTAGATCTTTGTCCAGATTTAATCTCCTCTTACAACCAATGAGCTTGGAGTTCTGTGTAAACTTCCCCCATCCTAGTTTGCTCTTGCTTAGAGAGGCTAGAGGATACCATTTTAACATCTAATCTATCATATTCCTCCATAAGTGTTCTTTTATTCCTTCTAAGTTCAGCCTCAACATTCTTGCTCCACCCACTGGTAATTCTTCTAAACCTTCCGACTTTTTCCTGTCAGATGTCCATAGAAGTTTTACAGCAAGTGGGTGCATTCCAACATCTATGGGCCATTCCCTGGAAGTCTTCTCTAAGAAGCGACCATTTCTCAAGCTTATAGCTAGGTGATCTGGTGTGTTGACTCAGCCCTGAGTCCCACACAATAGGTGTGTGGTCACTTCCTAGTCTAGGCATAGCATTACTGGAGGCCAGGGGAAAAACTTTGTCCAGCTCTATGTCATAGAAGAGTCTATCTATGGTGGACATAATAATGTCCTGCTGGTTATTTGCCCAAGTGTATTTTCTAGAGAAGAGCTTGATTTCAAGCAAACTCCAAATCTCAACCCAGGCATTAAACTTATCACTCCATCTATGATTAATGTTACCATTACTTTTGTCATATTTGAACCTAACAAGGTTGATGTCACCTCCTACCAAGGTGGGTACACCATTGTCAATGAATAAAGAATGTAGTTTAGAAAGGAAATCATCTTTTTTCTCATCATAAGGAGAACCATAAACAATAACAATTCTAAATTCTAGGAGATTACTTTTCATCTTAACAGTACAAGAGACTGTGAAATTACCAATGTACCAATCTAGGATATCAAAAAGATCTACATCAATTCCTACTAGGATTCCCCTTGCTGAGCCAACACCAGGAAGGTGATTCTAGGAGAAGTTCCTATTACTGGCTAGAGATTTCAGGAAAGAGTCAGAGAAACTTTCTTTCTTTGTTTCCTGGAATCCAACCATAGAAGGTTTTACTTTGTTTAAGTAATCTAGGATGAGAGTTTTCCTCCCTGGGGCAGTGATGCCTCTAACATTCCAGAATAGACAATTCATGGCACAACTGCATTCTCAGGGTGCTTGCCCCGGTCGTAATCACAGGCAATAGCCCATGTTTCTAGACTAGTGTGGGAAGGACACTTGTCTACTTTGCTAGAAATAAAATTATTCTTAAAAGGCTTACTTGGAGTGATTGGTAATCTGTCAGAAAAAGGGTACCCCAGCTTGACATTACCTAGGGTGTCAAGTGAGCCAGCGCCTGACTTAACACTGTCAGGATTATCTATCTCTACTCCAACTTTCTTAGCAATCTCAATAAAGGAAGGGTTATTGAAAAAAAGAGAAGTTATGGTTCTATTTACCTTTCCTAGTTGTTTCCAGATCCTTCACTTGCTTGAGCTCTTGAGCTTTCTCCAGGATTGACTTGCCAGAAGGTTCAACTCTTGTGCTACATCTGGTTGCTTGGGTGGCCCCCCATTTTTTCTTCAGGAAGTTGGCCTTAGACAGAATGGGAAACACAGCAGCATACTCCCCAAGCTGATGGGCATTTGTTTTCCCTCTTACTTGCTCTGAGCTGTCCTCTGGCATTTCCATTTCCTTGTGTAGCTCAAAAGTGCAGCTATCATCTTCCTCCAGCTCCATCTCCCTTAGGATAGAGTAGCCGCGACATCAAAATGAAAGCCCAACACTGGCGAAGAGCCTGCGTCGGCCGCCACATTGAGATCGAAACTCAACGTAGGTGGAGAAATTGCACTGGCCACGGACACCATGTTTGCTGCCTCCGAGCAGAGGGTGGTATCCTCATCCTGCCCCCATAGCTCCAGCTGTCTCCTCGACCTCATGCTAATTGACACGTCCAGTAGGTCGAGTAGAAGATCTGTCTCACTCTGCTTTCCCTTCACCTTCCTTGCCCACTACAAGCTGGCCCAGCCACCCGAGGAAGAGTCTAGCAAGGGCCCTTCATCATCGGTGTTGTAGGTGGCGCTAGTGAGGGTGTTGCCTGGCTTGGGGATGATGTCGACTTCAGATCTGTCGGCGACCAGTGTGGTGGCTTCGGGCAATGCGACGAGGAGGCCGAGCGGAGTATCATGGATGTTGGTTGTCTCCTCGATGGTCTCTTCTATGTTGTCTTCATTTGACTCGCCTGAAGCTTCCCCCGAAACTGAAGATTCATTTGATATGTTTTCTAAATCCGAGTAGTTACCGAATCGCGTGACCTGAAAAATGTGAATAGTAGATATAATCAGAACAATCATTAATCTTGACGCATGAATTATGCAACATACTCTCGCCATGTGTATATATACAGTATAGGAATAAATGCAACAAAAATATATTTCTTGGCAGTCACATACTATGTGAGCAATAAACCTCTTGTTCTCCTTAATTTGATTTCCACCACTTCCCTAATTTGGTGCAGCTCTTGACCTCAATTTTCTTCAAATTGGTAAGTTCTCCTAACCACTGCGGTAGTGATGTCATGCTTTGGCATGAATCCAAAGTTAGTTCCATAGTGAAGTCAGCTTAGCCAACCAATTAGGGACTTCTTCCTGGTTGAGGCGGCATAATTTGAGGCATTGTTTAAATCACTGATCCTTAATATACCTAGGGCAGCTGATATCTCCATTTTGCATCATGTTTTCCTACTGTTATTTATGTTGTTTTATTGTATAGTAATGCTTTTTGGAGTAATTCTAATGCCTTTTCTCTCATAATATGCAAGGTATGCACCAAGGGGGAGAATTCCGGCATCTAGAAATCTGGACCTGAAAAAGCCACGTCAAGTTACCTATTCTGCACAACTCCAAATGAGATGAAACTTCTCGAGGATTTTTTATGAAATATTTAAGAACTATTGGAGCAAATAAGTAATAGAGTGGGGCCACCAAGTGGGCACAACCCACCTGGGCGCGCCAGGAGGCCCAGGGCACCCTAGTGGGTGCTGCCCTCCTCGGCCCACCTTTGATGCCCATCTTCTGGTATATAAGTCATTTTGACCTAGAAAAAATTAGAGGAGGACTTTCGGGACGAAGCGCCGCCGCCTAGAGGCGGAACTTGGGCAGGAGCACTTTTTCCCTCCGGCGGAGCGATTTCGCCGGGGGAACTTCCCTCCCGGAGGGGGAAATCATCGTCATCATCATCACCAACAACTCTCCCATCTTGGGGAGGGCTATCTTCATCAACATCTACACTGCACCAACTCCTCTCAAACCCTAGTTCATCTCTTGTGTTCAATCTTTGTACCAAAACTATAGATTGGTGCTTGTGGGTGACTAGTAGTGTTGATTACATCTTGTAGTTGATTACTATATGGTTTATTTGGTGGAAGATTATATGTTCAGATCCATTATGCTATTTAATACCCCTATGATCTTGAGCATGTTTATCATTTGTGAGTAGTTACTTTCGTTCTTGAGGTCACGGGAGAAATCATGTTGCAAGTAATCATGTGAACTTGATATGTGTTCGATATGTTGATGATATGTATGTTGTCATTTTCTTAGTGGTGTCATGTGAACGTCGACTACATGACACTTCACCATATTTGGGCCTAAGGGGATGCATTGTGGAGTAGTTATTAGATGGTGGGTTGCGGGAGTGACAGAAGCTTAAACCCTAGTTTATGCGCTATTCCGTAAGGGACCGATTCGATCCAAAAGTTTAATGCTATGGTTAGAATTTATTCTTAATACTTGTCTCGTAGTTGTGGATGCTTGCAAGAGGGTTAATCATAAGTAGGAGGCTTGTTCAAGTAAGAACAACACCTAAGCACCAGTCCACCCACATATCAAATTATCGAAGTACCGAACATGAATTAAGCCAACATGATGAAAGTGACTATATGAAATCCCCGTGTATCCTCAAGAACACTTTGTTAATCATAAGAGACAGTTTTGGCCTGTCCTTTGCCTCAAAAGGATTGGGCTACTGTGGCACCCTGTCTCAGAGAAACTGGTTTACCTTGCATTGCTAGCCCATAGATCAAGTCTTCTGGGAACACACAACAACATGGTATAGAAACAACCGCTTTATTGATGCTAGCGGATTACATACGTCTGATATTACATCAAGATTCGAGGCCAAGCGGCACACACAGTGCTTCTGGATAGTATGTACATTATTTAATGATCATGACGGGGCCTCGTGTTGGGTTTCGTAGTAATTTCAAAAATTTTCCTACGCACACGCAAGATCATGTGATGCATATCAACGAGGGGAGAGTGTTGTCTACGTACCCAACGCAGACCGACTGCGGAAGCGATGACACGACGTAGAGGAAGTAGTCGTACGTCTTCACGATCCAACCGATCAAGCACCGAAACTACGGCACCTCCGAGTTCGAGCACACGTTCAGCTCGATGACGATCCCCGGACTCCGATCCAGCAAAGTGTCGGGGAAGAGTTCCGTCAGCACGATGGCGTGGTGACGATCTTGATGAATTACAGCAGCAGGGCTTCGCCTAAACTCCGCTACAGTATTATCGAGGTATATGGTGGCAGGGGGCACCGCACACGGCTAAGGAATAGATTACGTGGATCAACTTGTGTCTCTAGAGGTGTCCCCTGCCTCCATATATAAAGGAGCCAAGGGGGAGAGCTGGCCGGCCAAGGGGGGAGGCGCAGGAGAGTCCTACTCCCTCTGGGAGTAGGATTCCCCCCTCCAATCCTAGTCCAACTAGGATTCCTCGGAGGGGGAAAAAGGAGGAGGTGGCCGGCCACCTCTCCTAGTCCTAATAGGACTAGGGGAGGGGGGAGGCGCGCAGCCCATCTAGGGAAGCCCCTTCTCTTTTCCACTAAGGCCCACTATGGCCCATTTAGCTCCCGGGGGGTTCCGGTAACCCTCTCGGTACTCCGGTAAAATCCCGATTTCACCCGGAACACTTCCGATGTCCAAACATAGGCTTCCAATATATCAATCTTTACGTCTCGACCATTTCGAGACTCCTCGTCATGTCCGTGATCACATCCGGGACTCCAAACAACCTTCGGTACATCAAAATGCATAAACTCATAATATAACTGTCATCGTAACCTTAAGCGTGCGGACCCTACGGGTTCGAGAACAATGTAGACATGACCGAGACATGTCTCCGAACAATAACCAATAGCGGGACCTGGATGCCCATATTGGCTCCTACATATTCTACGAAGATCTTTATCGGTCAGACCGCATAACAACATACGTTGTTCCCTTTGTCATCGGTATGTTACTTGCCCGAGATTCGATCGTCGGTATCCAATACCTAGTTCAATCTCGTTACCGGCAAGTCTCTTTACTCGTTCCGTAATACATCATCTCACAACTACCATATTAGTTGTAATGCTTGCAAGGCTTATGTGATGTGTATTACCGAGAGGGCCCAGAGATACCTCTCCGACAATCGGAGTGACAAATCCTAATCTCGAAATACGCCAACCCAACATCTACCTTTGGAGACAGCTATAATGCTCCTTTATAATCATCCAGTTACGTTGTGACGTTTGGTAGCACCCAAAGTGTTCCTCCGGTAAACGGGAGTTGCATAATCTCATAGTCATAGGAACATGTATAAGTCATGAAGAAAGCAATAGCAACATACTAAACGATCGGGTGCTAAGCTAATGGAATGGGTCATGTCAATCAGATCATTCAACTAATGATGTGACCTCATTAATCAAATAAAAACTCTTTGTCCATTGTTAGGAAACATAACCATCTTTGATTAACGAGCTAGTCAAGTAGAGGCATACTAGTGACACTTTGTTTGTCTATGTATTCACACATGTATTATGTTTCCGGTTAATACAATTCTAGCATGAATAATAAACATTTATCATGATTATAAGGAAATAAATAATAACTTTATTATTGCCTCTAGGGCATATTTCGTTCAGTCTCCCACTTGCACTAGAGTCAATAATCTAGATTACACTGTAATGAATCTAACACCCATGGAGCTTTGGTGCTGATCATGTTTTGCTCGTGGAAGAGGCTTAGTCAACGGGTCTGCAACATTCAGATCCATATGTATCTTGCAAATCTCTATGTCTCCCACCTGGACTAGATCCCGGATGGAGTTGAAGCGTCTCTTGATGTGTTTGGTCCTTTTGTGAAATCTGGATTCCTTTGCCAAGGCAATTGCACCATTATTGTCACAAAAGATTTTCATTGGACCCGATGCATTAGTATGACACCTAGATCGGATATGAACTCCTTCATCCAGACTCCTTCGTTCGCTGCTTCCGAAGCAGCTATGTACTCCGCTTCACATGTAGATCCCGCTACGACGCTTTGTTTAGAACTACACCAACTGATAGCTCCACCGTTTAATGTAAACACGTATCCGGTTTGCGATTTAGAATCGTCCGGATCAGTGTCAAAGCTTGCATCAACGTAACCTTTTACGGTGAGCTCTTTGTCACCTCCATATACGAGAAACATATCCTTAGTCCTTTTCAGGTATTTCAGGATGTTCTTGACCGCTGTCCAAAGGATCCACTCTGGATTACTTTGGTACCTCCCTGCTAAACTTATAGCAAGGCACACATCAGGTCTGGTACACAGCATTGCATACATGATAGAGCCTATGGCTGATGCATAGGGAACATCTTTCATATTCTCTCTATCTTCTGCAGTGGTCGGGCATTGAGTCTTACTCAACTTCACACCTTGTAATACAGGCAAGAATCCTTTCTTTGCTTGATCCATTTTGAATTTCTTCAAAATCTTGTCAAGGTATGTGCTTTGTGAAAGTCCAATTAAGCGTCTTGATCTATCTCTATAGATCTTAATGCCTAATATGTAAGCAGCTTCACCGAGGTCTTTCATTGAAAAACTTTTATTCAAGTATCCCTTTATGCTATCCAGAAATTCTATATCATTTCCAATCAGCAATATGTCATCCACATATAATATCAGAAATGCTACAGAGCTCCCACTCACTTTCTTGTAAATATAGGCTTCTCCGAAAGTCTGTATAAAACCAAATGCTTTGATCACACTATCAAAACGTTTATTCCAACTCCGAGAGGCTTGCACCAGTCCATAAATGGATCGCTGGAGCTTGCACATTTTGATAGCTCCCTTTGGATCGACAAAACCTTCCGGTTGCATCATATACAACTCTTCTTCCAGAAATCCATTCAGGAATGCAGTTTTGACATCCATCTGCCAAATTTCATAATCATAAAATGCGGCAATTGCTAACATTATTCGGACGGACTTAAGCATCGCTACGGGTGAGAGGGTCTCATCGTAGTCAATCCCTTGAACTTGCCGAAAACCTTTTGCGACAAGTCGAGCTTTGTAGACAGTAACATTACCATCAGCGTCAGTCTTCTTCTTAAAAATCCATTTATTCTCAATTGCTTGCCGATCATCGGGCAAGTCAACCAAAGTCCATACTTTGTTCTCATACATGGATCCCATCTCAGATTTCATGGCTTCAAGCCACTTTGCGGAATCTGGGCTCACCATCGCTTCTTCATAGTTCGTAGGTTCATCATGATCTAGTATCATGACTTCCAGAATAGGATTACCGTACCATTCTGGTGCGGATCTTACTCTGGTTGATCTACGAGGTTCAGCAGTATCTTGATCTGAAGTTTCATGATCATTATCATTGGCTTCCTCACTAACTGGTGTAGGTGTCACTGAAACAGTTTTCTGTGATGAACTACTTTCCAGTAAGGGAGCAGGTACAATTACCTCGTCAAGTTCTACTTTCCTCCCACTCACTTCTTTCGAGAGAAACTCCTTCTCTAGAAAGGATCCATTCTTAGCAACGAATGTCTTGCCTTCGGATCCGTGATAGAAGGTGTACCCAATAGTCTCCTTTGGGTATCCTATGAAGACACATTTCTCCGATTTGGGTTCGAGCTTATCAGGTTGAAGCTTTTTCACATAAGCATCGCAGCCCCAAACTTTAAGAAACGACAACTTTGGTTTCTTGCCAAACCACAGTTCATAAGGCGTCGTCTCAACGGATTTTGATGGTGCCCTATTTAACGTGAATGCGTCCGTCTCTAAAGCATATCCCCAAAATGATAGCGGTAAATCAGTAAGAGACATCATAGATCGCACCATATCTAGTAAAGTACAATTACGACGTTCGGACACACCATTACGCTGTGGTGTTCCGGGTGGCGTGAGTTGCGAAACTATTCCACAGTTTTTCAAATGTACACCAAACTCGTAACTCAAATATTCTCCTCCACGATCAGATCATAGAAACTTTATTTTCTTGTTACGATGATTTTCAACTTCACTCTGAAATTCTTTGAACTTTTCAAATGTTTCAGACTTATGTTTCATTAAGTAGATATACCCATATCTGCTTAAATCATCTATGAAGGTGAGAAAACAACGATATCCGCGACGAGCCTCAATATTCATCGGGCCACATACATCGGTATGTATGATTTCCAACAAATCTGTTGCTCTCTCCATAGTACCGGAGAACGGTGTTTTAGTTATCTTGCCCATGAGGCACGGTTCGCAAGTACCAAGTGATTCATAATCAAGTGGTTCCAAAAGTCCATCAGTATGGAGTTTCTTCATGCGCTTTATACTGATATGACCTAAACGACAGTGCCACAAATAAGTTGCACTTTCATTATCAACTCTGCATCTTTTGGTTTCAACATTATGAATATGTGTATTACTACTATCGAGATTCAATAAGAATAGACCACTCTTCAAGGGTGCATGACCATAAAAGATATTACTCATATAAATAGAACAACCATTATTCTCTGATTTAAATGAATAACCGTCTCGCATTAAACAAGATCCAGATATAATGTTCATGCTCAACGCTGGCACCAAATAACAATTATTTAGGTCTAATATTAATCCCGAAGGTAGATGTAGAGGTAGCGTGCCGACCGCGATCACATCAACTTTGGAACCATTTCCCACGCGCATCGTCACCTCGTCCTTTGCCAGTGCCCGCTTATTCCGTAGTCCCTGTTTCAAGTTGCAAATATTAGCAATGTAACCAGATCAAATACCCAGGTGCTATCATGAGCTCTAGTAAGGTACACATCAATAACATGTATATCACATATACCTTTGTTCACCTTGCCATCCTTTTTATCCGCCAAATACTTGGGGCAGTTCCGCTTCAAAGGACTAGTCTGCTTGCGGAGAAGCACTCGCCCAGCTTAGGTCCAGACTTGGGTTTCTTTTCTTGAGTAGCAACTAGCTTGCCGCTCTTTTGAAGTTCCCTTCTTCTTCCTTTGCCCTTTTATTGAAACTAGTGGTCTTGTTAACCATCAACACTTGATGCTCCTTCTGATTTCTACCTCCGCAGCTTTCAAGATTGCGAAGAGCTCGAATAGTCTTGTTCATCCCTTGCATATTATAGTTCATCACGAAGCTCTTGTAGCTTGGTGGCAGTGATTGGAGAATTCTGTCAATGATGCAATCATCCGGAAGATTAACTCCCAATTGAATCAAGTGATTATTATACCCAGACATTTTGAGTATATGCTCACTGACAGAACTGTTCTCCTCCATCTTGCAGCTATAGAACTTATTGGAGACTTCATATCTCTCAATTTGGGCATTTGCTTGAAATATTAACTTCAACTCCTGGAACATCTCATATGCTCCATGACGTTCAAAACGTCGTTGAAGTCCCGATTCTAAGCCATAAAGCATGGCACACTGACCTATCGAGTAGTCATCAGCTTTGCTCTGCCAGACGTTCATAACATCTTGTGTTGCTCCAGCAACAGGCCTGGCACCCAGCGGTGCTTCCAGGACGTAATTATTCTGAGCAGCAATGAGGATAATCCTCAAGTTACGGACCCAGTCCGTGTAATTGCTACCATCATCTTTCAACTTTGCTTTCTCAAGGAACGCATTAAAATTCAACGGAACAACAGCACGAGCCATCTATCTACAATCAACATAAACAAGCAAGATACTATCAGGTACTAAGTTCATGATAAAATTTAAGTTCAATTAATCATATTACTTAAGAACTCCCACTTAGATAGACATCCCTCTAATCTTCTAAGTGATTACGTGATCCAAATCAACTAAACCATAACCGATCATCACGTGAGATGGAGTAGCTTTCAATGGTGAACATCGTTTATGTTGATCATATCTACTATATGATTCACGCTCGACCTTTCGGTCTCCGTGTTCCGAGGCCATATCTGCATATGCTAGGCTCGTCAAGTTTAACCTGAGTATTCTGCGTGTGCAAAAACTGGCTTGCACCCGTTGTAGATGGACGTAGAGCTTATCACACCCGATCATCACGTGGTGTCCGGGCACGATTTAACTTTGGCAACGGTGCATACTCAGGGAGAACACTTCTTGATAATTTAGTGAGAGATCATCTTATAATGCTACCATCAATCAAAGCAAGATAAGATGCATAAAAAGATAAACATCACATGCAATCAATATAAGTGATATGATATGGCCATCATCATCTTGTGCTTGTGATCTCCATCTCCGAAGCACCGTCATGATCACCATCGTCACCGGCGCGACACCTTGATCTCCATCGTAGCATCGTTGTCGTCTCGCCAATCTTATGCTTCCACGACTATCACTACCGTTTAGTAATAAAGTAAAGCATTACATCGCGATTGCATTGCATACAATAAAAGCGACAACCATATGGCTCCTGCCAGATGCCGATAACTCGGTTACAAAACATGATCATCTCATACAATAAAATTCAGCATCATGCCTTGACCATATCACATCACAACATGCCCTGCAAAAACAAGTTAGACGTCCTCTACTTTGTTGTTGCATGTTTTACGTGGCTGCTACGGGCTTAAGTAAGAACCGATCTCACCTACTCATCAAAACCACAACGATAGTTTGTCAAATAGACTCCGTTTTAACCTTCTCAAGGACCGGGCGTAGCCATACTCGGTTCAACTAAAGTTGGAGAGACAGTCGCCCGCAAGCCATCTATGTGCAAAGCACGTCGAGGGAACCGGTCTCGCGTAAGCGTACGCGTAAGGTTGGTCCAGGTCGTCTCGTCCAACAATACCGCCGAACCAAAGTATGACATGCTGGTAGGCAGTATGACTTGTATCGTCCACAAATCACTTGTGTTCTACTCGTGCATATAACATCAACATAAATAACCTAGGCTCAGATGCCACTGTTGGGTTTCGTAGTAATTTCAAAAAAATTGCTACGCACACGCAAGATCATGTGATGCATAGCAACGAGGGGAGAGTGTTGTCTACGTACCCAACGCAGACCGACTGCGGAAGCGATGACACGACGTAGAGGAAGTAGTCGTACGTCTTCACGATCCAACCGATCAAGTACCGAAACTACGACACCTCCGAGTTCGAGCACACGTTCAGCTCGATGACGATCCCCGGACTCCGATCCAGCAAAGTGTCGGGGAAGAGTTCCGTCAGCATGATGGCGTGGTGACGATCTTGATGAATTACAGCAGCAGGGCTTCGCCTAAACTCCGCTACAGTATTATCGAGGTATATGGTGGCTGGGGGCACCGCACACGGCTAAGGAATAGATTACGTGGATCAACTTGTGTCTCTAGAGGTGTCCCCTGCCTCCATATATAAAGGAGCCAAGGGGGAGAGCTGGCCGGCCAAGGGGGGAGGCGCAGGAGAGTCCTACTCCCTCTAGGAGTAGGATTCCCCCCTCCAATCCTAGTCCAACTAGGATTCCTCGGAGGGGGAAAAAGGAGGAGGTGGCCGGCCACCTCTCCTAGTCCTAATAGGACTAGGGGAGGGGGGAGGCGTGCAGCCCATCTAGGGCAGCCCCTTCTCTTTTCCACTAAGGCCCACTATGGCCCATTTAGCTCCTGGGGGGTTCCGGTAACCCTCTCGGTACTCCGGTAAAATCCCGATTTCACCCAGAACACTTCCGATGTCCAAACATAGGCTTCCAATATATCAATCTTTACGTCTCGACCATTTCGAGACTCCTCGTCATGTCCGTGATCACATCCGGGACTCCGAACAACCTTCGGTACATCAAAATGCATAAACTCATAATATAACTGTCATCGTAACCTTAAGCGTGCGGACCCTACGTGTTCGAGAACAATGTAGACATGACCGAGACATGTCTCCGGTCAATAACCAATAGCGGGACCTGGATGCCCATATTGGCTCCTACATATTCTATGAAGATCTTTATCGGTCAGACCGCATAACAACATACGTTGTTCCCTTTGTCATCGGTATGTTACTTGCCCGAGATTCGATCGTCGGTATCCAATACCTAGTTCAATCTCGTTACCGGCAAGTCTCTTTACTCGTTCCGTAATACATCATCTCACAACTACCATATTAGTTGTAATGCTTGCAAGGCTTATGTGATGTGTATTACCGAGAGGGCCCAGAGATACCTCTCCGACAATCGGAGTGACAAATCCTAATCTCAAATACGCCAACCCAACATCTACCTTTGGAGACACCTGTAATGCTCCTTTATAATCACCCGATTCGCTGTGACGCTTTGGTAGCACCCAAAGTGTTCCTCCGGTAAACGGGAGTTGCATAATCTCATAGTCATAGGAACATGTATAAGTCATGAAGAAAGCAATAACAACATACTAAACGATCGGGTGCTAAGCTAATGGAATGGGTCATGTCAATCAGATCATTCAACTAATGATGTGACCTCGTTAATCAAATAACAACTCTTTGTCCATGGTTAGGAAACATAACCATCTTTGATTAACGAGCTAGTCAAGTAGAGGCATACTAGTGACACTTTGTTTGTCTATGTATTCACACATGTATTATGTTTCCGGCTAATACAATTCTAGCATGAATAATAAACATTTATCATGATTATAAGGAAATAAATAATAACTTTATTATTGCCTCTAGGGCATATTTTCTTTACCTCGATCACACGAGCTACATGGCAGCGGAAGAACGACGTAGTGGAACTCCATAGCACAGGAACACCGACGTGAACACGGCCTAGACACGAGATGCGCTCCGATGCGAACTGACTTGCCTGAAATCTGGCATAACACGCTAGGTCAGTACATTGAATGTACTTGCAAGCTCACAACAAACATAAGTACGTTGACAAACAATATCATGATATTTAATCAGATTAATACAATGCAAAAGTACTACCGAAGGAAAATAAACGTTTCATGCAATGAGTCCCACGGACTCGCTTACGAGACGGTTACCTCGTAACCAAACGGTGACCATTCCTGGGTCACACCTGAAACCATTCACTCATGAACACCTCACGTGTTCATGCTTCGCCACGAACCAATGCATCACAACACTCACTTAGTTTGCAAGATTTATTAGAAAATTTGATCCATGGTGTGACTTACTTCCGAGTTATGCCCATAACCGAGGAGGCGGCTATCGATAGATTAATTACACTCTGCAGAGGTAGCGCACTTTACCGACACTACAGAACACCTGGCCTCGCATTCCCGTTCGGGTGGACCAAATCATTCCGACAAAACCCTACCTTTGTCATGCACTCTCCCCGGCCACTCCGACCAACTCCCCCTCAGGGCTAGGTCTTGGGTGGCCCCGTGTCTACCAAAGACACCAACGGCCACCGTCGTGGCAAAACGGTCCCAAACGGGGACAAGGTACCATAAAAACAAAAACGAGCACATAAGGTTATGCATGCCTACCGGGCCAGGGTATGCACGCTCATAACCTTCCCACGCGGGAGGCGCCGGTGAGAGCCACAACAAAGGACCGAATCAAGACCTTCCCATAAGGTAAATGTGGTCGCAGTGAATTAAAACCTAATTCAGTAGCACCATGATGTGATCAACATCATGTTCAAGTTGAACTTAATAAGGTTTAGCTTTGATAAAAAAACTTTTTATCATCATCATGATATACCCAAAAATAATCATGCAACTACTCGTCATGCAAATCAAACAACCCATATTCATGGATCAAACTTAACAATATAAGCATCTTGCAATACTTAGAATCAAAACTCCTCTAGTTATAACTCATTTTTATAACCAAGCAATATTTTTATTACTTCTTTATTTAAATAAAACTATCACCAGTAAAATAACTATCATTAATTTCCATAGCAATAAGCATAGTGCAAAATATTACTCCACTTAGCCAAACAAGCTCATGCATTCAAGTAACTAAAACAAGCATATCAAGCATGGTAAAGTAACTAGAAATTAACCAAAGTTATTTATCAAATTTTAAATGCAAATAAGAACTCATATTCAAGTAGAAAATCATATGTATTGAAATAAAACCATCCAAATGCTGGTGTGGCTTGCCTTAGTGTAGAGGAGGATCACACCCCTCTGAATAAAATTTGAATTAAACAGAAATCCTGGGGGGGGTTGACGTCGAAAGCGTATAACAGAAATACGCGTCCACTCGTACCGCTTTGGGCGCGACATATCTGTCAACTCAGGCATTTGCTTGAAATATTAACTTCAACTCTTGGAAAATCTCATATGCTCCATGACGTCCAAAACATCTTTGAAGTCCCGATTCTAAGATGTAAAGCATCGCGCACAAAACTATCGAGTAGTCATTAGATCGAGGTTGGCAGACGTTCATAACATCAGCATCTGCTCCTGCAACAGGCCTTGCACCTAGCGGTGCCTCAAGGACGTAATTCTTCTGTGCAGCAATGAGAATAATCCTCAAGTTACGGACCTAGTTCGTGTAGTTGCTACCATCATCTTTCAACTTTGCTTTCTCTAGGAACACATTAAAATTCAACGGAATGGTAGCATGGGCCATTGATCTACAACAACATAGATATGCAAAAAACTATCAGGACTAAGTTCATGATAAATGAAAGTTCAATTAATCATATTACTAAAGAACTCCCACTTAGATAGACATCCCTCTAGTCATATAAATGATCACGTGATCCATATCAACTAAACCATGTCCGATCATCACGTGAGATGGAGTAGTTTTCAATGGTGAACATCTCTATGTTGATCATATCTACTATATGATTCACGTTTGACCTTTCAGTCTCAGTGTTCTGAGGCCATATCTGCATATGCTAGGCTCGTCAAGTTTAACCTGAGTATTCTGCACGTGCAAAACTGGCTTGCACCCGTTGTATGTGAATGTAAGCTTATCACACCCGATCATCATGTGGTGCCTCGGCACGACGAACTGTAGAAATGAAGCATACTCAGGGAGAACACTTATATCTTGAAATTTAGTGAGGGATCATCTTAGAATTCTACCGTCGTACTAAGCAAAATAAGATGCATAAAAGATAAACATCACATGAAATCAAAATATGTGACATGATATGGCCATCATCATCTTGTGCCTTTGATCTCCATCTCCAAAGCACCGTCATGATCTCCATTGTCACCGACTTGACACCTTGATCTCCATCATAGCATCGTTGTTGTCTCATGAACTATTTATTTTATGACTATCTCTACCGCTTAGTCATAAAGTAAAACAATTACATGGCGATTGCATGTCATACAATAAAGCGACAACCATATGGCTCCTGCAAGTTACCGATAACTTGTTACAAAACATGATCATCTCATACAACAATTTATATCACATCATGTCTTGACCATATCACATCACAACATGCCCTGCAAAAACAAGTTAGACGTCCTCTACTTTGTTGTTGCAAGTTTTACATGGCTGCTACGGGCTTCTAGCAAGAACCATTCTTACCTACGCATCAAAACCACAACAATTTTTCATCAAGTGTGTTGTTTTAACCTTCAAGAAGGACCGGTCGTAGTCAATCCCGATTCAGTTGAAGTTGGAGAAACAGACACCCGCCAGCCACCTGTGTGCAAAGCACGTCGGTAGCACCGGTCTCATGAACGTGGTCATGTAATGTTGGTCCGGGCCGCTTCATCCAAGAATACCGCCAAATCAAAGTAAGACGTTGGTGGTAAGCAGTATGACTATTATTGCCCACAACTCTTTGTGTTCTACTCGTGCACATCATCTACGCATAGACTTGGCTCGGATGCCACTATAGGGAACGTAGCATGCAATTTCAAAAAAATTCCTACGGTCTCGCAATATCTATCTAGGAGATGCATAGCAACGAGAGGGGGAGAGTGTGTCCACGTAACCTCATAGACCAAAAGCGGAAGCGTTAAGTTAACGCGGTTGATGTAGTCGAACGTCTTCACGATCCAACCGATCTAGCACCAAACGTACGACACCTCCGAGTTCAGCACACGTTTAGCTGAATGACGTCCCTCAAACTCTTGATCTAGTAGAAGGTCGAGGGAGAGTTTCGTCAGCACGACCGCATGATGACGCTGATGGTGATGTGATCCGCGCAGGGCTTCGCGTAAGCACTACGACGCTATGACCGGAGGTGTAAACTGTGGAGGGGGAACCGCACACGGCTAAGAGAACAATTGATGTGCCGTTGGGGTGCCCCCCGCCCGCGTATATAAAGGAGGGAGGAGGAGGCCGTCGGCCAGGAGGGGCGTGCCATGGGGGGAGTCCTACTAGGACTCCACTCCTAGTAGGATTCGGCCCCCCACCTTTTTCCTTTTTTCTGGAGTAGCAAAGGGGGAAAGAGAGAGGGAGTAGGAGAGGGATAGGGGGGCGCCGCCCCCACCCCTTGTCCAAATCAGATTGGCAAGGGGGGGTGCGCCACCTCCTATGGTCGGCCCTCTCTTCTCCACTAAGGCCCATGTTGGGGTTCTGGTAACCTCCCAGTGCTCCGAAACTTATCTGAAACTTCCCGAAACCATTCTGGAGTCTGAATATAACCTTACAATATATCAATCTACCTCTCGACCATTTCGGGACTCCTCGTCATGTCCGTGATCTCATCCGGGAATCCGAACAAAACTTCGGTCACCATAACACATAACTCATAATACAAATCGTCATGGAACGTTAAGCGCACGGACCCTATTGGTTCGAGAACTATGTAGACATGATCGAGACACATCTCCGATAAATAACCAATAGCAGAACCTGGATGCTCATATGGGTTTCTACATATTCTATGAAGATCTTTATCGGTCAAACCGCATAGCAACATACGTTGTTTCCTTTGTTATCGGTATGTTACTTTCCCGAGATTCGATCTTCAGTATCTTCGTACCTAGTTCAATCTCGTTACGGCAAGTCTCTTTACTCGTTCCATAATGCATCATCCCATAACTAACTCATTAGTCACATTACTTGCAAAGCTTATAGTGATGAGCATTACCGAGAGGGCCCAGAGATACCTCTCCGATACACGGAGTGACAAATCCTAATCTCGATCTATGCCAACCCAACAAACACCTTCGGAGACACCTGTAGAGCATATTTATAATCACCCAGTTATGTTGTGACATTTTATAGCACACAAGGTGTTCCTCCAGTATTCGGGAGTTGCATAATCTCATAGTTAGAGGAACATGTATAAGTCATGAAGAAAGCAATAGCAATAAAACTTAACGATCATTATGCTAAGCTAGCGGATGGGTCTTGTCCATCACATCATTCTCTAATGATGTGACCCCGTTCATCAAATGACAACATATGTCTATGGTCAGGAAACATAACCATCTTTGATTAACGACCTAGTTAAGTAGAGGCATACTAGGGACACTTTATTTAGTCTATGTATTCACACATGTACTAAGTTTCCGGTTAATACAATTCTAGCGCTAATAAACATTTATCATGATATAAGAAAATATAAATAGCAACTTTATTATTGCCTCTAGGGCATATTTCCTTCAGATGAACTACGCAGTGCTTGTCAGTTAAAGTGTCACACACAGAGCGCTCCTTGAGCACCGACGAGGACCGTGGGCACAAGATCTCCCACCGACTGTCTGTTGGAGTGAGCACGTGTCCATTAGCAACTACTTGCACTTCCATATTTCAAAAATCTTATTTCATAATTGTGTGTTGTATTAGAGTATGAGCACTGGTACAAATATTTAAAATTATTCATATTTGTTATCCGTAACTGACAAAATTGGCCTAAATGGATAAACGATGTGTGCAACAAATTTACCTTTTTTGTACAATAATTCACGGACATATATTCATTCATATCTTCCAAAATAATTCTAATACGAGCATATGCACATTATGATACTTTTGCTCTAGTCATCGCAAAAATATACAGTATGTGAACTAAAATACCTAATGTTAACAATAAGAGTAAAATTATGTAGGAACTCACCAAAGGTGTCTTTGGATGTTGAAGGAAGGACATCCCCAAAAGTTGTGTGACATAACTCCTGGAGAGCTGCAAAAAATTAAATATCCTAGATTGCTCGATGAATCCAAGAACAATCCATTGCACTAGTAGAAAAGGGGGCAATGGTCCAGGCCGGTCCAGCCCATTAGTCCCGGTTCAATCCAGAACCGGGACCAATGGGGGCATTGGACCCGGTTCTTGAGCCCCGGGGGCCGGCCGGGCCACGTGGGCCATTGGTCCCGGTTCGTATGGACCTTTTGGTCCCGGTTGGTGGGTCGAACCGGGGCCAATGGGCCTCACTCCTGGCCCACAACCATTGGTCCCGGTTGGTGGCACGAACCGGGACCAAAGGCAACCCTTTAGTCCCGGTTCATGCGACCAACCGGGACCAATGGTGGTGCCTATATATACCCCCTCGCGCAAGAGCAGAGCACACTGCTCTGTTTTTTCTGGCCGAGGGGGAGAGGGCTTGGTGGTGCTCTAGCTCACCTCCTATGCACACAAGGTGTTCACTGGAATGCCCGAGCCACACTACTTAAGGTTTCTCCTCTCCAAGCTCGACCGCCAAGCTACATTTTCCTCAATATTTGTCTAGGTTTAGCGGTCCATCACGCCCCGTCCCCGTATTCACCGTCGTCGATCACCCGCGCCGATCTCATCGCCGGCACCACCGTGGTGAGCCTCTTGTTCTTATCTTCTTTCTGAAAGGAAAAATATTCTTACTTGTATGTTTAAATAGATACTTGTATTATTTTCTTACTTTTATTATTGTATCTTATATAGTGCGATGGTTTTGGTATCCGCCTCGTCGGCCCTCGGCCCTGTCTATGATTCGGATGTGGTATATATTATCTATTCATAACTATTGGTTCATTTATTGTTTATGACAATTATGCCGACCAACGTGACATAGATTTTATTTATCTAGGAGGTTGTTGAACCGGAAATTCCAACTGACCCTATTGTCGAGAGGTTAAATTTAGTTGAAGAAGAAAACAATTTCTTGAAGGAAAAAATTAGAAAAATTGAGGAGGAGAAGATGATATTGGAGTTGCATGTTGCGGATGTCGTCGATGATCACAAGATCAAGATGGATGCAATGCGCTTGAAGATTAGAAAGATTAGAAAATATGCCATTCATACCGAGGCTTGGTATCATTATGCCGTTGGATCAGTTGTTACATTGGTTGCGATTATGATCGCATTTGTTTTCGCATTGAAATGTTTTACATAGTTTCAGTGTATGGTTTAATTAATTTAGATGCTCTGCAGAGCTTTATGTTGTTAGATGAGAACTATGTATGTACTTTGGTTTTAATGTGATGATGAACTTCTATTAATTTTGTCACTTAATTATCTATTCATGATGTTCTGTAATGATTTTTGACACACTTAATTATATATAATGCACGCAGATGAACTGGCAATGGATGTACGGTTCAAGACACACCTCTGAGTACATTAAGGGCGTGCATGATTTTCTCGAAGTGGCTGAGGCAAATAAGCAGAATGGTTTTATGTGTTGTCCATGCCCTATATGTGGGAATACGAAGTCTTACTCTGACCGGAAAATCCTCCACACCCACCTGCTTTACAAGGGTTTCATGCCACACTATAATGTTTGGACGAGGCACGGAGAAATAGGGGTTATGATGGAAGACGGCGAAGAAGAAGAGTACGATGACAACTATGTGCCCCCTGAATACGGTGATGCTCCTGAAGATCAAGAGGAACCAGACGATGTGCATGATGATGCTGCAACGGGCGGTTGCTGAAGATCAAGAGGAACCGACGATGTGCCCGATGATGATGATCTCCGCCGGTCATTGTCGATGCAAGGACGCAATGCGAAAGTCAAAAGGAGAAGCTGAAGTTCGATCGAATGCTAGAGGTCCACAAAAAGGGTTGTACCCCAATTGCGAACATGGCAACACAAAGCTCGGTACCGTCTCGGAATTGCTGCAAAGGAAGGCGAGAATGATGTGCTCGACAAAGGATTTGAGAAGCTATGAAAATATTGAAGAAGAAGCTTCCAAAGGATAACGAATTACCCGACAGACATATGCAGCAAAGAAGGTCGATGCCCTCTAGGATTGGAGGTGCGAAGATACATGCATGCCCTAATGAATGCATCCTCTACATGGTGCGCATAAGGATCTGAACGCATGCCCGGTATGCGGTGCATTACGGTATAAGATCGACGAGATGACCTGGTGATGTTAACGGCGATCCCCGTGAAGAGGGTTCTGCGAAGGTGATGTGGTATGCTCCTATAATACCACAGTTGAAACGTCTGTTCCGAAACAGAGAGCATGCCAAGTTGATGCGATGGCACAGTGAGGACCGTAAGAAAGACGGGAAGTTGAGAGCACCCGCTGACGGGTCGCAGTGGAGAAAAATCGAGAGAAAGTACTGGGATGAGTTTGAAAGTGAGCCAAGGAACGTATGGTTTGCTTTAAGCGCGGATGGCATTAATCCTTTCGGGGAGCAGAGCTGCAATCACAACACCTGGCCCGTGACTCTATGTATGTATAACCTTCCTCCTTGGATGTGCATGAAGCGGAAGTTCATTATGATGCTAGTTCTCATCCAAGGCCCTAAGCAACCCGGCAATGACATTGATGTGTACCTAAGGCCATTAGTTGAAGAACTTTTACAGCTGTGGAATGGAAACGGTGTACGTATGTGGGATGAGCACAAACAGGAGGAATTTAACCTAAAGGCGTTGCTGTTCGTGACCATCAACAGTTGGCCCGCTCTCAGTAACCTTTCAGGATAGACAAACAAGGGATACCACGCATGCACACATTGTTTACTTGACACCGATAGTATATACCTGGCAAGCTGCAGGAAGAATGTGTACCTGGGCCATCGTCGATTTCTTCTGACCAACCATCAATGTCGAAAGAAAGGCAAGCATTTCAAAGGCGAGGCAGATCACCGGAAGAAGGCCGCCATGTGTACCGGTGATCACGTACTTGCTATGGTCAATGATTTACATGTAATCTTTGGAAAGGGTCCCGACGGACTAGTTGTTCCGAGTGACGCTGGGGGACACGCACCCATGTGGAAGAAGAAATCTAAATTTTGGGACCTACCCTACTGGAAAGACCTAGAGGTCTGCTCTTCGATCGACGTGATGCACGTGATGAAGAACCTTTGCGTGAACCTGCTAGGCTTCTTGGGCATGTATGGGAAGACAAAAGATACAGCTGAGGCACGGGAGGACCTGCAACGTTTGCACGAAAAAGACGGCATGCCTCCAAAGCAGTATGAAGGTCCTGCCAGCTATGCTCTTACCAAAGGAGAGAAGGAAATCTTCTTTGAATGCCTGCTTAGTATGAAGGTCCCGACTGGCTTCTCGTCGAATATAAAAGGAATAATAAATATGGTAGAGAAAAAGTTTCAGAACCTAAAGTCTCATGACTTCCACTGCTTCCGGTTGCATTGAGGGGGCTTCTACCGGAAAACGTCCGATTAACCATTGTGAAGCTATGCGCATTCCTCAATGCAATCTCTCAGAAGGTGACCGATCCAGAAATCATACCAAGGCTAAGGAGTGATGTGGTGCAATGTCTTGTCAGTTTCGAGCTGGTGTTCCCACCATCCTTCTTCAATATCATGACGCACGTCCTAGTTCATCTAGTTGACAAGATTGTCATTCTGGGCCCCGTATTTCTACACAATATGTACCCCTTTGAGAGGTTCATGGAGTCCTAAAGAAATATGTCCAGAACGCGCTTAGGCCGAAGGAAACATCTCCATGGGCCATCAAACAGAGGATGTCATCGGGTTTTGTGTTGACTTCATTCCTGGCTTAAGAAGGTAGGTCTCCAAATCGCGGTATGAGGGGAGACTGACCGAAAAGGCATGATTGGAAGGACTCAATAATATGTAGGGACGGATATTCTTGGTCTCAAGCACACTACACAGCTTCTACGAACTCTACCTTGGTGACCCGTATGTTGATGGACACAAGAACGATCTGCGCCCAAACACCCGGAGCGGGCGACGATCGGATTACATGTGAACACATCAGGACTTTCAGCAGTTGGTTGGAAGCACGTATCAGAGGTGACAACACTGTTTGTGATGAGTTGTACTTGTTATCCAGGAGACCATCTTCGACTGTTACGATTTGGAAAGGATACGAGATAAATGGGAATACATTTTACACGATTGACCAAGATCAAAAGAGCACCAACCAAAACAGCGGTGTCCGCTTTGATGCAACAACCGAGAGGGGAAAGGACACATATTATGGTTACATAGTGGACATATGGGAACTTGACTACGGACATGATTTTAAGGTCCCTTTGTTTAAGTGCAAATGGGTCAATCTGTCAGGAGGCGGGGTACATGTAAACCCATAGTACGGAATGACAACAATGGATCTGAAAAATCTTGGGTACACTGACGAACCGTTCGTCCTAGCCAATGATGTGGCACAGGTTATCTATGTGAAGGACATGTCTACCAGAACGAGAACAGAAAAGATAAGGAAGCGAATACATCATACGATGAGCCAAAGCGCCACATAGTTCTTTCAGGAAAAAGGGACATCGTGGGAGTGGAGGACAAGACAGACATGTCTGAAGATTATGAAAAGTTTCATGAAATTCCTCTCTTTAAAGTCAAGGCTGACCCCAACATCCTGATAAACGATGAAGATTATCCATGGTTACGGCGCAATAAGCAAATGACACAAGCGAAGAAAAAGTGAAGACTTTCTCCCGCAACTATTATGATGATACCATGCCAATTTTGTAACTGACAAGTATGATACCATTGTGTGGGTCAATTTATGATACCATGCCAACTTTCAACTTTTTCAGAGTTCATTTGAAATGCTTTAAAGTCTTATGGTTCGGCCCTCGTAATAATTAAAAATAGCAACAATAAGTATTTTGTTGTAAGTAGAAACAAAATAAAATAAATAAAGCAAGAAAGAAAAAAAACAAAAAAAGTGTTTTCAAATTTGAAAAGTAATGGCACTAACAGAAAGTTTATAATTTTCCTAAAACTAAAAGCAAAAAGAATTAAAAAATAAAGCAAAAAACAAAAGAAAATAAATAGTGCAGAAAACAAAACAAAAAAAAACAATAAGTATTTTGTTGTAAGTAGAAACAAAATAAAATAGATAAAGCAAGAAAGAAAACAAAAAAAAAGTGTTTTCAAATTTGAAAAGTAATGGCACTAACCAGAAAGTTTATAATTTCCCTAAAACTAAAAGCAAAAAGAATTAAAAAATAAAGCAAAAAAACAAAAGAAAATAAATAATGCAGAAAACAAAACAAAAAACTGGAAAAAAAATAAAAATAGCAACAGTAAGTAAAGAAAACAAAAAAAACAAAAAGAAATGCCACCTACTGGGCCCACACGGCCTGAATACGACTTGAATCCCTACTTTGGGCCAGGATTCAGGACCGCAGTAGGCCCAGAAGACCCATCAGGCAAAGCAGTAGCTAGTAGGCCCGTAAGCCTGCAATGGAGAGGAGCTCGAGAGGGGTGCGGCAGTGGGGCTTATAAACCACTGCCCGTCCCTCTCAACTAGCGAGGTGGGACTAAACTTTGGCCCCGATGCGGGCAACACAGGGGCCCTTGGTCCCGGTTGGTGGCACCAACCGGGACTAAAGGGGGGGGGCATTGGTCCCGGTTGGTGCCACCAACCGGGACTAAAGGCCGCAGCTTCCCGCCCTTTGGGCTGCCGAAAAGAGGCCTTTGGTCCCGGTTGGTGGCAATAACCCGGACTAAAGGGGGCATTAGTCCCGGTTGGTGCCTCCAACCGCCCGCCGCCCCCACTATCGCCGTCGCCGCCGTCGCCCGCGCATCATCATCGTCGTCGGCCTCCCGAGCCAAGCGCCGTCCTCCCGAGCCAAGCCTTGCCGTCGTCGCCGCCGAGCTCTGCCTCGTCGCCGTCGCCCGCCCAGCAGCGCCGCCCCAAGCCCTGCCCGTCGCCGTCGTCCGCCCAGCGCCGCCATCGCTGTGAGCCGCCACACCACCGCTCTGTTTTTTTCATTTTTATTAGTTTAATTTTTTTGTTCAATGTGTATACATATGTGTATGTATGTGGCTATATATATAATGTATATGTGTATGTATGTGGCTATGTGTATGTAGATGTTCAAAAATTGTTCAGAGCATGTTTTTGTTCATATATGTATTTTTGTTCATATGTGTCTTAATGTTTTCATATATGCAAAAGATAGATTTTAGAAAAGTTAGGTTTTTTTCTGTTCATAGATTTTTTGGTGATATTAATTATTGTAGAATATGCAAATGTTTGTATATTCATATGAACAATGCATTAGGCAAAACCTTTGTTTTTTTTCAAATTTTCTATTTGATTTTTTTAAAACAAGCAATACTAAAAGAATGAGAGGAAAAGGAAAATAAGAAGAGGAAGAAAGGAGAAAAGAGGAGAGGAAGAAGAGGAGAAATAAATAAGAAGAGGAAAAAGAAGAAAAGAAGAGGAGAAGAAGAAAGGAATAGAGGAGAAAGAAGAAAAAATAGAAGAAAAAATTCTATTTTTTCTTCTTCTCCTCTATTCCTTTCTTCTTCTCCTCTTTTTTCTTCTTCTTTTTCTTCTTCTTCTTCTTCCTTCTTCCTTCTTTCTCTTTTCTTCCTTTTCCTTAATTATTTTCCTTTCTCGAGGGAGAAGAAGAAAAAGAAGAGGAGAAGAAGAAAGAAAGGAATAGAGGAGAAAGAAGAAACTTCAACACGAGCTAGGGGGTGGTACCGATACCCCCTCCCCGATAACTCTCGAGGACACCCAAACCTTAGAGAGAAAACGATGTTGGTCTCCTACCCCCTCCCGCCGCGCCCCTACCCGACAAATTAACTCTCTCAAGGCCACCCAAATTTATCAAGTTAAAAGAGCGTTGTCGTCGAGGCCACCCCAAACCCTTGAAGCGTTGTGTCGAGGCGACCCCAAACCCTAGAGAAGCAGCGTCGAGGCCACTAACATGATTCCTTATTGTGATTAGCTAGCTAGCTAGTTCTACGTTTGCCACTAATATATATATATATATATATATACCATGTTTGAATATATATATATATATATATATATCCATCTGTACCATGTTTGAATAATAATTGACATGTTGTAAATATTTGCAGAAACTATATATGGAGCACTCCCGAGACGAAGAAACAGAAGCGATGTTGGGGGACATAATCGCAAATGGAAGTGATGATGTTGCGTCATTTCTCGTCAACACCAATGGTCAGCTGGATGAAGAAGAGGGCTATGTTTATGATGGCTTCGTCCCATTAATGCCGGTACAAGAGGAGGACTATGTTCATGATGGCTCCGGTGACACAATGGAGGTACAAGACGAAGGAGACCGTGCTGAATGCTCCGGTCACCGAACCGAGTCCGGCCAGGTATATATATTAGTTAAGCCCGTGCTGACTAGTTAATTGATGCATCCATTGTTTTGGTATATGTACACATATTAATTACTGTCGTCTTTCTTCCTTATAATTTCTAGCCCTCCGGATCGAGCACAACTTCGTAAGGAGACGAGGCCGAAGAAAAGTTGAGCTCGAATGAAAAGTTTGAGATCATAGAAATCGCGCCCGACGGCAAACCGATTGAACCCATCCGCACAAGGAAGGCATTTTCGCTCGGTCAAGGGGTTCTTGTTAGGGACAGATCCCGATCAAGATCCAAAGAATGGTATAAGCTCGCTAAGGATGAAGACCCCGAGGTGTCTTATGTCAATGATATGCAGAAAGAAGATCTTTGGACTGAGCTGAAGGCAAATTTCACCCTACCGCCAGAGGAGGATCCGGAGAAGCCAGTTAAAGAGCAATTAATCAAGTCTTGTGCTCTTAAGAAGATGGCAGGCCTAATAAGGAGGTGGAGGAAAGAGCTGAACCAGTTTGTCAAGAAAAAAAAGACACCAGAATTCATCGGCAAATATGAGAAGATCAAAGATCACTGGCCCGCATTTGTGGCCCACAAGACATCGGAAAAGAGTAAGAAGATGTCGGAGACAAACAAGAAAAATGCTGTGAAGAAGAAGCTTCACCATCGCACGGGGTTAGGTGGCTACCTCAAAGCCCGGCCTAAGTGGTCCAAGGCTGAGCATGATCTACTTGAAAAAGGGATCAAACCAGAGACAATGCACTGGCCAGACCGTTGCCAGACTTGGTTCTTCAGAGCTGGCGGAACCTTGGACCCTGTAACAGGGAAGTGTTAGTGGACGGATGAGCAACTGCAAACACCAGTCAAGAACCTTCGACACTATATCAATGCAGCGCAGCGAGGGACGTTCCTTCCAAACAGGGAGAAGGACGAGCTCACAATGGCCCTTGGGAATCCCGAGCACCCTGGACGGACACGAGGCATGCCAGGCTCCATTCCGTGGAAGGTTGGTTTTCCGGACGCAGGGGGTTACAAAACCCACTAGAGGAGGAAGAAACTGGAGCAGGACCAAATGCAGGCACTGCACGAAAGGGTAATGGGCCTAGAGGAACGAGAAGAGGTACGAGAAGCACCAGATCGCAACAAATGACCTGCCGAAGCTTCCCCCAAAGCTACCCCGCCATCTCAGCGGAGAAGCAGCGTGGCTTCCACCGAGCTGCTTCAGTCGGAGCATGTCTTGACGGCTCCTGCCAGCTATCCTGTGGATGGTATCACGGAGTCTCAAAATTGCCACATTATGGCGCGATGGATGAATTTGAAGGTCAAGGCGGCTGTTGGCCAAGTTTATCCTAGTGGACCTGGCACAACTTATCACTGCCAGCCGATTCCAGAAGGATTTGCTAAGGTGATGGTGGATGAAATAACGGAGGGATTTGAGGACCTCGTGCTTGAGCACCCTACCGGTGAAGGGGAGACTAGGATGGGTTCTGCTCTGAAGATTCCATAGTTGGTACATGAAAACCTTCAGAGAGTCTGAGGGGACGAACATTTTGTATCTGAAAATTAAAGAGGAGCACGACCTCGTTTCAAATGATCTGTTGTGTGTTCCATTTGAGGAGTTCTTCGAGTTCTTCAATCAAAAGGCCCTCGATAAATTAATGGTCTTTTGCTACTGCCTATAAGTACTATTTCTTTCATTAATTCTCTATATATAGCTCGGCTCTTTCATTGCATGTATTTATAATTAATTATTCTCAATATATTATGCAGATTGAAGATCGTCGAGTGCACAAAAAATGAAATCTATGATATTGGGTTCATTAACACAAATATCATAGATGTATTTCTAGTTGAAAAGAACGTCAAAGAGGTCGAGTACAACTTGCTACAATCGTTGATCAAAAATCAAAACCAAGATACCATACTCTTTCCTTACAACGGCCCGTGAGTGTTACTGTCGTATGCATATTCGGTTTCCCTTATTACTCGAGCGAGGTATATAGTAATGTAATTGATGAGTTATGCATGCGTGCGCAGGTACCACTATATTCTTCTGGAGATTAAGCTTGAGCGTGGACTAGTAACCGTCTTAGACTTGAGACGGAAAGATACCGAAAACTATGCGGACATCACTGAAATGCTCAGCAAGTAAGTTCAATCGATCATTATCGCACCATATCGGCAACTTTTTGTTCATTTCCTGATATCTCAAGTAATAATAATTATTTTCTTTGTCTTGCAGGGTTTGGAAACAGTTCAACGCACAAGCTCCGGGACTGCCGAAGGAGCTGCGATATACATACCCGAAAGTAAGTACTACTGGCAAGCTAGTTGCGCGCATCTCCCGTTGATTCTATAGCTATATACTTTCATCAATGCCATTTATAATGCTTCATTATCAGTTTGATTGACCTCTATTTCTCGTAAAGTGCTTGTGGCAGGAGGAAGGGAATGATTTCTGTGGATACTACGTGTGCGAGTTCATCCACAACGCGACTTTGAAAAACAAGCGGGGCTACTCTAGAAGACAATATGAAGTGCGTAAGCAATAATATTCACAATTTCATTTTATTACACCATCATTTCTGTTGATTTTCATTCATATATATGTATTAATTAACCCCCTTATTCAAATTAGACGTGGCAGATGCGGGATGAACTCCTAGAACCAGATCGCATGAAAGCAATTCAAGAGGAATTGGCGGGATTCTTTCTTGAACACGCCATCAAGAAAGCCGAGAATACCATGTGGAACTTGATTTCAAATGCTAGGGGTTTGTAATTAAGAGATCTTATACATGTATGTAGCCAGTAAAAAACTTGTTGTTCGACCAATCTCTCGGAGAAGGAGAGGTCGATCGATCTTCTCTCGGTATGCATGACGAACTTCTGTACTGAATGGTTCTCTCGATCACTTATGTATATATACTACATAGCGTCGACCAAGCACGGACATAAGAGAGGACACTTCTCTCTATTAATTAGCTAGCTAACACAATATACGAAACACCTAAATTAACCCCCAAAACCCCAACCCCCTCCTTTCAAAAAAAAAAACAAAAATCCCAGCCACTGTAATGCAGACGCGTGGATGCCTATTGGTCCCGGTTGGAGCCACCAACCGGGACCAAAGGCCCCCTGGCTGGGCTCGGCGAACTGGGCCACGTGGAGGCACATTGGTCCCGGTTCGTGTTTGAACCAGGACTAATGGGTGGAGGTATTAGTAACGACCCATTAGTCCCGGTTCATGAACCGAGACTAAAGGCCCTTACGAACCGGGTCTAATGGGTGATTTTCTACTAGTGTTGGTAAATTAGATCACACTTCACTATTTTGTGACCTTTTGGAAATATTGCACAATAGGAAAAGCACAACCGCAACCTGGCGGACATGTGGCTATAGAGAAAGGGAACGTCAAAAGGCTCAAAGCAAGACTTGTAGTAAAAGGTTTTACACAGAAAGAAGGGATCCATTATAAGGGGACCTTCTCACCCATGTATCCCAAAGATTCTTTCAGAATTGTCATGGCACTTGTAGCCCATTATGATATAGAGCTGCATCAAATGGATGTGAATACGACATTTTTGAATGGTGATTTAAACGAAGAAGTTTACATGACTCGACCTGAAGGTTTTGTCGTGGAAGGAAAATAACATATGACATGTCATTTAAAAAATTCATATATGGCTTAAGGCAAGCTTCAAGACAATGGTATCTCAAGTTCGACAAGGTTATTCAAAATTTTGGGTTTAAAGAAAATGAAGTGGACAACTGCAGATATGTTAGATTTAACGAAAGTCGGTTCACAATTTTTGTCATGTATGTGGATGACATTCTATTCGGCTTGCAGTGATAAAGATATGCTGCATGAGACCAATAAATTTTTGTCTTCTAATTTTGATACGAACGATCTAGGTGAAGCCTCGTATGTCCTTGGCATTGAGATTCATCGAGATAGGTCCAAAGGAACATTAGGACTATCACAGAATGCATACTTTGAGACAGTACTAAATAAATACAATATGCATAAGTGCTCTTCCTCACCTAACCCCATAGTCAAGGGTGATAAGTTTGGGACATTCCAATGTCCAAGGAACCAAAATGAAACTGATCAGATGAAGTCGGCTCCTTATGCTTTAGCTGTCGGAAGCATCATGTATGCTTAAGTATGTACACGCCGTGACTTAGATTTTGTAACCGGGCTGCTTGGCAGATTTCAATCTAATCCAGGACCGGACCACTAGTAGGCTGTAAAGAAAGTCTTGCGTTATATGCAAGGTGCTAAAAGTTTCATGCTTACATATAGAAAGTCTGATAACCTGGAAGTTATTGGTTACTCAGACTCTGATCTTGCTGGGTGTGTGGATAGTAAGAAATCCACGTCAGGTTATATATTCACACTCGCTGTGTTGGGGAACGTAGCATGCAATTTCAAAAAAAAAAATCCTATGATCACGCAAGATCTATCTAGGAGATGCATAGAAATGAGAGGGGGAGAATGTGTCCACGTACCCTCGTAGATTGAAAGCGGAAGCGTTAGTTAACACGGTTGATGTAGTCAAACGTCTTCACGATCCGACCAATCCACGTACTGAACGTAAGGCACCTCCGAGTTCAGCACACGTTCAACTCGATGACGTCCCTCGAACTCTTGGTCCAGCAGAGGGTCGACGGAGAGTTTCCTCAGCACGATTGCATGATGACGGTGTTTATGATGTAATCCACACAGTGCTTCGCCTAAACACTACGATGATACTATTGGAGGAGTAAATGGTGGAGGGGGGCACCGCACATAGCTAAGACAATGTTGTGCCTTTGGGGTGCCCCCCTGCCCCTGTATATAAAGGAGGGAGGAGGAGGCCGGCCACCAGGAGCATGCCAAGGGAGGGGGGAGTCCTACTAGGACTCCACTCCTAGTAGGATTCGTCCCCCCCCCCCACTCTTTTTTTCCTTCTTACAGAGGTGGAAAGGGGAAGGAGAGGGAGTAGGAGAAAGAAAGGGGGGTGGCGTCCCCTTTCCCTAGTCCAATTCGGCCTCCTCCTTTGTGGGGGAGGGGGGCACACCAGCCTCTTGTGGGCTGGTTAGTCTCCCTCCCATGGCCCATATGGCCCATATCTTCCACCGGGCGAGGGGGGGGGAGGTTCCGGTAACCCTTCCAATACTCCGGTTTGTACACGATACACTCCGGAACCCTTCCGTTGTCCGAATACCACCTTCCAATATATCAATCTTTACCTCTAGACCATTTCGAGACTCCTCGTCATGTCCTTGATCTCATCCGGAACTCCGGACAAACTTCGGTCACCAAAATACATAACTCATAATACAAATCGCCATCGAACGTTAAGTGTGCGGACCCTACGGGTTTGAGAACTATGTAGACAAGATTGAGACACATCTCCGATCAATAACCAATAGCGGAACCTGGATGTTCATATTGGCTCCTACATATTCTATGAAAATCTTTACGGAAAAACTAACGCCCACACGTGTGGGCGGTTGCACATCGCCCACACGCCGCCATCACCACTCATTTTGCCACGTATGAACAGATGACATCATCATAAATCTTTTTAGTTTTCGTCTTAAAAATATTTTATCTCTAATTTAAAAGCAAACTAAAAATCCGTTTTCACCATTTAATCCGTCTCGACGAGATCTTCAAAACTAGACCCCATGTTGATATGTTTCGACGAAATTTTTTTGTGCCCAAAAGTTGCCATGATGTTTACACTGTAGTTGCCATGGTGCTTAAACTAAAGTTGCCATATGACAATTTTAGTTTGTAGATCATGGCAATTTTAGTTTTTGATGATGGCAATTCCAGTATTTTGACCATGAAAATATTTTTTTGCATGAACCATGGCAATTTTAAGTGCATGTATCATGGAAATTTTAGTTTATGGTGCATGGCAAGTCTAGTTTCTCAATTCTCCGTTTTACCATATGTCAAAAATTTCTTTTTAATATAGTAGAAAATAGTTGAAACATAACATGGCAACTTTAGTGTAAACATCATGGCAATTCATGTGCAGTAGACATGGCAACTTTTAACAAAAAAAATTCATCGAAATATATTGATATGAGATCTAGTTTCGAAGATCTCGTCGCGAGGGATTTAATGGTGAAAACGGATCTTCAATCGGATTTTTCATTTAAGATATAAAACATTTTAAAAACTGAAAATCCAAAAAGGTTTCCACATACATGCATGCGATGACATGGCGTAGTCTGTATGTTATAGGGCGTGTGGGCGGGTTTGGCTCCCACCACACATGTGGGCGTTAGCGTTGTCCAATCTTTATCGGTTAAACCGCACAACAACATACGTTGTTCCCTTTGTCATTGACATGTTACTTGCCCGAGATTCGATCGTCGGTATCTTCATACCTAGTTCAATCTCGTTACCGTCAAGTCTCTTTACTCGTTCCATAATGCATCATCCCGCAACTAACTCATTAGTCACATTGCTTGCAAGGCTTATAGTGATGAGCATTACCGAGAGGGCCCACAGATACCTCTCTGATACACGGAGTGACAAATCCTAATCTCGATCTATGCCAACCCAACAAACACCTTTGGAGGCACCTGTAGAGCATCTTTATAATCGCCCAGTTACGTTGTGACGTTTGATAGCACACAAGGTGTTCCTCCGGTATTCGGGAGTTGCATAATCTCATAGTCAGAGGAACATGTATAAGTCATGAAGAAAGCAATAGCAATAAAATTTATCGATCATTATGCTAAGCTAACGGATGGGTCTTGTCCATCACATGTCTAGTGTCAGGAAACATAACCATCTTTGATTAACGAGCTAGTCAAGTAGAGGCATAATAGGGACACTTTGTTTTGTCCATGTATTCACACATGTATCAAGTTTCCGGTTAATACAATTCTAGCATGAATAACATTTATCATGATATAAGTAAATATAAATAATAACTTTATTATTGCCTCTAGGGCATATTTCCTTCACGCTGGAGGAACCATATCGTGGAAAAGCTCCAAGCAAACTATAGTTGCCTCATCTACGATGATGGCAGAATATCTAGCATGTTTTTGAAGCCACTGGGCAGGTTGTATGGCTAAAGAATTTCCTTCCCAGACTTAAAGTGGTTGGCGCATTTCCAAACCATTGACATTGTACTGTGATAATGAACCCGGACAGGCAGGGAGGATCACTCACCTCGCGCTACTCATCCAGCCAGTCCAGATGCTGCTTCCTTTGCGGTGTGGGCTATTTCATCGAACACCATCCGGCCGCACAGCCTGCCCACCACCGCCAGGGGCCTCCCGGCGTCGGCGATTCGCCAGACAGAGTGGGACAACCAGAAACCTCACTACAGTGTACGGTACAACTAGATCATTGATGACGCAAGTTGCTGCGCACGTCTCTTTTGACTTATATTTTCTATATACAAAGTAATTTGTATACATTTGTTTGAAGTATTATGCTTTCTTGTAGCCTGTTGTTATTTCCTTGCTTTTTAAAATAACCATGTCCATGATGGCACACCCATCTATTTCGGCTTCTACGTAGTTGCTAGGAATCCATTGCCCAAAATCAAAAACAAAAATGATGCGGGTTCTGCAGTTTTAATTCTAAGAACGATTACTTCACCACAACATAATTCTTTTATTTGGAAGGTATCATGTCGTAGGTTAATGAGTTAGGGGTTAGATCGTTAGAACTTTTATGTGAGGACTTAGTTCTAGCCAGCGTACTTGGGGATGAGGCTGTGGGGGTAGAGGAGCATGCGGCACCTCTGCAACCACAAGAGCATACTGACCTACTACATGAGCCTTCTATGGAGGCGGGGGTGCATGCGGCACCTATGCATCCAGAAGACAACACACCGACAGATTCTAGTCATGCGGACTCGATTTTCACCGGTTGTGGCAACTTTCATCTTCATTGCATTTCAGCTCTAACTTGTACCATACTACAGACCTTGTAAACCGTTTGTTCAATAATATGACTGCATGCAACTTACGGATGAAGAGCCCGGGGGTTATCCTCCTTTCAAAATAAAATAAAATAGATTACAACAGAAAAAATATGTGTGTTTACAGTCACGTCACCCTGCAAAATAATTACCACCAACCAGCACCATAAGCGCTAGTTAACATATCAGTGTGTTCATGCTTTGCCAGGAAACTCCTGAGCCACAATACTCGATGCTCCTCGTGCATCATCGCATAGTTATAACCAAGGGACCTGTTGTCCTCCAAGTGAGATCCGACAACTCTCAAAATATCTTCCGTGAAGCCTGGCGTGTTCACCACAATACTATACACCACTTAATTTTATTTCTAAGTTCTGAACCTGAATTTTGTGCATATAGTTGCATATTTGTCCTGGCGCATGCTTCATTGTAAGAATAAACAAATTTAGTAGATTGCAATACTCATCTTGATATCAAAGGCGACAAGATCATCCACGAGGTACACGGCAGAGCTCCTTCAAGCAGATACAGCTCAACGGCTCCTACACCGCTGAGTGCGCTAAGATCACCATCATCTGCACAGTCATCATGCTCATGGGTAAATCATCATCGTACACAAAATTCAGCAGGTGTTTGTTTTCATGGCGAAATGCAGGTTGAACAGACCAGACAAGTTTGGTAGTAGCCCGAGTGGTGGTAGGTTATTGCAGTTAGGAAAATTATCCAGATTTATCTTGACAAGATTAGGGAGATACTGTCTAATACCCATAAGCCAATCGGGGATGCTTACACTCCTGTAACCAGCTATATACAATGACTGCACACTAGTTTTTCCAACACATCCTTGTCATCCACAAACCTTCCAGCAGCAACAGTCCATACTAATTGTAGGTCCTCAATGTTTTGCTTCTTTATCAGTTTTATACTATGTGCCTCTTCTGCAGACTTCACATTTTCAAGCCTTTCCATAGCCAGCACATCAGGATTTGTATGCTGAAGCAGGACGATATTGCTGATACATTTATCACTCAAAGCATGCACCTTAAAAACTGGCAAAGAAGCACAGTTCAACTGAGAGACCACCAATTCATCTGTACTAACCCCTCTCACAACCTTCAGACTAACCATCTGAGCCATACTATCAGGAAGCTTCTTTAGGCTATACCAGTCTGTGAGGTCCAATGTGTGAAGCTTCCTGAGGTTGCCAAAACTTTCTGGTATACTGTCAAACCCTATATGTCGAGACAAGTCCAGATGCTCTAGCACTACCGGAATCGCGGTCTATGCCTACGGCCAAGGGCCGTCGGCATAGGCCCCTAGGCCGTCGGCATAGATCTATGCCTACGGCTGCCGTCGGCATAGATATCGTCAGCGTAGTCTTGTCAGACCGTCGGCATAGTATAGCCGTCGGCATAGGGTCCTATGCCGACGGCCTTGCGTCAGCCGTCGGCATAGATTAGCCGTCGGCAGTGTTTTCCGTCTGACGGCAACGCACGGCGCCATCAAAAGCGCTAACGAATCACGCAATGCCACGCGGCGTAGCTATGCCGACGGCTTGGCCGTAGGCATAGATATATCTATGCCTACGGCCAAGCCGTCGGCATAGCTGTGCCACGTGTCGCTCCCTGGTTCCTCCTGGCGACAGGTCTATGCCTACGGCATAGCCGTCGGCATAGGTATCCATCTATGCCTACGGCAAAGCCGTCGGCATAGATCTGCCACGTATGCCCCTGGTAGCTCTAGGCTTATATATGCCGACGGCTTTGCCGTGAGCATAGTTTTTTTTCCTTCTTTTTCTTTTCCAATTCATTTGACAAAGATTTCAAAGCGAATAATATGGAATAATGCGAAAATATGACAGTTCATCATCTAAACATACTCAAGTTCATCTAAACATACTCGAGTTCATCATCATCATCTAAACATACTCAAGTTCATCATCATCACCGCGGAAGTTCATGAACATAAAAGTAGTGCAAGACATGGAACATCGTAAAAGTAGGAACATGAAAGGCATGGCACGACGGCCACATGCACGGAATCATCATCGACATCGAGCAAGACCACCTCCGCCAAAATCACCTCCGCCAAGACCACCTCCGCCAAAACCACCACCGCCAAGATCACCTCCACCAAAACCGCCATCATGACCAAAGATCACTCTGCCAGATCGGAGGATGGGTCGACGAAGCGAGTCGAGCCACCGGTCCCCTACATGTTTCGTAGACGATTCTAACGGTAAATATGATATGATAGTGTTGAATGAACGAGAACTAGTTTGCTAGTAGTTAGGCAAATGTACTAACCGGACTATTACCGCCTAGTGCCACCCATTCATCGAGCGTGGGCACGTGTGGGGGTCTCCCGCAGTGGTGGTGGGGTCCCATTTGTGGTGGATCCGTGCGGTTACTCCAAGACGCCAACATAGCCTCGGATGTTAGTTAAACAAGCAAACTAGAAGGTCGAAGGAATGAAACTACAAAAATGTAGCTTGGTTTTAAGAGGGAAAACTAACCGTCATCATCGGACGGTTGTAATCATCGTTGCCTTCACTGCTTCAAGTACTCCCGCACCTCGAGATTCCTAAGCTCGACAAACTCCTATATCCCTACATAAATTAGGTTGTTTCTAAGTGAGCAATGCTGAAAATAAACCGAGAATGCTAGAGAAAAAGATAAAGGGAAGTACTTACAAATCTGTGGCGGGCTAAGGAGTCTGTGAACGCCTGCACTCTCTAAGCGGCTCGAGTGTGTAGCCCGAAGCCGTGTGTACGAGATCGAAGGAGTGATCAACCCATCGAAACATGGATACCGGCCATGTGACTTCCCCTGGATGGCCACCACCGCCGTGTCATCGATCTGAGACTTGGCGATCTCAAAGAACAGAACATCCGGATGCAACTCACGAAAGTGATGAGTGTAAGACCCCAGGTGCTTCTCGGTCTTGCCGTAGTACTTGCCCTCGCCCTCCTTGGGATGACTCCGCTCACGGGCCATCATCCACGACTCCATGTCTGAGAGCGGCCTCTTCAACTTGTCCTCCTGCAACGTCAAACAGAAGTTAGCCATACATAAGAACATGACGGTAAAGAAGAACAAAAATGCATCATGCACATAGATATACCTTCATGGCCCTGAAGCCCCAGTGGTTCCTGTTTCCTTGGCCGTGTGTCCCGTCGATTCCACGGTTATTCCGGGCCTGGATGCTCTTGGCAGCAAACTCTGCATCGTCGCCGAGCCACCTATCCACCAAACTCGCCCATCCATCATGCCTTCCATAGAACCAACGAGGAACAACCTATGCAAATTTTGGAAGCATGACATGTGAGCACGAAACATATAGTTCACTGCTTGAAACAATGAAAAGTTAATAATAGTTACCATCATGAACTGCTCTTTGTTCAAGGTAAGTCGTTGCTTCTGTGCTTCAGTTTTGGTCATCTTTTGGTGCAGGTAGATGTGGTAGTACTGCGAGACGGCAACCCAGCGCACCTCGTACTGCAACTGACGAGCTTTCTTCTTCGCAGCCGCAAGCAAGACCACGTCGGCTCTGGCCTTGTGCTCGTCAAGAACTCTATAGAGTTGCTGCAATCATGCATAAACCAGAAGCAAACAAGGCATGAGTTGAGTGATTCAATGATAAACCATGAACGGGCGAAGAGAAGTGATTCAAGAGAACCTACCCAAAATTTGGTGATCACGGCCTTAGCGGCCGTCCCATACTCAGCGTTGTCTGCAAGCCTCGTAGTGGGCCCAGCTCATGGCCAAAACCCGCTGCTGCGGGTCCTTGTCTGCGTCATGGGCAAAATAGGCCAGGCCAAAACTCCTTCAACAGATGCGGTGAGAAGGCCGTTCGGTTTACGGCCCTTTCCGCGAAGGATCCAGCCGCAAAAGAATCAAAGGATTGCCATGTGTACAATAAGAAAATATTGTCATGTGTTGAAAATATGATTGAGAGGCACTTACTCTGTCCCCACAGGTTGAATGAGCCACTTGTGCTCCTCGATAGAAGGTGGTGTAGGTAGTCCGGCATTACCACGCAGCCACCCCTGCGGAGCACCCGGTGGCAAGTCACCCCACAACGCAGATCAACCTCCCTCCACCCTCCTCGCCCTCCTCCTCACCCTCCTCCTCGGCCTCCTCCTCCTCCTCCTCGGCCTCCTCCTCCTCGCCATCAGGAACATACTCCTCCTCCTCAGACTCAGAAGGTGCCTCAGATAGGAGGGCATCAAGAAGACCCTCCTATTTCAGACACGGACCGGAGTTTTTGCACCGTTGCCTGTCCCCCACCTCCTCCTCCTCTAGGGGCTCTCCCCCCACCGCCTCCTCCTCTAGGGTCTCCTCCCCCGACCCTCCACCTCCCTGTGAGGTGTCATCCTCAGCGTAGTCGGGAGGGAACCTTGTGGGCTCGCCCACTCCGAGTAAGTCCTTTAAATTTATGAGAAACTAGCGCCACTGACTTGCCCATGATTAGCAAACCTGCATTAAGAAGAGAATAAACAATTAGTAAGGATATCAATTAAACAAGCATACAGGAAAAACATTAAGACCGTAAGAGCACATTAAGCATACTATTGTAATGATCATTAAAAGAACTTACATTTTCTAGAACCCATATGAATCATCACTATTGTAATCTATTTGTGGACCGGTCTCATCATCACTATCACGCATATCTTCTTCGTTGTCTGACGGAGGTGGAGGCTCTTCCTCATCGTCAGCGTGTTCATTTAACTTTTCAAGCATAATTATGTCTCTTTGATTCACAACTGCCTCACCATCAATCCGTGCGTCGTCGTCGTCGTTTGGGTCCAGGTCAACATAACCCAAGTCATCATCCTCGTTGTTTCGGACCACGTCATCATGTTCCTCTTGATAGAACACTCCATCGTATGTCATGGGGTTTATGTTGTAGTAATCATCATCGTTCGGGTCCGGTAGCTTACCATGCGGCGACACCTTGAACACAACTTCCCAACCCTTTAGGTACTCTTTACCGCATGGGTAAGGCAGATAATATACTTGTGTGGCCTGGTAGCGGCGATAAAGAGATCAGCTCCGGCATAGACGGTTGATGGTTTAACTTCAACTAAACCAACGTATATGTATGTCTCGGACCCTTTTGGGGTCGAACCATCGACATTTGAACACAAGTGAGACTTAGGTGTTCGCGGCCACGTTTGAACGTAAGCTCGTATATTTTTCCTACCCTTCCGTAGTAATCTACTTTATTATCTCCTTCAGTGAAGACTCCGGTATTTATGGTTTTGGGATCAGGCCGACTGTTCTGGTGCTCCTCTGTATGGAAGCGATACCCATTCACATCATACTTTTCGCATGTCATGACGACAGGGTCAAAACCCATGGAAACCCATCTCAATTCTTCATCCATTGATTCGGTCGGATCATTTCCCTACAAGTTCAATTGAAATTATAGGGTGCATGAGTTTAATTGAAATTATAGGGTGCATGAATTTAATTGAAAGTGTGAAAAATTACTTTCTCCATGAACCACGCAACAAAATTTTTCCTTCCATCAGCACCCTTTCGGAGAAGAGCAAGTGCCTCCGCTTGAGGGAGGCAGCATTCCCGCCCATTCTTCTTCAACTAATCGACTACAATAAGAAAAGCGGTATAAGAACTAGGCAAAGTGAACATAACGAATTGACTAAAAGAATGGTGCAAAGGTATTACCTCATCCACTCATCCTCAACTTCCTTGATGTTGTGCAAGATATAGAACATGACATCCTCCCACTCATCTCGTGGCATGAGATAAGGTTTCGAGCATCCAGCCCTACCACCTTGCCCGATGAATATAGGCAACTTGGGTTTATACTTGGGTTCTTCTGTATTGTATCGAGACACCTTATTGTGCAACGTGGGAACATGGTCCGGATAGTAGGCTGTCCTGAGGTCTGCCACCTCCTCTAGGATAATCGCCTCAGCTATGGAAGCTTCAATCTTAGCTTTGTTTCCACATTTCATCTCGGATGCTTGTTCTGCCTCTCTCGGGGCGTCGCCAACGATTACTCGCAGGGCCGCCCAACAATACCTCGTTCGGGAGGTGCAAAGGAGATGTGTCATCGAGTAAAGAAGCTCAAGGGAAGATCTTCTCTAGCTTGCATATCAACTCCGCGCCTTCTTATGCATTTCTTTTATCTTCTCGGGACATACTTCTTTAGCACAAAGCGTGCGGAAGAAATGGCTTAACTCCGCAAGCACACGCCAGGACACGCCGGGAACATAGCCCGAACCATCACCGCATAATCCGCTCAATCCATACGTGATAGTCATGACTCTTGAGCTCGGTCACTCGCCTGTTGAAAGATTGACCCCTTACTTATATTCGACGACAACCATCGGTGAACTTCACGACGTGTTTCAGCCACTTAAATGTCTCCATCTTATGGTCCTTTTTAAGTACGAAATCAGCATCTGGCTTGAACCAAGATTTTCGACTGCCTGTGGGAGGCTGCATGTGTAGACGTGGTCTATCACAAATATTCTGTTGATCAACTCTAGCATTAACATTATCCTTTGTCTTATCAGGAATGTTGAGGATCGTGTGAAAAAGGGACTCTGCGACATTCTTTTCGGTGTGCATCACGTCTATGTTGTATGGAAGTTTGAGGTCTTTAAAATAGGGAAGCTGCGTGAAGGGGGTAATGTGAGTCCAGTTGTGCGTCTCACCATAATTTTCAAAATTCTTTTTCCCTTTACCTTTTCCTTTGCCCTCGCCCTCGTCTTCGCCCGTGGCTTTGCCTTTGCCTTTGCCTTTCCCTTCACCGGCAGGCTTAAGAGCTTTCAGCTGAGCAAGAACATCCGCGCCAGAAAACGTTGGAATCTCGTTCACTTCATGGACAACTTTGCCTTTTGTGAAGTTCTTCTTGTCTTCCCTATCAGGATGGTCTAGAGGGAGGAACTGTCGATGCAGGTCAAATGCAACATACTTGCCACCCTTCTTCAGCCAAATGAAAATCAAGGCCTGTATGCACACTGGGCAAGGCATCTTTCCACTTGTACACCATCCGCAGAGCAGGCATAACCGGAAAGTCATGCATGCAATATTGTAGCCAAACTTTCATCAAGAAATATTTCGCAAATGTCGGTCGATGTCAACCTCGGAAGTACCAAGAATGGTGCAAATCATCCACCAACGGCTGCATAAACACACCCAAATTCTTCCCCGGATATTCAGGCCCCGGAATTATAAGCGACAGGAACATGGTCTTCCGTTGCATTATGGCGCCGGGAGGGAGATTGAGCGGAATAACAAATATGGGCCAACAGCTGTATGAATTAGACGACATACCATATGGATTGAACCCATCACCTGTTATAGCAATTCGGACATTCCCAGCCTCGGCTGCTTCCTGCGGGTACTCTATATCGAATGACTTCCATGCTTCACCTCCTGATGGATGTACAATTTTTTTTGGATTGTACCTTTTCCCTTCCTTGTGCCACTTCATCATTTTGGCAGACTCCTCGGTGATGAAAAGGCGTTGCAGTCTTGTGATAAAATCAAGATACCAAGAACCTTCACAGGATTTTAGCTGCTGCTTCGACCATGTTTATCGACCACCTCAATATACCGAGAGGAACCGCACTTCCTACAAGATTTGTCATCCGCATACTCATGCCTAAACAAAAGGCAATTCTTTGGACAAACATGAATTTTCTCATAGTCCATGGAGAGCGCCTTCATGATTTTCTTCGTGGCGTACATGGTTTTCGATACCATGGCCCTCGAGCAGGCTGTTAGCCCATACTCCCGAAAATGCTTGAAGCAACCTCGGCTACAGCCGATTTCAGCCTTGATCGCCATCGATAGATGGCATCCAGCACAGACAGCTTGGCACCCTCATAGAGAGGTTTCTTTGACGAGGCCAAGATTTCCAGGAAGGCCTTTGCGGTTTCCTCCGGTTCCTCCGGTTCCTCCGGTTCATTCGCTGAATGTGACGGAGGTGTCCGCTGTGCAGCAAAGACATCATCTAGCATGTCTCTAACCCCATCGTCCTCATAACCAGCGACGCGTTGTCGTATCACATCCTCTCTACCACGGTCCCGCTGGGCAAAGTTTATCGGCATATTAAAGTTGGGCATAAAACCATGCGTGCGAAGGTGCTTACTCATCTCACTCTTATCTCTGCGGTGACGCCTCTTACACTTGGCACACGGGCATTCTGGCACCATCCTCATTGGACTACGGAATATCTCTTTCAAAAACACATCAGTTTTCTCGACCCACTCTGTTGTTACTTGATTCCGACGGAAAAACCCACTATACATCCACTGATTATCTGCCATCTCTGCTTTATTGGAAGCCACACAACAAAATTAAGGATTCATTTAAATTACTCACATCAATATTTTATTTTTTACAAGGTTGACGAGAAATGACATTTAATCCACCTACATCTCTAATAGGTAAAGATGGGTCCTAATCCCACCCGAGAATGTGTAGATTGAGTACGTTGTCCATGCTCTACCCCATTCCGAGACAAAATTTCGGCAGCACCTCCCCGCTGTTCTCCAAATACACGCCTCGGCAAAATGCCGAGAGAATGTGCATCCGGAGAACAACAGGAGGCGCCGCCAAATCTGTCTCGAACGGGTAGAGCATGAACAACGTACCCAATCTACACATCCTCGGGCTGTCCGTGGAAAGCGCTGGACAATCCGAAAGAGCTGCGGTGATAAATATGCAATTGAATGCATATTTATCGATGCAACCCTTTCGGACGGGAGACCTAGGTTACGCGACTTGATGTCAAAATTTAATCTAGTGACATGGAAAAAAGTGGACGAGGTCATGGAATTGCTGCTCACCCTCCGATGTAGAGGATGTAGTCGATCAAAGGAGGGACGATCCTGGACCAACACCTCCAACGTCGACGGTCACTCGACGAAGATGGGAACACCACAAATCCTGTTAATTCCATCAAGTGAAAAAAATTAGGTCTTCACCTCACATTAACCATTTGGCACAACATTATGAATCGACATGAAACAAAATGTCAAATTGCAAAAAAAATCTTTATTAAGTATTTTAGAAACCAAGTGCCTCGATTTGCTTGTTATATATGAATCTACATGACCATAACACTAACTTGACCAATATCCATCCATCTATCACAAATTTGCCCAACATCTAATTCATCTATATTCACAAACTTAGTAAAAATAGGTTAAGCATTGACACTTTAAACTATGAAAAAAATCATATTTCGTCAAGTGTCAAATATTCACAAACATCATATATTCATCTATATTCACAAACTTAGCAAGGATTTAGACACAAACATCATATATCTCACACAAACATCAACTCAAAATTTTGTTTTGCATGCATATGTGAATAGACTTAGGGGCTGAATACATTATATAGCATAAGTTACACATGTCCATATATACATAGTAGTTATTTGCAGCAAATAAACATGAAACTATGAATGTCACAGTAGGAAAAATGAAAAAAAGCATAGCTCACCGGGCGAGGGGCGTCACGGCGATGGAGGGGCGGAGGGACGGTCATGGGCCGGAGTTAGCACCAGGCCGGACGGGCAGGGTCATGAGCTAGCCGAAGCCGTGGCAGGCGTGCTCGGGAGGGGCCGAGGCGGGCAGGCGTCGAGAAGGAGGGAGGGAGGGAGGGGGGCGAGGGCGGGCGGGCGGGCAGAGAGCTGCCGTGGTGGCAGCGAGAAGGGAGGGAGGGAGGGAGGGGTGGAGCGGGCGGGAGGGGGCAGAGCTGCCGTGGGCAGCAGCGCGCGAGAGGGGAGGAGGGGTGGGTGGAGCGGGGGGGGGGTGGGGCGGAGCGGGGAGGGGACGGGCGAGGGAAGGGAGAGGGCGGAGGCGGGGAGCAGCGGGGGCGGGCGGCAGAGCGGTGTGGCGGGGCGGCATGGCAACAAGGGTCAGTGGTGGGCTGCATGGCCGAGAGTGGATGAGGCTGCTGCTGGTTTGGGAAAGAACGAGTGGAGGAGGGCAGGCTGCAGTGGATATATGTATATGCCGACGGCTAAGCCGTCGGCATACCTTGGGGCGCCACGTGGCACCTATGCCGACGGCTTAGCCGTAGGCATACATATATTTTTTTTTTTTACTTTTTATTTTGTATAAATTTTGTAATGTTTTCTTATTTTATATAAATATTTTAATGTTTTCTTATACATATTTTTTACATGCATCAACATTATTTTAAATGTACCATACATTTTCTTTAATAGTTTGAAACATTATTTTTAATGACATGATCTTTTTTTTTATTGTACAACAATTTTCTAAAATATCACGTATATTTTTTTCAATGGTCTTGCGAAAGGTGATACATAGGAGAGCAATTGATCGAGGGTACCGTTACGAGTGCCCGATCCGGTAACTATCGATCGCTCGATCTGTCTACTACGTGTCATCGCCGTCCGTGAGGGGGGGGCCATGCCCCGGAGACGCGTGCGCCTCTTCGGACATGCCACCACACCACCCCGCATGTATGAGGGCCCGGTGCGACGCTCCGGTGGCATTGCTACCCTCCCAGGGCCCCCGTCCCGCCTAACCCTATAGCGTTTGACCACGGGATCTAGCCCTTTGACTTTGCACGGACGGGCTTTGACCAGCGGACCTCCCCACCCGGTTGTGTTAGGTGAGCCCATAGGAACATTTTGGAGCAACATCCGGGCCAGACCCACAGCAAGATCCCCTCCGTGTAGACCCGACGCGTCCGTTTCCCCCTCCAGGTGCCGGCGGCGCCGCCGTCCGTGAGGGGGGCACACCCCGGACACGCGTGCCGCCACTTCGGACATGCCACCACCACCCCGCATGTATGAGGGGCGGTCATGACGCTCGGTGGCATTGCTACCACCCCAGGGCCCCCGTCCCGCCTAACCCTAGAGCGGTTGACCACGAGATCTAGCCTTTGACTTTCCACGGACGGGCTTTGAGCAAGTGGACCTCTCCACCCGGTTGTGTTAGGTCACCGAGAGGGACACACAGGAGCAACATCCGGCCAAACCGACAGCTACATCCCTCCGTGTAGACCCGATGCGTCCGTTTCCCCCCTCCAGGTGCCGCCGACAGCGCCGTCCGTTAGGGGGGCCACGCTTCGGAGATGCATGCCGCCTCTTCGAACATGCCACAACACTTGGGAGCAACGTCCCCTCCGTATAGACCCGATGTGGCTCTTTCCGCCCTCTAGATGTTGGCGGCGACGCCGTCCGTGAGGGGGGCACACCGCGGACGTCAGGGGGTCACACTCCGGAGACGGGTGCCGGGCGCTTGCAACCGCCACTAAACTTCTGTCGCATAGTTGTTTTTGATTTTAATAAAATATAAGGACCTATATTCAAAAGAACATGACGACACAGTATTAATGTGCTCGAAAAAAATACAAACTATATATATATATATTCATAATCTATGGAAAAAATTACAAACTACATATATAGGAGAGCAATTGACTGAGGGGTACCGTTACCGAGTGCCTGATCCGGTAACTATGCGACTGCCTGATCCGTCTACTACCGTGTCATCGCCGTCCGTGAGGGGGGCCACGCCTCGGAGACGCGTGCGCCTCTTCGGACATGCCACCACACCACCCCGCATGTATGAGGGCCCGTGCGGCGCCTCCGGTGGCATTGCTACCCTCCCAGGGCCCCCGTCCCGCCTAACCCTATAGCGTTTGACCACGGGATCTAGCCCTTTGACTTTGCACGGACGGGCTTTGACCAGCGGACCTCCCCACCCGGTTGTGTTAGGTGAGCCCATAGGAACATTTTGGAGCAACATCCGGGCGAGACCCACAAGAAGATCCCTCCGTAGACCCGACGCGTCTGTTTCCCCAGTCCGTGCGGCGTCGGCGCCGTCCGTGAGGGGGGGCACACCCCGGAGACGCGTGTCGCCTCTTCGGACATGCCACCACACCACCCCGCATGTATGAGGGGCGGTCGACGCTCGGTGGCATTGCTACCACCCAGGGCCCCGTCCGCCTAACCCTAGAGCGGTTGACCACGAGATCTAGCCCTTTGACTTTCCACGGACGGGCTTTGAGCAGTGGACCTCTCCACCCGGTTGTGTTAGGTCACTCGAGAGGACACACAGGAGCAACATCCGGCCAAACCGACAGCTACATCCCTCCGTAGAGACCCGATCGTCTTTCCCCCCTCCAGTGCTGCCGACAGCGCCCGTCCGTTAGGGGCCACGCTTCGAGATGCATGCCGCCTCTTGAACATGCCACAACACTTGGGAGCAACGTCCCTCCGTATAGACCCGATGTGGCTCTTTCCGCCCTCTAGATGTTGGCGGCGACGCCGTCCGTGAGGGGGGCACACCGCGGACGTCAGGGGGTCACACTCCGGAGACGGGTGCCGGGCGCTTGCAACCGCCACTAAACTACATATATATTCATATAATACATAAAAAAGCATAAAAACATATAAAAAACATAAAAACATATTAAAAAATATAAAACATATGTAAAAAAGCATAAAAACATATGAAAATATATATATATATATCTATGCCGACGGCATTGCCGTCGGCATAGAAACAGCAGAAGCCAGGGTTTTGGGAGGGTGCCGCGGATCGGTGACGTTGCACCTAACGCCGACGGCTGCCGTCGGCATAGCTACGCCGCGGATCAGTGACGTGGCATGCGGAGGTATGCCGACGGCCTCCCGTTTCGGCCGTCGGCATAGGTTTGACGGCGTTAGCCACCAGTCGCGGGCGGGGCCGCCGGGCCCGCAATGTATGCCGACGGCCGATTTATGCCGACGGCGGCTGTCGGCATGTCTTGATCTACGGCGACGGCCGGTCTGTGCCGACGGCTGCCGTCGGCTTATATCTGGGTAGCCCGACGGCCAGTGTAAGCCGACGGCCAGGACGAGGCTGTCGGCACATCTCAAACTAGGCCGACGGCAGCCGTCGGCACTGATTTGGCCGTCGGGGTAGGCCAGCTTTCCGGTAGTGTAGATTGGAAAATGTGCTGATAGAGCCAAGCAAGCTGCCAATTCGATCTTCTGTTAGGGTCATACAGGGACTGTGCCACGACAGATTTAGATACCTAAGTTTGGTTAGGTTACCAATGACCTCTGGCAGCCCTCTCCTATCTGGCTCTATAATAGTTCGTCTTGCTAAATTCAAATACTGAAGTTCCGTAAAGCCACTGAAAGCTTTTGGTATAGACATAAAGCAACCTGATAAATCCAGATGCACCAACTGCTTCAGCTCCGCGAATGATACTGGTAGTTCAGAAATCCCATAGCAACCTGATAAATCAAGATGCATCAGAGCTTTCATATTACCAATTGACTCCGGCAATGCTGAGATTTTATGAGAGCCTCCAAGGTTCAGGTAATTTAACTGTGAGAACTCAGTAATACAATTGGGAATCATTTCATATTGGATTTGTGGAGCATGAAGAAATCTCAACTGCTTTAGTTGACCAATACAATTAGGTAACTTATTAATAAAGCATTCACTTAAATCCAAGACTCGAAGGCACTTAGCTGACAAAAATGCACCATCACAAAGTTCTTGTTCACCACAATCCCTGAAATGCAGCGCCCATATATTTGCATGAAAAGACAACGACAATGACTTGCTAGAGTCTGTGAGCAATGCATAGCGGCATCTTTTTCCCCTGGTGTCAATTTGATGGGCCAAGATCTCTTTTGCAAGATCATGCACTAGGTCATGGATAGTGAAAAATGTAGCATCTTTGTCTTGCCGTCTATCACTCTGCGGCAAGAAAAGGAACACCAAAGGGTGTCAGAAATTTGAATTTATTTTTGTTTTATATAGTATATAGTATATGTATATCAATGTATGTACTACCATATAACTGTAAAAAGTGTAAACAGAGTAGTATATCGAAATTGTGCCTAGGATATCAGCCAAGAACAAGTGAAAGTTAAATCCATAGAAGCTTGAAGGATAGTTCGGCACAACCTCTCGCCACCCCATCCAGACACACACCTAATTATAGAAACTTAAAAAAGTATGTTCTGGTCGACAACTGTCTAATCAGATCGGATTCAACTCTGTCTCGCAATACTACATGCCGCTAGAACCACGGCAGTGCCGCCACACGGCTGAAGGACAGAAAAGTGTCATGTTCGTCGAGATTTCTATGTCCCTGACTAATCCATGGAGGATATCACAACTATGCGGGCATTCATATTTTCTCATAGAGAATAGAAGTTGGCATGATGCTGTGATGGACGATACTCATGATAGGACATTACTGCATCAATGACGAACAAAATGAGATCAGATAATAGTATAAGTCTTAGAATGCCAAGGCCAATTCTTGTCCCATAGTAATAGTCTGCGAAGAAGTGGTAGAAGTAGAACACACACACTCTTCATCGAATGCAGATTAATTCACAAGTACGTCAAATCTGGCCACGTTAAAGATTGAGAGATAAAACCTGTGTAGGGCTATATCGCGGCCGCATAAATAGAATATAATACACTTCAAATATAAGAGATTGTAAATTGTTCAAAGTGGTCAAAGGGGTTGTAATGAAGTACCACAAGTCCAAATAGGGAGCTAGTTTCATTTGTCCATCTATGAAATTGCACTGTGTTTCGCTAAACTGCTATGCCAATATAAAAAGAAAAATCCGTTCTACAGAGTTACAATAACTACCCCTCTGAAGCAAGTAAGCTAGGTCAATGAATATCACCGCCACGACATATACTGGTTGGCAATAAAGCAAGCATGCTAATTTTGTACTTGGTTCTATAAGATTATGGCATGCAGGGAGGCACTTCAGCTAACTGAAAACCGTCAATACAACAGTGTTTTTTTCCCACACACACAAAAATTCCCTGCTCAGGACTTTGTAATCCATCTCTGAAGACCCTGATGTACAAATATGGAGAACAAGTATACACTGCAAAAGTTCGTAGTTGATATTACGACAGGACAAACATCATTTTCTAAGAGAATTGCGACACAGACATTTGCATCATAATGCTTTTGGTCCGAGTCATCATGAATATATACACTATGTGAGTTGGACTTCAAAAGGTTAGAGATAATAGTAGAAATCATGTAGAAACTCACAGAAGGTTGTGTCTTTGAATATTGAAGAAAGGACATTCCCAAAAGTTGTGTAACATATTTCTCACAGAGCTGCATAGAATCAAACATATTAGATTGCTCGGTGAATCCAAGGGCATCCATTGGTGAATTAGATCATACTTCACTATAATGTGACCTTTTGGAAAGACTGCACAATAGGAAAAGCACAACTTCAACCAATTAGGCATATGGTTATAGCTCAGCAGCAAGGATGCAAGCACTTCATGGTCTGTTGATGACGGGTCCTCTGAAGTAGATAGATGCCATATATAATTGTCTCTCACAGACTCCCATTCGTCAGACATCTTCCCCTTCAGTGTGTATCCCAGTGATTGAGCCGCCAAAGCCACACCTCCACACTTGGTTGCAATCTCCTTCCCTATATGCTTCAATTGTTTTTTATCGACTCGGTCTTTAAAGGAAGTTTGCTGCTTTATTATTTTCCAACAACTATTATTTGTTAAAGTCTGTAGCTTGTATGGCTCAACTGTATGGCAAATTTCCCTTGCAATGGCTTTATCTCTTGTGGTTACAATAACTTTCACCATGCTGCCCACACCAGGCCTAAGCATATCCTTCAAATCTTTTAGTGTACGTGGATTCGTCTCCCACACGTCATCTAAGACAATAAGAATCTTCTTACCATCAAATAAGTCTCTCAGCTTCTTATATATCATCTGTTTGTTAGTTACATTGCTCTCTTCTGATAATTGTGATATAATAGAATTGCCAATTTTATTCAAATCAAGATTTTGGGACACATAGATCCACACCCGAGAGTAGCCTGTGAATCGAGGATCATTGACAACTAACTGAGCCAGGGTTGTCTTGCCAATTCCTCCAATGCCATATATTGGAAGGACGGTGATCTTGTTCTCTAGTGTGATGCTCCCACATAAAGTAGCCACTATTTCCTGTATTTCTTCTGTCCCCCAATGATCAGTTCTTCCTCCATGTCCGATATTGTTTCACATATGTCAGTAACATGTTGTACACTAGAGCTATTGTCTGGCATACAACTGGAATGTCGGTTTTGATTTGTTATATTGTCCAGTTCAGCTGCCATCTCCTTCAACATATTAGACATTGTATTGTTGGAACCAACCATCGGAGATGGGAGAACGTCTGTCAACTGCAACAACTTTTTATGTTTAATACATGGAAAGATCGAGTGAAACATCATTATCAAAGAACATCATGGGTATGCTTATTTCGAGGTACGAAGCCTATTTCGAGGTGCAAACTCTACAACTGCTAGTCCATATAACGAAACAGTAATCTTCTGCAAAATGAAAATAAATACTCTCTGACTTCTATTTTGCGTGCATTAAGTATGCAAATAATACCTGTTTCTTGGGAATCACTAGTAGAAAAAGGCTCAAATGTGAGACACATTAGTCCCGGTTTAGTCTTGACCCGGCACTAATGTGTCCATTAGTGCCGGTTCAAATGGCTAGACGGGAGGAGATATTTAGTACCGGTTCAGTGCGAACCTTTAGTACCGGTTCATGCCATGAACCGGTACTAAAGATGCTGGGGCCTGGCCAGCACCTTTAGTACCGGTTCGTGGCATGAACCGGTACTAAAGAGGTTGTGGCAGCAGGCTGTTTTTAATCCCACCTCGCTCCCCTAGCAAGATTTTTACCACCTTAAGTATGTTACTTCTCAAACTATCACAAGCATTTGATCTTCATTGAACTCTATGTGTATAATGTGTGGACTCAATATGAGTTTTCACCGGTTTCTAAACCGTTGAGGACTCATATTGACAATTCAGATTGTACACAGAAAGATCATTGATAATCAATGTAGTTTTTATGTATATTTTTACATGTTTACGCCCTCACTCTCTCCACTCACTCGGTCTCCCCCTCAATCCCCCGCGCCGGTCCTCCCTCGCCGGCCGCCACTCACTTCAAAACTGGACACACTTCATGCATAAACTGGACAATCTCTTTCGGAGTATCAGGGTTTCGGACGAGAACTCATCTGTTACACAGGCACTTTATTTTTTTAACTTATTTGAACTCCAGACTTATTTTTAGCCGGCATTATGCAGCATTCGAAGCGACGTCATCAATTTCCAGCACGTTCTGACATCATTTGTTGTTTTTCAGTCACCTATTTGTTTAGATCAGAGCTAAATGATCGTGAAATTGAAAATCACTACAAAACGAACTCTGAAAATGTTGAAGGTATCATCATCTCACCCGCATAGCATATGCGAAAGAGTAGAAAGGGTCACGGCAAAAACTGGACGCACTTCGTATACAAACTGGACAATCTCTTTCGGAGTATCAGGGTTTCGGACGAGAACTCATCTGTTACACGGGCACTTCATTTTTTTAAACATATTTGAAATCCAAACTTTTTTTGAGCCGACATTATGCAGCATTCGAAGCGATGTCATCAATTTCCAACACGTTCTGACATCATTTGTTGTTTTTCAGTAATTTACCAATTTGTTTAGAGAGCTAAATGATCGTGAAATTGAAAATCACTACAAAATGAAGCATTATGCAGCATTAGAAGCAACTCATCTGTTATACGGGCACTTCAGTATGCAGCATTTAAAGCGACGTCATCATTTACCAATTTGTTTACAGAGCTAAAGCAAAAATATTCACAAAGAAACTAAATACAGCAAAAAAACTGCTCAGAAATAAATAGAAGAAAAAAATAAGGCAAAAAAGAAAAAATATATAAAAAATTACTCAAAAATAAATAATGCAGAAAAGAAAAAAATAAAAAAACTACTCAGAAATAAATATAAGAAAAAAATAAAGCAAAAAAGAAAAAACTATATTAAAATATTACTCAAATATAAATAGAAGAAAATAAATAATGCGAAAAGAAAAAACTAAAAAAACTACTCAAAAATAAATAGAAGAAAAAAAAGCAGAAAAAAACTATATAAAAAAATTACTCAAAAATAAATAGAAGAAAATAAATAATGCAGAAAAGAAATAAACTATATAAAAAATTGTTGGGGCGCTGCCCAGTGGGCCTGCCAGACCTAAGGTGTGCAAATTCAGGCCCAGGAGGGCCGGCAGGCTCATAGGGCAGCGCGCCCTAGTTAGGCCCAGAAGCCTGCTATATAGAGGAGTTCGATGGAGCAGCCGCGGCTGGGTTCATAAACCATTGCGGCTGCCCTTCGCTCGGCGAGGTGGGACTAAACATAGTGCACCACTGGTGGTAGCGCACAACCTTTAGTATCGGTTGGTGGCTCCAACCGGTATTAATGGGTTTGCCTTTGGTATCGGTTGGGGTAATGAACCGGTACTAAAGGCGGCTGTTTCCCGCCGCTTGGCCTGCCAAAATTGGCCTTTAGTATCGGTTAGTGGCTCCAACCGGTACTAAAGGCCCCTCCTATATATATGGCACTTGTGAAAAATTTAGTTTCATCGACCACACCACTTCTTCGCGCGACATCGCCGCCGCCGCCGCCGCCGCCGCCGCCCGCCCGCCCCCGTCGCCGTCGCCCCGCCGCCCTTACCGCCCCGCCGCCCGTCGTCGCCGCCGTCGCCGACGTCTCGATCACGCCGTCGATCGCCGCCCGCCGCCCGTCGTGATCGCGCCGTCCCCGTCCCGTCGCTGTCTCGCGTCGCCGCCCGTACGCCGCCGCCCCCCGCTCGTACACACACACACACATACACACACACACATACTACACACACACATACACACACACACACACACACACACTACACACACAGTACTAAACACACACATTTTTTTTACTTATTTTCTGTTTTGTAATGTTTAGATTAATGTTAGATGAATTACGTAGATAAGAATGTTAGAATGTTAATGTTAGATGAATTAGATAGAAAAGTTGTTAAATATTAATGTCAATTGTTAGGTAGATGAATTAACTAGATATTAATTAGGTATATATATGAGATTTGAACTAGTTGAATTAATATAACTAGTTTATTTTAGTAAGAAAATTAATAGAACTAGTTTATTTTAGTAAGAAAATTTAGGTATATGAGATTATTTGAACTAGTTGAATTAATATAACTAGTTTATTTTTAGTAAATGATTAGTTGAACTAGTTGAATTAATAGAACTAGTTTATTTTTAGTAAGAAAATTTAGGTATATTAGATTTGATGATCTAATTAAAATATTGCTATATATAGCTACTTTATATATTTTAGTAAGTAAATTAATAGAAGTAGTGTGTTTTTAGTAAAATCCTAGTTGAATTAGTTGAATTAATAGAACTAGTTTATTTGTAGTAAATGCTTAGTTGAATTAGTTGAATTAACAGAACTAGTTGAATTAATAGAAGTAGTTGAATTAGTTGAATTAATAGAATTAGTAAGTGTTTAATGTTTCACCTATATGAACATAGGAAATGTCGTCTGACGACAAAAAAGATTTCATTATGTGCAAATACTGTGAAGACCAGTGCGGCCTGTGCGACAGAAATTTCTTTGTTGATGATAGGCGATTCAGCATCATGCTGGATGAGACCTTCGAGTTCGACGCAGTAAGTCACAACGACAAGTCTTTTTTCGTAATTAAGCATGACTTATATATACTTCATTTTCTTCAACTTATAATTTTTAATTTTCACTATTCTACTAGCGCATCCCCTGCGATGCACGAATTTTTGTCTTGGATAAGATAGGTTTCAGTGCTATGGAAACTATGGAGGTAAAGAGAGTTTACCTGAAAACCGAGCATGGTTATACTTTCAACGTCAAAGTATACAATGCAGACACGTACACCTATTTTGAATGCAAAACTTGGCAAGCATTATGTAAGGCTTATGCATTTGAGCCTGATAAGGTTATCACCTTTGATATTTGTCCGGAAGATGATATTGAAGGTAATAGAGACATTTGGGTCGATGTGCAGACGCCTCCAATTCTACCATTATGTGAGTTTCTCAACCATATTGATGTGTTTGATATTGTTTATTCAAAAATAGCTGACAACTAATTTCTATTGACAGCTTATTTCCATTCAAGCAAACTTGTCCTGTGCTTGGTAGACAGGACCTACTACTGTCCCGGAGCTGAACTAAACTGTGAGGAGATAAGTCATTATGTTTCATGGCTTGTGGATCTTCATACTGCCAAGACAAATTTTCTTCCTGCACTTAGAAATGTTAGTACTCAAAACTTGCGACCAATAGTGATCGTACTGAACTACGATCACATCTATTTAGGAATGATGGTAATATTTTTACTATTTGTCCTTAGTACATCTTTTGCAACATATTTTTTTGCTAAACTTTCATTGCTAATTATATTAATTACTATACGACTTCAACAGGGACTCCCGATGACAGTAGTGCCTCAAGGGATCGAGACTAAAGGTCGTATGTCAATTGTTAGCTTACGCCCAAGATATCCTACATTGCACATGAGTGGATTCATGATTTCTAAAAGCGAGGAATGCTTAATAGTGAAAGATTGGAGCAAAATTGTTAATGATCGCAGAGCAGTACTAGGAGGCAGCAATGAGAAGCGCAGCCCACGATTAGGAGATAGGTTCATCTGCATGCTTCAGTATGATGAATCAGGAGAGCTATACATGTTCTATGCTATTTTACCTGAGAGAGAGCAGCATGAGTGATTTAGCTAGTTCATGCTCTTAGTACTTGTCCTCTCATGTTCGTGTTCTTCATCCTGAACTTAATCTCAAAGAGTAATTTGCTTTTGTGGTGTTATGAACGCTTATAATATCATGACCATGTTGAACTCCATGATATCTTTGCTTCTGGTACAAGTGAATGTTTCTTCTTTAAGCTAGTGTTGGTGGTGATTAGATAGCGATAATGACTATGATGATTAAATAGTGGTAATGACGACTATGATGATTTTTAGCTAGCTAGTATACTATTGTTGATGATATGATGCAAGAGTTTAGTTTCAGCTGGATGGATCCTTACTAAGTGATCAAGTATATGAAATATCCATATTATACTTGATCACCTAATTAGGTGATCAAGTATAATATGGATATGGCATATACTTGATCACTTAGCTAGGATGCACATGCATCCAGTCGAAACTAATCTGTGGTACTTTCATCAAATTCATTGTAATGTATAACAATCACTAAATTCAATTGAAAACACAAAATTAAAGGAAAAATAAAAAATAAAACCAAAACACGCCTAAACATTTAGTACCGGTTGGTGTTACCAACCGATACTAATGTCTTACATGCACCCGGGCCTGGCTCGTGCCACGTGGTGGCACTTTAGCGTCAGTTCGTGATGAACCGGTACTAAAGGGGGGGTGCTTTAGTCCCCACTCTTTAGTGCCGGTTGCCGAACCGGCACTAAAGGCCGTTACGAACTGGCGCTAAAGCCTGGTTCTGCACTAGTGAATACGAGTATCTGTCTTATTCAGGGCATCTAGGATATCTGCTACAGTGGGTTTATTGGTTCTTTCAGAATCCACACAATGCATTGCTAATTCGATGCATGTCTTCACCTGGTGTAATTCCTCTGATATGTACTCCATCTGGTAAGTACCTACGAAAACATGAATATAGAGATATAATTTAAGATGGACATTATAGAAGTATGATATTTCCACTACTGGAATTTTGGTATACGCCGGGTGTATGGCTCTTTGCCTAGAGCCAAACCACGGGCACTCGGCAAACATGTATATGCCGAGCGCAACTCTCGACAAAAGTGACAGCACGGCAAACCCCCACGTATGCCGATACGAAATGTAAAGCACATTCGTCAAAATGCTGACACTCGGCAAGCCCCCACATATGACGAGAGCCAGTCCGCAGCACTCGGAAAAGGATTGCCACGTGGCAAGACCACCAGTTGTTGACGTTGCTCTGACGGTCGCCCTGCTTTACCGTGCGCCTGCGGAATGGCTGTCGGCAAAGCAATATTTACTGGAATATTTATTTTCCTCTTTTTCATTGATCTATATATTAGTGGGAGCTGAGTTTAGTATACCTCGCTTAACGACGACCATTCAGTTAATTGTTTGTTTGACTTTTTCATGTGTATGAGAGCCATCGAGAGGGAATGTGTCGGGCTTGGGAAGGAATTGCTAGGGATCTGGCACGGTGTCATGACACGGCCCATGCAGGGTGTAGTAAAAGTTTGGGTGCATTTCAAATAAGCCTCAACTCAGGCCCCTTGTAAACCACACAATCTCCGAGCTAGTCTTTGGGTACAGAGTGGGAACGTGTCCAGTTTGTGAAGGAAGTTTTGGTCTTGTAGTTTATAAAACTAGTTATACGCTAGAATTTTCGGTACTCGACATGTAGTTTATAAAACTAGTTATACGCTAGAAGTTTCTACTAGCAAGCAGATTAATTACATGAATAATTAGACTATTGGTTGTTTATGTTGATGACCAACAATTCTATACAGGTTCCTTATACATATAGTAGACACCCAGTAATGGTAGTTATTGGACTCATCAACCTAACATTCCCTTTTACGAAAAAAGAAACAACCATGTATATCTAGCTTACAATTTTTTGTTGTGGTTATTAACTCCTCACATGGACGATCAAAGTGCATAGAGAATAGACATCAATGATTTGGTTGTTTGATATATGAACTGAAGTGCCAAACTGAATATATTTTTTCTTACCTCCTGAGTTAATTGTGCCACGTCGGCCATTTCTGTAGAATTGGAGTACCCTGTTTGTCTTGTCATTATCTCTATAATTACAACACCTAAACTGAAGACATCATTCTTAGGTGAGACTTTGCCTTCATTTATGAATTCTGGTGGCATATATTTGTTGCGTGATACCAAGGACAGTCAAAGTCTCAGAGATACCATTTATTAAACTACAAAAGAATGAAAATTCAGAATGAAGCATTCCACGGTCTACTTACCGTGTTCTTATGATTCTTTCTGTGACATGAGTGTGGGATCGAGTGAAAAGCCTTGACAATCCAAAATCCGCGACTTTAGGCTCCATCAAATTGTCTAGTAATATATTGGCAGGCTTCAAATCAAGATGCATAATTTGTGGTTCATTTTCGTGAAGGAAATTTAGACCTTCACAGATCTCCTTTATAATATTGTAACGTGTGCTCCAATTAGGTGCAAAAGATTGGCCTACACAAGTTGACAAACAAAATACAAAAAAAAATATCAGAATTTACAAATTCAGATTTTTTTAAACACATAAGAACATCATCTTGTTGGAGATAAGTTATCATACCAGCAAGATGCTTGTCTAGGCTTCCACCCTTCACGTACTCAAAGCAGAGCACTCTATATATATGGTTACCAAACACTTTCTCACCATTATGTTCAACATATTTTTTCTTTATTTCATAACTATAACCGAGTAATTGCACAATATTCGGATGCTTAACCCTCAAAAGGTTACCAACTTCGTTGATATATTGTTGGAGATTAAGTCCTTGCACTGTATCAACATGCAGCAATTTCACAGCAATCTCGCTCCAATAGTAATCGCCCTGCTTGGCATAAGTTTTGTAAATGAATTTTTTGTTTATAACTGCAACATTTTTTATCAGCTCTGTACATTTTTTGGAAAACCAGATATAAAGTATCAAGCCATACCTTGTAAATGTTTCCATACCCACCCATTCCAATAATTGAGTGTGCTGAGAAATCGTTTGTAATCTCTTCTAAGATATGTTATGGTATATACTTGTCTTTGGTCATGTTATATCAGCAAGCTCGAACCGTCTGTACATACACCAAAGAAAACATTTTTGTAGCGATGATAAAGAAAAAATAATAATACAACATGGTCTAGGTTAGACCAGGTTTGGGCAGCGGGGGTACCCGCCAACTCCATCCAACTCCTTTGCCGCAAGTCCCTTCCTTCTCCTCTCGGGCAAGATGATGGCGACAAGCTAGGCAAGACCTCTATGCAACCATAGCTAAGGCTATAGCTAATATGGACATTAATGACACACTATCCATATGGTGTGCCATTACTTAATAGTAATGGCGCACCATGTGTAGGTACGTAATTAGTAACAAAACATCAATGGCGCACCAGGTGAAAAATGCGTCATTACTAAGTTTGACCAAGGTTTGACCCAGTCATACACATAACAATGGTGCACTTTGTATAGGTGCGCCATTACTAGTTGACATAGTAATGGCGCACCTTTACAAGGTGTGCCATTACTATATGTATGACTGGGTCAAACCTTGGTCAAACTTAGTAATGGCACACTTTGCATAAGTGCGCCATTACTATGGCAAACTTAGTAATGGCGAACCTATACAAAGTGCGCCATTACTAACATTGACTAAGGTTTGACCAAGTCATACACATAGTAATGGCGCACTTTGTGAAGGTGCGCCATTACTATTTCACCAAATGCTCCCCCCCCCCACACACACACACACCCCGGTGGACCGCCTTTTCAGTTTTAAAAAAATAAAAGAAAATGATGGAAATGTCAAAAAAATAAAAGAAAATGTGTGCCATTACTAAGACGAACCGATGCATCACAACACTCACTTAGTTTGCAAGATTTATTAGAAAAGTTGATCCATGGTGTGACTTACTTCTGAGTTATGCCCATAACCAAGGACGCGGCTATCGATAGATAAATTACACTCTGTAGAGGTAGCGCACTTTACCCACACTCGAAAAGTTAGATCCGAATTCAACAGGAGGAACCCCCGTTGAAGATTTCTAGAATCCCCAAAAACCTAAAAGAAAAAAAAGTTATGATGCTTTTAAGATCTGGAGGCAAAAAAGTTCGAAAAATGCAAAAAAAAATCAAACTTAGTAATGGTGCACCATTTGCTAGGTGCGCCACTAGTAATAGAAAAAACAATTGGTTTCAAATTATTTTTTTGGAAAAAATATTTAAAATATGATACGTAATGTGACTGGGAAGTTTGAAATACTGTTTTTAAATGTCATCACACTCATGGTCATGAACAAAGTCCTAGACATCAATAAGGTTTAATAGGATTGATATGATAGATACATCAACAAGTGCCTGTGAAGTGAGCTGGTGCTGGAGTTAAGTGTGCTCGGGCTGGAGTAGTGTGAGGATGGGTGATCTTCCGAGAAGTTTGACCACGGAGTGTGATTTGACTTGAGATTAAGCATATTGACCCGAAATTAAGCCATAGTGACCCGAGATTAAGAAAAAACAAAAAAAATTGAAAAAAAATTCTGAAAAAAATTGAAAAAAATTTGTTAGTAATGGCGCACTTGTATGTGGTGCGCCATTACTAAGTCAGATAGTAATGGCGCACTTCTAGGCATAGTAATGACGCACTATAGGTGCGCCATTACTAGCAATTACTAATGGCGTGATAATAGTGGCACACCTATAGTGCGCCATTAATAACCAAAACGGGTGCGCCACTAACATGCTTTTTTCTAGTAGTTCTAGGTTCACATCTAGCTGCTTTTGTTCTACGGGCCTCTTGTTGTACAGAACGGAACTCCCGGAACAACTCCCCTACTTCAATAAATGTCCCCTGAGGCTGCTGGGATCGATCCTCTTAAGGTTGTTGCTTCCTTAGTGGAGTTTGCCATGATGGTGTTTTTCTTGGACTTTTGTCAAGTTATTTGGTGACTACACATAAGTCAAGGTTTACCTAGAAGACAGAAGCTGTTTAAATCATGTAGTAATTAAAAACGTATGAATATGTCACAGAAGTTATTTGGTTCCACCATAGGGAAAGGCTGTTTAAATCACTGATCCTTAATATACCTAGGGCAGCTGATATGTCCATTTTGCATCATGTTTTCCCACTGTTATTTATGTTGTTTTATTGTATAATAATAACTTTTGGAGTAATTCTAATGCCCTTTCTCTCATAATATGCAAGGTATGCACCAAGGGGGAGAATTCCAGTAGCTGGAAATCTGGACATGAAAAAGCCACGTCAAGCTATCTATTATGCACAACTCCAAATGAGATGAGACTTCCCAAGGATTTTTTATGAAATATTTAAGAACTATTGGAGCAAATAAGTACCAGAGTGGGGCCACCAAGTGGGCACAACCCATCTAGGCGCGCCAGGAGGCCCAGGCGCGCCCTGGTGGGTGCTGCCCTCCTCGACCCACCTCCGATACCCATCTTTTGGTATATAAGTCATTTTAACCTAGAAAAAATCAGAGGAGGACTTTCGGGACGAAGCGCCGCCGCCTAGATGCGGAACTTGGGCAGGAGCACTTTTGCCCTCCGGCGGAGCGATTCCGCCCGGGGAACTTCCCTCCCGGAGGGGGAAATCATCGTCATCATCATCACCAACAACTCTCCCATCTTGGGGAGGGCTATCTTCATCAACATCTTCACTGCACCAACTCCTCTCAAACCCTAGTTCATATCTTTTTTTCAATCTTTGTACCAAAACTATAGATTGGTGCTTGTGGGTGACTAGTAGTGTTGATTACATCTTGTAGTTGATTACTATATTGTTTATTTGGTGGAAGATTATATGTTCAGATCCATTATGCTATTTAATACCCCTCTGATCTTGAGCATGTTTATCATTTGTGAGTAGTAACTTTCGTTCTTGAGGTCACGGGAGAAATCATGTTGCAAGTAATCATGTGAACTTGATATGGGTTCGATATTTTGATGATATGTATGTTGTCATTCTCTTAGTGGTGTCATGTGAACGTCGACTACATGACACATCACCATATTTGGGCCTAAGGGGATGCATTGTGCAGTAATTATTAGATGAAGGGTTGCGAGAGTGACAGAAGCTTAAACCCCAGTTTATGCGGTATTCTGTCAGGGACCGATTCGATCCAAAAGTTTAATGCTATGGTTAGAATTTATTCTTAATACTTGTCTCGTAGTTGTGGATACTTGCGAGAGGGTTAATCATAAGTAGGAGGCTTGTTCAAGTTAGAACAACACCTAAGCGTTGGTCCACCCACATATCAAATTATCGAAGTACCGAACACGAATTAAGCCAACATGATGAAAGTGACTAGATGAAATTCCCGTGTATCCTCAAGAACACTTTGCTTATCATAAGAGACCATTTTGGCCTGTCCTTTGCCTCAAAAGGATTGGACTACTATGGCACCCTGGCTCAGAGCAACCGGTTTACCTTGCATTGCCAGCCTAGAGATCAAGTCTTCTGGCAACAAACAACAACATGGTACAGAAACAACTGCTTTATTGATGCTAGCGGATTACATAGGTCTGATATTACATCGAGATTCGAGGCCAATCGGCACACATGGTGCTGCTGGATAGTATGTACATTACTTAATGAACATGACGGGGCCTCGATCATATGAGCTACACGACAGCAGAAGAACAACGTAGTGGAACTCCATAGCACAGGGACACCAACGTGAACACGGCCTAGACACGAGATGCGCTCCGATGCGAACTGACTTGCCTGAAATCTCGCATAACACGCCAGGTCGGTATATTGAATGTACTTGCAAACTCACAACAAACATAAGCGTGATGACAAAAAATATCATGATATTTAATCAGATTAATACAATGCAAAACTACTACCGACGGAAAACAAACGTTTCATGCAATGAGTCCCACGGACTCGCTTACCAGACGGTTACCTCGTAACCAAACGGTGACCATACCTAGGTCACACCTGAAATCATTCACTCATGAACACCTCACGTGTTCATGCTTCGCCACGAACCAATGCATCACAACACTCACTTAGTTGGCAAGATTTATTAGAAAAGTTGATCCATTGTGTGACTTACTTCCGAGTTATGCCCATAACCGAAGACGCGGCTATCGGTAGATTAATTACACTCTGCAAAGGTAGCGCACTTTACCCACACTCGAAAAGTTACATCCGAATTCAACCGGAGGAACCCCCGTTGAAGATTTCTAGAATCCTCCAAAACCTAACAGAAAAAAAGTTACGATGCTTTTAAGATCTGGAGGCAAGAAAATTCGAAAAATGCACAAAAAAAATTCAAACTTAGTAATGGCGCACCATTTGCTAGGAGCGCCACTAGTAATAGAAAAAAGAATTGGTTTCAAATTATTTTTTTTTGAAAAAATGTTTAAAATATGATACGTAATATGACCGGGAAGTTTGAAATGTTTTTTTAAAATTTCATCACACTCATGAACATTAACAAAGTCCTAGACATCAACAAGGTTTAATAGGATTGATATGATAGATATATCAACAAGTGCTTGTGAAGTGAGTTGGTGCTGGAGTTAAGCGTGCTCGGGCTGGAGTAGTGTGACGATGGGTGATCTTCTAGGAAGTTTGACCATGGAGTGCGATTTGACTTGATATTAAGCATATTTACCCGAGATTAAGCCATAGTGACCCGACATTAAGAAAAAAACAAAAACAAAAATTGGAAAAAAAATTGAAAAAAATCTGAAAAAAATTGAATTTTTTTTGTTAATAATGGCGCACTTCTATGTGGTGCGCCATTACTAAGTCAGATAGTAATGGCGCACTTCTAGGCATAGTAATAGCGCACCTATAGTGCGCCATTACTACTGTGATAGTAATGGCACACCAAATGTGCGCCATTACTAGCAATTACTAATGGCGTGATAATAGTGGCACACCTATAGTGCGCCATTAATAGCCAAAACGGGTGCGCCACTAACATGCTTTTTTCTAGTAGTGCTAGGTTCACATCTAGCTGCTTTTGCTCTACGGGCATCTTGTTGTACAGAACGGAACTCCCGGAACAACTCCCCTACTTCAATAAATTTCCCCTTAGGCTGCTGGGATCGATCCTCTTAAGGTTGTTGCTTCCTTAGTGGAGTTTGCCATGATGGTGTTTTCCTTGGACTTTTGCCAAGTTATTTGGTGACTACACAGAAGTCAAGGTTTACCTAGAAGATAGAAGCTGTTTAAATCATGTAGTAATTAAAAACGTATGAATATGTCACAGAAGTTATTTGGTTCCACCATAGGGAAAGGCTGGAACTTCATCCATGATTAGCTCTGCTTGACGTACTTGTCACAGAAGTAACAGAAATTGTCCATGAGGTTAGACTCAATTAAAAGTCCTTTGAAAGAACATGTAAAATAGTCCATACTGACAATTCATATGCTGGTTTTCAATCCTACAAATGAACAAAGCTTTATAGCTAGGGGGGATCAAAATAATAGAGTCCACCGAAATTCCTTTGAATCAAAGGGATTCCCAAGGGATTTATTTGGATGGAAGATGGCACCATGGATGACAGGCATTACACATCCCGTGGGAAAATTGCGTGGTCCCTGATTTCCCTCCTCTCTCTCTCTCTCAACCAAAAAATGAAATGGTGAGCAGATAATATACGCCAGGCTTGGATTTTTTTCCCCTTCTTTCTTTGTTTGAAGCTTGCTGCCCAGTAAACCAAGATAATGCACACAAGTTCATTTTTTGTTTTTTCATTTTTGTACTTTACTTTAGACGCAAATTAATTCATCCTGCAGTAGGCAAGATATAGAGATGCAGAACACACGAATTCAGTCCAATATTCATCCACTACAAAATGAAGATAAGGTATACAGGCTTCTGCCTTCTAACCGTGGAATTAACAATAAACTTCTCAATCTAGTGTGATGGGAAGGTAATGGGAGGGGGGTCAGGGAAGTGGGTGGAGGAAGGTAGGAGTGGTGGCTACCTGTCTACGGACTGGTCCGCGGCGTTGCTCGGCATGACCAGATGCTTGACGGAGGGAGGTGCTGCAGGGGGTGGTGGGGCAGAGGAGACTTTGACGGGCTCGGCGCGCCATGACTGATCGCTTGCAGTTCCTGCGGCTCATGGCGGCAAGCCAAAAACCTGGCGGTAGTCCGACAGGATCCCTTGATTGCGGCGGCGGCTTTGGATGAGAACTGGATTAGGGGAGGGGCGAGAAAAAGTATAGGCAGCTGTGGCAGTGCGACGTTCTGCGGTGGCGGCGGCACGACCGACAGGAGGGACGCCGGCGTCACCACAACCAAGGGGATTGACTAGCGACTGGATTAACCTGCTAATTTACTACTCTACCCTTTTCGCACACAAAAAAACCTTTAAATGATTTGTCTAATCCGACAGTTAGAACAAATCAGGGGCGGAGTTACACGAAATTACGAGTCGTGACTCGTCAATCACCATAAAAGAGCTCCCAAATACTAAATAGATATTTCATGATGCATCATGGCCAGTAAGGTGTCTCCGGCTTATATGTACACCGTCACAGGTAATAATAATGGTGTACCCTAGGATGGAGAATGGCAAGCACCTTGGCATGCTGGCCTTCAGTGTTTTTCCGTGCAAAATTAAAATTAATAATATTACAACAAGTACTCCATTTTTTTACTATTATCATCACCCCGTAAAAATGGTGACAACTTTTGCCAAAATTATCATCCACATCAAGTAGTCTTATTATGTACATTGAAAAATGTAAATAGTATGGTTTATTAGGAAATAATATTAATTAATTATCATATATTCTTTTAGCATGCAAATAGAACTGGGTAAGGAATATTGTTTCTCATATTGTTAGGTGGAATGCTAAAATAAGAAGACTCATGCAAATAAGCCAACCAAAGATAGTCTAAGGAACAAATGTTTGAACGTACGGGAGCTCAACCCGCTTGTCCTCGTACTATTTTAGCCTCCTAATGTTCCTCCACACCACGTAATCTATATATTTAGCCTAACTAAACAAGCACGGGACCCTACAATACATCATCAGCACATAAATTGTATTTCCCCCCTAAAAAAGCACACAAATTCTTTATTTCGCTTCATTTAGTTTGGGGACATTTTCTGGTTCCACAATGGAGCTTTGAGGAAGACTACGGTGTGCTTTATAGTTCTTATCATTGTCATCGCTTATTCATGTGAGCATTTTGGCTTATCAACATTTCGGTTGTTGTGATATTCCGTTTGTATCTGCACATGCATTGTATTTTGCTTCTTAACAAAATTGTGTTTTCTTCCTATTTTAAGGTGAGGTGTTATCGGTTGAAAATGATTGTTATTGGGAATATAGCCGTGGCCATTGCACAAACAATGAAGGATGCAAGAGCGTGTGCCAGGCTCATGGAGCGGACGACGGCCAATGTCGTAACCGCTTTAGAAGAATTCAAGGTGCTATTTGTGAGTGCTATCCGAAGGAGTGCAATATCTAGAAAGATGGCTCCTCGTCCAATAATTAAGAAGACACAATCAATGGGATAGAATCTAGCTACTACTACTCCTAAATTATCATCTTTGTAAATGGTACTCATATGCCATCAAGGATTTCTTTCTGGTGTTGTTCCTATTTAAGTTTGTTATCTCCACTATAATGCATGCCTTGTTTTATACCACTAATTGTAATGCAAATATTGAAGTATAATTTCCACAAAGGAATAAAGTTCATTATGTAAGAAATACTATATCATCAAGTATTCGGAAGTTGATGTCTCCTAAACAAATTGTGTTATCGGTTTAACCGCGGGTTTCAGTTCTCCTCTTTTTTGCATTGTTGAGGAAATCGTTAACAGGATGCTGCTCGGTTGGCTGATGAGTAGGCGATTAATAGGCTAATATGCTAGTTAATTTGCAATTTGATCATCTAATCGGATGATTTATCAGTTTATCAACTACTCTGAGACCCTACGAGTAGGCATTAATGAGCAAGTTACCTAGTTAACCGGACGAATTCTTGAATAGGGCTTTTTTGCCGGCGAATGTTTAAATATCCTTTAATCTTAGAAGAAAAAATATGCTTGTTCACATATATTAAGACATAGCATAATCAGTGAATGTGGGCGCACCACACTATGATTTTCTTGGTTTAATTACTATACCTACTAATAAAGCAAGGTGTGTTTTTTCAATTTTTTATTCGTTCACCAATATTATATTTTCTGACTTTTTAATATTGTTTCCCTATATATCCAAGGTGGTACTACTAAAGATTTTTATGAGAGTGTACGGAAAAAGATAAGCTTTGAGTGTACAACGTCCCTCACGTGAGACCAGCCCGAGTCGGGCCTAATTATTTTGGCCCACCCAGGCGGCCCGATCCAAAAAAAAAATAATGTCTCAACCATCTCTGCGTTCGGTAGTTGATGTCACAACCAACCAATCTAGAGAGAAAGTTATCTCTACTCCTAAAGGAGCAGCCCCTATGTCGTTGTTCGTTCCTTCGTTCGTTTCCTTCCCCCGCACCCTCGCACAATCACCCCCTCCGTTTTTTCTCTCCCACCACCGATCCCTTCCTCGGCCTAACCAGCCCCTCCGGTACAGCCTACTCAACCACAAGAACCCCAAAAACGATCCCACCCCTCATGTTCCTCCTCCCCTCTCGTACGCCCTTGTTAGGGCGGAAAGCAAACATGCACATGCCGCCACCACCGCCCCCGTCCTCCCCCCCATCCATTCATATCCACTCTTAGCCAAGTCCCCTCTTCTGTGCCAGCGTCCTCCAATCTGATGCATCACCGTGGGGCTAGCTGGTGGGGGCGACAGCGCATGACGACCGCTCGTGGTGGGGTACACGTCCAGTGTTTGCGACAGCCATGGATGGTGGCGTAGAAGACCTGTGATGGGTGTCGATGTGCAAGATCAACATGACCATCGTCGCCACGAGATTCATTGTCAAAGTCCATGTCTTCTCCTCCGAATTTGGCTTCACCCTCTCCCAGTTTCTCTTCGAATTCGTGTGTTGATCTTTGAACTACAAATAAAATTTGTGTATTTCTGAATACCTGATTTTATCTCTTGATTTCATATGTTGCTCATGTGTTGCAATGAAACATTTTATTTCTAAGTTCTGAACCTGAATTTTGTGCACATAGTTGCATATTTGTCCTGGTGCATGCTTCATTGTAAGAATAAACAAATTAATTCTGCTATCTTCCACCACTTAATTTAGTAGATTGCAATACTCATCTTGATATCAAAGGCGACAAGATCATCCACGAGGTGCACGGCAGAGCTCCTTCAAGCAGATACAGCTCAACGGCTCCTACACCGCTGAGTGCGCTAAGATCATCATCATCTGCGCAGTCATCATGCTCATGGGTAAATCATCATCGTACACAAAATTCAGCAGGTGTTTGTTATCATGGCGAAATGCAGGTTGAACAGACCAAACAAGTTTGTGCATGTTGCCTGTCAGGAAACCATTTTCGCCAGACAATCTTTCGCCACGATTGTAGGGTGTAAGCTCAATGGGAATAAGGAGATGATAGCCATGGGGTTCTCAAATGTCGTGGGGCAGTGTGTCTGACTTCAGGTTTGCAGGTTCCTTTTCTCGTGCCATCGAACTTCAGCACCGGTGCCAGGTCGATGGTTTCCAACATCGTCATGGCCCTCATGGTGTTCATCGTTTTGGAGTTCTTCATGAAGCTCCTCTACTAAAAACCCATGGCGTTGCTAGCCTCCATCATTCTACGGCGCTCCCTGGACTGGTTGTCTTAGAGTACGTAATGGCCTAATGGGCCTAGGCTAGCGGTATAGCCCGTTAGTCTTAGGGTTAATTGGAGATAAGGATCACTTGCTTTGGAGTCAAATAAACCTTCCTATATAAGGAGAGAAGATGTATCAATCTAATCAAGAAAAAAACAATCATATTTGCTCGACTTCCTTAGGTAGTCGGGAGACCTAACCCTAACCGCCATTGTGCTCTCTTTCTCGCGCGCGTGCACACGCAATGACGGCGCCCCAGCGCCAGCGACCACGCCTTCCTCCACGCCATCCCTCCTTCCACCCCTATAACCCGAGACCACGCCCTGGTAGGGATCCGGTTCATACCAATTTGGTATCAGCTTTCTCGGGTTCGATCATGTCCAGCCCTCCACCGAGTTCTTCCCACCCGTTGCTGCCGCACATCTACTCGCTGCCACCAGCGTCTTCGTCGGCGCTGCTGCCCCACACAGCAGGTGCGTTGGCAGTGGGAGTGCTGGCGTCCTCAGCGGCGATTGCACCCTCTGCCCCGGCGCCGTCCGCCCTCGTCCTCACCCCGAAGCAGATGACAACTGCAATCCTGGAATTACCACAGGCCGTGGCGGGCATCAGGGCCTTCCTCGTCGGGCCCTATGTGCCCCAGCCGCATCCCTAGGAGCCACCTCCTCTATCGCCACACCAACATCGTCTACCCCCGCCGCCGCCGCCCTCGGCCACGACCACAACGCCGGTCATCTTGTAGAAGTATGGGATGCCCTACGACGGGACTGCGTCAACCTCGTTGCCATCAGCGCCGCCGCTGTCCCAGGGCGTCCCCATCCAGCAGATCAAGTTCCCGCCGTCGCCATCACCGCTTCAGACTTGGATCGCTACCCGTCACGTGTCGGCGGCGGTGAGGCTGCAGGCTGCTGCGCGCAGCCTCCTAGCGCATCAGCGTGTGCGGGAGATGCGTGGTCTGTAGCTGCAGCTCCTCCAAGTTGCGCTTAGCTGCGCAAAGGACCTCGATCTCGTCCGTTGCGTCGGGGATCTTGGGCATGCGGTTTCCCCTACGGGTGGCAGGCATGCTGTTTTCTCCGCAGGCAGCGACCTCAATGTCTGCGACGCTGGCGGTTGGGGAGGCACACCCCTCCTCGTCATTCTCCATCAAAATCCCTCCACTCTTTTTTGTGCGGTGCATACCAACAGCCGTCCGGCTAGGAGAAGGAATGGTGTCACCGATAGGAGCGCACCGCGTAGCACCACTACATTCTGCCGCCGGCTGCCACGAGGGCGCCTCTGCTGGTCGCTCTTGCGACCACTCCCAGGTGATCATACACATGCACTCCTTTTGTCCAGATGGTGTCCATGGGATCCAGGTGGCTGTACATGTGCACGTCTGACGTGCGGATGGTGTCCACTTTATGTTCAGCGGTCCAAAATAAAAGCATCCCAGTCCATTTCAGGTTGAGAGTAATAAAACAAGCAGAGATGTAAAAGGCTTGTTTTTAGGTGTTAGGTTTGTGTTGCGTCGAGCCATGGTTATTAGTTGGTTAGGTTGCAGATCGAGGAGAAGATGCATGTCCAGGTGGGTGTAGTGTTAGAGTATGTAATGGCCTAATGGGCCTGGACTAGCGGTATAGCCCGTTAGTCCTAGGGTTGTCAAGTAAACCTCTCTATATAAGAAGAAGAGATGTATCAATCTAATCAAGCAAGAAGCAATCATATTTTCTCGGCTTCCTTAGGCAGCCCGGAGACCTAACCATAGCCGCCACAGATTCTTCTCTCTCTCTCACACAAGACGCGATTTACGGCGCCTCAAATGCGGCGACCACGCCTTCCTCCACACCATCCCACCTTCCACCCGTGTAACCTGAGACCACGCCCTGGTAGGGATCCAATTCATACGAGGTTGACATCAGAGAAGCTTGCAACATATGGAGAGTCGACAAGATGGACTTCCTCATATCACTACAAAAAAAGACACATCCGTGACATTTTCGGCTGAACAAATTTTTTTCTGTCATACATATGACACTTCTATGACGATAATTGTGACAAAACCCGGTATCATCATAGATGTGGTGGGCTCCTACTTCTATGACAAAAAATCATGACAGAAAATGGGCTTTTCGTCCTGGGCGGGCCGGAGACGCAGTTGCATGACATTCTTTGGGCCGTCCATGACGGAAAAGACCGTGGTAGAAGCGAGGGCAAGGAAAATTTCAGGGAGTTCCCGGTTATGGTGGGTGGTCGGGGCCGAAGCGATCTGCGGTTCTCTCGACGTCTGTGACGGCGTGTGTCGCGAGCATTGGCTCTAATCAAACCGAAGCGAGGCGTTGGGCTCTAATCGAACCCGAAGCGATTGACCTGCAGCTACGCGTTCTCGAACCCGAGCGATCGATCGATGGCTGTTAACTAAAGCCGATCGAGCGATTACTTTGCTACTGCTGCTAACTGAAGCCGATCGATGCTGCCTCTGGATGAACAGTGAGCATTGCACGTGGGGGGAGGGGGGTTGGATGAACAGTGAGCGGTGGGAGTGGATGAACATGACCCGTGGCGTTGCCTCTGGATGAACAGGACCCCGATCGATCGAGCCGGTTGGGGCTGGATGAACAAGACCTCGTGGAGGGCTGGATGAACAGGACAACCCCGTGGAGGGCTGGATGAACAGGACAACCCCGTGGAGGGCTGGATGAATAGTAGATAGTGGAGGGGTGGCTGAGCAAGAGCCCGTGGAGGGTGGTTGAACAAGAGCCCGTGGAGAGGGTGGTTGAGCGATGGCCGATGGAGTAGCGCGGTGGAGGCTGGATGAGCAGGAGCTGTGGATGAACAGTCGCAGGTGGAGGCTGGAGGAGGTCGATGGTGGATGAACAGTAGCCCGTGGAGGCTGGAGGAGGTCGACGGTGGAGATGAACAGTATCCCGTGGATTCCCGTTTTGCAGTATGCCACACCCCTCCCGATGAACAGGACCCCCGTTTCGACCGTAGCGCTCCAACACAAGTCTGTTTCGTCCGTTTTGCGGTACGCCACACCCCTCCTGATCAACAGGACCCCAGTTTCGACTGTAGGAGGTCCGTTTCCTCTGTTTTGTGGTACGCCAGACCCCTCCCATTGAACAAGATCCTGTTTCGAACGTGGCGTGTCGAACACAAGACCGTTTCCTCCATTCTGCGGTACGCCAGGCCTTGTTTCCATCGCGTGTTCCGTCCAAGCCCTCCCGATAAACACGACGACGCATTCCATTCCAACCCAGCCGGCTGGCTCCCCATGAACACGACGACGATGCTGTTTCTCCGTTCCGACCCAGCCCTGTACACGAGCCCTGGCTGTCCATATATATGCGCGAGTAGGCATTACAGACCCCGCCCGTATGTACACATACATGGCCATATTTTCTTTCTTGCATCCTGGCCACTGTACGTATGTGTACATGCTACGTGCGCGCCTCTACTACGACACGTGCGTGCCTCTACTACGACACGTGCACGCCTCTACATCCACGAGTATGTACGTACACGTTCGCGACCAGAATGACAACGCTACGTACGCTTCGACCAGGTGGGTCCCGACTGTCAGGCACTTCCTTTCGTGTGAAGATGTAGCTGGTGGGTCCCAGCAGTCAGGGGGGCGGATCGTTTTTTTATGCCCGGACGCACTTCCTTGCGTAAGAAGATGTAGCTGGTGGGTCCCAGCAGTCAGGGGGAAACATTATTTTCGCGAAAGATGGTGGCCAGTCCAGTGGGTCCCTGCTGTCAGGTGGAGGAATAATTATTTTGCGCGTAATAAGGAGGCACTTCCTTGCTGCGGCCGTGGACCCAGCTGTCAGCCTCTCCACATACATTCCACTTCAGATGCATGTCGGTCGTTGATCACGTTGACCAGGCCGCGCCGAGAGCACCAGGGCGGTGGACGACGGCGAGGCCTAGGAAGGGAATGACACGGAGGCAAGGAAGAGTCGGCAGTTGTTTCCCACGCGGAGGGGAGTACAACTGTACGAGTGTTTACTGGTTCGTCTACCATCGCCGGAGAATAACAGCAGGTGTGGGTGAGTAGAGGGATGGCTAGCCCAGCTATGGGAGTACGGTGGGGTGGTGAGGTCTGCGCGACAGCACAGCCGACCACGGGGAGGAGGGAGCAGGTAGTCCCGCCGGCACTTGTTTGAGCGGCTAGAGCATGAAGAGCAGAGATTGAAGAAGCACGACGGCCGTTGGATGGACATCCAACAGTCACTGCTTGTGCATCAACCTTTTCTTAGGAAAGCCTCAAATCTACGAAAAACAGCATACAACCCATCTGCCATTATTTCTAATAATTTACAGCCCATTTGCTAATTCTTAAGGTTTTTTTGGAGCCCATATTGTGGCCATGGTTAAAAAATTATACGAAATTTTGCATATTTCGGTGAGGTTCAAACTGTTTTTAATCCCGAAATTTTGAGTCACATTCAAACTGATTTTAAAAATAAATGTATATCAATATAAAATCCAACAAATTCTCCACGCATAAAAATCAATGCAATTTAAAATCTCGAAATGAAAAAAAGAAATTTGAAACTAAATGCCAGTATAACGTGTTTTAAAAATGTACAACCCATTTCTCATTACTGATAGGCCATTTTCTCGGCCAGTCGAATGAAGCTCTCCTTGTCTTGAAAGATTTGCAGCCCAACAGGCCTGACAAAGCGACTTACTTGGCAAATCACAAAAAAACTGGGCTGTGGCTGTGGACCCAGGTGCGGCTGTTGACCCAGCTGTCAGCCTCTCCACGTATAGTACTCTTCCGATGGACCACATTGACCACGCCGTGCCGAGAGCACCAAGGCGCTGGACGACGGCGAGGCCTAGGAAGGGGAAGACGCGGCAGTGGATGCCCACGCGGAGAGGAGTACGAGGGTTCACTGGTTCGGCTGCAGCGTGAGGCTGTCGTCGCCGCTGAATAACAGGGGGTGTGGGTGAGTAGAGGGATGCCCTGATTCAGCGGTGGGAGAAGTAGGGGGCGGTGAGGCCTCCGCGGCATCACAGCCGGCCACGAGAGACAGGAGCACGCGGCACGATCGGCGCTGCTTTTGGGCGGCTGGAGCAAGAAGACCAGAGGTTGAAGAAGCACTATGGCCGTTGGATGGACATCGTACGGTCACTGGAGCTAGAACCGTTCATATTGAGTTAGTTGACAAAGCCCTCCGTCCCCGTCAACTTAGTAGGCCCACAAGTCAGCCACCCACTATGGTGGGTCCCATCTAGCAGGGGGTATTCATTTTTTTTGTGCATAATAAGGAGGCACTTCCTTGCGTGCGAAGATATAGCTAGTGGGTCCGACCTGTCAGCGGGGGGAACGTTTTTTTCACGAAATGCAGAAGCCCTTTCCACGTACAGTCAACGTATAGTGCGAAATAAGGAGGAACTTTCCTTGCCTGCCACAATGGACCTCGTGGGTCCCAGCCGTCAGGCTCTCAACATACAGTCCTCTTCTGATGACTCTTGTATGTTGACCACACCGCGCCAAGCGCACCGAGGCGGTGGACGACGGAGAGGCCCCAGACTGGAATGACCCGGCGACAGGGAAGACGCGGCAGTGGAGTCGCAGAGGGAGAGGAGTAGGAAACTTGACTAGTTTGGGTGTGGGGTGGGCCTACACTCGGCACAGAATAACAGGAGGTGCGGAGTGGAGGGATGGCCTGGCTGTCGGCGGGGTAGTGTTTCGCTGAGGAGCGTAAAACAACACCGCTGGACGCCAAAGGCTGGAGCAGGCGGTCTCGGCAGCGCTGGGGGAAGAAGACGAGAGATTGATGAAGAATGCCGGCCGTTGGATGTAAATCCAACGCCTTCTTAGGCTACGACCTACTGGCCCACATGTCAGCCAGTCCATTTGTTTTTTAGTCCATGTGGTGGGCTGGGTGAAACAATGATGTAGCATCTATACAGCCCATTTATATATGGTAGAATTTAAATCCCATTTGCATTTTTCTCGAAATCCGCGGACTTGCTGGGCTGGGTGAAAATATCATGTTGGGCTAGACGGAGAAATGTTATAAAAACATAAACACATGATTGCACGTCTGTTACTGCATTGGTCACTAAAATCTTTGCAAGCTTATGTACGCAATCACTAGGAGTTAACTTGCCAAGTTATATATAAACAATTATTATTATTTTGTAAGAACTTTCAACTTACGAAATAAAATATCATTTAAATTTGATGAGTTAATTGTACGTGGGGTATTGTTATTTTTAAGGCTAGACGTGGGACAATTGAGTTGGTTGTAGGGAAAAGTACTCGGAGAAAACTCAGTTTACATCGAAAAAGAAAGTGGGAGAAAATTTAGGGACCTGCTGGGTCCACCTGAGGAGGGGAATATGTTGGGAGGAAGGATATTCAAAGCACGGCAGCCGAGTGAACTAGTTTTTTTTTAACGGACAAGTGAACTAGTTACATACATAAGCAAATAGCCACTAAAAAAGCAGTCGGGTTAATGGGTTCTTAAAGAAATATTTCGGATAAAACATATAATTATGACACGTAGGCTAATGCATGAAACACCCAAATGATAAAGGTGCTTATAAACAGATAAAGTACAACATCTAGACCTTCCTGGCACACTTGACCATGACGCCGCGGCTGTCCGTGTACTCGTCGGTTACGGGAAGCAGACACGCCCTCATGTCCAAGATCTGCATGTACATGTCGTAGCATGCGTATGTGTCCTTGGCCGCGTAGGTTATGTAGGCTAGATTCAGAGGTACCTCCCACGTGTTCAGGTCCTTGGTATTGTTGTCTTCTTTCAAGTTGGCATATCAGGGGTCGATGATGGTCTCGGCGAGGTCAACCACGGAGTCCTTCTCCTGCCCATTGCTGATGATCTTGTATTGCTTCTGGATGTTGACAAGCTTGTTGCACCAGATGGCCGAATCGTCGCGTTCTTCCTTCTCTCCACCGTAGCAAAGGTGCAGTCGGCGCTGCCGATGAAACGGGCGAATGCTCCAGAACCTTTGATGGCCCTGCAGAAGTGGTAGATGAGAACCTCGTCCCGCACACAAACCTGGGCGACGGCGATCTGATGGTCCCTGTCAGGAGATGAATGGATGGGCACAAGGTCCAGTACTGCAACCTTGTGCTTTCTCGTCATGTAGGTACTGCTTGAACTCGGCGAGGCAGAGCTTCACCGAGTCCGGAGCGTTGGTGTACATCACATTCAACTTGGTGCAGCCATAGGACTGAATGGAGAACTCAAAGGGGAACTCCTTGCTAAAGTCCATATCCCGCAGGCTCACCCCTCGGATCGCCATTAGAGTCTCTTCAAGTGAACGAGTGTGTAGGCTGCGGCAGCAGTTCATTTTTCAGCTCTTGGGGAACTGGATTCAACAGTAAACTGAGTGTGTACAGGTGACAATAGTTACTACCCCTCCCTCATCCGCTGCACGCCCAGCAGAAGATGCACCCTCGGCGCATTCAAACACCTCCATTAAGAAACCTACGCCGGCCACACGTCGGTTCACGAGCAGGTTTGTATTGGTACTATAATAACAGGAGTTAGTGGTCACTTTACTTAAATTTAATTATCTTTAATAAAAATTTATACTTAAAACAACCAATGCATTGGCTCGTTCTATCAGTGCCACACGATCAACATGCACGACAATTAGAATTATTATTCTCAGGACGCACACGATCAGCACATTTGTCCCACTTTCACAAAGATAATACTACCAAGTTTGAACTGTTTTTTATGGTTGTTGTCCTCTGCATCATCATGCCGTGTTTCCCAACTTGCAAGATTCAAAACCAACAAATAAGATCCAAATAATAAGTACAACAAGATGCCTACACATCTCATTGATTCCCAGCTTGTAAGATTCAGAACCAACAAATAAGATTCAAATAATAAGTACAACAAAGATGCCTACACATCTCATTGATTCCCAGCTTTGAAGATTCAGAACCAACCCATTAGAGGCTTTTGATAAAGTGAATACCGGGATTAAATCCATCTTGGCTAGCCATGTTATACAATCAAAGAACTTGGCGAATGCTCTTGACCGTCACAACATCCGTAGTTGATTATTCTTGTTTGCACAACACAAATAAGGAGAGCATGATTTCACTTTAATAGTGGCCTCCTTGAACTCAACCTACAGCTCCACTTGGATGATGCCTGCCTGGAGTTTCATGATTTAATTCATGCGCCTATTTCTGCAATTCACCTGAAATGAAGCAAAGATTGCATCATTCAGCTAGCAAGAAGTACTTGTTCTCGTGAGCTGGCAGGTTCTTCTTTAGTAGTTGCACTAAAATTGAGGAACATTAAGGTTGGCTGTCCGGCTCATGTAAGGTGCAACTATAATTTTCTTATCCTTTTGTGCAGTTCCACTAAAATAAAATGCCATTGTGGTGACAGTGACGACTCATCTTGCAAAGGCTAATAGAATGTTGCACGAGATTACCAGCAGAACTTGACGGAGATTTTGGAAACTCCAATCACCATTTTGTGCAGTTCCACCAAAATTGAGAGATGTTGCCCACGTGACATTTTAGTTGAACTGCACAAGACAATCATTCCAAAAAAAGTGTTTTGTGTAGTTCACCAAAAGGTCACAATAGCAACAAGGTGAAATGGATATCCCTATCTGCACAAAAAGATAGAAAGTAAACAGTTGCTGGTCAATAAGAATATACGAAACATATACAAAATGAAAAGAAGCATCTTAATTATGTTCATGGCAATCACGCAAGGACAGTAGAAATTTTAAAATGTCAGCAATGCTTCATGTTACCAGAAGCATTACGATCAACAATGAGATTCCTCAAATATGGGATTACTTTAATGGTGGCATTGCTTGTTTACCAGACATAGTAAATCAACAACAGTTAAAGAGTTGGTTTCAGGGCATGGGACCGTGGGGACACCAGGACACTCAGCAGCATAAAGGAGCAACTTACTTATCATACTAGGGAAAACGGCAGCAGTGCCATTTGTAACATAGTTTAATTGCATCTTATCACTGGAGGCATTAGATTAACAATAACACTGGTTAGACATGTCCCTAAGGTAACAGTGTCATTGCTTCATTTTACATGCACCCTTACATTAACAACAACAAAAGGTTGGTATAAGGACATGCGACAGTGGACGCATCAGCACAATGTACCTACAAGGAGGCATAAAGTGGTGATGCCGAGTTTGTTCATGGTATGTGAGGGCAGCAAACCTAATCTTGGAGACCTTTTACTATGTGAGGGTAGCAAATCTAATCCTAGAGACCTTTTACTATGTGAGGGCAGCAAATCTAATCCTGGAGACCTTTTACTATGTGAGGGCAGCAAATCTAATCCTGAGACCTTTTACTATGTGAGGGCAGCAATTCTAATCTGGAGACCTTTTACTATGTGAGGGCACAAATCTAATCACGAGACCTTTTACTATGTGAGGCAAAAATCTAATCCTGAGACCTTTTACTATGTGAGGGCAGCAATTCTAATCCTGGAGACCTTTTACTATGTGAGGGCAGCAAATCTAATCATGTACATACTATGTTGACTTGTCCACCAGCCGCCACTTTCTTTCCTTTTTTCAACCAATAATAGATTTGTTCCTTATCCAGTTTGTACTGCGTTTTCCCATTATTTCCCTTTTCAGCCAAGAGACAGGTTGGGTATCCGGTCTCTACTACTTTCACCATATTATTTCCTCTTTGAATCAAGTCCTAGATTCATGCTACAACTTTCCCCCCTTTCTTCGTTGTTTGAACAAAGCCCTAGATTCGAATGCATGAAATAGCTTTGCCTCTAATAATACTAAAAATTTAGGTGGCTTTGGAGGAGCTGATGGGAGTAGAAAAAGATGCACATGCAGACACGTGGGGAGCTGGGGCGGTACAGCAAGGCCGCTTTCGAAGAACTTCTACCTGAGGTTCGCCGGGATGTCGGCAGCGTCAGGTCGGATCTACGGACAATACGACAGGGAGGAAGAAGGGTCGGAAGACCTCCCGAGCCGGCGCTGTGTCGGAGAGAACAGCACGGGCAAAGGATCGGGCCCCTCCGGCAGCTATGGGTTTCCTCCCTCGGCGGTGATGACCGCATGAATGATGCACCTTTTAGTCCTCTACACACACCGGCCAAAGGGATCCGGCCGGATTTGTGACCAGCGGTGAGCAGAGAGAAAATGTCGCTACCGCTATCTTGTTTATATCTAGAGAGGACAAGAGAATGGGAGAGAATGAAGAGAGCAATCCTAGTAAAGCAAGCGCTCAAGCCCCTGCGTACATATATAGTGGAGTGATTATCTTTTTCTCTCCACAACAAGCGTTTCAATTTGTGTATGTGGCATTAAAGAAAAGAAACTCTCTACTATTTAAGGTGACTACTGTATGACTCCTACTTACTACTACTAGTAGTACTAGTATTGTTCACTTGTGCTCCCCGCCCCTCCATTCATTGAACAACCACATGGGTGAATAAACATACTGTAAGTATTTATATAGAACGAACAAGCTCGAACTATTTTCGCGTATTTAAAAGTTGAGGGCGGGGCTTTTCCCGGGCAGTATGTGTGGCAGTTTTCGGGTAGGCGGTTTGACAGAGAGGCGAGGAGGGTGAGTGAGTGGCGGATTCTCAATCACTAGCAAGATGCCCATGCGTTGCATGGAACATCAAGATGCATTTGTATGAGTAGTTTATCTTGTGGGAGAAAAGGATGAACAAGGGAAGGCCTTATTTGCAAATGTTGAGTGGTTGTGGGTATCTTTTTGCAAAATTTCCATTTTTCCTTCCTATCTGTCAGATATAAATCGGACGGCTTATATTGCAGGATGGTAGGCACACCATCATCACCAACTCTGTTTTTTATAAGAGTAGAGATAAGAGTAGAGATACTGCTGGAAAGGTTGGGTTGTGCGATTTGACGGCGCGTTACTGCTGGAAAGACTTGATATGACCACTCACTATAGTCATGAATTACTGGCGCTCCCTTCCGTTCCGCGCTCTAATATGGTGCATGACACGTCGACCCGGATGCTGGCTCTCCCACATGTCGAAGTAGTAAGAAGGAGCAAAAAATGATGCGGTATATACTAGTACTACTACTACTCAGGTCGGAGGAGTGCGAACCATGGCAGCCCAGTGAACCAGCAGTGCAAACCACGGCAGCCCAGTGAACCAGCAGTAGAAAACAATGTGATGATATGGCCATAAAAACAATGTGCTATGGTCCACACTGTAGCATGTACAGTAACACTCATCTTTGTTTGGATCCCTCAGTTAGAGCTAGTTTGGGTTGAAATAGCCTCAAATTATCGAAACATGAGGGTTAGTTCGAGATAGTTTGCTCTAACCCAGCAAAAAAACTAGCCCGGTGGAGAGGTTCTAATTGGGTTAGTTATCCTTGGGCCCAATAAAAGAGAACTAAAAAAATCTCCCCTGCCCGCACCGGATCGCTCCCCCCCTCTCGCACGACTCCTCTCTGTTCCCCATAGGGCCGTCCGCCCAAGCGCCGCTCGCCCTCTCTCTCCTCCGGCCGCCCTCAATCTCCTTCCGTCCTCCGCCACCCTACTCCGGCCGCCCCCTCCCTCCGGCCTTCGAAGGTCGCCCCGCTCCCCCTTCACCGGTCGTTTTTCTCTCTCTGTCATGCACGGCGGCGGCGCATCTACCAGGGAGGTTGCGAGAGGGGTGAGTTTGTTTGTTCCTTCTCTGTCTCACAACCATATCATTGATCTTGCTCGCTCTAGCACTAATTCTGATTTGGAAAAGTAGATCCTGATCAAACTTGGTATAGATTTGTGGTGCACGCATGGAATTGTTTGATGCTGCTTGAGGAGGCAATACATCTTTCTAGAGGCCCAAAGATTCAGTTCACCTTTCTAGGTATTTCAGTTTCAGGCTTGCATTATTTCAAGAGGCCCAAACATTCAGTTCACCTTTCTAGGTATTTCAGTTTCAGGCTTGCATTATTTCTAGAGGCCCAAAGATTCAGTTCACCTTTCTAGGTATTTTAGTTTCAGGCTTGCATTATTTCTAGAGGCCCAAAGATTAAGTTCCCAGTCGACGGCAAGCGGCCCTGCAACCCATGTCGGTGTCGACCTCAACTTGCAAGGGCCGGCATCGGAGGGGTTCCCGGGGCTTGGGCTCTACAGAGCCTTCCTCCAGAGCGACGATGGTGAGCTCCTCTCCCTCGATGCGTGAGGGGCTCCGGGCTCCCTCCTTATCGTGAATGACTTCCGTGATGAGTTAGCTCATGCTTTGTTTCATGGAGTGTTTTTTTTGTGAAGCTTGACTGACGACTTGATGTTTAAGTGGGATATATCGTTTGTATGGACAAAGTAATAATTATAATGTTTTGCATGCTTGATTCGTAAAGATGGTTCATTTATGTCAATTGTGAGCGGGAGGAGGCCACAGAAGAGCCGGCCACACCAAATCCGGCAGGAAATAGGGTCCAAAGTAGTCAAATGATTGAGACAGAGCATTTATTGTCAATCTAACCCTGCCATCCATACACCTCTTTGATTTAGAGTTAGCTTAGGGTTAGAATCTAACTCTAACCTCTAACTGAGTTAGAGTTCTCCTCGTCTCGGTTCATCGCCATAATATTTTCCCCATTCTTGTGTTTTCAGTATCTTGCGAATCAAAGAGGCCCTTTTTTTGCCAGAAAAATCAAAGAGGCACTTAGACTGGTTTAGGTCCGGTCATTTTTTATAAACGTGTTATGTCCAAAATTTAATGAACGTGCTCCGGTTTCTACAAAAATAATCCGGTTTCATGTAGTAATTCATTCATTTATTTATTCTTCTGCGGGGGGTTTGCATGTAATTCTTGAGGTCTGAAGTGTAAAGTACCCCGGCATATGCTCCGAGTCGTGCATGCACTATGACCCAGATGCTCTATTTCCCACATGTCCTCATTTAATTATGTGCCACATCATCCAAAAATCTAGTTGGCATGCATGATACCGCTTATGATACTCCCATTACAACTAGCCTAAATGCGTGAAAAAATATGTACCGTGAAGCGTAGCTGCGGTTCAAAAAGGAGACCTAAAGTGATGACAGCTATAGGTCGCACGAACTCAACTAGTGGTACTACTAGACATACGACTAATTTTTCCCTCAAAAAAAGAGGCACGAGTGCTCAGTACTCCTATTCTATCAACACGAGTCCCATCTGACAACAACGTCCGTCCAACAACTAGCTCTCCTCCCTCGTTTCTCTCTTCTAATTCTAAACTTGGCCGACGCCCGGTGGGTGGGGTGGGTTTGCTCAACTGCGGCCCCACCTCATAGTGAAAACGTCACGACTGGAATAAAAATGCCATATACTCCATGCGTTCCTAAATATAAGCCTTTTTGATACTATTTCAAATGGAATACAACATACAGATGTATGTAGACATAGTTTAGAGTGTACATTCACTCATTTTTCTCCGTATGTAGTAGTCACTTGCTGGAATCTTCAGAAAGACTTATATTTGGGAACGGAGGGAGTACTATACTAATAAAACATTAAGGCCACGAGGCGATGCAGTGATGGACTGCTGGTTACATGAGGCAAGAAGAAGAGATGCATCCATCAACGACGTCCACCTCCTCGACTCAGGGCGCCGGCCCACCGAATGACGCCTAAGTAACAGCGGCTTTCATGGCCAGGTCGACGTGCTTCTGAACAATCGCGTCCAAAGATTCCAGCCGCTGGAAGAAGGCCAACATCTGTTTGTCCTCGCTTGCCTTGTAGTGGCCTATGTAGACTATTTCCTCGTAGACATGGATGTGCAGGTCGACGGTTTCTTGCATGGTGAGGCGCTACGCGGCGAGCGCAGCCTCGAGGTGCACATTCTTCGTCGTGAAATCCGACACCTGCAGGGCCACCAGGGCTTGAAAGAGTTTGTCACCATGGAGTCCGATGATGGTGGCAGGCAATGAGGAGCTTGGGCGCGCGGGCTGGAGCAGTTCGGCAAGGTCGTCCACGCACTTCTTGACGGCGGTGAACTTGCGGATGGAGTTGACCATCATGTCGTCCATGCGAGAGGCGAAGCCAGCCTCGGCGACGGCTATGATGCCGGTGGTCGCCAGCACCATCTAGAAACGCTGCGTGGTGCGGGGCCGCAGACCGGCGCCTTGGATGATTTGGCACAGCCGACTGCCGCTCGCGTCCATCGCCTCCATAAGTGCTTCTGGCTTCTGGTCACTTGGTCTTGGATTGGAGTGAGCAGTGTTGCGCAGAGACTTGGGAGTAGATGGATTGGAGTGGTGGGGCGCCTTTATATGAGAGTCCAAACTCTGTTGCATTCACATCGTGCTGGTTCTATTTTGCTTCTCCAATTAATTCCCTCTGCATGTAATTGAGGATGCATCATTGACCGTTCAACGTCTCGGGAAACGCTATGCTCTCCCTCCTTGGCATTCAAGCATCTATGGAGGCGACTGCCACTTGCGTCTATCGCGTGTCAGGAGACATTCCTGTCAACGACGAGGTGCCTATGGTGACTTCGTAAATTTCAAGATGATAGTGTCGTGCGTGTGTGCGTTCATAGGGGTGAGTGTATGCGCGTGTATATGAGCGCTTGCGTCTGTACTGTGTCAAGAAAATGTAAATGTGTGTCAAAAAGAGACTAGTCAGTATACTCAATATTGTGCACCTCGGAGAGGAAAACGATAGAACTAGGTATTTATTTACGGTGCAGATTCACTCATTTTGCTCCATATGTATTCCGTCTCTTAGTCTAGTCACTTGTTGAAATCTCTAGAAGGGCAAATACTCCTTTCTGGTTTGCAGGGCTATACTAGCAAGTAGTTGTACGTACTAGTACAATAATGGGTTCACATAGCAATTTTGTCTTATGCAAGAGCCTGGCTATATGCGTGCTCCAATGTTCGCAATTGCCATGTTCGGGTTGCGCTTGGCTCTTCGCCTCTTCGATAAGACGAACAATGATGTTACTGCTACTGTTTCTATAGTGTCGGATCCACTACTGCATGTCCGTCGACCGCGAGCGGGAGGGATAGCTTGTTGTAGAAATACTATAAGCAAAAGCATGTCCTCGTGTGCGAGCAACCGTGCGCATGGGCGAGGGAGAAGGCGTGTAGTAGTAAAATCAAGCTTCTCCTCGTTGTACGAGTTTCACGACACATCATAGCACTGGCCCCACATGCTTACCTCTAAACTTGGCTGAAAGACCCGTAGTGTACAATATATTTGCTGCAACCTCTAACATTTACCCACCCCACAGTGAAGATGTTAAGACTGGAATAAAAATGACATATACTCCCTGCGTTCCTAAATATAAGCCTTTTTAGATACTATTCAAATGGAATACATCATACAGATGTATGTAGACATAGTTTAGAGTGTAGATTCACTCATTTTGCTTCGTATGTAGTAGTCACTTGCTGTAATCTTTAGAAAGACTTATATTTGGGAACGGAGGGAGTACTATACTAATAAAACATTAAGGCCACGAGGCAATGCAGTGCTGGTTACAGGAGGCAAGAAGAAGAGATGCATCCATCAACGATGTCCACCTCCTCGACTCAGGGCGCATGGGCGAGGGAGAAGGCATGTAGTAGTAAAATCAAGCCTCTCCTTGTTGCACGACTTGATGCGGCACATCATAGCACTGGCCCCACTTGCTTGCCTCTAAACATGGCTGAAAGACCCGCAGTGTACAATATATTTGCTGCAACCTCTAACATTTACCCACCACAATCACCAGGGTGACAGGTAGGGCCAGAAGACTATTTTAAGTTTTTTTTAAAAACTTCGAGATGGCCACATATCATGGAGCTGACCCCAACAATTTTAAGCTTACAGGCACGGTAAACGCTATCCTAGATTACTCTACACATGAAACTGCCACACGAGCGTCCGGGCTGCGCTTGGCTCTTCGCCTCTTCGGGAAGTCAAACAATGATGGAGTAATACTGCACTGGAGGAGTACTACCGTACGCTTCTGGTCATCTGACATTGATTGAACTGCTGCATGTCCACCGCGTGCGGGAGGGAGAGTGTGTAGCGAAAGCTTCTCCTAGTCTTGCCAGCCACCACGCTCATGAGCGAGGGAGGGATGCTCCTGCCTTTGCGTGTATCACATGTGGGCCCAACAGGTGGGTGGCCAACCTGTCATACAGCCAAAGGTAGGTGCAGTCAAGTCCGCGAGGGAGAGGATAATCAAACTTCTCGTTGATGTACGAGTTGACGCGACACATCAAAGCACTACACTCGATATATTTCAGTAATTTGTGGTTACCTATGCATTAATTACAACGCATGCATGCATGCCGTGACTCTCCTTTTGATACTTGCATGTGTTGATTTAACGCACCTTGAAGTAGTACTCCCTCCGATTTCTAAATCTTTCTGTTGTTTTTCTCAGATTAGTCTGTGCGTCCGCGTTGGTTTCCATCTGTGCCCCTGCTCGATTAGTTCTGCCCCCACTAATCGCACCAGTTTCCAAAGCAGAAAATGGCTACACACAAACGCATGCAGCACCGTATGCGGCTTGACCGCCTGGGGAAGCTAACTCAAGCAAAAAGGAAAGGAGGACCAGCCAACCATTGCATGCGCATTTACTGTCGATATTTATGCAGCTTACTCATGCGCAGGGGCAAATTTGTCCAGAAAACTCAAACTACTGCCTTCCTTGGTATGCGGGAGGAGAGTTATGCACAGAGTATAAAATATGTGACCGTAAATGCCCCGGCCCAAGCGAGAGATGGTTGTGCATGAGGAGGGCGAGATCATGTAGACGAAAAAGGAACCGACGAGGGAGCTCACTAAGGTGTCGATGGACCTCACCGTGCTCCACTGCGCCTTGTGCCTCCGCCTCTTGACGCCTCCAGTGTATGAGGTTCGAATACACCTCGTCCGTTCGGCTGATTGAGCAAGGTGCAGGTTTCTTGATTGATGTGTTGTTCGATTGATTTTTGCAGTGCAAGGGAGGGCACCTGGCCAGCGTGGACTGCCGCGTCGAGCGCCCCGGAAACCAGCGGTAGTGCCAGAAGTGCGGGCACGGCGGTGGCTTCGACGTGCGAAACACGCCGATGGACACCGTCGTTTCGTCGCTGAGGGTAGAGTGCCCGCACGAAGGCTGTGGGCTCTACGTCACTTACCACAAGCTCGCCGATCACCAGAGCGTGTGTTCGCTCGCGCCCTGAAATGCTCCGTGCCCGTCTGTGGCTATGAAGGCCTGCCGCCGACGCTCTACCACCACATCACCAACGCGCATCCAAAGCCCGTGCACAGGATCCAGTACGGCAAGGTGCTCCAGCTGCAAGAACCACTGTCGGAGCCACGACTCTTGCTATTCGCGGAGGAGGACAGCCGCGCATTTTTCTTAGTCGGCGGCGTGCTCGACATCGGCGCGCCTATCGCCGTGTCAGTGTTCTGCATCAGAGCGGGGGCGTCCCTAATGCCGCACTACGTGGCCAAGCTGTGGGCGAACGGCCCGCCGGGGGAGCCCAAAGGCACGACCGACGCTGTCAAGATGGAAATGGAGGTGACAAGCAGCAAGGATCCCGGCGACGTCGACGGGCAGGAGCTGACCTTCTTCACAGTTCCACCCAAGCTGCTGGCCGGGGCTATGCTAGTGTCCCTCCACATTCAGATTGACAAGCTCACGTCCTAAATGTTTCTACAGTGCCTTCTGTTTATCTTAGTAATATGCTAATATAGGGATTACCTCGGTCTACTTTAGCTTAAGAAATGGTGGGTTTTGGTGGTGATGCAACAATTACTTCGACATCAGATCAGTAATTTCCAACAGTCGAACGGATATTTTGTGTCCGTTGGATATAAAGTTCCTTTGGTAAGAAGTACTAGATAAAAGGAGATGTATGTAGACGTATTTTAGTTCTAGATACGTCCCTCTTTATCCATTTTGATGACTAGCACTCCCTCCATTCCACAATACATGCCTTCCATTTGTCAAAATATAGATATATCTAGACATGTTTTAGTATATAGGTACATCCATGATAGAGCCAGTCGGATGGTTGAGAACACTACAATTCGTAGCTACAGATGCGTGTGTGACTCCCAGATGCAGAAGCCGGGGGTCATCATGCATCCTCCTTTTCGAGAAAAAACAGATGCGTGTGTGAGAGGACGAGTGCGTGCGTGCAAATCTTCTCTTCCTGTATAACATACTAAACTCAGAGTACAAGTTTTTGTGGGTGGCACGATGGTGCGTGCGAGAAGTCCCGAGAGATAGGTTTAATGCGTCTAAAAAAAGACTAGCCTATAGCTCGCCACGCGGCTATTCCTGTCGAACGCCCCATTAACCGTAAGATATGTATACGACGGAACCAGTTACTACACGTACACAGCAGTAGAAAAAGAACTACTACACCATGGACGAGAACACGTGGCCACGTAACGCCATCCGGGAATAGTGCCGCCCTTCGAAACTAGAACCGTCAATAAATTTTGAGCTTGCGTCTCGTCACATTCCAAATTACTCCATGCTATATTGAATTGCAAACCTATTCACACCGATCACAACCTAAACGGTTTCCCACTTAGGAGCGTATTAGTACTTGGTTATAAATACTAGTATGCCAAGATGACTGCACATTCCTCCTCAACTGCTCAACCACAAAAACAAACAAGTCATTCAGCATCCTTCCCTTTCGTCTGCCATGGCCAGCGTGAGTTCTGGGTCGAGAGATTGCCACCAGGGAGTGGCGAGTATGGATGCGGAAGCACGAGAGATGTCCTGCCTCGCTGTGAAAGCAGCTGACATGTCCCGCCGCAAGGAAGTAGCAACACAGAGGTCCCGCCACGCTTCTGAAGCAGCACGGAGGTCCCGCCGCGTCGTCGATGCAGCAGACTGGTTCGGCCGCGCCGCGGAAGCACCAGAGATGTCCCGCCGCGCCGCGAATGCAGCAGAGAGGTCCCGCCACGCCACGGCGTCCTGGGAAAATTTCTCGCGGGCAGGCGACGACTGTTACAGGCACATGCATGCAATCGTCCATAGCTAGATGGATCAGATCTCCGGCTGGGCGAGGTTGCAGGACGACATGAAAGCCTCGTTTGAACTGGCTACCGGCGTCATCCGACAACTAAGTGAGGGCAATGAGAGGCTCCAGGCCGAGCGCGACCTGCTGAGGGCGAAGATCGTCCGAAGTGCAGACCAGCAGGAGGAGACCAATGCCTTGTTGAAGAGGACCGGCGTCATCGTCAAGAAACTTATGGATGAGAATGACATGCTCCGCATCGAGCGCCAAAGGCTGGTGGAGGAATCCGTGGATGTTCTCAAGCAGCGTCTTGAGGACATGAAAGAGCTCATCGCCGCTCGCCGCGGAGACTAGTTCCGGTGGCCTGCAGCAACGCATCAAGAAAGTAGATATCAGCGAGCCAGATCCTTGTCTTCCTTCATCTTTTGCCCTTGTGTATTTCAGGCGTAGCCGCATGTGGCTTTTTTAATTATCTTTCTAATTATGTAAGACAATTAATCGTCCTTATATATTCATAAGTCTTGCTATAAGTCAGTAGATGCTATATAGGTCCGTCGGATCTTACATCAAGAGCCGTGCTTTCAGATTTTCTTTTTTCTCTTAAATCTCAGTCGAGTGAGACATAGCCACGCCATTAAACAGAGGCTCGGGCGCCATTAATGGAGACCATGGGAGAGAGGTAGACGGCAGATGGAGGTCAAAGGGCTCTCCTCCTAATAAGCACGCGCAAGGGTCTGATCGCACGCCTCTCGTACTCAAATAGCTACCCTGCACGGCGCCTCCTAGCTAATAAAAAATGGGGACGCGTGGCGGCACGTAAATGGTAGTAAATAGAACGCCCACGGTTCAATAATACTTGTGTTTCCGATTGTAACGTGATAACACTTGTTCCAAAATGACTTTGTTGATTGTTAATGTGTGCGCCGTCGCAAATCGGACATGGCACCAATCCAAGTTTCATTATTTTCATGCGTGTTTTGGATTTACAGGAATTAAAAAATTAAGTTTCTCAATGTTTCCAGCCCAGCCACGACGCCCAGAATTTTGAATTTCATTCCCATTTCTTGCATGGAACCTAGAAATTTACCCGAGGACACACATGTGATTTTTCAACCAACTTTGGTGCACTGGAACATGTGCTTGTATTTCAAATTTGAATTATGCACACAAAGGTGACACGTTCCCTCTCAGAACCACGAGCCTTCTTGAGAGAAGCTCCGATTTGCAAGAAGCTTATACCCAAATTTGTTCCTATTCGGCAAATTTTTTTTACCACGGCATGGTACTACCATGACATGACACCATGCCAAGTATCATGATTTTAAAACCAAGTTTCTCAATGTTCTCGACCGAGCCACGATGCCCAGATGTTTGAATTTTATTCTCATTTTTGCATGGGACCTAGAAATTCACCCGAGGACACAAATGTGATTTTTCAACCAACTTTGGTGCACGGGAGCATGTGCTTGTAGTTCAAATTTGAATTATTCACATTAAATGACCAAAAACTCAATTAATGTGTAAAAAAGGCCAAACGAAGCTGGAATGATTTCCAAAATTTAACAGGGCACTCATGTAGTTTTATGTTGCCTTTGTAAATAAACTCAAGGGGGACAACGTATATCGTTTCGCACTCAAAGGTGGCACATTCCATCTCAGAACCACGAGCCTTCTTAAGAGAAGCTTCGGTTTGCAAGAAGCTTATACCAAAATCTGTTCCTATTCGTCCAATTCTTTTACCACAACATGGTAGTACCATGACATAACACCCATGCCAAGTTTCATGATTTTCAGACATGTTTTGGATTTACAAGAATTTAAAAACCAAGTTTCTCAATGTTCTCGACCGAGCCACGATGCCCAGATGTTTGAATTTTATTCTCATTTCTTGCATGGGACCTAGAAATTCACCCGAGGACACAAATGTGATTTTTCAACCGAGTTTGGTGCACGAGAGCATGTGCTTGTAGTTCAAATTTGACTCATGCACTTTAAATGACCGAAAACTCAATTAATGTATAAAAAACGACAAATGAACCCGGAATAATTCCAAAATTTAACATGGCACTCATGTAATTCTATGTTGCCTTTGTTAAGAAACTCAAGGGTGGGGACAGCGTATATCGTTTCACACTCAAAGGTGGCACGTTCCCTTTTAGAACCACAAGCTTCCAAATCGGCCCAATTTTTTACCACAACATGTTAGTGCCATGACATGACACCATGCCAAGTTTCATGATTTACAGACGAGTTTTGGATTTACATGAATTTAAAATCTAAGTTTCTCGATGTTCTCGGCCGAGTCACGACGCCCAGATGTTTGAATTTCATTCTCATTTCTTCCATGGGACCCAGAAATTCAACCAAGGACACACATGTGATTTTTCAACCAACTTTGGTGCACCGGAGCATGTGCATGCAGTTCGTATTTAGATTATGCACTTTAAAAGTCGAGAAACTCAATTAATGTATAAAAAGCAAACGAACCGAAATAATTCCAAAATTTAACAGGGCGCTCATATAGTTCTATGTTACCTCTGTAAAGAAAAATCAGGGGGGAGGCAGCATATATCATTTCGCACACAAAGGTGACACGTTCCCTCTCGGAACCACAAGGCTTGTTGAAAGAATCTCCGGTTTTGCAAGAAGCTTATACCAAAACTTGTCCCAATTCAGCCAAAAGTTATACACATGAAAACAGGGTTTAGATTATCCCGAACATCTCGCTACCTAGACCAATAATGTACTATGATTTGAATTCAACATAAAATGGATACAGATATTTGAATTGGACAGCGTATGGTACATGTAGTTCATAGTGAAATATGATTACTGCTATATGCATGCTTTTTGTTATCAAGATAATATTTAAATTATTGTATAACTTGACAACAATCGTATTCAAATAAGGAAAATTGATTCAAAGTTCGCCCATATGGTAGACGACAATATATATGTTCACATGGTGTAGTAAAATGTTCATATATGATGGAAGATCAAAATGTACGACTACATCAATTATAAACAGCAAGGTGACCTAACGATATATTCGAATTCAACATAACATGGATTAAAAAAATTGAAATTCGAGATCCTGGCATTTGTAATCATATAAAAAGGGATATTACTCTTTCTTTTGGTGGGAATTGATTTGTTTTTTGTTGTTGTTAAGGGAAGTGCGAATCGATTTGGTACTGTGCAGGCGTAATCTTGTTCTCCCGATTTTTTTTACATTTTTCTTGTAGTTTTTTCAATGGCATCTATAGCAATATAGTAAAAGGGGACATGACTCTCTTGTATCTTGTATGAATTTTTTTTTACACGTTAAGTTTGTTCTATCGATCAAGGAATCCGCACCTTGTTATCCCGAAATTTTCAAGCTCGAGTATCTTTTGCCTCACCTGCTTTGAAACTCCCGCCTCTTCAACCTGCGTTGTGCCTTGTTATCTCAAAATTTCGACGCGCGTGAAAACTCCCTCCTCATCCAAAATCGGTCCCGCAGCCTAAACACGCGAAATTCCCCTTGTACCCCTCAGCCGGAAATGAAGCTAAACGTCGCGGTGTCAAAACCGGTGGGGGTACGCTGGTAATTGCCCTACATTTCGGACAAGCGCGTCCCTAAGCTTGGCTCCCCCTCCCCCTTCACCCCCCATTCGTACACCGAGGCTGCCAAAACCCACACTCCTCCGTCGGCCTCCCGACCGCCGCCCAGCCAGAGACTCTTCCCCGACTACGTCGTTCACCGCAACAGCTCGCCTTCCCTCATCCACCGCACCGGATGAGGATCCATCGTCGATCTCGTCGTCCCGCCGGATTAGCCACCCCGTCCTCCACCTCCAAGGAGCTGCCCTGATGTTTGCCTCGTCTATCGCGCCACCTCAATCCCCACAACGCCGTCTTGACCTACCCCACCGGAACCGCAGCACCCTCACCAATTCCTCCAATGAAGCTGAGGCCAACTCGGCGCCACCAAGGAGGTTCTGCACTCACTGCTGCATTTTATCTTTTATGCAATCTCACGGGGTTGCCGGTGCTCGATACCCAGCTGACATGGTGGGTCTCCATCGACGGTGCCGTCGCCGGCCACATCATCCACGACGTCTCTCCCCCATGTCGTTGCTTCCTCGGCGGCAACTTCCATAACGACACTAGCTGCAGCTGCTCCGGCTCTCGCTCGCGCTGCGACTCTGTTCTTGCTATCGGTCGCGCTGTTGCACTGCTCTTGCTTTCGTTTGTGCTGCTGCTCTGCTCTTGCTCTCGCTTGCGCTGCTGCTGCTGCTGCACGACCTCCGGCAGCTACAGGAGTTGCTGCTTTAGCACTCGCTCGCGATGCTACTGCATGACTTGCTCTCTGCTAGTGTGTTCCGTGCTCGAGCGTCTGCTGATTTAGATCACTGCTTCTCTGCTACTAGTGCTCGAACGCCCTAAAAATCTATTGCAATGCTCTGCTACTAGTTCAATTAGTTTCGACAGTAAAATTTAGGTTCGACTATAAAGTTCATTTTCTTCAGTTAAGTTCAGAGTGAACAGTACTTACAGCATCTGTCGGAGCGGCCGTGCTGGGGCTGATGCATTTTACATCTAGCACTTTTTGGTGATGTATTTTACATCATCTATCGCAGATGATATTAGGGTCCCACTTCAGATTAACGTTGTATGTCTTATCTTGCTTCAGCCTCGTCACCGTACACCTCACCGGGGCTGCTCCAATGACGGAACCGTCCATCACAGCGGAGCAGTACCCTCGGTGCTGTTTCCAGAGGCCTCGGATCTTCTTCCCCGCCTTCGACAGTCACACCAGCATCATCATCCTCCACGTCCAACCCAATGATGCTGAGGTCCACAAGGCTATGCCAAAGAGGTTGTACACTCATTGCATCACTTTGTTACTCTGCATTCATGTTGATCCCTCAAGGATCCTTTGCTATGGAACTACTATTCGTGCAAATCTGTTAGAAGGAGTGGAGCAAAGCAAAACTGGAGGATTTTTTTCCTTTGGTGTCTCTTTCGAAGAAAAAATGTAGGAATTTTATTCACTTGGACGTCCTTTTCAAATTAATATGCATGAAGAACAGAACTAATTGCATTACTGGCATAATAAAATGCTTATTTTTTCATTTTCACGTGGTTTGACTTTAAATTGACCACGTTTCTCCATTCCTGTGTTCTTCCAATTCATCTGAACCAAACACCCAGGTTGACTGAAATCCTATGTTTCCAAATGCTCTATTTTGCACGTGCATTCCTATCCTATTCCTGTGTTTTTCCTGTCCCTGCGTTTATAGAATCCTCAAATTCTAAGGAGCCCTTACAGGTTTACTTCATTTTCAGATAGGCATCAAAGAAAACTCTGTGTGTTATAAATACTGATTTACTTCATTTTCAGATAGCCTGTTTACCACCTGAGGTGTTTGCTCTAACTTGGCATGCTGATGTTGGTCATATCATGCATATGGCGCCTTGCATTGCTTACATTATACCTGTTATATGTCATCAACTTAGTTTAGATTTTCTTTGTGTGAATGCCACATGTTTGGTTTCTATATCATACTCCCACCATTCCTAAATATTTGTCTTTTTAGAGATTTCAACAAGTGACTACATACGGAACAAAATGAGTGAATCTACACTCTAAAATATGTCTATATACATCCGTATGTGCTAGTCCATTTGAAATCTCTAAAAAGACACATATTTAGGAGGGAGTATATGGGAATTATGCAATGCCATCTTCTTTAGCCAGGCATCATATATGTGAATCTTGCAATGCCATCCTGTTTAGCCAGTCATCGTATATGTGAATTGTATCGTGCCATATTTTTTTCCATAATGTATTCCATTTGTGAACAATGTTTATACATTCATCTACTCTTCCTGTGCATCAGCCATTTGAGTCGGTCATGGGAAAATCTAGAGTGAAAACAAGGTCTTCTGAGCAGTCAGTGCTACCTGTCGATGCAGATTTCTGGCTGGTTACAGATAGCTCCTGAAAGGAGGATTCAGAGATAGATGACCAGTCGTATTCCCCCCCCCCTCCGAGGTGCATGCTCTAACTTGGTTGGGTTATATTGCTCATATCATGCATATGGTGTCTTGCATTGCCATGACATCTGCTTAGATTAGACATGCTTTGTGTGAATGCCTCATGTTTGCCTTCTATATCAGATATGTGAATTATGCAATGCCATGTTTTTCAGCCAGTTATCATATATGTGAATTATGCACCACCATGTAGCCAGTCATCATATATGTGAATTATCTCATGCCATCTTTTTTTTCATTACGTATTCCATTTGTTGAAAATCTGTGTATATTTAACTACTCTTCATGTGTATCAGCCATTTGAGCCGGTTATGGAAAAATCTGGAGTGAAAACAAGGTCTTCAGAGCAGGCAATGGTACCTGTTGAAGCATATATCTCGATGGTTACAGGGAGCTCCTCAGAGGAGGATTCAGAGACAGATGACCAGTCCTATATCCCACCTGAGGTGTATGCTCTAAGTTGCAATGTTTAATATTTCTCATATGATGCATATGGTGTCTTGCATTGCTTAGTTTAGACATCATATGCACAATATTGAATTCCATCTGCTTAGTTTAGAGATCATACATGCGAGTGCCAGCTGCTTAGTATATGAATCAATTATGTAAATTATATCATGCCATCTTGTATACTTGTACAATATGTATGTGAATTATTTCATCCCAACCTATTTTAGAAAGACATCATATAGTTTTGTCATGTCATCCTGTTTAGGTACTCATCATATGTTGAATTATGCCATTATATCCTGTTAAGTTATCCATCATATATCTGAAACTGTGTCATGCTATCATGTTTAGTTAGGCATCATATATGTGAAATTGTGTCATGTTGTCCTGTTTGGTTAGACAACATATATGTGAATTACCACATCTGTCTATCATACAATGTCTGTACGTTCAATTTCTTTTCTTGTTTATCGGCCATTTGAATTGGAGGGGGTGATGGCAATATCTAAGGGAGCAAAAACCCGTTCTTCACAAAAGACAATGCTACCGTCGATGCAGATAGAACCATGGTTGTACTGGCCCACAAACTAGCCCCACCACACATAATCGAGACTCTTCCAGATTGCACACTTACACCGTTGGGCAGAGAACTAGCTACAACCCATCTAACCGCAACCCCAGCGGATAGTAATCCACTTCTAGTTGACAAAGCACCATGTCCACCGCAGAGTACCCCCACACGAGCAGTTTGTAAAGCTACTGTAGTGCCCAAAGCACGAAGACCACCACAGCTAACCCAAACTCCACGTTTAAAGCAGAAGAGCAATTGTTCTCAGGTCAGATTCCGTAGCTATGGTCCATACTCCTTTGCTATTGCATCACTATATTTACTCATACCAACTACTTTCGAATTTGAAGGATCCAATTGAAACTCCAATGACGCAACAGGTATGTTTTAAACCTATTTCTTTAACAGGATTGCTGTTCTAACTTGTTGCTCTACGTTGATTTCAGTTTAAGTTGTATAAACAGTTATGTTCTCATGTGATGCACATTACAAGTGTTACCAATGTTGTGTAGTTTCTCACACTTATATTCTGTCTATGTTGTTGTTTCTTTAAAATATATGAGTTGAACTGTATACCTATCTTGATTAGGCAACATAAACTAGAATGGTATGGACAATACAGTGACCATAGTACATAGATATATGTTTGTTTCATGTTGTTATCCTGTCCACCTTACTACTGAACCAATTTACCAATATGAGTTTCGTATACTACAAGCTAAACCTGTGATGTGTCTGCTTGTTTCTCTTGTAGTATGCAAATAGAATATTGGAGAAGAGCACCCCACTATGCGATGGTAGAGAAAGTAATGCAGATAAGGTTCAAGATAGTAAGACAACCCTGTTGGTCTCCAAGAAAGGTGATAAAAACGATCTTGTAGACAGTGAGAAAACCCCACAGTCATGTGTTGATGTAGTGTTCGAGTTACTAGCCAGTACCGCTGGCACAAGCTCTTCGAACTTGCTGCATGAATCACTTCGGCTTCTTCAGTCTCAGCTACAAGCTGAAAGCCATCAGTCAGCTGTGCTGCGGCAAGAAGCCGAAGGACTGAGGAAGTCCCTGCAGAATTCAGATGCGTACTTTCTTGTGCAACAGCAAGCGCTAGAGGATTTAAGCGCCAAACAAGAGAAAGTTAATAAGCTTGCTAAGCATATTTCCAGCGTTATGGGTACCCAGGATATTGTTTCTTGAGCTCTTCTGAAGTGGTTTCAGTTTTGGACTTGTTTTGCTGCGGCGTTTATATGCTGCTTTGTTTCCTATATTTGCAGTGGTGGCGAACTTTGATGCCCAGTGGATGTAATATGTGTAATAGCCGTGATAGCCTAGCATAAGTTGCTTGCTTATTTATTTCCTTGTTGTCTTGTTTATTTGTTTGCTTGTAGTCAGTGTAGTTCTGTTTCCGCGGTTTGCTAGCGGCCGCAATAATCTATTTTTTAAAACTAGGCCACAATAACCATGGGCTACATATTTACTGTAGTGGCACTGTGCCTCCTACCAGCCGTAGAAACAATGGGCTTTCTACGGGCCGTAGAAACAATGGGCCTTCTACGGGCCGTATCATCAATGGGCCTTATATGGGCCGGCCTATCGATCGGCCAAACATGGGCCAATAACAGACCGCATTATGGCCTTAAACGGGCTAGAGTTGAAATCGTCCATTCATGGGCTGACCATAATGGGCCGTCGTTAATAGGCCGTATTTGATGATGCTATGAAAATGGCCCAACGTATTAACGGGCCACAAACGGGCCGACTATAACAACGGGCTGAATTTGGCCCACAAGCAGAAAATGACAGTAACGGGCCGTAACTAACCGAATGCTAGAAATGAGCCCAATAATAAATGGGCCCTGAGACGGCCGAAAGATAACATGGGTCGGAAACGGCCCAATGGAATAATGGGCCGTTAATGGGTATAAAGTGATACATTGTTCATTACGGGGCAGTTTCATCACGGTCCGTTAATGGTTGTAAAGTGATGCATTGTTCATTGCGGGTCAGTTTCACCACGGGCCGTTAATGGGCCAAGAGTTACAAAGGGCCTCATATGGGCCAAAAGACGTCATGGGTCATACATGGGCCAAAAGTGAAAACGGGCTGGAATCATAGTGGATGGCCCAGATGAACGCTACTGGGCCTAATTCGGATATGGCGTAACGGGCCTTGGGTTAGCGGGCTCTAAATGGGCTATATGCGAACAGGCTGTTAACATGATTTCCATGGTCCGGCCCGCCACCTTTTGACCAAGTCAAACGGGCTGGCCTTTTCATAGGAATGGGCCTCTGTTGGGCCGTGTCACGTGTCGACGTATCATAGGCGCCTTCTGTCCAATGAGTGGATGACATCTGTCCCAACAATGAGCCGACACGTGTTTCGTCCTGCCAATGATGATTTTACACGTGGAAAATCCCCATTGGTCGGGGCTGTTAACGGTTTATCGGATCCAAAACCTGACCCGATAGCTTAACGGCGTTCCGTTACGGTGGATGCCAGGTGTCGGTCACCCTTGACGAAAGCACTTCTGTGACACGCGATTTATCGTCATGGAAGTGGACACTTCCATGATGATAATTTTGGTAATGTCATGGAACACTTCTACGATAGCACAGGTATGACTATCTTGATTCTGTCATAAAATCGTCATGAATGTATGGCAAATTTGACAAATTTAACCTATAGACGAAATTAAATCACAGAATGAACTGACCGTGAAATTATTTCACGCGGTTGACCCGTGGCGCCTAGCTCTCAGGCGTTGCACTAGTGCAACGCCCGGGAGCTAGGCGCTCCACTAGTGCAACGCCTAGGAGCTAGGCGCTACACTGTATAGTGCGGCGCCTAGCTCTCAGGCGCTGCACACCACTTAGTAATTTTCTAATCACACGTGTGCGATGCTGACTGTGTAGCGCCTATCTCTGAGGCGTTGCATAGTGTAGTGTGGCGCCTTCGTGGCGGGCGTCACACAAAAAGGTCAGCCGCGTGAAATAGTTTCACGGATAGTTTATTCTATGATTTGATTTCGTCTATAGATCAAATTTGTCAAATTTGCCTGGATGTACATGCATGACAAAAAACGAGACCTACTGTGCCAAACACGTATCATCGCAGAAGTGTATTTTTTGTAGTGTATGCTTTAGCACGTTCATCCGCATGCTTTTTGGGTCCGTGGTGAAGATCGATCGATATTGTCATGCTCTGAGACCGATTGAATCATGTATGCATGGTATCTTCCAGTTCTCTGAGTCTCTTAGAGCTAATCGTTGCAACTTTCCATATCCTTGCTAGGATTTTTTAGGATGCAGTATGGAGCAATTTCCAAAATGGCTTGCATGCTGGCACTTATTGCACTACCACCACCCAGTAGGAGGCATCAGGCCTAGGAAGGTGATTCCGTACTGTTTCTTTCTGAAACATTGGTTATACCTGTGGTTTGTTGTTTCATTATTCTCATAGCTAAACAGGACCACGTCTACAAATTTTGATTTGAGAAAAATGTCTGCATTTATTACAATTATTGCGTTCCTTCTTGGACCTTTTGTGTTCTAGACTGGCAGGTTTTGTTGGGATCTGTGTTGTTGCAGCTCTCTCTCTCACTCAGGAGTAGAGGTAGAAGAAGCATTGGGGCACACTGGATTTTTTCCGGTCACGAACACCGCTGAACACACAACCCTTGTTCTTTTCCCAGAGAAGCAAACTCAATTTACAAACACACTTGTGGTCGTGCTTTGTAGTCCTACAGCAGCGCAGCACCCAAGTTCCCATGCGCACGTACGCACGAACGAGCCTCCGCTGCAAGCGAGCGAATCGCCCGGCCACGCCCACGACGAGCGCTACGCGCGCACGACACGAACGGCCACTGCTAGCAACCTGACTACACAGCAACTACTACATGCATGCATGCCTGTCTAGCTATGTACGGGGCAAGCTGCAAATCGAATCCAATGCACGCACGCCCTACAACTCGGATCGCTACACGATCAACACACACTGACACACACGCTAGCTATTTCCACCAGCCCACACACGCCACGCTTGCGCTGCGTCCCGCATGTCCCGCCCGCACCCGACGTGCCCGGCGAGTCCGACCGCACCAGTGTATCCCGCATGTCCCGCGCGCATCCGACGCGCCCCGAAAAGCTCGACCACACAAGCCGTGGCTTATTCCAACACACACACCCTAAGCCACAACCTAGAGGAATCCATCGTCATCAACGTTGGCGCCGACCAAGAGAGCCTGTTACACCGCCGGTCCTTTTCGTAGCTGCGGGCACTAGCGTCAGAAGTGCCCATGCTCCCCGCACTTGTAGCAGCGCCTACGCTTGTTGCCGCCGCTCCCCGACGCCACGCTGCGACTGTCGTCGTCGTCCCGCGCTCCGCCTTGCTGCCGCTCCCGCGTCCGCCACTGCGCCGCGGTGAGTAGGAGCTGTCCGTTCGCTCGCTCGCCGTTGTCCTTCCGTCGACGCCGAACTTGCTCGTCGAACGCGTGCAGCCGCCCGAGCGCTTCGTCGAACGCCATCGTCGTCATGTCATGGAACTACTGATGCCGGTGACGACGGGGAAGAGCCGATCCGGCACTGTATCCAGCAGCTTCTTGATGAGCGTCGTGTCGCCCAGCGTCTCCCCGAGGTTGGCATACCTCGCCGCCATCGCCGAGAGCCTCCCGCCGTACACGTCGAGCTCCTCACCGTTCGCCATCTTCAGGCGGACGAACTCACCGCGCAGCGTCGCCAGCCTCTCCTCGCGGACCCGATCGGCGCCGACGAACCTCACCTTCAGGGAGTCCCATACCTCCCTGGCGGTGAGCTTCGTCGCCACCTTCAGCAGCACGTCCTCCGGCAACGCCCCGAGTAGCAACGTGCGCGCCGCCTTGTTGTTCCGCACGTTCACCGCCGCGTCACCCGGTGCCACCGCCTCCCACATGGTGTGGAAATCGAGGATCTCCTGTGCCTTGATGGCCCAGACCGTGTAGTTGTCCGCGGTCAGCATCGGCATCGCCATCGTCGCCGATCCGCCCGTGCCGCCGCCGTGTGGGACGAGCGCCGTGGTCGCCGGTGATCGCCCGAACCAAAACTCTGTATACCAATTGTTGTTGCAGCTAGCTCTCTCTCTCTCTCTCACTCAGGACTAGAGGTAGAAGAAGCAACAGGGCACACTGGAATTTTTCGGGCGACGAACACCGGCTGAACACATAGCCCTTGTTCTTTTCCCAGAAAAGCAACTCAGTTTACAAACGCACTCGTGGTTGTGCTTTGTAGTCCTACAGCAGCGTAACACCCAAGTTCCCATGCGCACGTACGAACGAACGAGCCTCCGCTGCGAGCGAGCGAATCACCCGGCCACGCTCTCGGCGCATACTACGCGCGCAAGATGCGGACGACCGTTGCAAACAACCTGACTGCACTGCAACTACTACATGCATGCATGCCCGTCTAGCTACGTACTCCCTCTGTACCGAAATATAAGTCGTTTAAGCATTCGACGTGCAAATTTTGGTAGGCTACGAATATTTTCCACTTTCCAGAAATGCCCTCTGGTTCGTTCACCTCACCCACTCGAGCTCACTCCGTCTGGTTCCCCTCTCACCCGCCCCCTTCTCGCTCCCCTCCACATCCCCGTCGTCGCCGGCCTATCCTCGTCGTCGTTCGCCGGCCTCTCCTTGTCGTCGTTCGCCGGCCTCTCCTCGCCACCACCGCGCACTCTGTTTCCTCCCACCGCGCACCCCGTTTCCTCCGACCGCGCACACCGCACCGTAGGTCAAAAGCTTGCTTTTTTAGGCGCCGTCGACGAGCTTCTGGGCGGCGGAGGATGGATCCGCGTGCACCGAAGCTGGATCCGCGCGTGTCGACACTGTAGCAGCGGAGCAGGCCCGTAGCAGCGTCGTCCTCCTCCACGACCACACAGCCGCGTCGGCGGACCCGAATCCCTAGCAAGCGAGCTCAGGCAGCCATGGATCCATGGTTACAAATCCTTCCTCTTCTCTCTCTCTGACCCACCCCCGTCTCTTCTCCCTCCCTCTCTGACCCCCGTCTCCATGACCAGGTCGACGCCATGGAAGAGCCACCAACAGCAGCAGCTAAGATATGGACATGCAGGCCGCTGCCCTTCCTGATGCATCATGCGTGCTGCCCTCCCTAACCACCGCTTCTCAGACTCTACTTCTTCCTTGGTCACCATGGAAGGTACGCCATGTTATGCTCTGCTGCAACTTAAGATAAAACTGCAAAAATCTCAAATGTTATGCTCCCATGTTATGCTCTGCTATGCTCAATATAATCATGTTATGCTCTGCTATGCTCCATGTTATGCTCCCGTGCATAATTCAGTCAATATAAAACTGCAGAACTCTCAAACTTTAGCATCGACTGGATAATGTTGGTGCATAATTCAGTCAGATTCAGTTAAGGATTTTGTTAGGATTATTACTACTCCTAAGATCATTCATGGACTGAATAATTCAGTCAGATTCAGCTAAGATATCCAGTCAAATTCAGATGTCCCTTCAGTTTACATCATTCATGGACTAAATAATGCTGGTGCAAACTTTAGTGATCTCATAATTTGGGAGTGGCTTCCTTAAATGAATGCTTGAGTTGGAGTAGACTACTACTGTTAATGAATGCTTATTTATCTTACTGGAGCTGTTAATTTGCATATGAAGCATGGAGTAGTTTCTCTAGTTTTGTTAAAGCATGGATATTGAACTTTCCTTGTGGATGGAGAGCCTGTAGGAGAGCACCAACAACAGAATTATGCAGAGCCGTGTCAAATGTTGTTGCACTGAACAGAGGCATGGGTAAAGCTCTCAATTTCAGTATGCAAATGTCTGCAGTAGTCAATTTAATTAAAAGGTGTTTCTGTAGGCATATGTATGGAGTACTAGTCCACTGAAGTGTAGCAGTAGTGCTTGCTTGATTGCTTGCAATAGTTTAGTTTCTCTTTTAGTTGCTCATAATCAAGTGTCGGAGTATCTTCTTCTCTGTTCTTGCTGCCATCTTCTCTTAGCTGCTCATAATTAAGTGTAGGATTTTCTCTTTTCTTTTCTCTTCTCGTCTTTCTCTCTTCTTCTCTTCTCTTGCAAATACTCCTCTTGTGCCCTCCATGGTTTAATTTTCTTTAATTAAAATTAAACTGAGTAGCAGTAGCATTTTGCTTGCCGGAGTAGAGTATTGCAATGCATGCATTTGATTCAGTTTCTTCTCTTTTGAGCATGTTTGCTTCTAGTGCTTACAATTAAACCTTTTCAATTAATTTTCTTGGATTACTTTGGAGTACTGATGGTGGTTGCTGCTGTTAAGTTAGGACTTGCAAGCAGTACTTTAGTGTAGGATTTGCAAGAAGATGATTGCAAGTAGTTTAAACAAAAAAAAATTAGTTAATTGAAAATATTCGGTTAAAGTTAACTGAAAATGTTCCATGTCAAATTGTGTACTCGCATTGCTTTATTTGATTATTTGAGTTAATAGAGTATTTAACTTTAACTTTAACTGATCATTGTTTTATTTGATCCTCATTTTGTACTTCAATTGTTCTACTCCTGCATTTAGTACTATATCTGCATTTAGTATATCTGCATTGTTCTACTCCCATTCAGTTAACAGAGTAGTTCATGTCAAACAAATTCTGAAATACACCTGCATTTAGTATATCTCCATCTCCCGCATCTTCATCTCCTGCATCTTCAATCATCTCATCTTCTGCAGGTGGAGTGTTGTTGAGGTCTGGGAGAACCATCTTCTACAGGCGAGACGACGAGGCCATTGTCAATGGTGAGCTGGTACTACAGGTAAAGCATGTTCTCCAGAACCTTCTGCTGCTCCTTATGTGTTGCTCATCTGCTACTACTGTTGTTGCTAATCTGATGATGCTGCTGTTGTGAAACTACTTCTGCTGCTGTTGTCAAACTACTACTGCTGCTGTCATACTCCACCTGCAGAAGAACCCAACAGCTGTTGTTGCTGCTGCTGATCAGTATGACTAATCTCTGTTGTTGCTGTTGTTGCAGGAGAAGGAACATGCTCAGGAGAAGAAGGAGCACGCCCAGGAGAACAAGAAGGAGCAGGATAAGGCCCTAAGGACCTGGGATCGTTGCTGCTGGACCTGGGACCTAGGATTGCTGCTGGACCTGGGAACTGGGATCGCTGCTGCTGTGTGCCTCCTTGGCACCCCTGGATCTGGGATCGCTGCTGGACACAAGGACCTGGGATCGCTGCTGGAGGCGAGGACCTGGGAGCGCCTGGGACCTGGGCGCATGGAGGAGAAGCAGGGGCAGGCGGGCGGGCGGACGATGGCCTGGTGAACGGGCGGGCGATGGCCTGGCGGATGGAGGAAGAAGACGACGGGGATACCGATTCAAACTAGGGGCAACGATGTAAATTCCACCGTTTTCACCTGGTCGGAACGAATCCTCCAGCGACTTACATTTCGGAACGGAGGGAGTACACGGTAAGCTGCAAATCGACTCCTATGCACGCACGCCCTACAACTCGGATCGCTACACGATCAACACACATGACGCACACGCTAGCTATTGTCACCAGCCCACACACGCCACGCTTCCGCTGCGTCCCGCATGTCCCGCGCGCACCCGATGCGCCCGACGAGTCCGACCGCACCAGTGTATCCCGCACGTCCCGCGCGCACCTGACGCGCCCCGACCACACACACCATGGCTTATTCCAACAATCTGTGCTAGCCCAATTTTGCGCTTTACACACACTCAGTTCTGGCTGATGTATGCTCGGGTGGTCCCTATTGTTGGCGAACGCGGTAATTTCAAAAAAAAAATCCTATGATGATGCAAGATCTATCTAGGTGATGCATAGCAAGGAGAGGGGAGAGTGTGTCCACATACCCTCGTAGACCGAAAGCGGAAACGTTTAGCTAACGCGGTTGATGTAGTCGAACGTCTTCACGATCCAACCGATCCAAGCACCGAATGTACGGCACCTCCGTGTTCAGCACACATTCAGGTCGGGGACGTCCCTCGTACTCTTGATTCGGTTGAGGCTGAGAGAGAGTTTCGTCAGCACGACGGTGTGATGACGGTGATGATGAAGTTACCGGTGCAGGGCTTCGCCTAAACACTATGACGATATGACTGAGGTGTGTAATTGTGGAGGGGGGTACCGCACACGGCTAATGAATTGTCAACTTGTGTGTCCTAGGGTGCCCCCCCCCGCCCCTGTATATAAAGGAGCAACGGGGAAGGCCAGCCGGCCCCTGTAGGGCGCGCCCCAAGTAGGATTCCTATTAGGAACCCTATTCCTAGTAGGTTTCCAACTTGGGGAAGGGAGGGCGAAGGAAGGAGAGGGAGAGAGGGAAGGCAAGGGGGGCGCCCCCCCCCCCCCCTTCCTTGTCCTATGCGGACTCAATGGAAGGGGGGCGCGGCCTGCCCTGACCGGCCCCTCTCTCTCCACTAGGGCCCAATAAGGCCCATTAGTTCCCCGGGGGGTTCCAGTAACCCTCCGGCACTCCGGTTTTATCTGGAACTTCTCCGGAACACTTCCGGTGTCTGAATATAGTCGTCCAATATATCAATCTTTATGTCTCGACCATTTCAAGAATCCTCGTCATGTCCATGATCACATTCGGGACTCCGAACAATCTTCGGTACAACATATCACATAAACTCATAATACCAATCGTCATCGAAGATAAGCGTGCGGACCCTACGGGTTCGAGAACTATGTAGACATGACCGAGACACGTCTCTGGTCAATAACCAATAGTGGAACCTGGATGCTCATATTGGTTTCTACATATTCTACGAAGATCTTTATCGATCAAACCGCATAACAACATACTTGTTCCCTTTGTCATCGGTATGTTACTTGCCCGATATTCGATCGTCAGCATCTCAATACCTTGTTCAATCTTGTTACCAGCAAGTCTCTTTACTCGTTCCGTAATACTTCATCCCGCAACTAAATCATTAGTCACATTGCCTGCAAGGCTTATAGTGATGAGTGTTACCGAGAGGGCCCAAAGATACCTCTCCCAAACACGGAGTGAAAAATCCTAATCTCGATCTATGCCAACCCAACAAACACCTTCGGAGACACCTGTAGAGCACCTGTATAATTACCCATTTACGTTGTGACATTTGGTAGCACTCAAAGTGTTCCTCCGGCATTCGGGAGTTGCATAATCTCATTGTCCGAGGAACTTGTATAAGTCATGAAGAAAGCAGGAGCAATGAAACTAACACGATCATAATGCTAAGCTAACGGATGGGTCATGTCCATCACATCATTATCCTAATGATGTGATCCCGTTCATCAAATGACAACACATGTCTATGGTCAGGAAACATAACCATCTTTGATTACCGAGCTAGTCAAGTAGAGGCATACTAGGGACTATATGTTTTGTCTTTGTATTCACACATGTACTAAGTTTCCGGTTAATACAATTCTAGCATGAATAATAAACATTTATCATGAATTAAGGAAATAATAATAACTTTATTATTGCCTCTACGGCATATTTCGCACTTGCACTAGAGTGAATAATCCAGTTCACATCACCATGTGATTTAACACCAATATTCACATATGTATGTGATTAACACCCATAGTTCACATCGTCATGTGAACAACCACTAGTAGAAAACGGGTCAAATCTGAGACACATTAGTGCCGGTTTGATTTTGAGCCGGCACTAATGTGTCCATTAGTGCCGGTTCCAATGGCTAGCCGGCCACTCTCATTAGTACCGGTTCGTGGCGAACCTTTAGCACTGGTTCGTGCCATGAACTGGTACTAAAGAGAGTGGTGGCATGATGTTGTCAGTCTGGGGCCCCTCCAGCACCTGTAGTACCGGTTCGTTGCACGAACTGGTATCAAAGGTCGTCGTACATAAACCCTTCGTCCACCCGAGCTCGCTCTGTTCTTCCCCTTTCCCCTCACTTCCTCTGTTCTTCCCCTCTCTTCCTCGAGCTCATCACAAATTTTGCCCAAAATTTGTCAAGATTTGAAGGCCCCCATCCTTTCAAATGATCACAAAGGTTAGCAACTTTGTCCTTTCATCTCTCATTTCTGGATTAGCTCTTGCAATGCTTTATATAGTGATTAATTTGTGAGTTTAGTAATTTGGGAGGAATTATATGTGCTAGTATTTGATTTATATGCAATTTGAGGTCAAAAATAACACTTAGTTTGCATATGTAGGTGTGGTTTACTTAGTGCCTTCTAAATATCCGTCATAACCACCGTCGATCGCCCGCACCGTCCCGTCGCCGGCACCACCTTGTGGTGAGGCTCTTGTTCATGAATGTTTTACATTACCAAGTTGATGTCTGTGTGATTTGGATATATAGTTACTCATATAATTATCTTACCCATACGTTGTTTGTTATACATAGTGCCATGGTTTTGATGTCCGTCCCCGTCGGCCCTCGTCCTTATTATGATTTGGATGTGGTATATTCTCTTTTAAAACTAGCTGTTGCATTTCGAGTTTATGACAAATTATGCCCATCAAGTTGACATAGATATTTTTATCTAGGAGGTATGTGAACCGGAAATTCCAACCGACCCTATTGTCGAGAGGTTAAATTTAGTTGAACGAGAAAATGATTATTTGAAAGAAAAATTGAAATGAATTGAGGGGGAGAAGATGGAATTGGAGTTGCATGTTGCCGATGTCATCGATGATCACAAGATCAAGATGGAGAAAATGCGGTTGAAGATTAGAAAGATTCGAAAATATGCCATTGATAGTGTGGCTTAGTATCATTATGTTGTTGGATCAATTGTTACCTTAGTTACGATCTTGATCGCATTTGTTGTTGCATTTAAATTATTTAGCTAGAGAGTTATTTGTATGTTGCATTTAATTAAGTGTTGTATATGAACTTTATGTATGAACTTGTATTAATTTGGTCTATTCGGTGTTGTGTAATGAAGATGAGCCGACAATGGATGTATGATGACCGATGCTCTCTCGAGTTCATTAATGGCGTGCATACTTTTCTACTTGCCACAGAGGCAAACAAGCGGGCGGATGGTTTTATGCCTTGTCCATGTGCTGGCTGTAAGAATGGTCACAATTACTCTACGTCAAGAACCATTCACGTCCACCTATTTGAGTCCGGTTTCATGCCTTACTATAATGTTTGGACCAAGCACGGGGAAAGAGGGGTTATGATGGAAGACAATGAAGAAGAAGAGGACGACGACATCTATCCTGGCCATGGGTTCCCTAATTACGATAAAACAACAATGGGGGAAGAAGCTGAGCCGACAATACGGGAAGAAGCTGAAGAAGAGGCATCAGATGAGCCCGCTGATGATCTAGGTCGGGCCATTGCCGACGCAAAGAGAAACTGCGCAAGTGATTTGGAGAGGAAGAAGTTGCAGCGCATGTTAGAGGATCACAAGAAATTGTTGCACCCGAATTGTGAAGCTGACAACAAAATGTTGGGCACCACACTGGAATTGCTGCAATAGAAGGCACAGAATGGTGTATCTGACAAGGGATTTGGAAAGTTGCTGGTAATGATAAAGAATATGCTTCCAAAGGACAACGAATTGCCCGAGAGTACGTATGAAGCAAAGAAGGTTGTCTGCCCTCTAGGGTTAGAGGTGTAGAAGATACATGCATGCCCTAATGACTGCATCCTCTACCGCGGTGAGTACGAGGATTTGAACGCTTGCCCGATATGCGGTGCATTGCATTATAAGATCAGTCGCGATGACCCTGGTGATGTCGAGAGCGAGCGCCCCAAGAAGAAGATTCCTGCCAAGTGATGTGGTATGCTCCTATAATACCATGGTTGAAACGTTTGTTCCAAAACAAAGAGCATGCGAAGGCGATGCTGTGGCATGGAGAAGAACGTAAGAAAGACGGAAAGTTGAGAGTACCCACTGACGGTCACAGTGGAGAAAAATCGAGAGAAAGTACATGGAGGAGTTTGCAGGTGACCCAAGGAACGTATGGTTTGGTCTAAGCGCAGATGGCATTAATCCTTTTGGGGAGCAGATGTAGCGACCAGATTTTCCGGGATATTAATTTCTCAGAAAATGGTCCTTGTGCTCACCAGCCCCAGGATTACTGTTAGCTGATGAGGCACTAACTTGATACAGAAACTCCAAGCAAAATACATAATGTGTAGTACAAGACCATTTTGGCCTATGATTACAACACAAGGTTTCTAGTGGCTGATGGCGGAAGCCGTTTGTGGTTCATCAGCGTCTATGGGACTCCATTTCCAACAGGAACAGCTGACCTGGATAATTCCTACCTTCGCGAGGCTGCTATCGTTGTTGCGTAGGCTCCAGGGCTGTCATTGCAACGCTCCTCTCCATGCAAGAAATTTGACCAAGACAATAGCCAGGGACAAGCCAGTGAGTACTTTTGAATGTACATGCAAACATCATGGACACAGGTATAATATAACAAACGATAATCATGCTCTGAAATATTCTATGATCACAACGTCAGTCACAAAATAAAATTCCTGATGCACCCAAGCAGGTTATTCATATACAACATGAATATGCAATAATGGAGTAGAAATAGAATGCATTGATCGGGTGTTTGAAGCAATGCCTCAAAAGGATAATAATTTAAAGCATGCCTTAGTCGGGCGTCTGAGCGACACCACATAAAGGCTTATAAGTAGTTTAAATAACAAGCATGCCACAGTCGGGCGTCTGAGTGACACCACATAAAGGGCTTATAAGTAATTTAAATGACAAGCATGCCACAGTCGGGCGTCTGAGAGACACCACATAAAGGGCTTATAAGTAATTTAAATGACAAGCATGCCAGAGTCGGGCGTCTGAGCGACACCACATAAAGGGCTTATAAGAGAATAATCATAGTGAATATCCAGGAGGTAGAACCATCCCAGGGATACTCAATAATTCAAATACTATAAATGGTTAGTCCATAATAATAGTAACCATAATCATCATGAGTCACAATTTATGATCCATGTTCTGGTTTAGCAAATTTTCCTCTGAAGACCGACACTTGACCCATCCCAGACTGTAGTTCTTAACCATGGACACGGCTATTTGAATAGATATAATCTCTGCAGAGGGTGTACTCTTTACCAACGAGTAACGGATTCCGTTAGTCCATCGGGACTAATTCCCTCTACGGTCTTTTAATTGAGAACACACCTGACCGCACACATCAGCCTAACTTACCGGTGTCTGGAATCACCCACAACACCCGTTAAGCGAAACTCTAAGTGGGGAGGCTACAACCTCGATTAGCATGGGATCACAAAATTTATAATGCGCGCAAACTAGGGGAGCTACTCCCTCGGCTACAACCGGAAACACCCATGCCCCCGGACTAGGTGGCATGCCTACCGGATGCAGCCGGTATCTTCCACCATGGCATCTCTGTACGGTTTGTGCTAGAAACAGGTTGACAACTTACTGAACCGTACCCTACCTATGGCAGGGACAAGTGGTAGTACGAAACAAGTATGGGGGTTACTAGAACAAGACTCGATCTACGGCCGACTCAGGAGGTTTAAGTATTCCCTGCATGATTAGCATAACAAATATGTTTCAACCAACAGACAGAATCACCACTCATCATACCTCACTATGCCATACCGGACACAAACGTCTCGACGAAGATTGGAGACAAGCTCGTGTCTACCCAAGACAGAGGCTTTCTCGGATTCCTTCCGATAGGCATGAAAGGCATACGAGGGTGATTACTATCACAAGCATATCAAATTCCAACAGCAAAGAACATTCATTATGCACTCATGAGTATGATCATATCTTCACATAAAATAACGAATAATTCGTGTTAAGGTGTTGTTGTAACCGTATCAAACAACACACAACAATATTATGCCAGGGTTCAGAATGCTTGCCTTCAAGAGTATGCAAGAGGGGTGCATTTTTTAAAGCTGCCTTCTTCTTCAAAAACCCTATTTTGAAAAAAATTAAATTAACACATAGTTTCAAAACAGTACAAAAAAGTTGTTTGGAAAATTTTCAAATAAACAAGAAAATGAACTAGACAAAATTTGAGAAACAACAAAAAAAGAATCAAATAGTTTGGACTTATATTTAAAAAGTTATAGCCAGTCAAAGTTTAGTCAAAATTCTGTTTTTAAATAAAAAAGAAACAGAAAAATGGTTCGGGGGGGGGGGGAGCATACTCCGGGTTTACGCTTTCACTTATGCCAGCGTGGACCGGCTCATGGGTCACTGACAGTGGGTCCCTTGGGCCCACTGGTCAAATTTGACCAGTCACCGCGCCTCCTTCTCCTCTGTCCGAGCGAAGGCGGGGCTCCAGGGATCGCCATCGACGAACGGCGGCTTCCCGCGGAGTTCCAAGGGCAGGGATGGATCCACTGGTCTAGGGCGGTCCTCTCGGTGGTCGAAAGGCTGGTGGGGACGAAGGGAGTCGCTGGCGGCGAGCTCTGCGGCGGAGGTGGCTTCGGGAGGATTTGGTGTCTCGAGCTACTGTGGCTCCCGATCAAGTTTGAGAGGTGGGGTGGCTCCGTAAGGTCTAGGAGAGTCGAATGGCGACGCTGGATGGATGGGAGAGGCTCTGCTCGCGATGCATGGCACCGGAGCATGGCGGCGGCCGAACTGGCCGGAGACGAGGAAGCAGGCCTCCCCCCGTCGATTGTTGGTGCTGGGGGCTCTAGAGGGATGGCCTGAGGTGTCCTGGGGGTTTGGAGGAGCTCATGGGCCACTATTTATAGTGGCCGGGGATAAGCTCGACGACGAACCGCCGTTCTGTTGCTGCAGGGTGACGTAGCGGCAATGTGCGCTAGCGGACGGGCTCACGGATGAGATCGAGTTGTTCCAGAGGGTAGCAGGCGCGCTGGAGTGGCTCGGGTGGCACTTCCACGGCCGAGGCCTGCTGCGGTCGTTAGCTAGCCGCCATGGCCGACCTGACGGTGGCTCTGTGGGGTACCAGGAGGTGGTCGGGGCGGCTCTGCGGCGAGGGAGGGGTCGGGCGCGATGGCTGCGAGTGGCCAAGGGTCAGCACGGGCGCGGGGAGGGCGGCATCGAGGCGCGGCGGCTCGGTGCGCACGTGCAAAACGTGTGCTCTGGGCGCGCCCAGAGCACGCACGCCAGGCGTTCGGCAAAATGCCAAGGCATGCCAGGAGCCTTGGGTGGGGCTGGGGATTAATAGGTCTAGGTTAGAGTTATCTAGGGGCTTAGTGGACATGTTGGTTTGGCAAAGCAAGCAGGTTCAAAATGCAAACTAGGGTTCATGCCAATTCTGTTCATGCACTCAAGGTGTTTGACAGAATGCTATGGTCATCTAGGCATCAATTGGGGTGGCGAAAAACTCCAGATCACAGTCTCCTTAGATACAAGTGATGATGGCAAGGTTATTAGGGCAAAACCAGAAACTTGTTAGTGCAAGTTTTTGAGAATACTAAATCTGGGCAGAAACTAAAGGCTATTATTGCATGGGTCAAAAATATTCCAATGGGTCCAATCTCCTGGACTTAAGGGTTTTGTAGCGTGGTTTATAAGCAAGAGAAAGATCATGGGCACTAGAGTAAAATAAAATAGAGTTGCAGTAGAAAACAACCAACTGGGCCAGAGAGCAAAAGAGGACGATTTGCTCAAATTTTTCAAGGAATACTCATGGGTTTTTGCATAAAAATGAATTATATGCATCTACTGACATCTCCAAATTTTTATGTAATTTTTAAAGAAATATTTAAATAGGTTGCAGTGAAAACCACAAACTGATCCAGATTTGAAAACTTGAGGTAGGGCCCAAAATCCCCAAATGATTAAGAGAGGTTTTTGCATAAAAGTTACTTAGGAACCTCACATGTCATCCCCAAATTTTGGTGGAATTTTTAAAGGGGTATTTAAAAGGGTTGTAGTGCAAATGGGACCCTAAATCTTATAAAAATCATTTTTAAAAGAAATAGAGCTCAGGGAAGATAATCATATAAATAATTACACTGATAAAAGAAATGTTTCTTGCGAAGATATACAAGTCCAACAATATTTTTGAAAGGTTTCCACCTAGAAGGAAAATTCGGAAATACAGAGGGACAGAGTGATCTGAAAATAAAAGATAAAACCAGAAAATAAAAATTTAATTTCCTGGCAAAATTTTAATTAATAAATCATGGTTAAATTTTTTTGGGTGTTACAGCAGAGCAGCAACCATAGCACGTGGCCCGTAACTCTATGTTTGTATAACCTTCCTCCTTGGTTGTGCATGAAGCGGAAGTTCATTATGATGCAGTGCTCATCCAAGGCCCTAAGCAACCCGGCAACGACATTGATGTGTACCTAAGGCCATTAGTTGAATAACTATTACAGCTGTGGAATAGAACAGGTGTACGTGCGTGCGATGAGCACGGACAAGAAGAATTTGACCTAAAGGCGTTGCTGTTCGTGACCATCAATGATTGGCCTGCTCTCAAGAACCTTCGTGACGCATAAACAAGGGATACCGCGGATGCACGCACTGTTTGGATGATACCGAAAGTATATATTTGGAGAGTTGTAGGAAGAATGTGTACCTGGGACATCGTCGATTTCTTCCAAGCAGGCATCCCGTAAGAAAGAAAGGCAAGCATTTCAAAGGTGAGGCGGATCACCGGACGAAGCATCGCCACCGTACTGGTGCTGATGTACATGCTATGGTCAATGATTTGAAGGTAATCTTTGGAAAGGGTCCTGGCGGACAACCTGTTCCGAAGGACGCTGACGGACGCGCACCCATGTGGAAGAAGAAATCTATATTTTGGGACCTGCCATATTGGAAAGACCTAGAGGCCCGCTCCGCAATCGACGTGATGCACGTGACGAAGAATCTTTGTGTGACCCTGCTTGGCTTCTTGGGCGTGTATGGGAAGACAAAAGATACACCAGAGGCACGGGAGGACCAGCTACTTTTGCACGGAAAATACGGCATACATCAGGGTCAGGCCAGCTACACTCTTACCAAAGAAGAGAAGGAGATCTTCTTTGGATGCCTGCTCAACATGAAGGTACCGTCTGGCTTCTCGTCGAATATAAAGGGAATAATAAATATGGCAGAGAAAAAGTTCCAGAACCTAAAGTCTCATGACTGCCACGTCATTATGACGCAGCTGCTTCAGGTTGCATTGAGGGGACTTCTACCGGAAAACGTTCGATTAGCCATTGTAAAGCTATGTGCATTCCTCAATGCAATCTCTCAGAAGGTAATCAATCCAGAAATCATACCAAGGTTACATAATGATTTGGTGCAATGTCTTGTCAGTTTCGAGTTGGTGTTCCCACCATCCTTCTTCAACATCATGACGCACGTCCTAGTTCACCTTTGTGAAGAGATTAACGTTTTGGGTCTTGTATTTCTACACAATATGTTCCCCTTTGAGAGGTTCATGGGAGTCTTGAAGAAATATGTTCATAACCGTGCTAGGCTAGAAGGAAGCATCGCGAAGGGCCATGAAAATGAGGAGGTCATTGAGTTTTGTATTGACTTTATTCCTGACCTTAAGCCGATTGGTGTTCCTGAATCGCGGCATAAGGGCAGACTGGATGGAAAAGGCATGCTAGGAGGGGATCAAATAATATGTATGGACGGGCATTCTCTCACTGAAGCACACTACACAGTTCTATAGAATTCTGCCTTCGTGGCTCCGTATATGAAGGAAGACAAGAATTTTCTACACTCCAAACACCCGGAGAAGTCTGATGATTGGATTACACGTGAACAAACGAGGACCTTCGCCGGTTGGTTGCAGAAACGTGCCATGCATGATGGCGATATTGAAGATGACATGTACTCGCTGTCCTAGTTACCATCTTCGAATATAATGACTTTCAAAGGGTACCAGATAAATGGGAATACATTTTATACGATCCCCCAAGATAAGAAGAGCACCAACTAAAAGAGTGGTGTCCACTTTGATGCAACAACCAACACAGGAAAGGAAACATATTATGGTTACATAGAGGACATATGGGAACTTAACTATGGAGGTGGTTTGAAGGTCCCTTTGTTTCGGTGCAAATGGGTCAATATGACACGAGGCGGTGTAACGAAAGACCTGCAGTACGGAATGACAATAGTGGATCTCAACAATCTTGCGTATGCAGACGAATCATTCGTCCTAGCCAATGATGTGGCGCAGGTTTTTTATGTGAAAGACATGTCTACCAGGCCGAGAAAAAGAAAAGATAAGGAAGCAAATGGATCATACGACGAGCCAAAGCACCACATAATTCTTTCAGGGAAAAGAAACATCGTGGGAGTGGATGACAAGACAGACATGTCAGAAGATTATGAAAAGTTGGATGAAATTGCTCCATTCACAGTGAATATTGACCCGAGCATCCAGTTAAATGATGAAGATTTTCCATGGCTACGGTGCAATGGGACACATGCGAAGAAAAAGTTTCACACCCAAAGATCTGGGATGTGATCGGCTTCACTATCATCACTTTCTTCTGTGTTTCACACCCAGGAGGGAATCTCTGTAATAGTTAGGGTAGTTATGTGTTTTTTCATTTGAAATGCGGAGAAAATTTATGTGCAAACAAATTTTAAAGTTAAATTAAACATAAGAAACTCTATAATGATAAAACACACTAATAATATTAAAGATAAGAAAAAAGAATCACTGAAAAATCTATTTTCAAAGTTAAGTTATTCACAAACTAGTGATTCACACAAATTTCAAATAATTCAAAATTTAAACTATTCAAATTTGAAAACTACCTGCACTAACCTAAAGCAAAAATATTCACAAAGAAACTCTATATACAGAAAAAAAAACTCAAAAATAAATAAAACAAAAATAATTAAAGCAAAAAAATTAAAGCAAAAAAATTTAAGAAAATAAAAAAGCCCACCTAATGGGCCTGAGCGGCCTGCATACGACTAGAAACACAACGTTTTGTTGGGCCAGAATGCAGGCCCGCAACGGCCCAGTAGGCCCATAGGGCAGCACAGAATAGGTAGGCCCAGTAGGCCTGCTTTGGAGAGGAGCTCGAGAGAGCTACCGCACTGGGGCTTATAAACCAGTGCGGACGCCCCTCAGCTAGCGAGGTGGGACTAAACTTGCCGCACGAACCTGCGCCAGCACACAGCTTTAGTACCGGGTCGTGGCACCAACCGGTACTAAAGGGGGGGGTCTTTAGTACCGGTTGGAGCCACCACCCGGTACTAAAGGGGGGGCGCTTCCTGCCGCTTGGCATGGCCAAAACAGACCTTTAGTACCGGTTGGTGGCTCCAACCAGTACTAAAGGGGTGTTGTATACAAGAAACTGCTTCAAAAAAATACATTTCTCATCTCTCCCTCTGCTTCTTTCTGCTCTGCCCCGTCGCCGCCGCCCCTTGTCGCTGCCCCCGTCGCCGTACCCATCACTGTCGCCGCACCGGACGTCCCCGCCCCTCGTCGCCGCCCTCGTCGCCGTCGCCGCCTGCCGTCCCGTCCCCATCGTCCCCGCCGTCCCGTCCCGTCGTCGTCCCGTCACAAGGCCCACCCGTCGCCGCGCCTCACCCCGTCGTTGCCGCCCCGTCATCGCCACCCCGTCCCGTCGCCCCGTCGTCGCCTCGCCGATGAACTCATGCCCCGGCTGCCATGTCCACACACACACACACAGACTAGTTTTTTGTTATAAATTTTACTTATAGAAAATCTTCTATTTTTTATTATAGAAATATCTATAGAAATGTTAGTTTTCGGTTTTTGGTTATAGAAATATTAGAAATGTTAGTTATATATATTGAAATGTTATAAATTTTTTCTATTTTTTAGTTATAGACATATTTATAGAAATGTTAGCAATTTTTTTGTTTTTTAGTTATAGAAATATTAGAAATGTTAGTTATATAATCAGAAATGTTAGAAATTATAGAATTAGTTTTAGTTAGATGAATTAGATTAATGTCAAATTGTTAGAATTTGCATATAGAATTTTAGTTATCACAATCCAATCATTTAAAAAATGTTACTTTTTGCGGGCGAGGAACCCGGCCTCGGGTCCCATCGTCGACCCGGATCTCCTTTGGTGGCGTTCGCGTGAGCCACATTCGGTGCAGAGGCAGCCGGCCCCGCCGGAGGTGGTGCGTCGCCGTGTCAGGGGGGGAGACGAACACGTCCATCGCTACATGGCCGCTATGGACGACGTCAAGTTCTCCACTACTTGGCAGGTTCTTTGGGCAGATGACCGGAGATATGATCATGTGATGGTTCCTTCTCTTTGGGTGTCCATCGCCCGCTCCCCAGGAACCGCGAGTGGCGCCCTAGATTCTTCTGTAATACTCGATCTTTATTAGGTACCTAGCCAGTGATGTATTCAATATATAATATTCGAGACGACGTATTCAAGATTATATATATTATTCGAGACGATGATGTATTCGAGATTATATAATAATCGAGACGATGCATATATTATGTACTATATGATTTAGTTTTTCCTTATTGATTGCATCCATGCATTGTAATTTGAATACTAAATTGTTTTATATTTCTTCTGTATTAGTTAAGTAAAAGCTATGGCGGCAAATACCGGCAGAGACAGAGAAGAGGAATTGTTCGACATCATAAGCAGCCCTGGCAGGCTAGATGATCTGAATGAAGCAGATGACGGCTCCCAATATCTGAACAATACCGGAGAGGGTGATGAAAAGATATTTGATCTCGACGACTAAGCTGATGAAGTCATGAACTATGATTGTGATTATGATGACACAGACAATGTTTATGATGACAAAGAGAATGCTGATCTTCAGATAACAAAGACTACCAACGAGGTATATTTATATAAGCAGGCATCTGGTGATCATCACATGTTTTATTTTATTTGAAGACATATTAACGAATCGATCTTCCTTCTTTCAGTCCTCTGGATTGAGCAAATCCGCTTCTATAGACAGCAGGACAAAGCGAGGCCCGGGCAAAAAGTTGAAGGAGCGTGTAAGGTAAAACATCGACTCCGTCAAACCTAGTGGCGAACCCCGATCGCCTAAGAACATTGCGAACAAGTGGACTCATCAATGCGGAGTTCTTGTGAAGGACCTACTCCCAATCCCAATTCAAGAATGAAATGAGCCAAAAACTAAATGTCCAGGTGTTACTTGGGTCGACGACAGAGCAAAAAAACCTTTGGGATTCTCTGATGGAACATTTCACCCTACCAGATTATTTCACTAAAGCAGATGTTTAAAAAGTCAAGGGCGCTGCTCTTAAGAAGATGGCAATTGCATTCAACACCCACAAGAAAACTGTATGGGCCAACTACCTCGCTACAGAAAGGAAGACTCCAGAATTCACGGGAACACTGGAGAAGAAAAGAGAACACTGGGACGATTTCATGAAATTCAAGGATTCAGAACCTATGCCACAAAAAAGACGCAGTTCCATAGGCTGGGTCCAGGTGGCTACGCGGTGGGAATGCCTAAGTGGGATAAGTCTGAGCAAGAGATGGAGGATGCAGGGGTCACTCCGGTTACTAGGAGCTGGCCCCCCAGGTGCAGAACTTGGTTCTATGCGCATGGGGGGCGTTGGACCCGAAGACAGGCCTGGTTTCGCAGAAGGCAAGTCTAAAAGGAGCCGAACAAAAGATACTTGACGCAATAGAAGAAGCTTGAACGGGGGTGTTCACGCCCAACAGAGAGCACGGCGAGCTTACGCGTGCCCTGGGAAATCCTGAACACCCGGGAAGAACACGAGGCAAGGGCGTTATTCCCTGGTATGAGGGCTTTTCGGACTGGAACGACGACTACAGGTCCCGTGCAAGAAAGAAGATGGAGGAGAAGAAGAAGAGGAAGCTGGAGGAGGAGCAGAGGAAGCAGGACGCAGAACGCCTTCAAGGCCTAGAAGCAAGGCACGCGGACTTGGCACTCAAATTCCAGCAGCAACAGCAGCAGATCAACTCACTTAGCTAGGAAAGGGGGTCTTAATAGCAGCAGCAACAAGCGGATGATCGTCCATCATTGATAGCACCGTCCCATCCATGCCAAGAAGCAGCGTTGGTTCTACCCCGGGCGACACACTACTGAATACATACCGTGTGGATGACATCATAGAGAACACTAACTGTGAGCTACACTCCAAAATGAACAACATATCCATGAAGGTGGCGGACGGTGTTGCTTTCACAATTACCCCCGAAGCAACCTTCCATTGCACCCGATTCCAGAGGGCTATGCTCGTGTCATGGTTGATGAAGTGGTGGAGCCATATTCGATGCTAGCACTTGACATTGCTGGAGATGACGGCGAGCGCACACTGGGAGATATCATACATCGTATCATCCTATGGAGAAAGGATTGCATCATCTTTCCAAGTCCACCAACACCGCGTCGTCTGCCGACTCCTCCTTGAAGTCCGCCACCGAGTCACCAGACTCCTGCTCCTCCAAGTCCACGAACGCGTGAGCCAACTCCTCCTCGAAGTCCGCCACCAAGTTAGCAGACTCCCGCTCCTCCAAGTCCACGAACGCTAGAGCCAACTCCTCCTCGAAGTCGGCCACCTCCTACAAGTCCCCGAATGCGTGAGCAGACTCCTGCTTCATGTCCGGCACAGCGTCAGGCCACTCCTTCGGTTTCAAGTCTGACACAACGTTAGGCCACTCCTCCTGCTTCAAGTCCGGCACAGCGTCAGCCACGTCAGCCATCTCCGCCATCTCAGCAATCGCAGAAGAGACACGCCACAGCTATGGTGCGTAGCGGTATGAGTCGAGCTATACTTGAAGTATAGGCCGGAGACAAGCGATATAAATATGGTCCAAGCCTCGCTCCTCTTCCTCAGAGGCCTTACGACATGACCAAGGAGCAAAACGCAGCCATAGTGTAGGCCCAAGTGGACGCCCATTTTGGACCGAAACCGGCAACACCGTGAAAGTAGTAAGTGCCTGAGAAAACGATTGACCACTTCATTCGTATGGCTAGAGCACCAGCTCCCAAGCCTGTTGACTCAGACTATGAGTGCCAAATCAGGAAGCTACATCGAGCACGGCTACAGAATGAAGCGAGCTCGAGCTCAAGCCAACAAGCAGCTGGCAAAAAATGCCGGAAAACCGTTCCCCAGCTGGGATAACAGGCGGCGCAGTGATCCCCCCGCTTGTTGTGCCAACAACACATGAGAGGACTACGCGTGCCCAATATTATTGTGGGCAAACCGTTAGTGTTCCCTAGCTGGGCGATGTGGTAATAACGGAGGAGGATATAATGCAGGCTGAAATGCTCAAGATCTCTGTTGGACAACTCCTCAAAATCAAGCCCATGTCTCCGCTTAGAGAATCGGAAATAAAACAGAAATATGTTTGGGGCCAACCTTTGGTCGAGCTAGACAAGGTCAAGAACCTCCCAACGAGAATGTATGAATTGCATCAATGGTACATGAACATTACCAAGATTTCCAATCGAGAGTCCCTCATGGTGAATGTCAAGCATGAACATTACTACCATTGAGTATTCAGAACTATTTCAGTTATACAATCAAGACGCACTCGACAAGTCCATCGTCAGTTGCTATTGTCTGTATGTGATTTCTTTCTGTAATTTAAGTCTCAAGCTAGCTATGTAGTGATAATTTTGATCAATCATTACATGTAATTATCCTCACTATATTCTTTTCTGTGGTATTATATGCAGGATGAAGATGTATGAAATGAAAAAATCTGGATGCTATGGCATTGGGTTCATTGACCCAAATACCATTAATGAGTACATATGGAATCTTCCAATTTATCAAGCAAGTGTAGAGGAAAGCATGCTAGAGTTCTTGAAGCGACTCAATACCAATGAAGATATACTACTTCCTTACAACTTCATGTGAGTCACAATGTCTTGTAATACAAATTTTGTTTTTGCTTACTAGCTAGCTAGATGTTAATGATTAAGTGTATACGGTTTACGGTAGTTGATTAATTTTATGCACATGCCTGCTTAATTAAGACATGCAAACGTGTGTGCATGCAGTTTCCACTGGATCTTGTTAGACATTAAAGTTGACAAAGGAACAGTTGAAGTACTGGACTCACTACTTAAAGAAGATAAAGACTACACCATCATGAAGGGGATAGTCAACAGGTAACTTCAATCATTATTAACTATATCTCGGCCTATTATTAGTTCATCATTTCCTGATATGAACTATTTAATAACCCCATTATTAATTTACTTTGCCGGCGGGCAGGGCTTGGGCAAAGTTCATCAAGGTTACTCCAGGAAAATGCGCAAAAAGTTGTTTTGGCATCGACCAAAGGTAAGGAATTAAGTAGTACTAGCTAGCTACCATATCTTTAATTCTTGTTTCAATATCATTAATTAATTATCATGCTTTATTAATCATTATGTAATTCAATTCCATTCTCGTAAAGGCCCTGAAGCAGGCGCCGGGGAATGATCTGTGTGCATTATACATTTGCGAGAACATTCGCATGATGGCATCCGAAAGGAGCAGATCTGAAAGATAGGACTGGGTACGTTTGTCAGAACACTATTCACACCATTATCGATATCTAGTCACACAACTAATACACATGCATATTGATCTCCTTCTTAACAGTTCAGAGAGGTGCGGGATAAGCTCCTACCAGCGGACCGCATACTAGCACTTCAAGAGGAAATAGCCGGATTTTTGCTCGACCAGGTCATAGATCCCAAAGGAGAATACTATTACCCGGTACCACCCCCATGAACCACTTGCCATCGTGCTTCGGAGGCACCAAGGCAACATGTAGGAGAAATTGTATATGTATATCCATGTGTATGTGTGAATAATTAATGGTGTTGATTGTGAGTCATTCAATGATATATTTATATATATATATGTGGTTCTACGTACGAGAAAATCTATTTATATATATGCATAACGTGTACAATTTGTAGTATCGTGAAATACCAGCAAACAAAAAAGAATTAAATGGAAAATAAAGCCAAAACCCACCCCCAAACATTTAGTACCAGTTGGTGTTACCAACCGGTACTAATGTCCTACACGCACCCGGGCCTGGCTCGTGCCACGTGGTGACACTTTAGCGCCGGTTCGTGACGAACCGGTACTAAAGGGGGCGGGGACCTTTAGTCCCCACTCTGTAGTGCCGGTTGCTGAACCGGCACTAAAGGCCGTTATGAACCGACACAACAGGCCGGTTCTGCACTAGTGAACACCCAAAGGGTTACTACAGTCAATAATGTAGTTCACATTGCTATGTGATTAACACCCAAAGAGTACTAAGGTGTGATCATGTTTTGCTCGTGGGAGAAGTTTAGTCAACGGTTCTGTCACATTCAGAGTCGTATATATTTTGCAAATATTCTATGTCAATAATGCTCTGCACGGAGCTACTCTAGCTAATTGCTCCCACTTTCAATATGTATCCAGATTGAGATTCAGAGTCATCTAGATCGGTGTAGAAGCTTGCATTGATGTAACTCTTTACGACGAGCTCTTTTATCACCTCAAATCGAGAAATATTTCCTTAGTCCTCACAAAGGATAATCTTGACCGCTGTCCAGTGATCTACTCCTAGATCAAAATTGTACTCCCTTGCCAATCTCAGGGCAGAGTACACAATAGGTCTGGTACACAGCACAACATATGATATGTCGCCAACGTATCTATAATTTTTGATTGTTCCATGCTATTATATTACCCCTTTTGGATGTTTATGGGCTTTACTCTACACTTTTATATCATTTTTGGGACGAACCTACTAACCGGAGGCCTAGCCCGAATTGTTGTTTTTTGGCCTATTTCAGTGTTTCGAAGGAAAGGAATATCAAACGGAGTCCAAGCGGAATGAAACCTTCGGGAGCGATCTTTTTGGAACAAACGCAATCCAGGAGACTTGGAGTGGACGTCAAGAAGCGAACGAGGCGGCCACGAGGGTGCCCGGTGCGCCCTAAGGGGGTGGGCACGCCCCACACCCTCGTGGGCCCCTCGAGCGTTAACCGACCTACTTCTTCCTCCTATATATATCCACGGACCCCGAAAACATCCAGGAGCACCATGAAAAACTATTTCCACCACCGCAACCTTCTGTATCCACGAGATCCCATCTTGGAGCCTTTGTCGGTGTTCCACCGGAGGGGGAATCGACCACGGAGGGCCTCTACATCATCTCTAAGGCCTCTCCGATGAGTTGTGAGTAGTTCACCACAGACCTTCGGGTCCATAGTTATTAGCTAGATGGCTTCTTCTCTCTCTCTTTTATTCTCAATACAAAGTTCTCCTTCCTCTTCTTGGAGATCTATTCGATGTAAACTCTTTTTGCGGTGTGTTTGTCGAGATCCGATGAATTGTGGGTTTATGATCAAATTTATATATGATAAATATTTGAATCTCCTCTGAATTCTTTTATGTATAATTGGTTATCTTTGCAAGTCTCTTCGAATTATCAGTGGTTTGGCCTACTAGATTGATCTTTCTTGCAATAGGAGAAGTGCTTAGCTTTGGGTTCAATCTTGCGGTGTCATTTCCCAGTGACAGCAGTGGCAGCAAGGCACGTATTGTATTGTTTCCATCGAGGATTAAAAGATGGGGTTTATATCATATATATTGCTTGAGTTTATCCCTCTACATCATGTAACCTTGCTTAATGCGTTACTCTATTCTTATGAACTTAATACTCTAGATGCAGGCAGGAGTCGGTCTACTTTTTGCGGACGTGATGCCTATATACATGATCATGCCTAGATATTCTTATAACTATGCACTTTTCTATCAATTGCTCGACAGTAATTTGTTCACCCACCGTAATACTTATGCTATCTTGAGAGAAGCCACTAGTGAAACCTATGGCCCCTGGGTCTATCTTTTATCATACAAGTTTTCCATCTACTTTTATTTGCATCTTTTATTTTCCAATCTATATCATAAAAATAGGAAAAATATTTATCTTATCTTATTATCTCTATCTGATCTCACTTTTGCCAGTTACCATGAAGAGATTGACAACCCCTTTATCGTGTTGGTTGCGAGGTTCTTGTTTGTTTGTGTAGGCGCATGGGACTTGGGAGGAGCCTCCTACTGGATTGGTACCTTGGTTCTCAAAAACTGAGGGAAATACTTACGCTACTTTGCTGCATCACCCTTTCCTCTTCAAGGGAAAAACCAACGCATGCTCAAGAGGTAGCAAGAAAGATTTCTGGCGCCGTTTCCGGGGAGGTCTTTGCTCAAGTCAAGACATACCAAGTACCCATCACAAACTCATCTCCGTCGCATTACATTATTTGCCATTTGCCTCTCGTTTTCCTCTCCCCCACTTCACATTTGCTGTTTTATTCGCCCTCTCTTTCCCATTGTCCTCTTCTTCGTTTGCCTCTTGTGTGCTCGTGTGTTAGTTATTTATCTCGTTATCATGGCTAGTTCTCTTATCATCATTAATACTCCCGATCATGAAGTTCTTAATTTTAAACAAAGGGAGGGAAAAAAATCTAAAATATGCTTGACATAGAATTTGCAATGCTCAAAATAGATCTACTAGGAAGCAATCTACTTACGTTCTTCTTCGCAATTTTTATGTAGGCATTACTCCTTGGAATAGATACATTCTTGATACCATTACCGGAGGGAACTTTTTGGGTAGCCATACTTTTGATGCTTATAATGCCATGTCAGATTTGTTTGGTCTACCGCCTATTTTGGTTAACGGAACAGTTTTAACTTTAGAACATGTGATGCAAAGGCTTGAAATTATTGAAAATAAAGTTGCTACTGTCGAGTTAATTGAAAATTTGGATAAGAAGATCCACAACCAAATTACTCAATATGGATCTAAGGTTGGAGTTACTTTGAAAGGTTTTAAAGAAAAGGAACCTATAGTTAATGAAAGGATAGATCAAGATTCCACAAGAATCCGTAAAATTGAGGATATTATTACTAATTTAGGTTATGACTTTTCATCCATCAAAAATGCCCCAACTCCTCCTACAAAAATTTCTAAATTAATGTATGTTCCCAAAAATAGGGGTGAATCTTCTAGTAAGGAAAATGCGGATCTCAAATCAATAAGTATTCAATCCAATTTCTTCGCTCTTATTAAAGAACCTTTTGCTACAAATGAATATCTTGATTTTTTTCCTAAGAGTTTAATCATTACCAAAAATAAATAAACTCCTATGGGTTATAAGTGTTCTGTTGAAGAATTGAATGCCAAAGATGGCAACACTTAGATCTATTCTCGCTTTTATGCCTAGCTAGGGGCGTTAAACAATAGCGCTTGTTGGGAGGCAACCCAATTTTATTTTTGTTCCTTTCTTTTTGCACCTGTTTAGTAATAAATAAATAATCTAGCCTCTGGTTAGATGTGGTTTTAATGTTTTAGTTAGTGTTTGTGCCAAGTAGAACCTATAGGCTAACTTACGGTGATAGTTAATTTGATTCTGCTGAAAAACAGAAACTTTGCGCGCACGGGAAAAAAATTCAATAAATCACAGAAACATGCTTTTGCGTTGATTTTTTTGCTGAAGATTAATAGATAAATTGCCTAGGACGTCCTATTTTGGTAGGATTTTTGGAGTTCCAGAAGTATTCGAAAGTTACAGATTGCTACAAATTGTTCTATTTTTGACAGATTCTGTTTTTCGTGTGTTGTTTGCTTATTTTGATGCATCTATGGCTACTATCGGGGGGTATGAACCATAGAGAAGTTAGAATACAGTAGGTTTAACACCAATATAAATAAAGAATGAGTTCATTAGAGTACCTTATGTGGTGGTTTTTCTTTCTTGCACTAACGGAGCTTATGAGATATCCTGTTGAGTTTTGTGTTGTGAAGTTTTCAAGTTTTGGGTAAATATTTGATGGACTATGGAATAAGGAGTGGAAAAAGTCTAAGCTTAGGGATGCCCATGGAACCCCAAGATATTAAAGGACAAACAAAAGCCTAAGCTTGGGTATGCCCCGGAAGGCATCCCCTCTTTCGTCTTCGTCTATCGATAACTTTACTTGGAGCTATATTTTTATTCGCCACATGATATGTGTTTTGCTTGGAGCGTCTTGTATGATATGAGTCTTTTCTTTTTAGTTTACCACAATCATCCTTGCTGTAAACACCTATTGGGAGAGACCCACATGATTTAGACTTTATTAGAATACTCTATGTGCTTCACTTATATCTTGTGAGTTAGATAGTTTTGCTCTATGTGCTTCACTTATATTTTCTAGAGCACGGCGGTGGCTTTATTTTGAAGAAATTGTTGATCTCTCATGCTTCACTTATATTATTTTGAGAATCTTTTAGAACAGCATGGTATTTGTTATGGTTATAAATTTGGTCCTAGAATGATGAGCATCCAAGTTGGGTATAATAAAAACTATCATAGAAAGTGCATTAAATACTATGATCAATTTGATGCTTGATAATTGTTTTGAGATATAAAGGTGGTAATACTAGAGTCATGCTAGTTGGGTAATTATGAAATTAAGAAATACTTGTGTTGAAGTTGGCAAGTCTCGTAGCATGCACATATGGTAAAAGTTGTGTGACAAATTTGTTGCATGGGGTGCTCTTTTATTTGCTTTCCTTATGAGTGGAGGTCGGGATTGCGTGATGGTTAACTCCTACCAACCCTTCCCCTAGGAGCATGCATAGTAGTACTTTGCTTCGAGGGCAAGTAGACTTTTGCAATAAGTATATGAGTTCTTTATGACTAATGTGAGTCCATGTATATAGGCATACTTACCCTTCCACTTTGCTAGCCTTTATTATGCCGCGTAACCCTCGCCGGTATCATGCACCCATTACCTTCCTCAAAACAGCCACCATACCTACCTATTATGGCATTTCCATAGCCATTCCGAGATATATTGCCACGCAACTTTCCACCGTTCCGTTTATTATGACACGCTCCATAATTGTCATATTGCTCTTTGCATGATCATGTAGTTGGCATCATATTGGTGGCAAAGCCACCTTCATAATTTTTTCATACATGTCACTCTTGATTCATTGCATATCCCGGTACACCGCCGGAGGCACTCACATAGAGTAATATTTTGTTCTAAGTATTGATTTGTAAATCTTGAGTTGTAAATCAATAAAAGTGTGATGATCTTCGTTATTAGAGCATTGTCCCAAGTGAGAAAAGGATGATGAAGACTATGATTCCCCCACAAGTCGGGATGAGACTTCAGACTTTATAAAAATAAAAGAGGCCAAAGAAGCCCATACAGAAAAAAAGAGGCCAAAGAAACCCACCAAATTAATAAAAATGAAATGAGAGAAAATGAGAGAAGGGAAAACGCTACTATATTTTTTCCACACTTGTGCTTCAAAGTAGCACCATGATCTTCATGATAGAGAGTCTCCTATGTTTTCACTTTCATATACTAGTGGGAATTTTTCATTATAGAACTTGGCTTGTATATTCCAATGATGGGCTTCCTCAAAACGCCCTAGGTCTTCTTGAGCAAGCAAGTTGGATGCACACCCACTTAGTTTCTTTTGTTGAGCTTTCATATATTTATAGTTCTAGTGCATCCATTGCATGGCAATCCCTACTCACTCACATTGATATCTATTGATGGGCATCTCCATAGCCCGTTGATACGCCTAGTTGATGTGAGACTATCTTCTCCCTTTTTGTCTTCACAACCACCACCATATACCACATATAGTGCTATGTCCATGGCTTGCGCTCATGTATTGCGTAAGAGTTGAAAAAGCTGAAGCGCGTTAAAAAGTATGAACCAATTGCTTGGATGAAACTGGGGTTGTGCATGATGGGAGTATTTTGTGTGATGAAAATGAAGCATGGCCTAACTATATGATTTTGTAGGGGTAATCTTTCTTTGTCTATGCTATTTTGATAAGACATGATTATTTGTTAGTATGCTTCAAGTATTTTTTTTTATGTTTTATAAGTTTTTATCTTGAATCATTTGGATCTGAACAATCATGCCACAATAAAGAAAATTACATTGAGAATTATGCTAGGTAGCATTCCACATCAAAAATTCTGTTTTTATCATTTACCTACTCAAGGACGAGCAGGAATTAAGCTTGGGGATGCTTGATACGTCTCCAATGTATCTATAATTTTTATTGTTCCATGCTATTATATTACCCGTTTTGGATGTTTATGGGCTTTACTCTACACTTTTATATCATTTTTGGGACTAACCTACTAACCGGAGGCCCAGCCCAAATTGCTGTTTTTTTGCCTATTTCAGTGTTTCAGGAAAGGAATATCAAACGGAGTCCAAATGGAATGAAACCTTTGGGAGCGATCTTTTTGGAACAAACGCAATCCAGGAGACTTGGAGTGGACGTCAAGAAGCCAACGAGGCAGCCGCGAGGGTGCCCGGTGCGCCCGCCACCCTCGTGGGCCCCTCGAGCGTCAACTGACCTACTTCTTCCTCCTATATATATATATCCACGGACCCCGAAAACATCCAGGATCACCACGAAAAACTATTTCCATCGCTGTAACCTTCTGTATCCGTGAGATACCATCTTGGAGCCTTCGTCGGTGTTCCGCTGGAGGGGGAATCCACCACGGAGGGCCTCTACATCATCTCCAAGGCCTCTTTGATGAGTTGTGAGTAGTTTATCACAGACCTTCGGGTGCATAGTTCTTAGCTAGATAGCTTCTTCTCTCTCTTTGATTCTCAATACAAAGTTCTCCTTCCTCTTCTGGGAGATCTATTCGATGTAACTCTTTTTGCGGTGTGTTTGTCGAGATCCGATGAATTGTGGGTTTATGATCAAGTTTATCTATGAGAAACATTTGAATCTCCTCTGAATACTTTTATGTATGATTGGTTATCTTTGCAAGTGTCTTCGAATTATCAGTTTGGTTTGGCCTACTAGATTGATCTTTCTTGCAATATGAGAAGTGCTTAGCTTTGGGTTCAATCTTGCGGTGTCCTTTCCTAGTGACAGCAGGTGCAGCAAGGCACGTATTGTATTGTTGCCACCGAGGATAAAAAGATGGGGTTTATATCATATTGCTTGAGTTTATCCCTCTACATCATGTCATCTTGCTTAATGTGTTACTCTGTTCTTATGAACTTAATACTCTAGATGCAGGCAGGAGTCGGTCGATGTGTGGACCAATAGTAGTAGATGTGATGCCTATATACATGATCATGACTAGATATTCTCATAACTATGCACTTTTCTATTAATTGCTCGACAGTAATTTGTTCACCCACCGTAATACTTATGCTATCTTGAGAGAAGCCACTAGTGAAACCTATGGCCCCCGGGTCTATCTTTTATCATACAAGTTCTCCATCTACTTTTATTTGCATCTTTTATTTTCCAATTTATATCATAAAAATACCAAAAATATTTATCTTATCTTATTATCTCTATCAGATCTCACTTTCGCAAGTTATCGTGAAGGGATTGACAGCCCCTTTATCGCGTTGGTTGCAAGGTTCTTGTTTGTTTGTGTAGGTGCGTGGGACTTGGGAGGAGCCTCCTACTGGATTGATACCTTGGTTCTCAAAAACTGAGGGAAATACTTATGCTACTTTGCTGCATTACCCTTTCCTCTTCAAGGGAAAAACCAACGCATGCTCAAGAGGTAGCAGCATACTTTATAGAACCTATGACTATGGCATAGGGCATGACTTTCATTCTTTTTCTATTTTCTGTTGTGGTCAGGGTTTGAGTCTTACTCAACTTTACACCTTGTAATACACGCAAGAACCCTTTTTTGACTGGTCCATTTTGAACTTCTTCAAAACTTTACTAAGGTATGTGATTTGTGAAAGTCCAATTAAGCGTCTTGATCAATCTCTATAGATCTTGATGCCCAATATGTAAGCAGCTCCACCAAGGTCTTTCATTGAAAAACTCTTATTCAAGTATCCCTTTATGCTATCCAGAAATTCTATATTATTTCCAATCAACAATATGTCATCCACATATAATATTAGAAATTTTATAGAACTCCCACTCACTTTCTTGTAAATACAGGCTTCACTATGAGTCTGTATAAAACTACATGCTTTCATCAACTCATCAAGACATATATTCCAACTCCGAGATGCTTCCACCAGTCCATAGATGGATCGCTGGAGTTTGCACACCTTGTTAGTACCTTTAGGATTGACAAAACCTTCTGGCTGCATCATATACAACTCTTCTTTAAGAAATATCCATTTAAGGAATGTAGTTTTGACATCCATTTGCCAGATTTCATAAAATATGGCAACTGCTAACATGATTCGGACGAATTTAAGCATCGCTACAGCTGAGAAAATCTCATTGTAGTCAACACCTTGAACTTGTCGAAAACCTTTTGCGACAACTCGAGCTTTGTAGATAGTAACACTACTATCAGCATCCATCTTCCTCTTGAAGATCCATTTATATTCTATGGCTTGCCGATCATCGGGGAATTCCACCAAAGTCCACACTTTGTTCTCATACATGGATCCCATCTCAGATTTCATGGCCTCAAGCCATTTCACGGAATTTGGGCTCATCATCGCTTCCTCATAGTTCATAGGTTCATCATGGTCTAGTAATATGACTTCCAAAATAGGATTATCGTACCACTCTGGTGCGGACCGTACTCTCGAAGACCTACGAGGTTCTGTAGTAAATTGATCTGAAGTTTCATGATCATCATCATTAGCTTCCTCACTGAATTGTGTAGGAATCACTAGAACTAATTTCTGTGATAAACTACTTTCCAATTCGGGAGAGGGTACAATTACCTCATCAAGTTCTACTTTCCTCCCACTCACTTCTTTCGAGAGAAACTCCTTCTCTAGAAAGGATCTATTCTCAGCAATGAATATCTTGCCTTTGGATCTGTGATAGAAGTTGTACCCAACAGTTTCCTTTGGGTATCCTATGAAGATGCACTTCTCCGATTTGGGTTCGAGCTTACTAGGTTGAAGCTTTTTCACATAAGCATCGCAGCCCCAAACTTTAAGAAACGACAACTTTGGTTTCTTGCCAAATCATAGTTCCATAAGGCGTCGTCTCAATGGATTTTGATGGTGCCCTATTTAACGTGAATGTAGCTGTCTCTAATGCATAACCCCAAAATGATAGTGGTAACCTGGTAAGAGACATCATAGATCGCACCATATCCAATAAAGTGCGGTTATGACGTTCGGACACACCATTACGCTGTGGTGTTCCAGGTTGCGTTAATTGTGAAACTATCCCATGTTGTTTCAAATGAAGACCAAACTCGTAACTCAAATATTCTCCTCCACGAACAAATCGTAGAAACTTTATTTTCTTGTTACGATGATTTTCCACTTCACTCTGAAATTCTTTGAACTTTTCAAATGTTTCAAACTTATGCTTCATTAAGTAGATATAACCATATCTGCTCAAATCATCTGTGAAGGTAAGAAAATAACAATACCCGCCACAAGCATCAACACTCATTAGACCGCATACATCGGTATGTATTATTTCCAATAAGTCACTAGCTCGTTCTATTGTTCCGGAGAACGGAGTTTTAGTCATCTTGCCCATAAGGCACGGTTTGCAAGCACTAAGTGATTCATAATCAAGTGATTCCAAAAATCCATCTTTATGGAGTTTCTTCATGCGCTTTACACCGATATGACCCAAATGGCAGTGCCACAAATATTTTGCACTATCATTATCAACTTTGCATCTTTTGGCTTCAATATTATGAATATGTGTATTACTACGATCAAGATTCAATAAACCATCAACATTGGGTGTATGACCATCGAAGGTTTTATTCATGTAAACAGAATAACTATTTATTCTCCGTCTTAGATTGCTACCTCTTGAGCACTGCGTTGGATTTCCCTGAAGAGGAGAGGATGATACAGTAAAGTAGCGTAAGTATTTCCCTCAGTTTTTGAGAACCAAGGTATCAATCCAGTAGGAGATCACACACAAGTCCCTCGTACCTACACAAAATGATAGCAACTCGCAACCAACGCTTAGGGGTTGTCAATCCCTTCACGGTCACTTACGAGAGTGAGATCTGATAGAGATAATATGTTTGGTATTTTTGATAGATAGATGCAAAGTAAAAAGTAAAAGGCAAAGTAAAACAAAGCAAGTAAATAAAGTAATGGAGATTGATATGATGAGAATAGACCTGTGGGCCATAGGTTTCACTAGTGGCTTCTCTCAACAGCATAAGTATTCTACGGTGGGTGAACAAATTACTGTTGAGCAATTGATAGAAAAGCGAATAATTATGAGATTATCTAGGTATGATCATGTGTATAGGCATCACGTCCAAAACAAGTAGATCGAAACGATTCTATATCTACTACTATTACTCCACTCATCGACCGCTATCCAGCATGCATCTAGAGTATTAAGTAAAAACAGAGTAACGTTGTAAGATGACATGATGTAGAGGGATAAATTCATGCAATATGATAAAAAAAACCATCTTGTTATCCTCGATGGGAACAATACAATACGTGCCTTGCAACTCTTTCTGTCACAGAGTAAGGACACCGCAAGATTGAACCCAAAGCTAAGCACTTCTCCCATTGCAAGAACTACCAATCTAGTTGGCCAAACCATAAAGATAATTCAAAGAGACTTGCAAAGATAACTCAATCATACATAAAAGAATTCAGAGAAGAATCAAATATTGTTCATAAATAAGCTGGATCGTAAACCCACAATTCATCGGTCTCAACAAGCACACCGCGAAAAGAAGATTACATCGAATAGATCTCCACAAGAGAGGGGGAGAACATTGTATTGAGATCCAAAAAGAGAGAAGAAGCCATCTAACTAATAACTATGGACCCGAAGGTCTGAAGTAAACTACTCACACTTCATCGGAGAGGTTATGGTGTTGCTGTAGAAGCCCTCCGTGGTGGATGCCCTCTCCGGCAGAGCTCCGGAACAGGCCCCAAGATGGGATCTCGCGGATACAGAAGGTTGCGGCGGTGGAACTAGGTTTTTGGCTCTGTATTTGATCTGACGGGGGTACGTAGGTATATATAGGAGGAAGGAGTACATCGGTGGAGCAACAGAGGGGCCACGAGGCAGGGGGCGCGCCAGGCGCCTCCACCTCGTGACCGCCTCGCACTTCTTGGAGTAGGGTCCAAGTCTCCGGATCACGCTCGTGAGAAAATCACGCCTCAAGGTTTTATTCCTTTTGGACTCTGTTTGATATTATGTTTCTTCGAAATACTGAAATAGGCAAAAAACAGCAATTCTGGGCTGGGCCTCCGGTTAATAGGTTAGTCCCAAAAATAATATAAAAGTGGAAAATAAAGCCCAATATAGTCCAAAACAGTAGACAAAGTAGCATGGAGTAATCAAAAATTATAGATACGTTGGAGACGTATCAAGCATCCCCAAGCTTAATTCATGCTCGTCCTCGAGTAGGTAAGTGATAAAAAAGAATTTTTGATGCGGAGTGATACTTTGGCATAATTTCAATGTAAATCTTGTTAATTGTGACATGAATATTCAGATCCGAAAGATTCAAGACAAAAGTTCATATTAACATAAAAGTAATAATACTTCAAGCATACTAATCAAAGCAATCATGTCCTCTCAAAATAGCATGGTTAAAGAAAGTTATCCCTACAAAATCATATAGTCTGGCTATGCTCTATCTTCATCACACAAAGTATTTAATCATGCACAACCCCGATGACGAGCCAAGCAATTGTTTAATACTTTAGAAATCTCAAACTTTTTCAACTTTCACGCAATACATGAGCGTGAGCCATGGACATAGCACTATAGGTAGAATAGAACTGTGGTTGTGGAGAAGACAAAAAAGAGAAGATAGTCTCACATCAACTAGGCGTATCAACGGGCTATGGAGATGCCCATCAATAGATATCAATGTGAGTGAGTAGGGATTACCATGCAATGGATGCACTAGAGCTATAAGTATATGATAGCTCAACAAAAGAAACTAAGTGGGTGTGCATCCAACTTGCACTACTGGAATCAGCTAATTTGCCATTTGCCAGTTCTTTGCCGTCCGCTAGCACACGGCAAAGAAGCTCTTTGCCATCAGCTTCCAAAAAGCGGACGGCAAAGAACTGGCTGATGGCAAAGACCAAATTTGCCATCAGTCAGTTCTTTGCCGTCCGCTAGCGGACGGCAAAGAGGGAGGGGCCCCACTGATGAGCTGCAAAAAAAAAACCTAACGCCCCCCCTCTTTGCCGTCCGGCAAAGAGCAAGAAGGCGGATGGCAAAGGGTTGCGGACGGCAAAGAGGGAGGGCCCCACGTAACGTTAACGGGCGTGCCCCACACCCCCCCTCTCTCTCTCTTTCTCTCCCACCTCTCGCCACCGCCCCACCCCCCGTCGTCCCCCACCCGCCACCCCGCCCCACCCCCCGCCCGCCGCCCCACCCCGCCGCCGCCCCCCTCCTCGCCCCGCCGCCCTGCCGCCCTGCCGCCTGGCGCCACCGCCTCAGCGCCCGGCACCTCCGCGCCCGCCGCCCGGCCGGGCCCGCCGCCCAGCCCGCCCGCCCCCCTCCTCCGCCACCCCGCCTCCTCCTCCGCCGCCAAGGCCGCACCACCTCCCTCCTCCACCCAGGTGAGTCTCTGCTTCCTTTTTTTCCTTTTTTCTGTTTTTTTAGTTTTAGGTTTATGTTTAGTTTAGATTTAGTTTTAGTTTTAGGATTTGTTTTAGGTTTATAGGTTTAGTTTTAGTTTAGTCTCAGGTTTAGATTTAGTTTTTTCCTTTTTCTGTTTTTTTTTAGTTTTAGGTTTAGGTTTAGTTTAGTTTTAGGAAAGAAGAAGAAGAGAAAAAGAGGAGAGGAGAAGAAGAAGAAGAGGAGGAGGAGAAGAAAAAAGAAGAAGAGGAAGAAGAAGAAGAAAAAAGAGGAGAGGAGGAGAAGAAGAAGAGGAAAAAGGAAAGGAGGAAGAAGAAGAAGAAGAAGAACAAGGAAAAAAAGGAAGAAAAGGAAGAAGAGGAAGAAGAAGAAAAGGAAAAAAAACCGACCCGACACGGTACCCAGACCCCGACCCGGCACCCCGACACGACACCCCGACCCCGACACCCCGACCCCGACCCCGACACCCCGACCCCCCGAGCATGACCCGACACCCCGACCCCCCGAGCCTGACCCGACACCCCGACCCCGAGCCTGACCCGACACCCTGACCCCGACACCACACCCCGACCCCGAAACAACACCCCGACACCGACATGGCACTACCCCGACATCGACACGACCCCTCGACCCCGAAACAGCACCCCGACCCCGACACGGCACCCCGACACCGATAGGACACCCCGACCACCGACACCTCCTGAAAAGGTGTTCTTTGGCCTTCCAGAGGCCGACGGGGTCATATATTTGTGAATTATTAGTTAGTTCATATATTTTTCGATTTTGTTATGAAAAACATCATATATAATTGTGTTGATCATGTAGTTTTAAATGTGCAGTTGTTTCATCGCTGCGAGGTTTGGTGTTCGACGACCTCGCCGTGCGTTTGACGAGCTCTGCCCCTTCGTTCGTGGGTGAGCACAAATGACAAGTCCTCCTCCCCCATTAATTATTTGATCTATTCCGATGAAACTTGATAGCTAGCTATATATGTGTCTTGAATCATCAGTATGCATAACCAATATGTGTCTCCCATTCGAAAGCGTCATAGTTATAAATATGCATGCATTTGCATATTTATAACCTTGATTCTTTCGAATTGTCCAACGCTATCCATGGACAGCCCGAGTATGTGTAGATTGGGTTCCTTTTCCCATATGCTTTGCTCCGGATCCGACGCATATATTTAAATCGATTGCCTCCCTGTTGTTCTCCGGTACACATCCTCTCTTTATTGCGAGACGTATCAAGAGAACAGCGGGGAGGTGCTGCCGAAATTTTGCGCCGGATCCGGAGCATAGCATGGGAAAATGAACTCAATCTACACATACACGGGTGGGATTAGGACCTATCATTACCTATTATAGTGTAGGTTGCATGGACATAATAAAATTGACAAAATAGATAAACTGATGAATATATACATGGTGAATTACATATATAATTGTTGTGTGTCTAGTAGCTCTCAAAGTCAAGTTGAGTGACCGTGCATGGATGTATACCGGTCACACTGGTCAGAACAAATGGAGCGCTGAATGGTTCACAAAAACCAAGGGGTTTGTGCAAGCCGCATTTGCAAATGGGCAAAAGAAAACCTGGTGCCCCTGTTTCCGGTGCGGCAATTGGGAAAAGAAGACAGAGGCTGAAATGGGAAAACACCTGCAGAAGAGTGGTTTTATGCCCGATTATACGGTGTGGACATTTCATGGTGAGTCTGCCCAACGTGACCAAGCTGAGGTCGATCATCGTCGCACCGATGAGCATGGTACCGGGATGGAAAACATGGTGCAAGGCTATGATGATGCTCGGGATTCGGACGAGGAGATGGAGGAATCTGCAAAGGCTTTCAATGAAATGTTGGAGTCTTCAAAATGTCCGCTCCACGAGCACACTGAGCTTTGTCAGTTGGATGCCATCTCACAAGTAATGGCTCTGAAGGCTCAGTTCAACTTGGGCAGAGAATGCTATGACGCAATTATGACAGTATTTGGACGCTTTCTACCCAAAGGCCATGTAATGCCTGCAAACCTGTACCAGTCGGACAAAATCCTCCGTGCACTGAAGATGCCCTATGAGAAGATACATGCCTGTGAGAAAGGATGTGCCTTATTTAGGCTTGACTATGCGGACTTGAACTATTGTCCCATTTGCAAGTCTTCCAGGTATATTGTGATAGACAACGGTATGGGTGAGAAGACACGGACCGAAATCCCCGTTAGTGTTCTTCGGTATATCCCAATCATACCAAGACTTCAACGTCTTTTCATGGTCAAGAGACGGCCGACAGATGACATGGCACAAAACAGGCAAACGAACCGAACTAGATGCAGATGGGAATCTGATGATGGTACACACATCGGATGGTGTTGCGTGGAAAAAGTTTGATGAATTACATGCTGACAAAGCGGCAGATCCGAGGCATCCTCGAGTCGGCATCAGCACGGATGGGTTCAATGTGTTTGGTATGACGGCAGCCCAATACAGTTGTTGGCCCGTATTTGTCTTTCCACTCAATCTCCCCCCCGGACAGATTATGCAAAGATAGAACATTTTCCTGACGTTGATAATTCCAGGACCCAACTATCCGGGCAAAAATATGAATGTGTACATGCAGCCGCTTAAGGACGAATTGCAAGAAGCCTGCGATAATGGGTTCAAGACATACGACGCCTTTAGCAAACGGAACTTCATAATGCGTGTCTGGTACATGTACTCGACGCATGACTTGCCGGCGTATGCGCTATTCGTTGGCTGGTGTGTGCATGGAAGGTTCCCGTGCCCCACATGCAAGGGAGCTCTTGAGTTTCGTTGGCTTCAGGACGGTCGCAAGTTTTCTTGCTTCGACATGCATAGACAGTTCCTGGATCCTCGCCATAAGTTCAGGAAAGACAAGAAGAACTTCATCAGGGGTAGAGTTGTCAAAACTCGCACCACCTGCATTGACAGCCAATGCACTCGGATCGCTTAAACGCTCTCGAGCCAGATCCACAACGTCCAGGGTACTTCAAGGGGTATAATACTAAGCACGCGTGGACTCACAAAACATGCTTATGGGATCTGCCTTACTTCAAAGACCTCCTTTGCCCACACAACATCGACGTGATGCACACTAAGAAGAATATCGCCGAGGCACTTTTTGGTACATTGTTCGGCATACATGGGAAGTCAAAGGATAATACTAAGGCTAGAGTCGATCTGGAGGCGCTATGTGATAGGCCATTACAAAACATGAAAGAACCGAAAGGAAAGCAGAACTGGACAAAGCCAAAGGCATGGTTCAATCTTGGAAGGACAGCTATGAGGGAAATTCTCTTGTGGGTGCAACAGCAGTTGACGTTCCCCGATGGGTATGCAGCAAATCTAAAGAGGGGAGAAAATCTTGATAAACTGAAGATATTTGGTCTCAAGAGTCATGATTGGCACATATGGATTGAGCGGGTAATGCCGGTGATGTTGCGTGGCTTCATCCCTGAGGATGAATGGCTAGTACTGGCAGAACTCAGCTATTTCTTCCGTGTTCTTTGTGCGAAAGAACTATCGCCTGGCGTGCTAGAAGAAATGGAAGAGTTGGCGCTGGAGTTGATCTGCAAGTTAGAGAAGATCTTTCCATCGGGCTTCTTTAATCCAATGCAGCATTTGATTTTGCATCTCCCGACCGAGGCAAGCTTGGGGGGGCCCATGCAAAATCGTTGGTGCTACCCAACTGAGAGGATGCAGAAGACGCTTCAAGAAAAATGTAAAAATAAACGTAGAATTGAAGCATCGATGAATGAGGCATTCATCACAGAGGAGGCGGCAAACTTCGTAACAGCGCACTACGAAGCCAAAAATCGTCATTTGCATAATCCGAAGCCTCGGTACAATGCTGACGAGCCTAAAAAGGGTGGATCCAACCTCAGCCTATTCAAAGGGAATCTCGCACCATCTAGTGTTTCACATCCAGTGTCTTTGGATAACGAATAATGGCGGACCATTTTGTTGTATATCTTCAACAACCTGATAGAAGTGCGGCCGTACATCGAGTAAGTTCTCGGTACATTGTTTTGCAACTTCTATTTCCTTTGAACTACTCTTATTCCTGGATATGTCATACAATCGATATGTCGCCATATTCTCGTATGGAGCGGAGATCCAAAAGGATTCCGTCGAAGAGTATGAGCTTGTCGCAAAGCAAGGAGGTGGCTATCCCGGTTTCATCTCTTGGTTCAAACAAACGGTAATTTCTATTAGACAATTTCATTACATTCGCTAATTTGTGCATAATGCAACAATCCCCTTTCATATTAAACTTGTAGGCTAATTCAGAGTCTATGGACGCCGAATTGAGACAAGTCGCTAATGGTTTTGACTATAAGGTCCGTTCATTTGACAAGTATGACATCAATGGGTATCGCTTTCGTACCTATGGCAAAGAGCTATCTATGGCCGACCGAAAGTCTACAAATTGTTGTGTATCTTCTATCGGCGAAGGAGGTACCGAGTATTATGGGAGAGTTGAAGCAATTTATGAACTTCTGTTCTATGGTGAAAACCCACCGAATGTCATAGTCTTCAAATGTTATTGGTTTCAGCCGAAGGAGACTAGAAGGACTCATGAACATATAGGGCTAGTTGAAATCAACCAAAGCACTCATTTAGATGTTCCTGATGTCTATATTATGGCTCAACAGGCGACCCAAGTATTCTATCTACCGTGGGCCTGCCAAACTAATCCAAATCTGAAAGGTTGGGATGTCGTTTATGAAGTGCCGCCACATGCTAGACTTTCTCCCCCAAAGGAAGAGGATTATGAACCTCACATTAACCCAGACACATATGAAGGAGAATTCTTCCAAGAGACACGTCTTTCCAAAAAGTGTTTCAAGAACCACTATACTTCACCCCAAAACATTGAAGTAGACAGCGACAATGAATCCGACATCACCCCAGAGGAGGAACAAGAAGAGCCGGAACAAGAAGAGGTTACTGCTGCGGATGACCTGTCAATGCTTGACCGATTACGTCAAGGTGGCCTTGCACATGTTGATGCCAATGAACCCTATGAGCCCATCATTGATTATAGTGATGATGATGATTATGCATTTATTGATGATACTGATCGAGATTATTAGTAGTGTCAGGTATTCAATTTTTTTATGTTGTACTTGATGATGATACACTTAAGTGATATACATATTATTATTCATGTCGGTACTTTTTTTTATGTTGTACTAATTTCGTTTATTCTTTGTCATGGAAGGTGTTGAAAGATGGTGGGCGCTGGTCAGGAGCGCGCCGAGGCCCCTTCTTCGTCGGCGCATAGTGTGAGGTCTTCCATTCCACACGCACCTCTCCGCCGAGCGTTGCTGGACAGTATGGCGACACCGCCGGCCCCTTCTTCGTCGACCGCGGTGCCCAGCAGGGGACGAGGGAAGAAGAAGGGCCAAGGTGGAGCACGTGGTCGTGGGAGAGGAGGTAGGGTGGCTCTTATGGCGCCTTCCTCTCCGCCGCCCCCAGCTGTTTCACCCGAGCACGTGACTGCTAGCGTGGACTCGGCTGAGGAGGAGGCTGCACGGACTCCGATCCACGAGCCTCCGGTCCACGGGTCTTCGGCCCACGAGCCTCGGGTCGACGGGCCTTCGGCCCACGAGACCCCGGAGGAGCACACGTCTAGAAGGGGTACCTGGTCGGGTCAGCCTGAGGATGGCGGGGAGCCGAGTGGCCATGCTGATGATGGCGGGGAGCCGACTGATGAGGAGGGGGAGGAGGGGGGACAACGTCTACCAGCGTGGTGCTACACGGCTCCCGTCCGTGCCGGCGACCCGCGAGCAGAGGTGGTTGATTTTCCTTGATGGGGAGAGGTAAGTGCATTTAATCTTTTTGTACCTTCTGCATTCACGTTTCTTCAAATAACTGATGTGTTGGTCTTGTCATGCTGCAGGGGTTGGGACCACCATGAAAGTGTCCGCCGGCCCAACTCCGCCCTTGGAGTTCGATTCGCAAAACTTCCTGGGTTTGTCACGCTGCTCGGTGAGGGTCGGCTTCGGAGGTTGGATTGACTTGGGAGCACTATTTGGCTGCCCGGCCCCGCCGGTGAGATTATCGACGGTGTCTTGTGCAAGACGAGGCGACGCCGTGATCGAAAAGTTCGGTAATTGCTCCTTTACGCAATTTAAAATCTTCAACTAGCTAGTTATTAATTGTACTAATCAATATTGTCTCATTTGATTGCGACATTCTACTGTGTGAGGAGGATACGAGGAGGAGGCGGATCATGTTATCCACAAGGAGTGCAAGCGCCTACTTCAGAACTTACGGCATGAGGTTCGGGTGCAGGCTGTTCGAGACTACTACGCCGGGTGTGGTATCAAGAAGCCCAAGCAGGAGTGCCGCGATAAGTTCTTGAGTAAGGAGAAGTACATGAAGGTAATTCTTAAGGCCTTGTACTTACTTCCTTCATTTAGTAATTCATAGCCTTAGCGCTCAAGTTTCAATTTGCTAACTTAGGCCCCTCCGAGATGGTGTGCAGATCGGATGGATTGTTGGGAGGTGTTGGTCAATGCGTGGTGCTCAGAAGAATGGCTGGCCACCCACAAAGAGGCCAAGGACAAACGTGCCCAAATGGAAGGTGTGACACACCACCAAGGCAGCTCCAACTTATTTCAGTACGGGCGGAACTGGGTATGTGGTTTGCTTCATGATTCATGCAATTAATTCATCATGCTAGGTTTAGCCCTTTAATTACTAATTTACTTTGTTTCTCTCTTTCAGGCACGCTACAATAAGGCAGATAAGGTGCCAGAGGTGTACGACCTGTATGCCATGGCCCACACTGGCCCTTACAAGAAAGTCAAGGCATTTTCTGCGTCTGACCTCAATGATCCAAAGAACTTCACCAACATCTCCGCCCACGAGAAGCTCGTGCAATATAGAGATCAAGGGAAGGCGAGGAAAGGGGAGGACTTTAACCCGAGCCAGGGTCCCATTGATACAGAGCTGCTGATGATATCTGGTGGCGGGAGGTCCCATGGCTCCATAGCCATGGGAGATGAACTTATCTGTTATCCTAGCACTCTCCCGGAGATCAAGGCGCGCCAGTCGAGCTCCGCTCCTGAGATAAGGCCTCGTGAACGGCCAGTCCAACTAGCCATCAAGGTTAGTTATACGTACTCAGCTATCTTTCTCCATTACATTGTGTGCGCTTCCATCAATGATTACAAATGGTCACGTGAGTGGTGTTGCAGGCTGCTATACAGAGTGAGAGAGATAGAATGGAGAAACTTTTGGCGGAGGCGGCGGAGAGGCAGCGGGAGTTGGAGGAGAAGACGACAAAGATGTTGGAGGAGGAGATGGCACAGAATGACATGCAGGCAAGGGCCATGTACGAGCTCCTTGTGGTAAGTTTCTTCTGCAGATTACTTGCTAGTCTTAACATTTGAGTCTCATTACTAACTAGTATGACTCTGTTGTGAAAACCAAATGTGCAGTCTGTGTGCGAGAAGTCCGGTCAGACCGCTCCGCCGATGCCAGTGATTGCTCCTGGGAGCACGGTGAGTTTAATTTGAATGGACATTACTTGCTTGTCTTAACATTTGAGTGTCATAATGCTAACGAGACATTGGAAATGATCTTTGGTGCAACTTAACTCCAGAAACGCATCGCACGATCCTTCTCCAGCTACCGGCGCGAGCCAGCCTACTCCTTCTCCAGCTACCGGCGCGAGCCAGCCTGCTCCTACACCTCCGTGATCACGGTAAGTTTCTCTAGGGTTTTGCTTAACAAATGCATAAAGACCTAGACTTAGCTTTATTTCCTCCAATATGCTTACCATAATGACCTAGAGTTAGCTTCTTTTCCTCCAGAATGACTTAATAAGCTTACTGACCTCATAAACCATCCATTCTACCTAAGTTAGCTCTAAAATGACTCATTTTACCTTAGTTATCTTACAAGTGATCCAATTTATCCAAGTTAGCTAGAAAATGACCCATTTTACTTAGATTAGCTCCTAAATGATCCATTTTACCTACATTAGCTTTAAAATGACCCATTCCACCTAGGTTAGCTCCAAAATGACCCATTTCACCTAGGTTAGCTCCAAAATGACCCATTTCACCTAAGTTAGCTAAAAAACGATCCATTTTACCTTAGTTAGCTCAAAAACGTGGCATTTCACCTAGGTTAGCTCATAAACGACCCATTTGACCTAGGTTAGCTCATAAATGACCCATTTCACCTAGGTTAGCTCATAAACAACCTATTTCACCTAGGTTAGCTCATAAACGACCCATTTCACCTAGGTTTGCTCATAAACGACCCATTTCACCTAGGTTTGCTCATAAACGACCCATTTCACCTAACTTAGCTCCAAAATGATCCATTTCACCTAGGATAGCTCATAAACTACCCATTTCACCTAGGTTAGCTCATATACGATACATCTCACCTAAGTTAGCTAATATATGGCATATACTTCTTCTTCTTCTATTCTTTTTCTTCTAGTCTAATTCTTCTTCTAGTCTTCTTTTTCTAACTTTCTTATTTGACATTTTGCAGGTTTTACTCACTTCACGGAAGCCAGCTTCCTATGATGGATTGCTTGCTTTTTCCTGTTTTTTCCTTTGATGCACTTGTATTCTGCTGGCTTGCTATGAAGAAACTTTGCATATTGTAATATGTATGGATTGATGGAACTATGTGATGGATATATATGTGATGTGAAATTTTTGATGGATATATATGTGATGTGATGGAACTATGTGATGGATATATATGTGTTGTGATAATTTTTGTTGTGATAATTGTTGGATATAAGAAAAACAGAAAAAAAGAGGCAGTGCAGGCTCTTTGCCGTCCGCGGCAGACGGCAAAGATACCTTTGCCGTCGGTGGCAGACAGCAAAGGGGGAACGTGTCGCCCACCTGTGCTTCCTGGGGTGGACCATTTGGCCAATTTGCCGACAGTGGCGGACGGCAAAGCATCGCTGACGGCAAAGACTTCGCCTTTGCCGTCCCTGCCTTTGCCGTCCGCCATGGCAGATGGCAAAGTACTGGATTCCTGTAGTGTTACTTGCTCACGAAGACCTAGGGCACTTTTGAGGAAGCCCATCACTGGAATATACAAGCCAAGTTCTATAATGAAAAATTCCCACTAGTATATGAAAGTGACACCATATGAGACTCTCTATCATGAAGATCATGGTGCTTATTTTGAAGCACAAGTGTGGAAAAAAGGATAGTAGCATTGTCCCTTCTCTCTTTTTCTCTCATTTTTTTATTATTTTTTTATTTTGGTGGGCTCTTTGGCCTCTTTTTTTTTGATTGGGCTTCTTTGGCCTCTTTTATTTTTCATAAAGTCCGGAGTCTCATCCCGACTTATGGGGGAATCATGTCTCCATCATCCTTTCCTCACTGGGACAATGCTCTAATAATGATGATCATCACACTTTTATTTTTTTCTTACAACTCAACAATTACAACTCGATACTTAGAACAAGATATGACTCTATATGAATACCTCCGGCGGTGTACCGGGATATGCAATGAATCAAGCGTGACATGTATGAAAGAATTATGAACGGTGGCTTTGCCACAAATACAATGTCAACTACATGTTCATGCAAAAAGCAATATGATAAAAGTAATGTGTGTCATATGAGCGGAACGGTGGAGAGTTGCATGGCAATATATCTCGGAATGGATATGGAAATGCCATGATAGGTAGGTATGGTGGCTGTTTTGAGGAAGGTATATGGTGGGTGTATGATACCGGCGAAAAGTGCACGGTATTAGAGAGGCTAGCAATGGCGGAAGGGTGAGAGTGCGTATAATCCATGGACTCAACATTAATCAAAAGAACTCATGCACTTATTGCTAAAATTTAGAAGTCATCAAAAACCAAAGCATTAAACGCATACTCCTAGGGGGATATATTGGTAGGAAAAGACCATCGCTCATCCCCGACTGCCACTCATAAGGAAGACAATCAATAAATAAAATTGTGCTAGGACTTCATCACAAGCGGTTCACCATATGTGCATGCTACGGGAATCACAAACTTCAACACAAGCATTCTTTAAATTCATAATTACCCCTACTAGCATTGCTTTAATATTATCACCTCCATATCTCAAAACAATTATCAAGCATCAAATTATCTTATCATTCAACGCACTCAAAAGAAAGTTTCACAAATCTTGAATACCAAGTATATTAATTTTAAGCAAATTACCATGTTATTAACGACTCTCAAAATAATCTAAGTGAAGAGTGAGAGATCAATAGTTTCTTTAAAACAAATCCACCACCGTGCTCTAAAAGATCTAAGTGAAGGACTAGAGCAAAAATTATTACGCTCAAAAGATATAAGTGAAGCACTATGAGCAAAACTATCAAGCTCAAAAGATATAAGTGAAGCACAATGAGCAAAACTATGAAGCTCAAAAGATATAGGTGAAGCACAATGAGCAAAACTATCCAACTCAAAAGATATAAGTGAAGCACAATGAGCAAAACTATCAAGCTCAAAAGATATAAGTGAAGCACGTAGAGTATTCTAGCAAATTCTATATCATGTATGGCTCTCTCAAAAGGTGTGTACAGCAAGGATGATTGTGGCAAACTAACAAGCAAAGACACAAATAATACAAGACGCTCCAAGCAAAACACATATCATGTAGTGAATAAAAATATAGCTCCAAGTAAATTACCGATGGAAGTAGACGAAAGAGGGGATGCCTTCCGGGGCATCCCCAAGCTTTGACTTTTTGGTGTCCTTGGCTTATCTTGGGGGTGCCATGGACATCCCCAAGATTAGGCTCTTGCCACTCTTTGTTCCATAATCCATCAAAAGAATTCACCCAAAACTTGAAAACTTCACAACACAAAACTCAATAGAAATCTCGTGAGCTCCGTTAGTGAAAGAAAACAAAAGACTACTTTGAGGAACTTTAATGAACTCATTATTTATTTATATTGGTGTTAAACCTACTGTATTCGAACTTCCTTATGGTTTATAAACTAATTTATTAGCCATAGATGCATTGACATAAGCAAATAACACACGAAAAACAGAATCTGTCAAAAACAGAACAGTCTGTAGCAATCTGTAACTAACGCAAACTTCTGGAACTCTAAAAATTCTACCAAAAATAGGAAGTACTAGACAATTTGTTTATTGAACAGAAGAAAAAAGAATCAATGCAAAATCTCATTCCTGTGATTTATTGAATTTTTTCTCATGAGCGCAAAGTTTCCGTTTTTCAGCAGAATCAAATCAACTATCATCGTAGGTTATCCTATTGGTTCTACTTGGCACAAACACTAACTAAAACACAAAACCACATCTAAACAGAGTCTAGATGGATTATTTATTCCTGAAAAGATGCAAAAACAAAAAAACAAAAAAATTGGCTTACCTCCCAACAAGCGCTATCGTTTAACGCCCCTAGCTAGGCATTAATATTTCAGTGATGCTCACAAGAAAGACCAGAATTAAAGCACAAAGAGAGCATCATAAAACATGTGATAAACGCATCTAAGTCTAACATACTTCCTATGCATAGGAATCTTATAGGAAAACAAATTATCAAGGCAAGAAAAAACTAGCATATGCAAGGACGCAGAAAGAAACAATAGCAATCTCAACATAACGAGAGGTAATTTATTATCATGGAAATTTCTACGACAATATTTTCCTCTCTCATAATAATTACATGTGGGATCATAAGCAAATTCAACAAAATAGCTATCACATAAAATATTTTCAACAAATCAACATGCATGCAAAGTTGACACTCTTCCGAAATAGTGGGATTAACATTAACTAAAGTCATGACCTCTCCAAACCCACTTTTATCAAAAACTTCATAAGATTGAATATTCTCCAAATATGTGGGATCTAAAGTTGACACTCTTCCAAACCCGCTTTCAGTATTATTGCAAAAATTATTATCAATCTCGTATTCATCAAGGGGATCAAATAAATTTTCAAGATCATAAGAAAAATCACCCCAATCATGATCATTGCAACAAGTAGTAGACATAGCAAAACTAGCATCCCCCAGCTTAGGGTTTTGCATATTATTAGCACAATTTACATCAAGAGAATTTATAGTAAAATCATTGCAATCATGCTTTTTATTCAAAGATCTATCGTGAATTGCTTCATAAAGTACTTCATCACAATTTTCAGATTCACGAATTTCAAGCAAAACCTCATAAAGATAATCTAGTGCACTCGACTCACTAGCAATAGGTTACATAACTGGATCTCTTAAAGAGATTAGCAAGCGGATGAGGATCCATAAACTTTTAGCAAGCAAGGATGCAAGCAAAAATAAGGCACATGGAGACACAAGCAAACAAGAGACAAGCGAAAAAAGAGGAGGAGATTGGGAAAGAGAGGGCGAATAAAACGGCAAGGGTGAAGTGGGGGAGAGGAAAATGAGAGGCAAATATTGTAATGCGAGAGATAGGGATTGTGATGGGTACTTGGTATAGTTGACTTTTGCACGAACTCCCCGGCAACGGCGCCAGAAATTCTTCTTGCTACCTCTTGAGCACTGCGTTGGATTTCCCCGAAGAGGAGAGGATGATGCAGTAAAGTAGCGTAAGTTTTTCCCTCAGTTTTGGAGAACCAAGGTATCAATCCAGTAGGAGATCACACACAAGTCCCTCGTACCTACACAAAACAATAGCAACTCGCAACCAACGCTTAGGGGTTGTCAATCCCTTCACGGTCACTTACGAGAGTGAGATCTGATAGAGAAAATATTTTTGGTATTTTTGATTGATAGATGCAAAGTAAAAAGTAAAAGGTAAAGTAAAACAAATCAAGTAAATAAAGTAATGTAGATTGATATGATGAGAATAGACCCGGGGGCCATAGGTTTCACTAGTGGCTTCTCTCAAGAGCATAAGTATTCTACGATGGGTGAACAAATTACTATTGAGCAATTGATAGAAAAGAGAATAATTATGAGATTATCTAGGTATGATCATGTGTATAGGCATCACGTCCAAAACAAGTTGATCGAAATGATTCTGCATCTACTACTATTACTCCACTCATTGACCGCTATCCAGCATGCATCTAGAGTATTAAGTAAAAACAGAGTAACGCCATAAACAAGATGACATGATGTAGAGGGGTAAATTCATGCAATATGATAAAAAAAAACATCTTGTTATCCTCGATGGCAACAATACAATACATGCCTTGTAACTCTTTCTGTCACTGAGTAAGGACACCGCAAGATTGAACCCAAAGCTAGGAACTTCTCCCATTGCAAGAACTACCAATCTAGTTGGCCAAACCATAAAGATAATTCGAAGAGACTTGCAAAGATAACTCAATCATACATAAAAAAATTCAGAGAAGAATCAAATATTGTTCATAGATAAGCTGGATCATAAACCCACAATTCATCGGTCTCAACAAACACACCGCAAAAAGAAGATTACATCAAATAGATCTCCACAAAAGAGGGGGAGAACATTGTATTGAGATCCAAAAAGAGAGAAGAAGCCATCTAGCTAATAACTATGGACCCGAAGGTCTGAAGTAAACTACTCACACTTCATCGGAGAGGCTATGGTGTTGATGTAGAAGCCCTCCGTGGTGGATGCCCTCTCCGGCAGAGCTCCGGAACAGGCCCCAAGATGGGATCTCACGGATACAGAAGGTTGCGGCGGTGGAATTAGGTTTTTGGCTCTGTATTTGATTTGATGGGGGTACGTAGGTATATATAGGAGGAAGGAGTACGTCGGTGGAGCAATAGAGGGGCCACGAGGCAGGGGGCGCGCCCAGGGGGGCGCCCTCCACCCTCATGACCGCCTCTGGCACTTCTTGGAGTAGGGTCCAAGTCTCCTGGATCACGTTCGGTGAGAAAATCATGTTCCCGAACGTTTTATTCCGTTTGGACTCCGTTTGATATTTTGTTTCTTCGAAATACTGAAATAGGCAAAAAACAGCAATTCTGGGCTAGGCCTCCGGTTAATAGGTTAGTCCCAAAAATAATATAAAAGTGGAAAATAAAGCCCAATATAGTCCAAAACAGTAGACAAAGTAGCATGGAGTAATCAAAAATTATAGATACGTTGGAGACGTATCATAGATGAATAATCATATCGCAATAAACCTGATCTAATCATATTTATGCTCAACACAAACACTAAATAACATTTATTTAGGTTCTACACTAATCGCGAAAGTATAGGGAGTGTGCGATGATAATCATATCAATCTTGGAAGCACTTCCAACACACATCATCACTTCACCCTCAACTAGTCTCTGTTTATTCTGTAACTCCTGGTTCGAGTTACTGATCTTAGCAACCGAACAAGTGTAAAATACACAGGGGCTACTATAAACACTAGTAAGGTACACATTAATAACCTGTATATCAAATATACCCTTGTTCACTTTGCCATCCTTCTTATCCACCAAATATTCAGGGCATTTCCGCTTCAAGTGACCATTTCCTTTGCAGTAGAAGCACTCAGTTTTAGGCTTTGGTCCAACTTTGGGCTTTTTCACGGGAGTGACAACTTGCCTTGCCATTCTACTTGAAGTTCCCTTTCTTTCCCTTTGCCATTTTCGTGAAACTAGTGGTCTTGTCAATCATCAACACGTTGATGCCCTTTCTTGATTTCTACCTTCGTCGATTTCAGCATCACGAAGAGCTCATGATTCATTTTCGTCATCCTTGCATACTATAGTTCATCACAAAGTTCCAGTAACTTGGTGATGGTGACTAGAGAACTATGTCAACCACTATCTTATCTGGAAGATTAACTCCCACTTGATTCAAGCGATTGTAGTACCAAGACAATCTAAGCACATGCTCACTGCTTGAGCTATTCTCCTCCATCTTTTAGCTATAGAACTTGTTGGAGACTTCGTATCTCTCCACTCGGGTATTTTCTTGAAATATTAACTTCAACTCCTAGAACATCTCATATGGTCCATGACATTCAAAACATCTTTGAAGTCCCGATTCTATGCCGTTAAGCATGGTGCACTAAACTATCAAGTAGTCATCATATTGAGCTAGCCAAACGTTCATAATGTCTGCATCTGCTCTTGCAATAGTTCTGTCACCTAGCGGTGCATCAAGGACATAATTCTTCTATGCAACAATGAGGATAAACCTCAGATCACGGACCTAGTCCGCATCATTGCTATTATCATCTTTCAACTTAGTTTTCTCTAGGAACACATATAAAAACATAGGGAAACAACAACGCGGGCTATTGATCTACAACATTATTTGCAAAAGACTATCAGGACTAAGTTCATGATAAATTAAAGTTCAATTAATCATATTACTTAAGAACTCTCACTTAGATAGACATCCCTCTAATCATCTAAGTGATCACGTGATCAAAATCGACTAAACCATGTCCGATCATCACGTAAGATCGAGTACTTTTTGATGGTGAACGTCACTATGTTGATCATATCTACTATATGATTCATGCTCGACCTTTCGGTCTCAGTGTTCCGAGGCCATATCTGCATATGTGATAACCCACAAGTATAGGGGATCGCAACAGTTTTAGAGGGTCGAGTATTCAACCCAAACTTACTGATTCGACACAAGGGGAGCCAAAGAATTTTCTCAACTATTAGCAGTTGAGTTGTCAATTCAACCACACCTGGATAACTTACTATCTGTAGCAAAGTATTTACTAGCAAAGTAGTATGGAAGTAACAGTAATAGTATCAAAAGTAACAGTAGCAATTTTGTAGTAATTGTAACAGTGGCAACGGCAAAGTAACTAAGCAAAGAACAATATGTGAAAAGCTCGTAGGCATTGGATCGGTGATGGATAATTATGTCGGATGCGATTCCTCATGTAATTGTTATAACATAGGGTGACACAGAACTAGCTCCAGTTCATCAATGTAATGTACACATGTATTCCGAATATATTCATACATGCTTATGGAAAAGAATTTGCGTGACATCTTTTGTCCTACCCTCCCGTGGCAGCGGGGTCCTAATGGAAACTAAAGGACATTAAGGCCTCCTTTTAATAGAGTACCGGACCAAAGCATTAACACTTAGTGAATACATGAACTCCTCAAACTAAGGTCATCACCGAGAAGTATCCCGATTATTGGCACTTCGGGGTTGTCGGATCATAACACATAATAGGTGACTATATACTTGCAAGATAGGATCAAGAACTCACATATATTCATGAAAACATAATAGGTTCATATCTGAAATCATGGCACTCGGGCCCTAGTGACAAGCATTAAGCATAGCAATGTCATAGCAACATCAATCTCAGAACATAGTTGATACTAGGGATCAAACCCTAACAAAACTAACTCGATTACATGGTAAATCTCATCCAGCCCATCACTACCCAGCAAGCCTACGATGGAATTACACACGCACGGCGGTGAGCATCATGAAATTGGTGATGGAGGATGGTTGATGATGATGACGGCGACGGATTCCCCTCTCAAGAGCCCCGAACGGACTCCAGACCAGCCCTCTCGGGAGGGTTTAGGGCTTGGTGGTGGCTCTATATTGTTAAACGCGATGAATCTTTCTCCTTGATTTTTTTTCTCCCCGAACGTGAATATATGGAGTTGGAGTTGAGGTCGGTAGAGCACCAGGGGGGCCATGAGGCAGGGGGCGCGCCCTGGGGGGGTGCCCCCACCCTCATGGACAGGGTGTGGGCCCCCTGGCCTTGATTCTTTTGCCAGTATTTTTTATTAATTCCAAAAATAATTTTTGTGTAGTTTCAGGTCATTCCGAGAACCTTTATTTCTGCACAAAATAACACCGTGACAGTTCTGCTGAAAATAGTGTCATCCCGGATTAGTTCCATTCAAATCATGCAAGCTAACAAGGGCAAAAGTGTTTAGAAAAGTAGATATGACGGAGACATATCAACTCCCCCAAGCTTAAACCTTTGCTTGTACTCAAGCAATTCAGTTGATAAACTAAAAGTGCTAAAGAAAAACTTTTACAAACCATGTTTGCTTTTGTTGTTGCGAATATGTATAGCCAGCATTCAAGTTTTCAGCAAAGATTATGAACTAACCATATTCACAATAACACTTAGGTCTCATGCTTACTCATATCAATGGCATAATCAGCTAGCGAGTAATAATAATAAAACTCGGATGACAACACATTCTCAAAACAATCATAATATGATATAACAAGATGGTATCTCGCTAGCCTTTTCTGAGACCGCAAAACATAAATGCAGAGCACCTTTAACGATCAAGGACTGACTAAACATTGTAATTCATGGTAAAAGAGATCCAGTCATAGTCATACCCAATATAAAATAATAGTAATGCATGCAAATGACAGCAGTGCTCTCCAGCGGGTGCTTTTAAATAAGAGGGTGATGACTCAACAAGAAAGTAAATAGATGGGCCCTTCGCAGAGGGAAGCAGGGGTTTGTAGAGGTGCCAGAGCTCGATTTTTTAAACATAGATAATAATATTTTGGGTGGTATACTTTCATTGTCAACATAACAACTGAGAGATCTCGATATCTTCCATGCTACACAGATTATAGGAGGTTCCCAAACAGAATGGTAAATTTATACTCCCCCTCCACCAACAAGCATCAATCCATGGCTTTCCCGAAACAACGGGTGCCCCCAACTAACAACAATCCTGGGGGAGTTTTGTTTAATTATTTTTATTTGATTTGAGCATAGGACTGGGCATCCCAGTGACCAGCCATTTTCTTGTGAGTGAGGAGCGGAGTCCACTCTTGAGAATAACCCGCCTAACATGGAAGATACAGACAACCCTAGTTGATACATGAGTTGTTCGAGCATACAAAACAGAATTTAATTTGAAGGTTTGGAGTTTGGCACATACAAATTTACTTGGAACGGCAGGTAAATACCGCATATAGGAAGGTATGGTGGACTCATATGGAATAACTTTGGGGTTTATGGAAATGGATGCACAAGCAGTATTCCTGCTTAGTACAAGTGAAGGCTAGAAAAAGACTGGGAAGCAACCAACTAGAGAGCGACAACAGTCATGAACATGCATTAAAATTAATATACACCGAGTGCAAGCATGAGTAGGATATAATCCACCATGAACATAAATGCCGTGAAGGCTATGTTGATTTGTTTCAAATACATGCATGAACATGTGCTAAGTCAAGTCACTTGAGTCATTCAAAGGACGATACCACCCTATCATACCACATTACAACCATTTTAATAGCATGTTGGCACACAAGGTAAACCATTATAAACTCCTAGCTCATTGAGCATGGCATAAGCAACTAAAATCTCTAATTGACATTGCAAACATGTTTATTCATAATAGGCTGAATCAGGAACGTCGAACTAATCATATTTACAAAAACAAGATAGGTCGAGTTCATACCAGCTCCTCTTATCTCAATCATCTCATCATATATCATCATTATTGCCTTTCACTTGCACGACCGAACGGTGTGAATAATAATAATAGTGCACGTGCATTGGACTAAGCTGAAATCTGCAAGCATTCAATTCAAGGGAGAAGACAAAGTAATATGGGCTCTTGGTTAAATCAATTAATTATGCATAAAAGAGCCACTCAAAAATTTCATCAAGGTCTTCTCCTTTCGACCCCCAAAGAAGAGAAAAGAAATAGAGCTATTTACACGGGAAAGCTCCCAACAAGCAAAAAGAAGAACGAGAAATCTTTTTGATTTTTCTTTCAATTAATACTATAGGCATGGAAAATAAACTCAGCTAAAATCTATTACTAATTTTTTATTTTTCTTAAAATTATTCAAACACATAAGAAGAAAGGAGGAAAAAGAAAATAAACTAGCATGGATAGTACAATGAAAAAGTATGAGCACCGACAACTAGAATGAGTGTGTCAACATGAATGTAAAGTCGGTGAGGAATACGTACTCCCCCAAGCTTAGGATTTTGGACTAAGTTGGTCTATGCCCATGGATGGCCTGGCGGATACCCGAAGTTGTAACTGGGGTCATACTGAGATGCAGCAGCCATTGCCTCCTGAGCTGCAGCATGGCGGCGAGCCACCTCCGTCCTCCTCTCGTACTCATTTGCCTCCTCCATGGTTATAACATATCTTCCTTTTGTCTGATAGTCAAAGAGGGCAGGAGCGGGGAGAGTAATATGGACAGTGCAACATCTGTCAGAGATTAGTCGATACTGGAGGAATTGTTCATTCTTCTCAAGAAAGTGTTGACTAACCATGGCATTATAATCTAAATAAGTGGGAGGCAACTCCGTATCATTTTCATGTACAGGTATACCAGGGTAATTAGCCATACGGGTGGCATAAATTCCTCCAAACAAATCTCCAACTAAACCATTATTATGTAACCTACATGCAACAATTGCCCCAAGTTGTATTGTGTATCACCTAATATAGCACTCTTGAGAACACGAAGATCAGGAACACACATGTGACATGCTTCATCTTTATCGTTAATGCATCTACCAATGAAGAGAGCAAAATAATGTATAGCAGGAAAGTGAATGCTCCCTATGGTAGCTTGTGCTATTTCTCTGGATTCTCCCACAATGACACTAGCAAGAAAGTCTTTATATTGAGATTTACGAGGTTCATTAACACTGCCCCACTGCGGGAGTTTACAAGCAGTAGTAAAGTCTTCCAAGTCCATGGTATAAGATTTATCATAAAGATCGAACACGACATTCTGAGAATTGCGCGAAGATGTAAATTTAAACCTTCTCACAAATGAATCGGTCAAATAGTGGTATTGAGGGCACTTATCTTGCATGAATTCCTCAAGATCTGCATTACGCACATATGCATCGAATTCATCCTTAATGCCTGCCCGGACCATAAACTCCTCTCACGGCCATTCACAAGGCCGCACATAGGCTACCCTTGGTGGTTCATCATCATGCTCATGTATTGCGAACCTGGGTCCTTTGTTCCTTGAAGAACCACCTTGATAGATTTTCCTGGACATATTTCTTCCTCTGAAAAATTTCTGAAATTTTTAGTCACTCAAAATAAAAGTGAACCAAACTCAATAAAATTGATAGCAACTACTCCCACAAGTGCCTAGAGACCATATCATGCATTAGAACTACTTGGCACCAACTAAATTTAACATGCAAGCTCAAGAACAGGGTCACCTTAGCAGCAGGAATTTGCAATAAATAAAGCACTAAAACAAAAACTAATTGGACCATTGGAGGAGTCACATACCAAAGAACAATCCCCCAAAACAGTTTTGTGAATGGAGCTTTGAGCACGGAGATCGAAAATGGCAGCAAAATGAGCTAGAACTTGTGCTTGAGCTGGATAGTGATTTTTTTGGGAGGAAGAAGAAGTGCATGGATGCAGAAATAAGTGGAGGGGGCCACCGTGGGACCACGAGGCAGGGGGCGCGCCCTGTAGGGGTGGGCGCGCCCTGTACCCTCGTGGCCAGGTGCTTGCCCCCTGCTATGTTCTCAGTGCTAGATATTCTTAAATAGTCCAAGAAAAATCATATTAAATTGGCAATGCATTTGGAGAACTTTTATTTTCGGGATATTTTTTATTGCATGGATAATTTAGAAAACAGACAGAATATACTATATTTTTTTAGTTTATTTATTCTAAGTAACAGAAAGTTAAAGAAGGGAACAGAGAGTTGTTCCCTCTAACTTCATCCATCTCATGCTCATCAAAAGGAATCCACTAACAAGGTTGATCAAGTCTGGTTAACAAACTCATTCCGAATCGCATGAAACCGGAGAAATTTCGAAATGACACTAGGTTACCTCAACTGGGATATGAACATCCCCAATAATAAGAATATCATACTTCTTCTTTGCAGTAGGAAAAGGAAATTTGAAACCACCAATAATAATTGATGGGATTTTTCCAATAGAATTTATACTGTGCACTTGAGGTTGTTTCCTCGGAAAGTGTACCGTATGCTCATTACCATTAACATGAAAAGTGAATTTTCCTTTGTTGCAATAAATAACAGCACCTGCAGTACTCAAAAAGGGTCTACCAAGGATAATTGACATAATGTCGTCATTAGGAATATCAAGAATGACAAAGTCTGTTAAGATAGTAATGTTTGCAACAACAACAGGCACGTCCTCACAAATACCGACAGGTATAGCAGTCGATTTATCGTCCATTTGCAAAGATATCTCAGTAGGTGTCAACTTATTTAATTCAAGTCTACTATATAAGCAAAGAGGCATAACACTAACACCGGCTCCAAGATCACATAAAGCAGTTTTAACATAATTACTTTTAATGGAGCATGGTATAGTGGGTACTCCTGGATCACCAAGTTTCTTAGGTATTCCACCCTTAAAAGTATAATTATCAAGCATGGAGGAAGCATAAGGGTTCGTCTTAAGCATATCGGTCAAGCGCATACGCAAAAATATAGGTCTAATCATTTCAGCAAAGCGCTCAAAGTCCTCATCATCCTTTTTCTTGGATGGTTTAGGAGGGTACGACATGGGCTTCTAAACCCATGGTTCTCTTTCCCTACCATGCTTCCTAGCAACAAAGTCTCTCTTATCATATCGTTGATTCTTTGATTGTGGGTTATCAAGATCAACAACAGGTTCAATTTCTATATCGTTGTTATTGCTAGGTTGAGCATCTATATGAACATCATTATTAGCATTATCACTAGGTTCATGTTTATCACCAGATTGTGTTTCAGCATCAGAGATAGAAATATCATTAGGATTCTCATGTGTGTCTATACCAGGTTCATTAGAAGCATGCAAAGTACTATCATTTTCCTTTTTCTTGTTTTTAGAAGGACTAGGAGCGTCTAAATTATTTCTCTGAGAATCTTGCTCAATTCTCTTAGGGTGGCCTTCGGGATACAAAGGTTCATGAGTCATTTTACCAGTTCTAGTAGCCACTCTAACAGCAAAATCATGTTTATTATTAAATCATCAAGCAAATCACTCTGGGCCTTAAGTACTTGTTCTACTTGAGTGGTGACCATCGAAGCATGTTTACTGGTGAGTTTAAGTTCACCCTTAACCCTAGACATATAATCACTCAAGCGTCCAGTCATATAAGAATTACTTTTCAATTGGCTACTAACATGATCATTGAAATTTTCTTGTTGAGCCATAAAATCATCAAATTCATCCAAGCATTGGCTAGCAAACTTAGTAGACGGGATTTCAACTATATCAAATCTAAAAAGAGAGTTTACCATCACTACCTCTGTCGGGTTATCAAGACCTTGTATTTCTTTAGGTGGTATATTGAGGCCATGTATTTCTTCGATAGGAGGTAAATTTTTAACATCTTCAGCTTTAATACCTTTCTCTTTCATAGATTTCTTTGCCTCTTGCATATCTTCAGGACTGAGAAATAGAACACCTCTTTTCTTCGGAGTTGGCTTAGGAGTCTGTTCAGGAAGCGTCCAATTATTTTTATTTGCCAACATATTATTCAATAGCAATTCAGCTTGGTCAGTTGTCCTTTCCCTAAAAACACAACCAGCACAACTATCCAGGTGGTCCTTGGAAGCATCGGTTAGTCCATTATAAAAGATATCAAGTATTTCATTTTTCTTAAGAGGATGGTCAGGCAAAGCATTAAGTAATCGGAGAAGCCTGCCCCAAGCTTGTGGGAGACTCTCTTCTTCGATTTGCACAAAATTATATATCTGCCTTAAAGCAACTTGTTTCTTATGAGCTGGGAAATATTTAAGGGAGAAGTAATAAATCATATCCTGGGGACTACTCACACAACCAGAATCAAGAGAATTAAACCATGTCTTAGCATCACCCTTTAATGAGAAAGGAAATATTTTAAGGATATAATAATAGTGAGATTTCTCATCATTAGTAAACAGGGTGGTTATATCATTTAACTTAGTAAGATGTGCCACTACAGTTTCAAATTCATTGCCATAAAAAGGATCAGATTCAACCAAAGTAATTATCTCAGGATCAACAGAGAAATCATAATCCTTATTAGTAACAAAGATAGGTGAAGTAGCAAAAGCAGGGTCATGTTTCGTTCTAGCATTCAGAAACTTTTGTTTCAGCTTATCTAATAATTTCTTAAGATCTGATCTATCACTGCAAGCAAGAAAATCTCTAGCAGATTCTTCATCCAGAACATAACCCTCAGGAACAACAGGCAATTCATATTTAGGGGAGAACCTTCATCATCACTATCATCAATATTATCAGTTTCAATAATTTTATTCTCCCTAGCCCTAGCAAGTTGTTCATCAAGAAATTCACCTAATGGCACAGTAGTATCAAGCATAGAAGTAGTTTAATCATAAGTATCATGCATAGAAGAAGTGGCATCATCAATAACATGCGACATATCAGAATTAATAGCAGAAGCAGGTTTAGGTCTCGCAAGTTTACTCATAACAAAAGGAGAATCAAGTGCAGAGCTAGATGGCAGTTCCTTACCTCCCATCGTAGTTGAGGGATAAATCTTAGTTCTTTCATATTTCAAGTTCTTCATAGTGATCAGCAGATACAAATCCCAAGTGACTCAAAGAATAGAGCTATGCTCCCCGGCAACGGCGCCAGAAAATAGTCTTGATAACCCACAAGTATAGGGGATTAGAACAGTTTTCGAGGGTAGAGTATTCAACCCAAATTTATTAATCCGACACAAGGGGAGCCAAAGAATATTCTCAAGTATTAGCAGTTGAGTCGTCAATTCAACCACACCTGAATAACTTAGTATCTGTAGCAAAGTATTTAGTAGAAAAGTAGTATGGAAGTAACGGTAACAGTAGAAAAAGTAACAGTAGCAGTTTTGTAGTAATTGTAATAGTGGCAACGACAAAGTAACTAAGCAAACAACAATATGTGAAAAGCTCGTAGGCATTGGATAGGTGATGGATAATTATGTCGGATGTGATTCCTCGTGTAATAGTTATAACATAGGGGGACACAGAACTAGCTCCAGTTCATCAATGTAATGTAGGCATGTATTCCGAATATAGTCATACGTGCTTATGGAAAAGAACTTGCATGACATCTTTTGTCCTACCCTCCTGTGGCAGTGGGGTCCTAATGTAAACTAAGGGATATTAAGGCCTCCTTTGAATAGAGTACCGGACCAAAGCATTAACACTTAGTGAATACACGAACTCCTCAAACTAAGGTCATCACCGAGAAGTACCCCGATTATTGTCACTTCGGGGTTGTCGGATCATAACACATAATAGGTGACTATAGACTTGCAAGATAGGATCAAGAACTCACATATATTCATGGAAGCATAATAGTTTCAGATCTGAAATCATGGCACTCGGGCCCTACTGACAAGCATTAAGCATAGCAACATCAATCTCAGAACATGGTGGATACTAGGGATCAAACCCTAACAAAACTAACTCGATTACATGGTAAATCTCATCCAACCCATCACCGTCCAGCAAGCCTACGATGGAATTACTCACGCACGGCGGCGAGCATCATGAAATGGGTGATGGAGGATGGTTGATGATGACGACGGCGACGGATTCCCTTCTCCGGAGCCCCGAACGGACTCCAGATCAGCCCTCCCGAGAGGGTTTAGGGCTTGGCGGCGGCTCCGTATCGTAAAACGCAATGAATCTTTCTCCTTGATTTTTTTCTCCCAGAACGTGAATATATGGAGTTGGAGTTGACGTCAGTGGAGCACCAGGGGGCCCATGAGGCAGGGGGGGCGTGCCCTAGGGGGGCACCCCAACCCTCGTGGACAGGGTGTGGGCCCCCTGGCCTTGATTCTTTCGCCAGTTTTTTTTATTAATTCCAAAAATAACTTTCGTGGAGTTTCAGGTCATTCCGAGAACTTTTATTTCTGCACAAAAATAACACCATGGCAGTTCTGCTGAAAACAGCGTCAGCCCGGATTAGTTCCATTCAAATCATGCAAGTTAGAGTCCAAAACATTGGAAAAAGTGTTTGGAAAAGTAGATACGACAGAGACGTATCAATATGCTAGGCCCGTCAAGTTTAACCCGAGTATTATGTGTGTGCAAAACTGGCTTACACCCGTTGTATGTGAACGCACAGCTTATCACACCCGATCATCACGTGGTGTGTCGGCACGACGAACTATAGCAATGGTGCATACTCAGGGAGAACACTTGTACCTTGAAATTTAGTAAGGGATCAACTTATAATGGTACCGACGCTCTAAGAAAAAAGAAGATGCATAAAGGATAAACATCACATGCAATCAAAATATGTGACATTATATGGCCATCATCATCTTGTGCTCATGATCTCCATCACCGAAGCATCGTCATGATCTCCAACATCACCAGCGCGACACCTTGATCTCCATCATAGCATCGTTGTCGTCTCGCCACCTATTGTTACTATGACTATCGCTACTGAGGGAGTCCTGGATAAGGGGGTATCTGGACAGCCCAACTATATACTTTGGCCGGACTGTTGGACTATGAAGATACAAGATTGAAGTCTTCGCCCGTGTCCGGATGGGACTCTCCTTTGCATGGAAGGCAAGCTTGGCGATCCGGATAATAGATCTCCTTCTCTATAACCAACTCTGTGTAACCCTAGCCCCCTCCGGTGTCTATATAAACCGGAGGGTTTAGTCCATAGGACACAACAACAATCATACCATAGGCTAGCTTCTAGGGTTTAGCCTCTACGATCTCGTGGTAGATCAACTCTTGTAATACTCATATCATCAAGATCAATCAAGCAGGAAGTAGGGTATTACCTCCATCGAGAGGGCCCGAACCTGGGTAAACATCGTGTCCCCAGCCTCCTGTTACCATTAGCCTTAGACGCACAGTTCGGGACCCCCTACCTGAGATCCGCCGGTTTCACACAGACATTGGTGCTTTCATTGAGAGTTCCTATGTGTCGTCGCTGTAAGGCCCGATGGTTTCTCCAACCTTCAACAACGCCGTCCGGGATGAGACCTTCCTCCCCGGACAGATCTTCGTGTTCGGCGGCTTCGCACTGCGGGCCAACTCGCTTGGCCATCTGGAGTAGATCCACAGCTATGCCCCTGGCCATCAGGTCAGGTTTGGGAACCTAAACTACATTGCGGACATCCGCGGAGACTTGATTTTCGACGGATTCGAGCCCACATCAGGAGCGCCGGACGATCGCCACCCGCATGACTTAGATCTACCATCGGATAGTATTCAGGATATCGCGCCTGCCATGGCTCCAGACTTTGATCTAGAGCAGATCGTGCCATCCAAGGACGGGTGGATGGACGCCCCCACGGAGGTCGTACACCTATCGGCGTTGGAGCCGAACACGGACTCCGCCTCTAAGGAAATCTATGTCTCCGGACCCCCGGACTTGCCTTCTGTCGTAGGTTTCGGACCGTGTGCATCCATGCCCATCGAATCCGATTGGGCTCTAATCATGGAATTCACCGTCGCGGATATCTTCCAGCACTCCCCCTTTGGCGATGTGCTAAATTCGTTAAAGTCTCTCTCGTTATCAGGAGACTCTTGGACGAACTATGCCCGGTCCGTGTGGGACAGGGAAGACGAAGAAAATCGCAACCCACCCACCACCCACTTTATAGCCACTATCGATGACCTAACAGACATGTGTGAATTCGACTCCGACAACATTGATGGTATGGACGTCGATGCAGGGGACGATCTGGAACCACCGCCCACGGGGCGCTGGACTGCCACTTCATCATATGGCATATACATGGTGGATACGCCTAAAGAAGACAATGGTGACAAAAAGCACACAACGGAGGACAAACCCCCTGGACAAAAATCAAAACGACGACGCAAGCGCCGCTCTAAGTCCAATCACAGTAAAAATTATGATAACAACGCAAAAAAGGATGACACTCCGGTTGACTCCAAAGGCAACAACGACCATAGGGACCCAGCGATGGAGCGGGATAAGCCAGGTCGTGCCGAACACAGCCCGGAGCAGACGCTCGACCACATCGATCCCGAGGGCCGAAATCAGCAAACTACCTCCGCAGAGGAGGACAGTCCGGTTGACAATGCATTCATCATCCCGGAAAGACGCTTGGAACAAGATGACCTCCGCAGAAGGCTTACGGCCACAGCAAGGAGCCTAAAGAAGCAGAAACAGAGGCTTAACGCCACACAGGATACGCTCAACCAAAGATGGAAGAAGGTGTTAGACACTAAAGAAAGATATGGCAACGATCGCCACACAAAGAGCTACCCAAAGCGCAAGCTGCTGCCGGAATTCGACGATGAGGTTGCAGAACCCATTCCACCAAAGAACAATACGGCCAATCGGCCGGACCAACCACCCAATGGCCGCAATAGAGCAGCCACTGACGCCACACACGATTTACGTGAGCTCCTGGACAAAAAGGCTGGTGCGATCAGGTCCGTCTATGGATCCAGAGGGCGCGCTCCGGCACAGGATTATGGTCACAAAAATGATCATAATGATCAAATACCAGTTCAAAATCAAACCCGGATACAACAATCGTCGACAGCATGCCATGATAGGTCCAGGTACAGAGGGGCTGCGCACCCCCTGTGCTTCACCGATGAGGTGCTGGACCATGAATTTCCAAAGGGGTTCAAACCCGTAAACATAGAGGCATACGACAGAACAACTGATGTTGGAGTCTGGATTGAGGATTTTATCCTTCACATACACATGGCATGTGGGGACGACCTCCACGCCATCAAATACCTTCCCCTCAAGTTGAAAGGGCCACCTCGGCACTGGTTGAAAAGCGTCCCCGAAAATTCAATTGGAAGTTGGGAGGAACTTGAGGATGCTTTCAGGGTCAATTTCCAAGGGACCTATGTCCGACCTCCGGATGCAGACGATTTAAGTCACATCATACAACAGCCTGGAGAGTCAGCCCGTAAGCTTTGGAACAGATTTCTCACTAAGAAGAACCAAATCGTCGACTGTCCGGATGCCGAAGCCCTAGCGGCCTTTAAACACAGTATCCGGGACGAGTGGCTCGCCAGGCACCTCGTCCAAGAAAAGCCAAGGACGATGGCGGCTTTAACAAGCATTATGACCCGCTTTTGTGCGGGTGAGGACAGCTAGTTGGCCCGTAGAGGCACCAGCGACCCAGGCACATCGGAAATTCGAGATGGCAATGGGAAGCCACGACGCAACAAGAATAAGCATCGGAGCAATGAAGATAGTACGGACAACACGGCGGCTAACGCCGGATTCAGGGGATCGTGACCCTGTCAAAGAAAGAAGCCATTTAAAGGCAGCAAAGAAGGACCGTCCGGCCTCAATAAAGTCCTGGACAGATTGTGCCAAATCCATGGCACCCCGGAAAAAACTTCAAATCATACTCACAGAGAGTGTTGGGTCTTCAAGCAGGCCGGAAGGTTAAACGCCGAACACAAGGGAAGGGAAACACCAAGTGAAGACGAGGATGAGCCTCGCCAGCCGAACACTGGGAAACAGAAAAAATTCCCACCAGAAGTTAAAATACTAAATATGGTCCACGTAACCCATATGGAGTTCGTTGCCCCCAAATTCAACCCCTGGGCGGCCTGTCCGATCACTTTTGATCACAGGGACCACCCGGCCAGTATCCGGCACGGAAGATCGGCTGCCTTGGTGCTCGACCCAATAATTGATGGATACCATCTCAATCGAGTCCTAATGGACGGCGGCAGTAGTCTTAATCTGATATACCAGGACACCATCCGCAAGATGGGCATAAACCCATCCAGAATAAGGCAGAGTAACACCACCTTTAACAGAGTGATACCAGGCGTTGAAGCTCGCTGCCGGGGCTCCCTCATATTAGAAGTAACATTCGGTTCTCCCGACAACTTCAGAAGCGAGGAATTACTCTTCGATATCGCTCCCTTCAGCAGCGGTTATCATGCATTACTCGGAAGAACGGCCTTCGCTTGCTTTAACGCAATACCGAGCTACGCCTGCCTTAAACTTAAGATGCCCGGTCCACGGGGCATCATAACGGTTAGTGGAAACACAGAGCAGTATACGGCAGCTCCCGTAGCTGGACACTAAGCGGCCTCTCCCACCATAACGCATGACCGGTCGTTAAGACCACGGACACGCACCACCATCAACAACAGCCCAGATAAACCCTGGCTGGGTGCTATACATATATCCCCATAAATTGTACTAGGGGCTGTCAACACATAGTAAAGCCCACAATTCGGGTTGCCTTATCAATAGGCCAATATCTCATATTTCTAATATCCATTGAGAAATAACCAACTTCCTGCACGCTTACTCCTCTATATGAGTTTTTGCTTTTACAGGCACTACTTGTGCGACATCCTTCCAGGGTACGGCACAACGAAGACAAAGGCGCAGACGTGCAGCAGGTCCCCGCTCAAAGGTTTCTCTTTAGATTAAGCACCTGTATAAACCTTATTTACTGTCTTTTGTTGCTTGACATCCCATGGGTATTCCATACACCCATAAGGGACAATGGCGTTATAGGCTTTTTTGCCACGACAGATCAATGCACGTACCTAGAAACACAGGGTCAAGGGCATTGATCATCCTAGTATTTGTTATAAAGTCCGAATACCTTCAGGAGTGTTCGGCGTCACGAGTTTGGCCCTATATGCATCAGCTCCGAATGATGTCTTTGGTCATATGTTGGGTTAGCCCTACTCCTGGGTTTGCTGCCTTACGTTCCGTTCTATCGGCTAAGGTGGCCAAAGGAGAACTACTGCGATTATGCCCTGGTTATTCCGGATGAGCGCCTGAGTAGAGAAAGCCGAAAACTGACTGTCATGATACAGCGAGAGACTAGTCAACCACTCGAGAACTCATCGGAATCTATAGGATTCCTCCACATTAATGACGGACCAGTTTCCCGATCAAGTACGTACGCGCACCGTATCCGGATGCACGCGGAAGTACCAGGGGCTACATAGTAGCCCCACCTTTCCACTCCTATGGCTAAGTGAAAGTGTTATAGCTATATAGTCTGGTTGCCTGGTTCGACGTGCGATCACCTCTTTAAGGGACCAAGACGTTGGATCAAGTGTGTTTACGCATATTTTTCCGAACACCCTCGCATTCTATGTGTGGGGGCTAACGCCAACGACTGCTAACTTTCATGTTATATGAATACATAAACGGCCACATAGGAGACATTATAATACTTTCAGGCGAAAGTATAAAAATAGCCTCCATAAATAACGCATAATTGTTTACAATTAATGGACTTGTCACTCAAACATGACATTCTTCGAGCACTGAGCCTCTATTCTACGGGCACCTTCTATGACCTGCTCAAAATAGTGCTCGGCTGGGTCTTGGCTTCCTGCGGGACCCTGGGTCGCAATGCTGGTGGCCTCCATATCCGCCCAATATGTCTTAACACGGGCAAGAGCCATCCGCGCACCCTCTATGCACGTGGACCTCTTCATGGCATCGATTCCTGATTTGGCGCCAAATAGTTGCTGCACTAAACCAAAGTAACTGTCCGGCCTTGGTCCTCTCGGCCACAGATGGTCTATTACACACCTCATTGCAAGACCGGACAACCTATGGAGCTCGGCTATAGCGTCCATCTTCTCACTTAATGGCAATGAGCGCATTGGAGCGCTAAATTGCGACCAGAATAGCATTTCTATTTCATTATCTTTATGATCCTTGAATAACGCGGTCGCAGCAGCCGAACTTTTCGCCAAGTCCGCATACTCATCTGCAACGCTCCAAAGTTGATCCAAAGGAGCATACTTTGGATCTATGAACTTCATCTGCAACAAATAAGGGTTTCCAGCCGCGATTTCTCTGGCTTGTCGAAGTTCCTCCCACGTGTCTCTAATATCAGAGCGCATCGCCTTAGCCGAATCCAGCACCTTTTTTAGGTCAACCGCCTTTGCCCGATTCTCCTTCTCGAGAAGCTCATACCGGCCAGCGGTGTCCCTAAGCTCCACAGCCATCTCGGCTATCTTTTCTTCACTTCGAAGATGAGCATCGTTCAGCTCTCAAGTCTTCGGCTGCCTTTAGGGCAGCCGCATTGCTAACTCGGGCTTGTTCCTTGGCTAGGGCAAGTTCCACCCTCAGGGCCTCAATGGCAGCAGCTCCGCCTACAGCCACATAACATGATATTAATATTACAACCTTCTTAGAATTTCCTAAGCAAATAAGTAAATACGAGCGCATACTCTGCGACTCGTCAAATCGCTTGTTTACAAGAGTGACATCAGCATCCAACACCAGATCAATTTGTCGCCTCAATTCGGCGAATTCGGCGGTCTGGTCTACCGCCGGACCCTTAGCAACCTGCACATAAATACAGTACCACCATTACCTGGGAGTGTGATCCTCCGTTTGCCGCGATGGGCTGGCAACCATAGTCTCAGGGGCTACTATCTATACAAAGCACATCTATTACGTGCGGTGCAACCAAAGATTACGTATTGCGTTGCTTACCTCAAAGCCTTTGAGCAAGCTTCTAAAAGCTTCATTTAACCCGCTTGTGGCGGAAGAAATTTTCTCCAACACCATACTCATTAGTGTACGGTGATCCTCTGAGAGAGCAGCTTGCTCCAGGAGGCCCGTCGGTATGTTCAGCCGGGCACTGGACTCTCCCGGACCCTTCTCATTGCCCTCCACAGGAGCCGAACACGCTGGGCTCGGGACGGCCAAAGTGTTAGCTTCTGGCCTCAGTGGATCTGGACTCCTCCGTGACGACACCTCAGGGTCGTCTGCCCCATGGGGCGTAGAGGCAAGTGGGGTTTCACTCTCCATCATCTCTGGAAGAAGATCCCCCGAGGACTAACCCTGTTGAGACAAACTGCTAGCCGGGCTACAAAAAATAGGTCTTGGTTATTACTCTCAAAGGAAAAAGCAATAAGCTTCTTGTTTATTAACTTACAGCTCGGTGGAGGGATGGCCCGCTAGCAGGCATGGTGCAGTAGGAACACCCTTCTGGGCAGGGCCCTTTGGTGAAGTTTTCTTCCCTTGTTTAGGCGCCTCCGTCTCCAAGTCTTCGGAAGCGGCCCTCTTTTTCCCGCGGGGTGAGGAAACCTTAGATTCACCTCCCTGATTGTCCTCCTCCGTGGAAACATTAATCCCCCCGGTTCGGATGCACAATGTGTGAAGCTCACTCTTGGCTTCTCCACTCCTCCCTTCATCTTTCTCCAATGTCACTTGACTTAGCACCCGCTCAAGCATCCTGGCTATTGCCACACCCGGCGAGCCTTCGGGAAGCGGGGACGGACACCTGATTCTCTCCGCCTTACTGATCCAATCCTGGTTGCGGATAGTTTTTCAGAACAATGTTATGATAAATATAAACGAAGTGTTCGGTCATAGGGTTAGTTACTTGGGTATCTGGGCGGTTGCAGCTCAAGCCCGCATCCTCGGTGGTGTCCGGACACTTTATTCATGGTCCAAAGAACAGCTTATACATTCCTTCAAGCGTCATGCCGAAGAAGTGCTGAATGGTTCGTGGGCCTTCTGGATTGAACTCCCACATCCGTAGAGGTCGGCATTTGAACGGCAGGGCCCGCCGAACTAGCATTACCTGGATTATTTTGACAAGACTAATATCCCTCTCAAGAAGCTCCCGAATACGGCTCTGCAACATTGGTACATCATTTGCAGACCCCCAGTCCAGTCCCACATGGGCCCACGACGCCAGTTGAAGCGGAGGGCCCAAGCGAAAGGCGGGGGCGGCAGCCCACTTCGTACCTCGGGGAGCTATGATATAAAACCACCTCCGTTGCCACAGACCGGACACCTCCGGGAAAGAACCTTCCGGCCATGGAACATCAGCGTTTCTGCTTATTGCAGCGCCCCCGCACTCCACATGTCGCCCTGCAATCTCCTTCGGCTTCACATTGAAGGTCTTGAGCCATAGGCCGAAGTGGGGGTGATGTGGAGGAAGGCTTCGCACACGACGATAAACGACGAGATGTGGAGGATGGAATCCAGATCTAGGTCGTGAAACTCTAGCCCGTAATAGAACATGCGCCTCCTCACGAAGGGATCAACAGTTAAGCCCAAGCCTTGGAGGAAGTGAGAGACAAATACGACGCTCTCGTTGAGTTCGGGAGTAGGGATGACCTGCCCTGCAACGGGAAGCCTGTGCTTGACGTCGGCGGTCAGATACCCGCCCCCCCTAAGCTTCGCATTGTCCTCCTCTGTTATCCGCCGGCCTTTAAGGTCGGTTCCGGACATGATTGGAGATCCGAGGTGCTCAAGCTTGGGCTTTGGGTGTCGGAACTCGAAGTGCGGAAAGGCGCGAGCGCGGAGATAGAGGGATAGGCCTCGACCCCTCTATAAAGGGGGAGAATATCAAGCGTCCCCAGTGTAACCATTCGGGACTTGCCTAAATACACGGAGTCATGCCAACAGGCGTGGTTGGATTACCCATACCCGTATTGATGAGGATCCCACGATAAGGACACGATCTCTGCTTCGACAAGACGTGCCAAAGGAACCGCCTCGTAATGTGTGCGGTAGCTGGTTATAAAAAAATAGTTCGAACAAAAGCCGGACCATGGCATGATGTCACGTTTCGAAGAGTTGTCAGCAGATTAGATTTGTGATGTATTATTCTCTCTACGGTGGTATATGGAATTTTATCTTGCAGAGCCGGACACAATTTAAGTGTTCGAAGATTACCTTGGACTATTTGGAGATGGAACCCGCCTTGCAATGCCGAAGACAATCTGCGCGCCAGACTCATCGTCATTGAAGCCTGGTTCAGGGGCTACTGAGGGAGTCCTGGATAAGGGGGTATCCGGACAGCCGGACTATATACTTTGGACGGACTGTTGGACTATGAAGATACAAGATTGAAGACTTCGTCCCGTGTCCGGATGGGACTCTCCTTTGTGTGGAAGGCAAGCTTGGCGATCTGGATAATAGATCTCCTTCTCTGTAACCGACTCTGTGTAACCCTAGCCCCCTCTGGTGTCTATATAAACCAGAGGGTTTAGTCCGTAGGACACAACAACAATCATACAATAGGCTAGCTTCTAGGGTTTAGCCTCTACAATCTCGTGGTAGATCAACTCTTGTAATACTCATATCATCAAGATCAATCAAGCAGGAAGTAGGGTATTAGCTCCATCGAGAGGGCCCGAACCTGGGTAAACATCGTGTCCCCAGCCTCCTGTTACCATTAGCCTTAGACGCACAGTTCGGGACCGGGCCCCTACCCGAGATCCGCCGGTTTCGACACCGGCAGCTACCGCTTAGTGATGAAGTAAAACAATTACATGGCGATTGCATTGCATACAATAAAGCGACAACCATATGGCTCCTGCCAGCTGCCGATAAATTTGTTACAAAACATGATAATCTCGTACAACAATTTATATCACATCATGCTTAACCATATCACATCACAGCAAGCCCTGCAAAAACAAGTTAGACGTCCTCTACTTTGTTGTTACAAATTTTACGTGGCTGCTACGGGCTTCTAGCAAGAACTGTTCTTACCTACGCATCAAAACCACAATGATTTTTTATCAAGTGTGCTGTTTTAACCTTCAACAGGGACCGGGCGTAGCCACACTTGATTGAACTAAAGTTGGAGAAACAAACACTCACCAGCCACCTATTTGCGAAGCACGTCGGTAGAACCAGTCTCGCGTAAGCGTACGCGTAATGTCGGTCTGAGCCGCATCATCCAACAATACCGCCGAATCAAAGTATGACATGCTGGTAAGCAGTATGACTATTATCGCCCACAACTCTTTATGTTCTACTCGTGCATATAACATCTACGCATAAACCTGGCTCTGATACCACTGTTGGGGAACGCGATAATTTTAAAAAAAATCCTAGAATCACGCAAGATCTATCTAGGTGATGCATATCAATGAGAGGGGAGAGTGTGTCCACATACCCTCGTAGACCGAAAGCAGAAGTGTTTAGTTAACGTGGTTGATGTAGTCGAACGTCTTCGCGATCCAACTGATCCAAGCACTGAACGTACGCCACCTCCGTGTTCAGCACACGTTCAGCTCGGGGACGTCCCTCGTACTCTTGATCCAGTTGAGGCCGAGGGAGAGTTTCGTCAGCACGACGGTGTGTGACGGTGATGATGAAGTTACCGGCGCAGGGCTTTGCCTAAGCACTATGATGATATGACCGAGGTGTGTAACTGTGGAGGGGGGCACCGCACACGGCTAAACAATTGTCAACTTGTGTGTCCTAGGGTGCCCCCTGCCCCCGTATATAAAGGAGCAAGAGGGGTGGCCGGCCGGCCCCTGTAGGGCGCGCCCCAAGTAGGATTCCTAGTAGGAATCCTATTCCTAGAAGGTTTCCAACTTGGGGAAGGGAGGGGGATGAAGGAGAGGGAGAGAGGGAAGGCAATGGGGGCGCCTCCCCCTTCCTTGTCCTATTCGGACTCAGAGAGGGGGCGCGCGGCCTGCCCTGGCTGGCCCCTCTCTCTCTCTCCACTAGGGCCCGATAAGGCCCATTAGTTCCCCGGGGGGTTCGGGTAAACCTCTGGCACTTCGGTTTTATCCGAAACTTCTCTGGAACACTTCCGGTGTCTGAATATAGTCGTCCAATATATCAATCTTTGTCTCGACCATTTCGAGACTCCTCGTCATGTCCGCGATCACATCCGGGACTCTGAACAATCTTCGGTACAACATATCACATAAACTCATAATACCAATCGTCATTGAACGTTAAGCGTGCGGACCCTACGGGTTCGAGAACTATGTAGACATGACCGAGAAACGTCTCCGATCAATAACCAATAGCGGAACCTGGATGCTCATATTGCTTCCTACATATTCTACAAAGATCTTTATCGGTCAAGCCGCATAACAACATATGTTGTTCCCTTTGCCATCGGTATGTTACTTGCCCGATATTCGATCATTGGTATCTTAATACCTAGTTCAATCTCGTTACCGGCAAGTCACTTTACTCGTTCCGTAATACTTCATCCCGTAACTAACTCATTAGTCACAATGCTAGCAAGGCTTATAGTGATGAGTATTACCGAGAGGGCCCAGAGATACCTCTCCGAAACACGGAATGACAAATCCTAATCTCGATCTATGCCAACCCAACAAACACATTCGGAGACACCTGTAGAGCACCTTTATAATCACTTATTTACGTTGTGACGTTTGATAGCACACAAAGCGTTCCTCCGGTATTTGGGAGTTGCATAATCTCATAGTCTGAGGAACTTGTATAAGTCATGAAGAGAGCAGTAGCAATGAAACTAACACGATCATAATGCTAAGCCAACGGATGGGTCATGTCCATCACATCATTATCCTAATGATGTGATCCCGTTCATCAAATGAAAACACATGTCTATGGTTAGGAAACATAACCATCTTTGATTAACAAGCTAGTCAAGTAGAGGCATACTAGGGACTATATGTTTTGTCTATGTATTCACACATGTACTATATGTTTTGTCTATGTATTCACACATGTACTAAGTTTCCGGTTAATACAATTCTAGCATGAATAATAAACATTTATCATGAATTAAGGAAATAAATAATAGCTTTATTATGGCCTCTAGGGCATATTTCCTTCACCTATGTGTTTTCCCACCTATTTGACACAACAAATAGCAGGAGAGCTCCTCTAAAATGCTTATGGCGCTAGTTGGCGCATCAGCGCTCACAAGCACGCTCGGTTGGGCCAGCCCTATTTTGCGCTTTACGCACGCTCGGTTCCTTGTCTGGCTGATGTACGCTGGCCTCTTTTTTTTGGTTATTCAGAAGAAAAAAAATCAACAACTACTCTTTTTAAAAACCGACTGTCACTTTTTTGTCCGATTTTAAAAGTCCAGTGATATAAAATTCTGCAAGAACTTAAAAGAAGTTCAAGATTTTTCTAAACATTCTTGAAATTTAAATTTTAGGATTTTTCAAAAAAGATCGAGAATTTGAAAAAGTTTACAAATTTTAAAAAATATTAAAAAATATGGGGAAAAACTCATAAAAAAAGATGTGCACAAATTTTGAGAAAATAAATTTGAAAATGTTCACTAGTTTAAAAAAAGGAAATGGTGAATATTAAAAGTAAATGAGAAAACAAACACAAAGTAATAAATGACAGCAAAAAGCTGGCCTATACCTTCCAGAAGCTTCCCAATTCCTAGAGGGAGTTTCCGCTCGAGAGCTTAACGGGGCCGGCACTTAGAAAGTCTACTGAAGGGCAAAGTGGCGCGTCTATGTGCCGCTTAGTACGAGTTGTCAGTGCAGCTTGCCTACATCAATGTGATAAATGGGCCAGCCCAGGAAACTTTCTTCTTCGTTAGCTTCCTCTCGATCATTCGTTTGTTTCAATTTTTTCTCATCCATTTCTGTTATTTATTCATCTTTCGTAATATTTTAAAATATAAATATTTATAGTTCAATTTGTTTTTGCAGTGTTTAACAAACGTTTATGTAGTGTTAGCAAACGTTTAGCATGCTAAAAAAATACCCACACAACTATTAAAACAAGTTCATGGTACTCAATGCTGACGAAAAATGTTCATGATATTTTAAAAACATGTCTAGAACCGCTCCAAAAAATGTACATACATTTTAAAAAGAATGTTCACACTTTTAAAGAGATGTTGTTGTGCTATTTAAAAAAGGGTTGTCGAATGTAAATAAATATTCATGCATGTTAAAAAAATATTTTCGGGAAAAAACCAGCATGTAACTGGAAAAAATTTAACGTGAATTGAAAATAATGATAAAAAATAAATATTTGAAAATAGTGTTGATGATGTATTTATAGAATGTTAAATGTATATAAAATGTTTTAGATGTATAGAAAAATTTACAATGTGTATAAAAAAAGTTGACATCAGAACATATATTTGAAAAAAATGTCAACCGTGTATTTGCCCAATATTCAACAAGCTCTCCCTCCGTTCGGAATTACTGGTCGCAGGAATGAATGTATCTATATGTATGTTAGTTCTAGATACATTCTTTCTATTCATTTCTGTGACTAGTAATTCGGGAAGGAGAGAGTATAATTTTATTTACTAACACATACGAGCGATAAGAAACGAAAAAACCCAGTAAAAACAACGAAAAAAGAAAAACCAGTGAAAACTTGAGATAACCAACGCAAAAATAAAATAAAATATAAGAAACAGAAGAATGGAAGTACTATTAAAAAACAGAAGAACAGAAGTATAATATAGAAAACTAAATCAAAGAAAACCAGGGAAGAAATAAATAAACAGAAGAAAACAAAAAAACGAAACAAGGAGCGATAAGAAATGAAGAAGGAACAATTTTTTTTGAGCCAAAAATGAAGAAGGAGCAACACAACGGAGAACACACGATATACTAGGCCGGCCCATTTGTACAGCGTTTCGGTATAGAAGCTCCTCTTTCTTAGCAGCAGGCCACGCCCACGTTCCAGTTAGACAGAAGCAGAGGAGGCGTCAACCGCAAAAAAAAATGGAGAGGAGGCGAACCGATCGGTCACCCCAGACGACGGCCGCCAGATGGCACCGGCGTGCGCCCGTGCTCGGAGACGGGGTACCAGTCAGGCAGCGGCTTCGACGGACGACGGCGACGATCGTCACCGCGACGATGAGGGCCTCCAGAGGCACGCGGCGACTAGGTCAGCTACTCTGCAATTTACCGTGAAATCCTGCAACTGAACATCTATTTTGCCCCAGTTCCTATTAAGCTTATTTGAAGTTCGGATAGAATAGGGAAAATATTTGGTTGACGTAATCCTGCAATTAAACATCGATTAAGTCCAGTTCCAGTTAAACTTTTTTTAAGTTTGGATAGAATGGGGAAATTTTTTGGTTGACACTGAAAGAAATTCACAGCGAGTGGAATCACCGCAAGATCCAGAACAACCAAGTTTGGTTATGTGGCTAGAATTCACCACATTGTTTGGAGTACCTCATCTTATATGTTTGGTAGATTAGATTCACAAGGACGTGTATCTAAACATGCCATACTTGTGATTTGTGGTAAACCAAAGTAGAGTGCTTCAGTTTTAAGTTTGCATAGGCTTTGACAAATTTGCTAGCTTGGCGGCTGATTCAACTGGGTCTTAATTTGACAAGCCATGCAAGGGAGCAGGACGCCAGGAACTACCCTGACTTTGGTATCTCGGTAAACCCTAGCCCCCATTATGGGCGAGGAGAAAAAAAAACCTAAAATGCCAGAAATATGGGCGAGGAGAGAAAAAAAAAACAAATACCCGAAACCAACAAAAAGACCAAAAATATCCATTAGAAAAAGAGCCCCATTTACGTTTTGATCTTTTATTTTGGTTCCATACACACCTGGATCCTGAAATGTGTGGTTGAGAATATGGTGTGGCTGGTGTGTTCTAGATGGTAGATACAGCAGCATCCAGAGCCTCGGCGATGCGTCAAAATCGTGACATACTATTCTAAGGAAAAGTACATGTAAATCTAGACATGCTATGCATGAAACAATCCAATAAGAATAGTGACGCACTACCAGTACCTCCAGTATCAAAACCAACGATTGTGATGCATAATATTTGTAAATAGCAAAAAATACTTGGATGTTCATCATCCTGAAAAATAATTATCACCAACCAGCAGCATTTAAATTTAGTAGTGCTTTCAAGGAAGTTCCTGAGCCACAATACTCGATGCTCCTTGTGCGTACCCATGTATGCAGAACCTGGGCCTTGTTGTCCATTAAATGAGATACGGCAACTGACAAAGCTACCTCAGCGAAGCCAGGCACTGTCATGACAGCGCGATACAACGGACATTTATGCACCTCCACATCAATCGCAACACCATGAATGGAAGGGCCAAAATCACTATTCTGACCTTGTCAGAAATCTTCAGCACAAAATAACCTCTCCCAGAAACTATTTCACGATCTGACCCTTTTTGAAACGCCAAACCTGATGGCGTTATTGTCCAAAGTGGAAACGCCATACTATTCAGCGTTGCAGTCAGCCACGTGGCAAGACGGAACGCCGAAGTAGGCCGCGTTGGTAGAAACGCCATACCTGCTGGCGTTGCTGCTGGACGTGCAAACGCCAAAGTCCTAGGCGTTGCACTCCTGATCCATTGCTACAACTAGCATCCAGCATGCTTGCATGTTACCTCGCCGGCAATGCATGAAATAGTTTGACTCTTCTTTCGATTGATGCATGCATGCTAGGCCTCGCCGGCGAGCACGGAAGCTTCCCTGTTGCAGCCTGAATGAAAACCATCCATCCCAAGAAATAAGAATGGAGTATGCTTGTCATAAAGTTTCAGCAGGGATCAGATAAGCTTTTGGTTTAAGTGTACCTTGCCGTGATCCTCACGTGCCGGCTCCTCCTCAGCTGCAGCTGGTTCCTCTTGGATGTGATGTGATCACGTGGGATGGACAAAACATGGGGCATGTTATGGTGGTTCCTTGCCTCCGCTTCCCATATTTTGTCTTGTTTCTTCACGCACATCAGGATGGAGGACAATTTCCTTCAGGTTAGGGAGGTACTCCCTCCGTTCGGAATTATTTGTCGCAGAAATGGATGTATGTAGACATATTTTAATTCTAGATACATTCATTTACGAGACAACTAATTCCGAACGGAGGGAGTAGCTTATTTCGACGCCAGAGAAACCACCTAGATCGTTGCGGATCATAATGGCCCACGCACCTCCATCTTTTTTTTTTGAGATGGAACACCCGATTCCATTAACCCACTGGCGCAGCAGAAACGCTGGCCTTCCTGACGTTTACATCATCCGGCAATTCCTCAGCCCACAACTGTTTAGGAGATTGCCTTTGTGCACCCATAGAAGCCAGTACGTGGGCGAGAATGTTACAGCCCCTTGGCGCAAAGGAAAAAGTTACACAATTAAAGTGAAGCCTGGCAAAGAGGCGAATATCCCTGAACATAACTCCTTCAGGTGCGAGGTCAAAATCGTTGCTTTGTACCGCCCGCATCAAAGGTTGGCAGTCTGATTCAATAGTAATGTCCACCATACCCCAGTCAGCCGCAGCTTGTAAGGCCTCCGAGCACGTTGTCCTTCCGCCTGCATCAGACTTGCCAGGTGTGCGAGGCGACCAGCGCCTGAGCCTCTCACAACACCCTGACTATCACGTACTACAAAACCCCAGCCACCATTACCAGTTGCAGAAAAGAGAGACCCATCAATATTGAATTTAAGATTGTCCCCCTCTGGCCTGCTCCAGCTTTGCTCCTCTCTGGCTGGGTTTGTTCTTCCTTGGCTCATGCACAGGTTCAGACAGTCAGAAAAGCAGGTTCGAATTCTGGTTAGTAGATTATCAATCGACTCACCACGCTTTTTTGCATTTATCTTGTTCCGCCTAGACCACCAACACCATAACATGCATACAACCAGCACCCTTCTGTTCTCATCCAGCTCCAAGAGGATCTTAACCACTTCCTTTGCATCAATGCCCGCACACATACGAAGCCGGGTATCCTCCAATTGCAGGCGGCGCCATACCTGCTTCACTTCCTTGCATCTGAAAAACAAGTGCGCCCCATCTTCATCAAGCCGTTTGCAGCAAACACAAAGTGTATCGCACTCAATGCCCCTTTTCTTCAGCCCCATCAGCAAAGGCAGGCTATTATGGGCAAATCTCCAAACAAACTGCTGCATTTTTGGCTGGCATTTAATGTCCCAAATTTTCCTCCAGTCTAGATCCCCTTGAGCAACGTACGAGGAGGATGCCTGATCCGCATCTCTTCTTCTGATGTATAACTTGTATGCAGATTTAACTAAAAAAATGCCCTTGCTGTCAAAAAACCAAGCATAGAAGTCGTCAAAGTATTCACGAATCGGTGTGGCCAAGATCACCTTTGCATCTTACAAACAACAACAACAACAACAACAAAGCCTTTAGTCCCAAGCAAGTTGGGGTAGGCTAGAGGTGAAACCCATAAGATCTCGCAACCAACTCATGGCTCTGGCACATGGATAGCAAGCTTCCATGCACCCCTGTCCATAGCTAGCTCTTCGGTGATACCCCAATCCTTCAGGTCTCTCTTAACGAACTCCTCCCATGTCAAATTCGGTCTACCCCGCCCTCTCTTGACATTCTCCGCACGCTTTAGCCATCCGCTATGCATCACCTTTGCATCTTCTTCAACAAAAATATTCCGCACCAACTGTTCATCCCACGTTGGTGTGTCCGGATCGATAAGTTCACAAGCTCTAGTCAGCAGGCATCTTCCCCATTGCATCCTCGGCAGCCGAGAGCCCTCCCTGTTAAGCCATGGATCAGACCATATCTAGATTTTTGCTCCATCTCCGACTCTGTAGACAAGTCCCTCTTTTAGCAGATCAATCCCCTTCAGGATGCTTCTCCATGTATATGAGATGCATGGGCTAGCTTGCGCCTCAAGGATCGACGAGTTTGGGAAGTACCTAGCCTTCAGAACCCGTGCACAAAGGGATTCAGGTTCTGTAAGCAGTCTCCACGCCTGCTTCGCAAGCATGGAAAGGTTGAAGCCATACAAATCCCTGAACCCGAGCCCTCCGTCACTCTTTGATTTTGTCATGAGTTCCCAGCTTAACCAGTGCATAGCGTTGGTCTTCTCTTGCTTTGCCCACCAGAATCGACATATCATCGCTCCCATCTGTTCGCACAAAGTTTTGGTAAGATCAAAGCATGACATCGCAAAGGTGGGGATCGCTTGGGCGCAAGCTTTTATAAGCACATCTTTTGCTGCCTTCGACATTAGCCTCTCCAACCAGCCTTGAATTCATTGCCACATACGATCCTTCAAATAATCAAAGATTTTGGTCCTGTTGGACCCCACATACACGGGTAGTCCTAAGTACCTCTCTGATCTGGTCACATTTCCAATGCGCAGCTCTGTTAGCACCTGTTGCTTCTGCACTATCCCTGTGTTCTTGCTGAACATGATTGATGACTTGTCATAATTCACAATTTGCCCCGAGCAGGCCTCATAAAGCTGTAGCATATTCTGTAGATGTATGGCACTCTCACGTGTAGCTTTCATAAGTACCAAGCTGTCATCTGCAAACAATAAGTGGTTTAAACTCGGCGCACCATTGCAAATACGGATCCCACTCAATGTCCCCTCCGCATCCGCCTTGTTAAGCAGCGAAGAGAAACCTTCAGCAACAATTAAGAATAGGTACGGCGATAGAGGATCACCTTGCCGAAGGCCTCGCTGGGGCATCACCACATCCGTGCAATCACCATTCACCTTAAATCTATATGACACCGTGGAGACACACAACATGATCAGCTTGACCCACTTCTCTTCAAAGCCCAGCTTGTGCATCATCTTTTCCAAGAAGCCCCACTCCACCCTATCATACGCTTTGCTCATGTCCAATTTAACAGCTGCATAGCCCTCTTTTCCCTTTCTCTTATTCTGCATGTAATGAGTGCATTCATAAGCAAGCAGAATATTATCTGTAATCAACCGACCCGGTACAGAGGCACTCTGGTTGGGTGAAATTATGTCAGGAAGTATTTGCTTCAGTCGGTTGGAGAGTACCTTGGAGATGAGCTTATAAACGACATTACAAAAGCTGATTGGCCTCAGATCCTTCATACTCTCCGGGCTTTGCACCTTTGGTACGAGGACCACGCATGTGTCATTCCAACCTTCAGGCATAGGACCCCCATTTAGTACATTCAAAACTTCTGAAATCACTTTTTCCCCCACAATGTCCCAACATTTTTTATAAAAGATGGACGGCATACCATCCGGCCCCGGGGCTTTAAGATCTCCAATACTATGCAAGGCCTCGAAGACCTCCCTCTCCGTGAACTCCTCAGTGAGCAGGGCATTCATTTGTGGAGTAACTCGGGGGTCAATGTGACCCAGGAGCTCCTCCATCCTCGTACCTGCACGGGAAGTGAAAAGATTTAAAAAGTAGTTAGTTACCACTTCTTTCATGGCTCCCTCTTCCTCCACCACCCTACCATCCTCCCTCCTCAATCTCTTTATTCTATTTCTTCTCCTCCTCTCCGAAGTCACTGCATGGAAGAATTTTGTGTTTCTATCTCCACATCTCAGCCAATGCATATGAGCCCTCTGCCGCCAATATGTTTCTCTTTGATCCTCTAAACGACCAAGCTTGAATCTCAACACTTCCTCCCTCCTGATTTGATCCTGCCCAATGTTACCTCGCCTACACTTCTCCAGCTCCTTCTTCGTCCAACTTATTCTCTTCTCCAATTCACCTAGGACATTTCTACTCCAATACACTAGCTCTCTCATAACACCTCTAGTTGCATCTGCTACCTTCCTGCCATCTCCCATCATTTCCCTCTCCCATTTATTTCGAACTAACTCCCTGCAGTCCTCCTCCTCAAGCCATCTTGCCTCAAACCGAGGCTCCAAGTTCTGGGCCAAACTTCGCTTCAAACGAGCAGCCCCATGTAGCTCAATGATAACGGGGCGATGGTCTGAGTGGCGGGGGTCTCCGTTAATCACCCGGAACGCTGGGAATCTATTACACCATGCCTGCATAGCAACTGCTCTATCCAGCCTCTCCTTTATATACCGGGTAGCATCATGGTTGTGATTACGCCAAGTGAAAACGTCCCCCACAAAGCCCAAATCTCGCAGCTCACACACCTCCAAAGCAGCCTTAAACCGGTCCATACAAGCTTGTGATCGTGGTGCCCCGCCTTCCTTCTCCCAAGTATGCAAGACTTCGTTGAAATCTCCGGCACATAACCAGGGCTTGTTGCTTTGATCTTTCAGACTTCTCAATAACTTCCAAGTTTTTTCCTTTTCCTCATGCTTCGGTTCTCCGTATATCTCGGTGAACCGCCATACAAAGCCATCGGACTCCGTAATTTCCGTGTCAATATGATACCGTGAAATAAAACCAATTAACTTGAGATTCACTTCATTTTTCCAAAACAGTGCCAACCCACCACTCTGCCCTTCAGAGTCTTTTACTATCATGTTGGTCATACCCATCTTCCATCTCATCCATTCCAGCCTACCACGCACCATCCTTGTTTCAGAGAGAAAAAGTATGTCGGGGTCCTCCTTCTTCTGGAGCTCCAGAAGACTTCGAATTGCCGGGCCGTTCCCCAATCCCCGGCAATTCCATGTGATGATCTTCATTGGTTCTCGCAAGGCTGTCCCGGCAGCCCCGCATTCTCAGCATTATGTATGGTTTCACCTCCATCCTTGTTGCTTCCTTCCCTCTTATTCTTCTTTAAATCTCCCAGTTCATCAATGTCCATATCCTCTCCCTTCCTCTTCTCCCCTGTAGCTATTGATGTAGCTGCACCTATGCTCTCTCGTGGCATCCTCTTGAATTTGCCATTCCTTCCTTTCTTGTTGTTCTGCTTGTTGTTTTGTGGTTTCTCAGTCACTACATAATCACCTTGCTGCCTATCCCTCCCACCACTTTCTTGGTCTTTTCCTACTCCCCCAGTCACATTTGGCAGCTCCTCAGTTTGGCCACCCGCCAGTTTGTTTGTTGCGCTAGCCGTCGTACCTTGCTTCATTCCCGACACCCCAAAATTCAGGGTTTTTTTGCTCTTTCCGTCGCCCGTATCATTACACTGCTGTTCCTCAGACATCTTGATCTTCAGCGGGCTAGTTACCTCGGTCTCGGTCGTGTTCTTCCTTCCCTCATTTCCTTCGCTCCCCGCAGATTTCTTCCAAGAATCCACATCACTCCTTGACCTTCCGTCATTACTCGGCCACCCGTATTTCCTGCCTGAACTACCGCCACTGTTTTCCTTCCAATTCGGTCTTCCCACATCACTTACATGAGCTCTTTCCGGTACATACTTTAACCATCTACCAAACTCAGCATTCTGACCCCTTTTTAGCTTGATTCTGCAATCTTTATCCAGGTGTCCCAGCCTCCCACAGCTGAAGCAGAAGTCCGGCAGGTATTCATACTCGAAGTAGCACCATATTCTTTTATCTTTCTTCTCTTCCCCCTTCTCATCTCCAGAAGTAGTCACTTCCATCTCACTTCCTGTCACTCCCTGACTACCACCCTTCTCTGGCTCCACATCCAAAAAAAGGCCCCTCATAAGAGGTTCTGCAACCTTGATCCTCACCTTCACCCTCAAACATTTTCCCAGCGCTGTACCATCTTCTTCGCCATCGACTTCCATCAGTTCTCCTATCTCTGTTGCCAGGTCCTCCCCTAACTCCTTGCACATCATTCCCAATGGGATATTGTAGATCCTCACCCAGATCGGTATTGTGGCAAAGGTGTACTCGTCAAGGGTTTTGCGTGGGTCAAAATCTTCCATGACCAGCAAGTCCTTGCCAAAAGTCCATGGGCCATTCTCAAGCGCCTTCCTCTTCCCCCCTTCTTGATGAAACAAGAACAGGAACCGACTCTCCACCATTTCCTTTACCTCCAGCCTCCTCATCGGGCACCAAAGCTTCCCTAGCGCCACCGCCATCCCATCCGCATACCCCGGTCTGTCCGAGAACAATTTTCCCATCGCCTTTGCCACACTGCCATTGTTCTCCGTGGCCCTCCTCCAGCTAATCTTCACCCCCTTCCTTTCCGCCTCAGAGAGGTTCATCCGCTTCAACTTGTCCTCCACTCCTTCCATGGATCTCGAAACAACCTCCTCCTCACCAGATCAAAGACTGAAGATTGAGAGAAGAAAAACTAGGGTTCGTGGGTGGTGTACGACCGTGAGCCCTAGCCTCACGGAAGGCTTATCTTGGGTGGGGGTTGGGGGCTTGGGATCTGATGTAGGGCAGCAGCCTTGAGAAGGGAGAAGAAGTAGAGAGGGGCGTGGACTCGACCAGATCTAGCCGCCGCCGACAAGGGGCGGCGTCGGAGAGAGGGCAGGCTCCCAACTCGCCTCGCACGTCGCCAGAGCAAGGACCCACCGTCACGCACGGGACGGACCTTTCATTCGTCCTCCACTAGTTGCGCACCTCCATCTTTGATTGTTAGGACAGAAGGTCCCACATATTTTAGCACGAGAATAGGCACTTCAGGCTCCTGAACTTGCCATTATAATTAAGAAACAGTATAACAGAGATCCGCCAGGGTGAGGATCTGTGGCGTCAACCTATTCCACTGCACGGCGTCGCTGCAAGTGCGGGAGGACAGTGACACCTGCGTTGGTTCAGAAAGGTGAGTTGTTTATCAGCGACCACGTCCAGGGCTTTGGGCAGGTGGCGGTGGCGCAGGGGACTCAGGATGACGGTTCTCCTAGGGCTCAACAGAGAAGAGAGGTCGGGCCTCCGCGTTACGTACACTTCCTCTCTGGCTAATGTAGCAACGAGTGGATACAATTTATGATGGGCAACACCCGACCTCGAGTGGATACAATTTATGATGAGCAACACCCGGCCTCCACATAGCTGAGATGCACACAGCCAAACACAAACATTCTGAAAAAAGTGAGATAAAAAACCGTACATATCGCCACCGGTAGAGTCAAATAGGACCGTTATTATGCCTATGTCGAGAGAGGTGATAGACCAATATGAAGGTTATGCTATCACCCATGTTTAGAAAAATCTCCATGGCCACCCACTCCAATCATGCATGGTTTATAGCATGGTTGGGGGATTTGTATCTTGCCCAGTATATTTTTATTACCGTGTTGTGGGATTATAATGTATTTTCATTTTTAGAAAGGAGATACTTGTTCCAATAAAGATGATAAAAGTAAATAATAAACTACTCCCTCCGTCTCTACTGTAAAAAACACTCTTATATTATGGGACGGAGGGAGTACCTTTCTAGATTCTCAAAGAGTTGTTATGAGAACATCGATTTGGGAGATTCCACAACTCTAAGTGGTGATTCGGAATCAAGAGGTCTGATGGCTCTGTGTGACTGTCTTCATCTGGGATATCGCCTTAAACTTGGAGTCAAGCACACGAGAATGTAGAAACCGATTCATATGTTGCGGGCATCATAGAATCACGGTGAAAAAGCAGAATGTTGTCATGAGGTAATTTTATTCTACATCTTTTCGACACTTAGTTTTAGAAGGTGTGTTTGTGTAAGCATGGACATATTTAAGTCTTGTGGCACTTAATTAGCAGGGATCTATAGTGCCAGTCACCTAGCTAGATCCATCAGCTTTCTGTGGAATTTGCACTACCTCCATCTCCTTTCCTTGGTGATATGTCTACTTATATCGCTTTCTCTTCAAAGACTCATAGGTATCGATTACTTCTATCGGTGGCTACAAACTACATGTATCTTGATGTGATGTCAATGAAAGATGTAAACACTCTTACACGATAGTCTATTTTCTGTTGGTAAACTAATCGACGTTGATTAGGTTATCAATTTATTTTGTGATTTGCTTGCCTATGAGCAAACTCACATATGTGCAAATGTAAGAGCAGAAGTTCAAGGTGATAATATTCTTCCTTTAATATTATTGCCGGTTGAAACGCAAGGTTGAGATATTGTTCATGGCTTATAAGGTTGAGATATTGTTCATGGCTTATACTGCACCCAACTTATGTGAATATATATTTATTTGGTGAAAGATTATATGTTCATATTCTTGAATATATTCAATACCCCTCTGATCTTCAACATGAATATGATTTGTGAGTAGTTACTTTCGTTGTTGAGAACATGGGAGAAGTCTTGTCATAAGTAATCATGTGAATTTGGTTTTCTTTCGATATTTTGATGATATGTATGTTGTTGTTTCCCTTAGTGGTGTTATGTGAACGTCGACTACATGTCACTTCACCATATTTGGGCCTAAGAGAAAGCATTGTGGAGTAGTAATTGGATGATAGGTTGCTAGAGTGACAGAAGCTTAAACGCTAGTTTATAATTTGGATACATATGTTTCATGTTATGGTTAGATTTATCTTAATTCTTCTTTCATAGTTGCGGATGCTTGCGAGAGGGGGTAATCATAAGATGAGAGGCTTGTTCAAGTAAGAATAACACCCAAGGACTGGTCCACCCACATATCAAATTATCAAAGTAGCAAACGCGAATGAAACAAGCATGATAAAAGTGACTAGATGATAATTCCATGTGTCCTCAAGAACTCTTAGGTTGTTACAAGAGAATGTTTCGGCCTGTCCTTTGCTATAAAAAGGATTGGGCTACCTTGCTGCACCTTTGCTACTATTGTTACTTGTTACTCATTACGAAGTACCTTGCTACAAAACTATCTATCACTATTACTTACAACACTTGCAGAGAATACCTTGTTAAAAATCGCTCGTCATTTTCTTCTACTCCTTGTTGGGTTCGACACTCTTACTTATCAAAAGAACTACGATTGATCCCCTATACTTGTGGGTCATCGCTCACAAAGTGTTTTTTTCCCAGGGAGGCTTATTACTGACAATGTTCTGATAATGTTCTAATTGCATATGAAAGTCACCATGCTATTAAACAGAGAAGAAAAGGAAAGAAGGGCTGACGTGCGATAAACTAGATATGCACAAAGCCTTTGACTGTGTTGAGTGGGTGTTCTTGGAAGTAATCTTGTTGAAACTGGGGCTCAAACCTGAATGGGCTAAAATGATAATGGCATGTGTGTCTTCTGTGGAATATAGAGTGAGATACAATTCAGTGGAGTCGGAGACGATCAAACCTTCTCGTGGACTTTGACATGGAGATCCCATGTCACCATACCTCTTCTTTCTATGTACAAAGGGACTTACAGCCTTGTTAAATCATGTAGAGAAGTCAGGAGAGCTAGTAGGAGTTAAGGTTAGTCGTGATGCACCAACTGTCACCAACCTTTTATTTGCTGATGATTCGTTAATTCTAATGAAAGCTAATGCGCAAAATGCCACTTGTTTGAGATCACTACTAGACTCTTACTGTGGGGCCTCGGGTCAGCTGGTAAGTGTGGATAAATCGAGCATTTTCTCCAATCCTAGCACAACTGTCAATATGAGGGCTTAGGTTTGTGGCAAACTTAATATAATGACAGAGGCCATCAATGATAAGTGCTTGGGGTTGCCTGCTACCCTGGGTTTGGACAAGAGTGACAACTTCCAGCATTTGATTGATTATTTAATCTTGGGACTTACTAAGTCTGTTGCACAAGCCATACAAACTTATGCAATGTCGATCTTCAAAATTCCTAATTCTTTTTGCAAAGGAATCATAAGATGTGATATCACGTTTTTGGTGGGTGATGATGTTTCACACAAGAGAATGCACTGGTTTCTTGGTGGAAGATGTGCATACCAAAGAGCAAAGGAGGTATGGGATTTTGGGACATTCATTGTTTCAATTTGGCACTATTGGCAAAACAAGCATGGAGGCTTATTGATGATCTTGACTCCTTATGTACAATGATTTTCAAAGCAAAGTATTACACCAACCATGATGTCATGAATGTGGGGTTGAGGAAGAAGGACTCCCATACATGGCAAAGTATAATGGCAGGAAAACAAGTCTCATTGGATAACAAGTCTTGTTCTGCTAGACTTAAAGACCTGAAACATGATGTGCAATCTGCTTGCTAAGAAAATACAGTAAATAAAATGAAGAACAGTGAGGTGTAAGGCATTTTGGTCCAGTGGGCTATAAGGCTGGAGCATGCACATAGATGATGATCCACCGGTTCCTGGCCAAGGTTGTAGCTCTGATCCATGATTTACGCCCATTTCCTTTTTGTCGAGAAAGATTGTTTTGTGGTGCAGAAGGATTGAGCCAGTTTTTTCACACAATTCAACATTTTCCACACGCTTATATTCCCTCTCACTATAGGAACCAGCTGATTTGCCGTCTGCCATGGCAGACGGCAAAGGACCAGAAAGCTGACGGCAAAGGTCTTTGCCGTCAGCCGCAGACGGCAAACATGGACGGCAAAGAGAGTTACGGTGAAGAGCTTCTTTGTCGTCTGTTTTCAAACAGCGGACGACAAAGACATTTGCCGTCAGCTTTCCTGGGCAAGCAGACGGCAAAGAAAGTTGACAGCAAAGGATAGACGTTAGCCATGTTAGGTGTCTAACGGGAGGCTTTGCCGTCTGCCACGGACGGCAAACCACGCCATCCTTTGCCGTCTACCACGGATGACAAAGATTTTTTTTATTTTAAAAAAACGAACAAATAGTCCAACTGCAGAGGCGACGAGGAATGAACTGAGGACGAACACCACATTATCCATCAACACTGTTGTTTCAAGAATCAACAACGAACGAACGGATTTCACAGGACAAAACTATCCATCATATAGCTTGCTGATCCAAAACAAAACTACTCTGTTTAACAAGACGAACAGATTACACACGAACGTATTACACTGTGTTACAGTACAAGTGTTCGATCTGGACGAACACGCCTCCCTGCAACCATCCCCTGTGCCATGCTCGCTGGAGCAGCAACAACCAGTAGTCGCGCCCCTCTGCCTTCTCCTTCCTTTCTCCATGGACAGGAGCACACCTACACCACCATGGACACCCGAGGAGCTCAAGCCCTCTTCCGCCGCACCAGAGCTCGCCACCCTCGTCCGAGCGCTAGATCCATTGGACCACACCAACTCTGTCAGCGCCAAGCCCCATCGCCGGCAGAGAAGAGCAGCGGAGGTGGAGGCCCGCGGCATGCGGAGGCGGGCTGCAAAGGAGAGCAGCGAAGGTGAAGGCCCACAGCTCGGCTGCTGGTGCTCGCAGGCGGGTGGCTGCTCGTGCTCGGATGCGCGCTGAGAGAGGGAGGCAGAGAGCAGCGTAGGCGGAGGCGGGCGACTGCTGGTGCTCCGAGGTGCGAAGGAGTCCGGCGGCGCGCGGTGGAGGCCGGCGGAGCGCGGAGGCGGGCGAGGCCGGGCGGCTTGCGGAGGAGGCCGGCGACAAGCGGGGTAGGGCGAAGCCGGGCGGCGTGCGGAAGTGGGCTCTGGTGGCGTGGCAGAGGCGGACGGCGCGCGATGGGGGACGAGGCGTGGAGGCCAGCGGGGGTGACGGGGGATGAGGTAGGGGCCAGCAAGGTGTTGGCCGGGGCCAGGGGTCGAGGTGGTGGCGGGTGCCGGTCGGCTGGCCTCCTCGATTTGGATCGAGAGGGAGAGAAATGAGAGAGAGAGAGACGTGCGGTGGGGGTGGGGATAAGGGAGAGAGAAAAGACAGGGCGTGGGGCCGGGCGCGTGGGTGCTGCCATGGGGGCACGTGCATCGTGGGTGGCTGGGGTGTGTGTCCGACGGAGGGTGGAGATGTGCGTCTGAGATCTTGCCAAGTCATCAATCTGCGTGATCGATCTGTGTAATGTGTTTCCCCTTTGCCGTCTGCCAAAAATAACGTTATCTCTTTGCCGTCCGCCCCCCTTTGTCGTTCGCTTTTTTGCTCTTTGTCGTCTGCTAGCAGACGGCAAAGAGGGGGCCGTTAGGTTTTTTCTAAGCAGCTCGTTAGTGGGGCCCATCTCTCTCTTTGCCGTCCGCCAGCTGACAGCAAAGATTCTTTGCCGTCCGCTCAGACGGCAAAGAACGAGCTGATGGCAAAGAGATTATTTGCCATTAGCCAGTTCTTTGTCGTCCGTTTTATGTAAGCGGACGGCAAAGACCTTCTTTGCCGTCAGCCAGCAGACGTCAAAGAATTTGCAGACGGCAAATAAGCTAATTCCAGTAGTGTCTCATCCATGGAGCTGCTAGCTAACAGACTTAATAAAGTAATTCTCAAGCTTATTCACACAAACCAATATGGATACTCATAAAAAACAGAACTATACATGATTGCGTCGCTTGAGCATTTGAATATCCAATGTTCCAAAAACCGTGAAGATTAAGCGAAGCGAAAGACTATTGATTAGAGCAATGGTCACTTAAGCGCTTTTAGAAACTTGTCCTGAATTTGGCTATCTTTAATAGTATGTACATAAAAGTATGAAACATAGCATATCATCTCAAATGCAGTTCACACGATAGCAAAAAGATACCAGGTTCACACAACAAGCAAATTAACAAATGCGGTGTAGTTCAAACAGACATAGCCTAATAGCAGAGATAAAATAGCCAGAATTTGGCCAGGATCTGAAGGAATTAATTCCTGAATAGACCCTAATAATAAAATAAATGGCATATTGCCATTATTGTGCAAGCAGTGAAGCAGAAGTAGTTCAAAAAGTCCATGATGCTTTTGAACTGAAGGTTGCAGGCATGAGACTTCTATATATTTAAAACCAAGGGCCTCTTAAATTCCAATGATTTTCATAGAAGTTTTGAAGGATTAAAATCCTTAGGCACTTTTCTATGACGTTTGTTTAATTTGTCGGTTTGAATCCTATAGGAAATTTTACTTGCATTCATGCAAATCTCTTGCAAAGAATCGTTCCCTTGATGCAATCAAACAAGCTAAAATTCTTTAGGATTCAAATGGACATGACATTAAAATCATATATCTTTTCTATTCCTGTGTTTTCGGAATCCTGTGAATCAAAGAGGCCCTAGGAGTATGCATATGCCTCGTGCGTATACAAACTAGCGCGGTACTTGCAGAGATGACACAAACTCCTGCTCTTGGCTGAACTGTCGTGAGTCGTTCTCCCAATCACCGGAACAGTGCCACCATAGCGCGGCCGTGGTGCCACCTGTTCCTGGCCAGCCGGCTGTGCAACACGGCGCCCAGTTAAGAGCTGCAGCCTCATCTCCACATCTTTCATGGTAGGCCTGTTCCCTCGCGTGAGACTGAGGCACTCTTTTTTTAGAAAAGGAGGATGACGCCTGGCCTTTGTATCGGAACGATGCATGCAACCATTTTATTAAATATTCACAAAGACCTTACAAAGTAATACATGAGTAAGTCTGAAGCCATCATCTTGGCAATATACGCCACTACTCCTATCCAGTTGATGAAGGGGTACCGAAAGTCTAAGCCAAATACCAAACAAACCTCGCACCAAAGCCTAACATCTAAAACCGGAGGCCCCAACCAAGCCTCATACTGGGTCTGGGGCACACACCGGTCCGACAAACTCTCAGAAGTCGTCGCCGTCGTCTTCCACCGATTCATCTTCAGAGCAGGCACTCATGCATCGACCTTGCCAGGCCAGCCGTCAACGCCCCCACGACGCCAGACAGCGCCCCCGCCTTGCGCAAGTCCATCAACTCACGTCCCTCACCAAGACTCTGCTGCACCACGCCGCCGAGACTCATCGTTGTCGACGCAGTAGATGTACACCGCTCCACTCCTTTGCGTCCTCCTTCCAGCAACTGCTCCAAAACAATGCCCTCATGAGGGAGAGCGACATCGAGAGCGCCGCCATCGTTCGATCCAGGATACCCGTATCTAGGGGTTTCCCCAGAAACAGTGCGAGTGGGAAGAAATGTGTCTGCAATGCCGATGCCTTCAACAAGGTAGTGACACTTAGACGCTGCTAACACCTGCCATGACCGTAGTCAGAGCTGGGTTTTCACTGGCAGCCACGTCTACCCAACTCGCTGCCGGGACTAGATGTGGGATCCAAAGATCCACCACAGCCAGTCGGCCGACCAACTCCGGCGGAGGAGTAGGCTGCCACCGCCATGCCCGGGCCGCTGCCCGAGGCTTCCCCATGCCGCGGGACTAGCCCAGGAGCACCTCCACGTATCACCGTCGGAGCCGTCGAGATGCAGTAGGGACAACCACGTGTAGGATGCGGCCCGCCCAGACCCATCTGGGCCCCGATTGGGCATGCATGCACCATGCCGCTGCCACCCACTGCCGTCTACACCGATCTCTACCTCAAGCACGCCGAGCCGTGCTAGCCAACGCCACCCTGTAGCACTATTGCCGATGAGTCCAAGCGGGCGCCACCGTCGCGATCCAAATCTCCAACCGAGGAGATCTGTCGCCGCGGCGCCGCACGGGCTTTGCCCGGTGACGACACCGGCGATGGTGGGAGGAGAGGTGGCACGGAGGAGGACGGTTAGCGGCCGATGGTGAAGAGCCCCGGTGTGGCCCGGCGTGGCCGCACGGGAGTTGGGGTCGGGAGTAGTTTTGTTTTCCCCTAGCCTTAAAATTGGAGGAGAATTTCACTTCCCCAACCTCTGCACCAACCAGGGATGCATACGGCCTTTTAAGTATGAGTACAAGGATTTTTAGTCTCGGTTACGCACCGAGCTTAGTCCTCAATAAATGAATGAGTACCAGGAAAGCCTGGTCCTCAAGAACAAATAGCACTAGTAGAAAAGGGGGCATTTGTCCCGGTTCGTAAGGGCCTTTAGTCCCGGTTCTTGAACCGGGACTAAAGGATCGTCACTAATGCCTCCCCCCTTTAGTCCCGGTTATAACACGAACTGGGACAGATGTGCCTCTACGCGGCCGGTGCACTGAGCCCAGGCAGGAGGGCCTTTGGTCCCGGTTGGTGGCACTAACCGGGACCAAAAGGCATCTACGTGTCAGCATTTCAGTGGTCGTGGTTTTTGTTTTTTTTGAAAGGGGGGAGGGGGGTTTGGGGGTTTTGGGGGGTTAATTTAGGTGTTTAATATATTGTGTTAGCTAACTAATTAATAGAGAGAAGTGTCCTCTTTTATGTCCGTGCTTGGTCGACGCTACATACTGTACATAGAGAGGCCCTCGACACACTAGCTAGTAAGAAAATGAAGGGAACCATTAAGTACAGAAGTTTGTCATGCATACCGAGAGAAGTGGTCGATCGACCTCTCTTTCTCCGAGAGATTGGTCGAACAACAAGTTTTCGTATTATCTATCCGACGCTATGGGCTACATACATATACAATATGTAAAATCTCTTACAATCCCCTAGCATTTGAAATCGATTTCCACATGATATTCTCCGGCTTTATTGATGACGTGGTCAAGAAAGAATCCCGCCAATTCCTCTTGAATTGCTTTCATGCGATCTTGTTCTAGGAGTTCATCCCGCATCTGCCACGTCTAATTTGAAGAAGGGGGTTAATACATATATGAATGAAACTCAACAGAAATGATGGTGTAATAAAATGAAATTGTGAATATTATTGCTTACGCACTTCATATTGTCTTTTAGAGTAGCCCCGCTTATTTTTCAAAGTCACGTTGTAGATGAACTCGCACACATAGTATCCACAGAAATCATTCACTTGTTCCTGCCACAAGCACTTTACGAGAAATAGAGGTCAATCAAACTGATAATGAAGCATTATAAATGGCATTGATGAAAGTAGTACTTACTTTCGGGTATGTATGTCGCAGCTCCTTCGGCAGTCCCGGAACTTCTGCGGTGAACTGTTTCCAAACCCTGCAAGACAAAGAAAATAATTATTATTACTTGAGATATCAGGAAATGAACAAAAAGTTGCCGATATGTTGCGATAAATGATCGATTGAACTTACTTGTTAATCATATTAGTCATGTCCGCATAGGTTTGGGGATCTTTTCGTCTCGAGTCTAAGACGTTTACTACTCCCCGCTCAAGCTTAATCTCCAGAAGAACTAGTTAAATTAATATATAGAACTAGTTTATTTTTAGTAAATGCTTAGTTGAACTAATTAAATTAACATAACTATAGTTTCAATTGACAGCTTATCTCCATTCAACCAAACATGTAACTAGTTTATTATTAGTAAATGCTTAGTTGAACTAGTTGAATTAATATAGCTAGTTTATTTTTAGTAAATGTTTAGTTGAACTAGTTGAATTAATATATAGAACTAGTAATTTATTTTTAATAAATGCTTAGTTGAACTAATTGAATTAATATAACTAGTTTATTTTTAGTAAATGTTTAGTTGAACTAGTTGAATTAATATAATTAGTTTATTTTTAGTAAATGCTTAGTTGAATTAATTGAAGTAGTTGAATTAATTGAATTAGTAAGTGTTTAATGTTTCGCCTAATATGAACATAGGAAATATCGTCTGAGGACGAAAAAAATTCATTATGTGCGAATACTGTGAAAACCAGCGCGGCCAGTGCGACAGAAATTTCCTTGTTGATGATAGGCGATTCCGCATCAAGCTAGATGAGACCTTCAAATTTGATACAGTAAGTCACAACGACAAGTCTGTTTTCGTAATTAAGCGTGAATTATATATGCTTCATTTGCCTGACTTATAACTTTTAATTTTCACTATTCTAATAGTGCATCCCCTGCCATGCAAGAATTTTTGTCTTGAATAAGATAGGTTTCAATGATATGGAAACTATGGAGGTAAAGAGAGTTTACCTGGAAACTGAGCATGGTTATACTTTCAACGTCAAAGTATAGAATGCACACACGTACACTTATTTTGAATGCAAAACTTGGCAAGCACTATGCAAGGCTTATGCATTTGAGCCTTGTATGGTTATCACCTTTGATATTCGTCCGGAAAATGATATTGAAGGTAACAGAGACATATGGATCGATGTGCAGACGCCTCCATTTCTACCATTATGTGAGTTCTTCTCAACTATATTTTTGTCTTTGATATTGCTTATTCAAAAATAATTGACAACTAATTTCTATTGACAGCTTATCTCCATTCAACCAAACATGTTCGGCCGCTTGGTAGACAGGACCTACTACTGTCCCGGAGCTGAACTAAACTGCGAGGAGATAAGTCATTATGTTTCATGGCTTGAGGATCTTCATACTGTCAAGACAAATTTTCTTCCTGCACTTAGAAATGTTAGTACTCAAAACGTGCGACCAATAGTGATGGTATTGAACTACGGTCACATCTATTTAGGAATGATGGTAAGATTTTTACTATTCGTCCTCAGTGCATATTTTGCATACATAATTTTTTTGCTAAACTTTCATTGCTAAGTATATTAATTAAGTACTATACGATGTTCTTCAACAGGGACTTCCGATGACAGTTGTGCCTCAGGGGATCGAGACTAAAGGTCGCATGTCAATTGTTAGCTTACGGCCAAGATATCCTGCACTGCACATGAATGCATTCAGGATTTCTAGAAGCGATGAATGCTTAATAGTGAAAGATTTGAGAAAAATTGTTAACGATCGCAGAGAAGTACTAGAGGGCAGCACTGAGAAGCGCAACCCACGATTAGGAGACAGGTTCATCTGCATGCTCCAGTATGATCAATCAGGAGAGCTATACATGTTCTATGCTATTTTACCAGAGAGAGAGAGTAGCTAGCAGGAGTGATTTAGCTAGTTCATGCTGCTCTTAGTACTTGTCCTTTCATGTCCGTGTTCTTCGTTCTGAACTTAAGTGATTTGCTTTTGTGGTGTTATATATGAACGCTTATAATATCATGACAATCATGTTGAACTCGATGATATTTTTGCTTCTGGTAGAAATGAATGTTTCTTCTTTAAGCTAGTAGTGCTGGTGGTGATTAGATAGCTAGGTAATGCATGACTATGATGATTAATATGATGATGATGTGATGAGTTATTATATCATTTAATGAAAGAAACCGCAGATTAGTTTCAGCTGGATGGATCCTACCTATAAGTGATCAAGTATATGCCATATCCGTATATATTATACTTGATCAAGTATAATATGGATATGGCATATACTTGATCACTTAATTAGCAAGCTAGCTAGCTAGATATGCAATGCATCCAGTCGAAACTAATCCGCGGTACTTTACACCTAATAATTTAACAACTCATTATAATGTAAAACAATCACTAAATTAAATTGAAAACACAAGATTAAAGAAAAAATAAAAAAACACACAAATATTTAGTACCGGTTGGTGTTACCAACCGGTACTAATGCCCTACGCGCACCCCGGGCCTGGCTCGTGCCACGTGGTGGCACTTTAGCGCCGGTACGTGACGAACCGGTACTAAAGGGTGGGGCGGGCTTTAGTCCCCACTCTTTAGTGCCGGCACTAAAGGCCGTTACGAACCGGCACTAAAGCCCGGTTCTGCACTAGTGATAATAAGAAGATACATTCACATTGTCTTTAAATGTTGTCTACTGCTAAGGATAAATTGACAACTCGATAGCTTACTTGTTACTTTTTTTTATGCAAGAAACAAGGAGTTATAGTAGATTTCTTAACTTCTTTTTGTGTTATGCTTAATTTCTCATCAAAGATGATCTCGCTCCTTTTTAATAGATTCTAACTTATGATAGCAACTTGGTATATAGGTACTTGAGAGTTGGAGGAATAGGTTGGAGAAATCACGAGGGGACACAGAATTGAAGCAAGTACGAGTATGTGCTGAGATATGTATGGAGTGCACTGAATTTAACCCTGAAAAAGGACCAGGTGCACAGAATATAATCCATAGGCTCGATGGAACGAAAAGTACAAACTGCTCTATCGAAATTGGCATTAGTCGTTCATCCATACCACAGGTAAGTTCATTTGCTGTAGCTTATGTACATCTCCGTTCTTACTTGTATTGCTCTATAAGGTGAAGTGACGTTAGGACGTTCAACAGGTGGAAACGGCTCCCAGTGGGCACCAAGGTACACCTATTATTAATGTACAAGGAGAGACAAGCTCTAAGGGATCAAATGGCTCTGTTAATGATTTGTTGCCTGTATTCGGTGATGGCAATTTTGTTGTGAGCGACTGGGAGGCGAAGGAAGTAGCCAGCCGTGACGGTCTATTAATTGAAGCTTTGCACCCAAGTATAGTTCTCGTCAATAGACCAAAGGAGCGGAGAAGATGCAGTGGGGGAGAGCGCGTGCACTGCGCTCGTGGCTGTCATAGCGAACTGGTGCGAGGCGAGCCACGGTCTGACTCTGATGCCAATCCGTTCACAGTTTGACAGCCTCATGCATTCGAGATGGATTTCTCGAGTGGAGGAAGCTCTGCATGAATGAGAAATATGGAGAGCGGTTCCCCGACAAGCACTTGGATCTTGAAACAACCTTCGGAATGGTCCGTCCGCTCATGGCTGCTCCCAACAAGTCATTCGTCGGTTTCTTCCAGCCGCCTGCAGAAAGCCATGCCGATGAGGAGGATGTGAGTGGGTTCGACTTCCTTGACGGTGCCATGTCGTTCGATAACATCTGGGAAGAGCTTATTTGTCTGGCTCTGGCAGCAGAGAGTTCTCCCGGAAAACGGGTTTCATACATTGTCAACTGGAACGACCACTTTTTCATTCTCTTGGTTGAGTCTAGCGCTTACTACATTATCGATAGATACACTTGGGGAGAGGCTGTGTGAAGGATGTAACCAAGGCCTACATCTTGAAGTTCGACGACAAGACTGCAATCTACAACACTCAAGATGATGAAGTTTTCCTGGCTGCCATGGAGAAGGCGCTAATACCTGCAGTCTCTGCTATTGTATAACTCGCCAGCCATGATAGTAGGTCTTGTGGAAATTGTATGATGGATGAATATTGTGTTGTTGTGTTGTATTGATCCAACCCTCATATGGGGTATATATAGAATACATTGTGAGGGAGAGAGACTTGGAGTAGAGGGCAAGTCGTACATGTTAAACCTATTCTATCTCTAACTCCTACCTCTATCTTAAACACAATTATATTCTAACATTCTCCCTCGGTCGTAGCGGGAGTGAAGCGGACGATTGCGACTGAATTTGTAGTCTTGCGCTTTCGTCATCTTCTCCACTGCGCCATCATCAACTGCATCTCTGATGGGTCGACACCTAGGGCGGTGACTGTGTCCCCTTCTGGTGCCTTCCTTGTCTCTCCTCTCTTCCCTCTCGCAGTCACAGCGGGAGTGGCGTGGACGCTAGTGACGACGTGGACGTTGTTGACTGAAGTTGTCGCCGATGAGTTGCTGTAGACGTAGCCATTAATGTCGATGTCGAGGTAGCCGATCATGGTGATGTAGCCTTGGTCGATGTAGTCGTGGTCGATGGTGTACTGGTCGTGGATTATGAAGCCGCACAAAGCCGGAGGCTGCAGACGTGGACGATGCACCTTGCGAATGTCAGAGGGTGCCGTCGGTGATGAGTCCACCGATTTTGCCAAGACCGGAGGAAACCCATCGAGCACACATAGATTTTGCTAGAACCATGTGGCTGTGTAGGGTCGTCACTGTAGTGACGCCGTGTCGATGCAGTCGTGTTGTCGTGGATGACGCGGTCGATGCCGTTGTCGTGACGCGGTCATTGCCGTCATCGTGGTCGCGTCTTGCAGAAAAGTTTGTCAAAGGACGCTAGGTGTCCATCTTGTGGACAAGGCAGTGGCGGTGTGTTGACGAACATGTTGGTGAAGACCACGTTGATGAAGATCTTGGCGATGAAGTGTCGGTGATGGCGTCGCAGTGGCGTGTCGAATATGATGTCGCTTGGAGGCGCCCCTCACGGTGACGAAGTGTCGGATGTCGTGACTTGCTGAAGAAGACGATGACGATTGCACCTCATTCCACATCTGCATGGCGTGTGGACGATGCTTGTCATGGTCACTTCATATGTATGTGCTCGACCAAGATTTTCTTTCGTGATGTAGCGTACAGCTTGGTGTAGATGGCTTGGTGCGGGCGAGGGTGACAGGGTGTCCATGTGCGTCTGGTCGCCGGCTCCTTTTTTTTTTTTTAGAAAAGGAGGATGACCCCCGGTCTCTGCATCTGGAAGATGCATACGGCCACTTTATTGATTATTCACGATGACCATACAAAGTATTACACCAATGTGCCTGAATCCACCATCTTGGCAACATATGCCACTACTCCTATCCAATACGATGAAGGAGAGCTAGCCGGGCCACTACCCAGACCACTCACGTAATCCTAACATCAAAAGCCGGAAGCCGAAACACATTCGGAAGCCCCAGCCGAGCCACATACCTGGTCTGGGGCATAATCCGGTCAGACGCACTCGTGTGTCGTCGCCGCCATCTTTCACAGGTCCGTCTTCAGATCAAATTGAGGCATCTACCATGTCTGGCCACTCCGCCATTGACGCCACCATGACGCCAAACAACAACCTCCTCCTGCGCGAGTCCATCTCCGTGCATCGGACGTCGAGCCTCCACAGCGCCATGCCGCCGACATCCGCCGCCATCAATGTGTGAGATGGAGCACCGCTCCACCATCCCCCCAGCCAACGCTTACTCCAAACCGGCACCCCCAGGAGAACCTGGACGCGTCGGAGAAAAAGCGGAGGCTTGGGCGAAGAAGGGCACGCCGTCGGCAGCTGTCACCGACCCCAAACAGCGCCCGCCACCACCCAGCCCTCAAGGCGGCGCCTTCAAGAAGGTCACGGCGCCAAAGACGCCGCCGCCGCCCACCGGAGTTAGGTTTTCACCCGAGAAGCTAGGTGGTGGGGAGTGGAAGGGCAGACCTTGACAGACGTCTCCATGAAGAAATCGGCGCCCGCGGGCGTCGTCGTCGTCGCGGCCGGCCGGAGCCGACCCGGGTTTCCCCCGATCTGGATCCCGACCACCAAAATCGCATCATTGGGAGGCCCTTAGGCGGCGGCATAGGGAGGGGAGGCGAGGGGTGCGGCGGCGGCGCTATGGGGCGTCACCACCACGCCAGATCCACCTTCCTCGCCGCCAACAGCAGCCGGCGGGCCAGATCGGGCGCGGACCAAATCTGGCGCCTAAGCACCCACACGCCTACGCCGCAGCCACGGCCGGCCAAGCTCCAGGCCACGCCACTCCACCCACCACCAGAAGCAGGAGGGGGGCTGCCACCCCACCCCGACGCGCCGAGAGTACAGAGACTCGCCGGCGCCGCCGCACCGGCCGGACGGCCAAAAAAACCGCCAGCCAAGGAGGCGCTGCAAGGGCTGACGGAGGAGGAGCGCGAGACGGAGCAGAGGGCCGCCAGGGAGCGCCGCGACGGCCGCAGCGCCGGAGGCCGAGCCTCCCCCACCTTGAGCGGTCGCCGTCGGGAACGACGCGCGCAGTATGAGCGGAAGCCCGCCGCCGCCGTCCGCCGTGCGGGCTTCGCCCGGCAGTTTCCTCCGGCGGCGGCGCGGCAGGGGAGCCGGGGAGAGGGGGTGGCGGCGCGGCGGGCTAGGGTTCCCCCGAGTCGCCTAGGAGGCCGATACTGATCTGTAGTCCGGTCGCCGGCTCGTACCTGGGATGATCTAATTTTCTGGGCGATGGCTCGGCTGGCGATGGAGAGTCGATGTAGCTCGAGCGCTGCAGCAGCTCGACGTAGGTCGCTCGGTGCGTTGGTGGCTGATGCCGGCGAAGTGCTCTCCCGTGATTCGAATCCGAGACACAGTGGCTCAGTGAAGCTTTGCATGCATTGGCTGAAGGCCGTGTATGTTGATGGAGTAGATTCCTGGCCAGCTCCTGTTCCCTTCCGATGCGACCGCATGAGCTACACCTATCCTGCGTTGGAGTAAATTACCGCAGGAGTGGCTGCTGCTTCACGGGCGTGTGCGTGTGGAGGTCGAGCGGGTCGTCGGGTTGATAGAGCTGCAGACATGTAGAGCCGCGTTCCGCAGGTGTCGGCCAGGAGAGCCCCGTGCGAGAGCCCGCCCTCCCGTGATCGCCTCTTCTTCGCTTAGCGCCTAGTGTCGTTGACTCGTGCTGATGCGATCTACGTTGCCTGCGCCTGAGCTGGATGGAGTCCGCTCCGCGCCGCCGCGCGGCGTCGTTGATTGAAGCCGGGTCTCTGGTGATCTATGGCGCTGGCTCGATCATGCACGCGGAGCAGTACGACGTTGAGTCGTCCAGAAACCACGCGATCCTGGATCAAGCTCGCGGGATCGGCTCGAGAAAGACTCGGACGCTCGATGTAGTTCTTGGACGGCTCGGTGTAGGGCTCAGAGATGTGTCGTCTGTTGAGGTAGGATGGCGCCGCACGGATCTACTGGTTTTCTTCATCGGATAAGATCAATCTAATAAGAATTTATCTGGCTACTGGAAAAAGAAATCAATCTAACTGAATACCGAAAATTGGAATTGACCTACTTTATGAAACCGTTCTAATCTATGGAACCGATGTGATCTTTTGATCGAGCGGGTGCCTCTCCCCGGGGCCGGCGGGCTGCGGAAGTGGTGGAAGATCCTTGTGCTGTTGTATTAATCCGATCCTCATATGGGGTATATATAGAATACATTGTGAGGGGGAGAGACTTGGAGTAGGGCAAGTCGTACATGTTAAACCTATTCTATCTCTAACTCCTACCTCTATCTTAAACACAATTATATTCTAACAGGTCTGAACCTGCAAGTACATTGCTTCAAGTAAAGGTTTTAACGAAAAGGGGAAATACCCGGTCTGGTTCACTTACAGATGTAAATACATTGAGCTAATTAAATTCATTATAAACAATGGACGAATGAGTCGTCTACTTTTGTTTTTGCCCAGCAGCCACCGGTGCAGCCAAATACAACTAGATTGCACAGCTTACAAACAAGATTCCCTGCTGCTGTTCTTGATTGCTCATGTGTTCACAAACTAATAAAAACAGGGTCATCTCCATTCTTTCTTCTCCACTAATCCAAAATTTACTTGCGGTATTATATAGATGTAATAATTTCACAACGCTAAAGTAACTGAACCTGCTAGCTAGCTAGCAATTGAATAATTTTGCATAATTTCAAGAATCGATAAATACTCAAGGCAAAAATCTATGTTTCTGCACAGAACCTAACAAACATGCAATTGCAACATCCCAAATGCTGAACTTGGCATAAAAATAGAAGCAAAGATGCAAACATAATTATCACACTGACAATAATCATGTTGACACACAAAAAGCAAAAAGTAAAAACAAAGATAACTATCAGGTTGCCTCCCAACAAGAACTTTTTTTAAATGTCTTTTACCTAGGTGTGATACAATGATCATGTTTTATCATCATTTGATTCCCTTTCATATTCCTTTCCTTCTGCAGCAAGTTTTCTAGCAGAGAGGCATAAATGGTTAAAAGAACAATATTTAGTTTTTTTAACATCCGTGAACGCAAATTCTTGTGGTGGTGGATCGTCTTCATAGAATCTTTCATACATAATTATTATTTCATCCATCAAACTTACATACCACAACTTTAAGAAAATTCCGAACACCCGACTTTCAGAAATCTCCCGACACCTTCCAACTAAAGAAAAGGATTTTTCAACCATTTTGACATAAAAAGGGGGAGAGGAGCAGATCGAGAAGGTGTTGCTGCACGAGATGGGCTTGTCCCCGTTCCTAATCGGTGGCTATGCCCATTTAAACACATCCTTGTCATGTATAAATGGGACAGGATTTGAATGGGTTTCTAATCCGTGGAAGCTGTTCCGGTCATTGAAATCCACTCAATACATCGTAACTATTCTCTAAACTAATTTTGGCTACACGAGTATTATTTTCTCTTTTTGTGATTGTGATTTTGTAATAAACGATGGGCTGATGTTTTTGTTCTAGAGATGTGTGGGTCATGTAAAAAAAATTCAAAATCATTTTTATTTTAATTTAGCATGAAATTCAATACAATCGACATATGTGTAATCAATTTTTGTGTGTGCTTATAATACAATTTTTTTTTCTTCTGCAGAAACAAGCACAATTTTTTTCTAGTTTCTGTTTTATGTAAACAATATTCAAACTGTGAGACCATATGAAATTCACTTGGGTTTTGCTTGTACACCGAAGGAATACAATTTTTTTTCTTCTGCAGAAACAAGCACAATTTTTTTCTAGTTTCTGTTTTATGTAAACAATATTCAAACTGTGAGACCATATGAAATTCACTTGGGTTCTGCTTGTACACCGAAGGAAAATTTCCAGACAATGTATACAAACCTCCGGGTTTTTTTGAAACTATTATTATTATTATTATAACAAATTCGAATAATATATGACCTAATTCGTAAATTTCAAAAAATATGACATCGTCGGTCTTGCTTAGGCCGAAGATACAGTTTTCGGCTTTCTGTAGGCTGAAGAGGCTTTTTCGATTTTCTTCGGCACGAAGACCAGGCGGGCTTGCCGAAGAGCCACTCTTCGGCCTTCACGTTCTCGAATTGATAGCTGTAGCGTAGCGCCCCATTTTAAGTTTTTTTTTTAGTTTCAATCATTTTTCTAGAAAAGAAATATTTCTTCAAGCATGCAATTTTTTTTGGTATTCTAGACATTTTTTGTAGAACAGGAACTTTTTGGGATTTTTTTTAAAACATAGAAAAAAAAATTAAAACATGACTTTTCAAAATTACAAATAACTTTATAAGAATCCTGATAATTTTATGAATTTCCTAATAAATTTTGGGAAATTGAACTTTTTGAAGTTGTTATATTTTGAAATGAGAACATTTTTTAAATTTCTGAAGAAAAAAAATGTGATATTTCGAAATATTGAAGCTCTATTTTTTTTTTGAATCTATGATTTTTTTTAAAAAAATATGCAAACAGTTTTTTAAATTCTAAACAAAAGTTAAAAATTAGGAACTTCTTTAAAGTTTTGAACAAATTTAAGAAATGAGATGTTTTTTTTAATATCTGAACGTTTTGAAAAGAAAAAGAAACTTGAAAATGAAAAATAATATTAAAAAAGTAAAATATAATAAACAAAATGAGACGTCCCAACCGTGGCGCTTCTGCACGAACCTGGCGATGAGCCGCACATATGATTTCCATAGCACGAGGGCCAGAGGCTTTGATCAGCCGTCTTGCATGGGCCAGTGAATAAACGATATTTGATGGCCCGTCTGGTATTATTATGGAGGCCCGTCTCGTTCGTCACGGAGCCGAGAAGAGAGGGAGGCGGAGGGGTCGACGTCGGTGATTGACGGCAGCAGAGCTATGCATGCATCGAGGGTGACCGACGGTGGATGCACTCTTTCGTCGTAGGTGAGTAATCCACTTCCCCTCCTTGTTCACCTCCCCCTTCATTGTACAGAGGAGGCCTTCCGCCCGTGGCGAGGTGAGGAATCCTCTGTCCTCCTCATCTCCCACCTCCAAAAATGCAGATGGGATCCAGATGGATGGAGCACAAGACGTCTGAACTGCAGAGCAGAGAAGCTCGGCAAAATCTGCTAGTTGTCGTGTGGTAAGCCTCTCGCCCCCACCCCTTTTTTTTCTTTTTCCTTCTCCAGCGGCAGCAAGCGACCAAATGAGTTTCATTTTGTACAAGTCTCATTGGATAATAACAAGTCTTGTTCTGCTAGACTTGAAGACCCGAAGCATGATGTGCCAAGAAAATACAGTAAATAAAATTAACAACAGTGAGGTGTAAGGCATTTTGGTCCAGTGGGCTATAAGGCTAGAGCATGCACATACATGATGATCCATCCGTTCCTGGCCCATGCTGTAGCTTCCATCCATGATTTACGCCCATTTCCTTTTCGTCGAGAAAGAATGCATGTTTTGCAATCTCGAAAAAAAAAATGCATGTTTTGTGGTGCAGATGGATTGAGCCAGTTTTTCCACACAACTCAACTTTTTCCACATGCTTATCGCTTCCCTCACATTCACACAGCTGCTAGCTAGCTACCAGACTTAATAAAGTAATTCTCAAGCTTATTCACATAAACCAGTGTGGATGCTCATCAAAAACAGAACTATACATAAAGTACAAGTGGTTGCTATTAGCGTGTAAATTAAATAGGGGTAAACTTGGTAGACATGTTTAGCTTATTCTATCAGGGCACAATTGCGAGATTCGTCGACAGGGAAAAGGGCAGCATGTTCTGTGAGAAGCCAGACGATGGTCGTCAACTCGCCGCCGCTGTTGAGCTGCCTGGCGTGGGCATCCTTGCTACATCGGTTGGCTGCGTAGCATAGCATCTCCACCCACACTCCAAGGATGACGTCCAACACATCTGGCACATCCATCTCCATCTCCTTGGCAAGCAACATATCCGCTAGCTGAACAGCTAGAACAAGGCCAGGTTTTCTAGCGGTGTCGTCATTCAGCGAGCTAGTGTTTCTGTTGAGCAGGGTCTCGGCAAGCTTCTCTCTCTCGGGGAGCCTGGAAGAATTTGGATCGTCAGCCTGGAAATTTTTCTTAGTTAGGTAAATTAAGTTCCAGCTGTTGGGGTGGCATAAGGAGTAAGAAGATGCTTGACAATCGGTGTCAGTTGTGATGTCCTCATGCCACAGATCGAGCAAACCATTGCAGGTTTGCTCATACAGGCTTTGGAGGACAAGGCCTGGCAGCATATAGGGGCGTGCCACTAGGAGGAACATCATGTAGTTGGAGAGGGTCTGAACCGCGTTGACAATTAGTGTTGCATCTTGTCCCTTGGCTTGCTTGCTCTTGCAGAGGAAGATATCAGTGGCGATGTGCCAGGTGATAATGCCCCCATGAAATTCTCCCTCGATAGTACGGTGAAGATCATCATACAATCCACTCCTCTCCAGTGTCACCCGGCCCCTCTCTTTCCTGAGCACGTCCAAAGAGTCTTCATTCTCCAATGTTCTTGATATATGCTTGAAAACCAACTTGTTGACATCCGCAGTACTTGTAAGTTTCCCTGTGTTGTGCTGTTTGTTCCACCAGTCCTCGAGTCCAATCTTCTTTGCGGCTCTGCTGCCAAGCTCGTTTGTATCACGGGTGGACAAGTGCAGCAAGTTATACTGCCCAATGGTGCTTGGCCACCTCGTGTGGTTCCCTAACTTGATATAATTGACACACCGGTGGAGACGGGGAAGCCAGGCTCGTTGCCCTTCCCCTGCTCTTGTCCAGCTTGATCCCATAGCTCCGAGCAGCGCCGATAGCTCCAGAATGAAGGCACCACAAAATGAAACATAAGTGACAACGACGTCCATCTTGTTGTAACCATCTTCTCCACTGAACTGAAAGAGCAAAAACGCAGCTGTGATGATGAGTGGTGAAAGGCCCCGGATGCAGTAGCCAGACCATGTGTGGATCACTGCAGCCTTGGTGTACAGTATGTCATACATCAGCGCGAGTTCCATTTCAACCATCTTCCACATATCCTGCCATACAAAGGAATATCTCATTACATGAACCCGGTCTTCACCTAGACCTGTCTTGGTGGCCGATGAAGAACTAACTAGGGCTTGCATGCAAATAGTATAAAACAGGGAATGAGCAGTCATCCGGAGGGCTTCATCATCAATCTTTCCTTTGGCACCTTTAGGCTTAGCATAACAGTAGTCCTTGCCACAGGCTTTGTTGAGGGAACTTCGGATACTCTCTAGGTTCGCATGCTTGAGTGCCCATGTCCTCTCCCCATACTTTACAGCACCAACAGTGAACATCAAGAGGGAAGCGATAAACACAAATGTCCCGTTGGCAGTGGCAGACCTGTAGACAATATATGCAGCTCCCAGGACCTGCACTACCATAGTTAGCATGTGGCGCAACCAGAGTCGATTGTCATCAAGTGAATAGGCGGTGATGTTGTCCGGGCCACCCAGGTTCAGCAGCAAAAACGGTGCCCAGAAAGTAACCAGCCGGTGCTCAGGAAGCCTGCTGCTAAGGGATATGTGGCCGATGGCATATAACCCTGTGGAGTCTGCCAGCAGGTATGCAAGCCAGAGGACCAACCTCCGCACGGCAGAAGCCTGGAGACGACGGTTCCTGGCGAGGGCAACAAGGATGACTTGCAATGTGTAGCTGACAAGTACCAGGATTTGGATCTCCCATTCATTCCAAAGGTCCATCAGTTGTCTAGCCATTGCACGCCTAGCTGCGCCCTCCACAAACTTCAAAAAGATGGCATGTTGTGAGTCACAACACAAGAATACTGTATTTATGTTGGGTTACCTTACTTTTATATGAAGAAAAGGAAATCCATGAGCACTAGCGAAAAGAGTATTTGTAATCAGATGAGTGGCACCCATGCCAAGTCTCGGACTCGAATGTGGGTGTGAGCGAGCTCGCAGATGCAAGCTGCTAGCCCAACAAAATGTCGTGTGGTTCTCAATACGAAAAAAATGAATTGTTTCCCTTAATTACCTCTCTAGGATAATAAATTTTATTATATTCTCAGAAGTCCTCTTATTTACATATTATACTTATTATAATTGCTTCCTTAGTGATTGATCACAATAAACAAGAAAAGAAAAGGAAGATGAATATGTCAATAGACCACAGAACAACTTATATTTAGACACAACTAAAAAGAGCTGAGGAAACTCATGTAGGATCAGCCAGATACAAGGGGTGTGCATTGGTACAACAGTCCTTTGAGTTCCACTCAAAAAACAGTCTAAGATTGAACTTATGAACTTTGTTCATGATCACTCAAATAACACTGTAGATTAAACTTAGGCTAGCTGGCCATAGTGGTAGTATCATGCATGCCATTTGATAGCTCTTAGAACTAGAAAATTTAATGGCAAATGCATCTTGTGCACAATTTGCATTGGGATTCTATAAATAATTAAATGTTATGAGACTATGGTACTACTAGATGATATCGTGCATTATAGGGGTAGTATCATATGCATGATACTGGTGTAGGATACTTCTCACTATGACCAGTCTTATGGATGTTGACTCCCATTGAATAGATATAGGGTTTTCTTTGGAGGTTTTACCTAATATGTTACTAGTACATTTAGCGCATTCTATTAATTTAGTGTCTGTGAAGCAATTTTCTTGAAGAGTGAACGGATGGTCGCGGTCCTAATCTGTTCCCAAGAGAAAATGATAGACAGAATATGGACATTTCCTCACCGTTCCTCCGGCCTTCTCCAATGCGTCACTGGCCTCCTATGCAGCAGTACTGCCCTCCAAGATGGTAGAGTTCCTATACACTGGATCCGGTCGCCACCACGTACGGCGGCTTCGTCTTGCCCCGTGCCCTTGTCCACCTCCACCACCACCCACGAAGCCTTCTTCCTCATCCATCGCGCAGCAATAGGTATCCAACTGCAGATGGTCACATACACCTGTGGCCGAGGAGACTATGTATGCATCCAGCATGCCAACATTTCTCCGCCAAGCTGCAACAGCCTCCTCCATCAGCATGCGGCCTCCTCCTTCACCAAGTTGTGACTTTGACCTCCCTTTAGTTGTTCAATGAAATGATTATGTTTTTTGCAATGTCGATGTTAGTTTTATTATTACTGCTTGTTAGTTTTATTAGTTAGTGTACTGTATATGGTTAGTATATAGAGATATTGTAGAAGCATGTTAGATAGAATTTGTGAAATGATAGTGTATATTCATAGTAAGTATTATGCCTGTGCCGGATGTTTAATGTGCTCAGTCTTATCATACCAGCTCTAGTTTCTTAATGTATTTTTACTGCAAAAGGTAATTGCAAGATGTTGTGGGAAAATGATGGGTTACGAAGGGACAATGGTTTTCATTGTTGTTGAAACACTGTTGTTTTCCATTCATCATCCACTAGTATGCAACAAAATTGATTCCTAGGATGAGACCTTGAAGGATGAGCTTGCATTTCGACTGTGCAAGTTCATTCTCCTCTTCTTATCGCATGTTGTTGTACATGAACTTTATAGCTGCTGGGAGCATTTTGCTCATCTTTATTGTTGTGGGAGCAGGTCTTTTTAGAAATGGAGGAGGACCCCGGCCTCTGCATCTGGACGATGCATGCAGCCATTTTATTAATTGTTGTGGGAGCAGGTATTTTCTTGTTTTAATTTGTTGATTGAACAATTATGTGCTTGTGGGCCTGCATGTTAGGACGATGTTCTGTTAAACGTACACAATATGATTGCTGAAACAGTTACAAGAACTAAACACGCTAAACTGTTGCTTGTGCTGACCTTCTTAAGCTACCATCCACTAAATTTGAATATACAGACATTCCTTGAACATGGTTCCAAGAACAGACGTTAGGTAACTAGCCGTACTAGTCAGCCTTCTATGCCGTCCGTCGTGGCCTTGCTTAATCTAGAGACCGAAGGATAATGAGGGAGGAACTTTATTTGTTCTTTGATTATATCAATTACAAGCCTGGCTGCCTTTTAGGCAGGCATCCAACAAGACCTGACATAAGCCACACGATTGATGTCAGCTCACCGCCATTGCTAAGTTGCCTGGCATGGGAGTCTCTGCTACATCGGTTGGCTGCATGGCACAATGTCTCCACCCACACCCCAAAGATCACTTGCAACAAGTTTGGCACATTCGATTCCTTGCTGAGAAGCTGATCGGCCAGTTGAATTCCGAGAAGGAGGGTAGGGCCGGGAGAGTCGCTAGTCTGTAAATTGTGCTTCTTACTTAGTAGGATCCTGGCAAGCTTCTCCCTCTCCCTGTGCCTTGAAGAATTGGGGCTATCTTTGTTCAATAGTTTCTTCAGTGTATGGAATAAGTTGCATCCGAAAGATACTTGATCCCTGGGCTCTGTCGAGCCGTGGTGTTGCCATATATCAACCAAGTCATTGCAGGTTTGCTCATACAGGTTGCGGCGAAGGGGCCCAGGCAGCATGGAGGGGAGTGCTACAAGGAGGAACAATATGTAATTAGACAACGCCGAGGTTGCCTTACGGAGAGTCGCTGATTCCTCAAGATTGGCCTGCTTGCCGCAGACGATCACAATATCGGTAGCAATGCTCCATATGAGGATGCTCTCATGGTAATCAGCGTCGATGCTCCAACGGAGGTCACTATATAATCCAGAACGACGCAGTACCCAGCCACCCCTCTCATTCCTTACCGCGTCCTCTGAGCTTTCCATAATTTCCAAGATCTGCATGAACACCAACTCTCTGACATCTGATGACATAGAAAGGGTCCCCGAGAAATGCACCTCTTTCCACAAGTCTTCTAGCCCCATCTTCTTTGTCAGCTTGCTACTGAGATCCATCGTGTCTCGGGTGCACAAGTGTAACAGGTTGTATTGTGAAATGGTGCCAGACCAACTTCTGTAGCTTTGCGCCCCGACACACCGGCGAAGAGAAACAGCCATATGAAGAAGGCGATGCCATTTTCTTGAATGCATCAAGTCACATGTCCATGTCGATCCAATTGACCTGAGCACTGATGCGATCTCTAGTAGCAAGGCGCCGACCACCAAGATGTAACTGACAGTGATATCCACTTCATTGAAGCCATCTTTTATACTCAACTGAAACAGCAAAAATGCTGCCAGGGTTGTAGATAGTGCAGTCACACGGATGAATAGTCCGTACCATGTGTGGATCACTGCCGCCTTAGTATATAGGATGTCATACAGGAGGGAGAGCTCCAGCTCGACCAATGTGCAGATCTCCTTCCATCCAAAGGATACAAGTCCTGTCGAATCATCATCGCTTGGACTTGGAGCCACCTCAACTGAAGAATCAACCATATATGCCTTGGAAATGTCGAAGACAGAGTGAGCAAGCAGCAGAAGGTTTTCTTGATCCAGATCCCCTTTGATACCTTGAAGTTGACCACACAAATGGTTTTTGACACCGGTCCTCTTGAGTGAGCTTCGGATGTTGGCCATATTAGAACACCTGAGTGCCCATGTTCTTTCGCCATACTTGACCACACCAACGATGAACATGAACATGGTGGCCAGAAGGAGAAAAGTATCTGCACCAGCCATGGCCTTGTATACAATATAAGCAGTCCACAGGACCTGCACTACCAGAGTAAGCAAGTGGCGCAGCCATAGTCGGTTGTCCTAAAGGGCGTAGGCGGTGATTGTGTCCTGACCGCCCAGGTGCAACACCAGGAACGGCGCCCAGAACACAACCAACCTGTGCTCAAGGGATCTGCTGGTGACAGATATGCAGCCAAGGGCGTATATCGCGGTGGAATCAGCCAGCAGATACGCTAGCCAAAGAACGAGCCTCAACACCGCGGAAGCTTTGCGCCGACGTATCCCAGCGAAGGTGAGGAGGAAAACTTGCAACATAAAGCTCAGCAGGACCAGGACTTGGATCCCCCATTCTTCCCATAGCAAGCCAATTAGCCCTCCAGCCATACGTTAACTGTAGGTAAACGCAAATAATTTATCCTTCTTAGATTGCACCATCTAATCTTATATATTCTAAAAGAAAAGAAATCAAAACGGCCTTGCACAGGCTAAAAAAACAAAAATTTCAATTGATTTTTTCTAAAATATTATAGGGCAGTAATAGCAGTGCGTGCAATGTCAGACCACCAAAAAACTTATGGAAGAGATAACACCCAGACGTCAAAATTTCAGGATTTGGTACCGAACGTCGTATGGACCATTGATTTTCAAACACGAATCTTAAAGCAAGGAGATCAGCCACCAGCGTTCGGAACACAACAACGTCGCCGCGAACGTCTTCCATCCCAGGCTCATCCCATCCCCCCACCTGACCCCTTATCCATTCACTCACTCTCACCGCACATGATGGAGGGGGAAAAGAGAGGAGGTGTGGCGGGCGTAGCAGCTTTCCGACGGCAGCCGTGATGGCTACGTGCAGGGGGTCGAACAGAAAGTGGGGGGAGGCGTGAGGATGCGGGCATCATTCGGGAGCTCCTCTCCCCGCGGGAGCTCTGGCATAGAGTTCCCCCATGACGTCCAAATTGACGATGAGCGAGGACGTTCTCGCTGCAAACGCAATATGGTGGCACAATGCGGGCTTGCGCCACCAAGCGGGGATACCCGCCCGACGACCAACGGCCGCCTCGAATGTAGGGACACGGCAGAGGCCTCGTGGTAGTTCCGTTTTTGTTGTCCTCTAGATAGCATCATTAGCTTGTTTTTAGCTATATTCTTCTGACATGGCAAATCTATTCTGATACTTTTGCCATTATGTTTAAGTTTTGTTCTCCAACTATGTAATTGCCATGGAAAAACATTGTTTGCAACATGGTGAAAAAAACTTGTGGGACCATGGCAATTTAAGTTCATTGAACATGGAAAATGTACATTATGGATAGTGGGAATTGGCATGCCTCCATTTTTTTGCCATGCAATTTTTACTACCATACATCGATTGTAAATCTCCACAGAAATTTTAGTAACATACAACCTTGGCAAATCTCCATGGCAATTTTAGTACCATACAACCAATTTTTTTGCCATGGAAATAGGCATGTCTCCAATTCATATGGTGCAATACAACCAATTTGCCAAGGCAAAAATTTTCACGACAAATTTAGTAATTCGGCATGAGTAATTGACCCTGGCAAATCAAGTTCATGGATCACGGCAACTTTAGTAATTGACAATGGCAAATTTAGTTTATGCACCATGGTAAATTTAATAATTATGCATGCCAAATCTAGTTCGTGGATCATGACGAATTTCCTTTTTATGTATCATTGCAATTTTAGTTCAATGCTCATGGAAAATTCTATTCTCATGACATTCACTTTTTTAACCCATTTTTTGCAATTTAGTTGATGTATCGTCGAAATTGGTTTGTATGTAGCATGGTGATTACACATCATTTTTGGCATCATTATACAAAAACGACACTTTTTTTTGTAAAAGGGCCATCATTTTTTTTACAAAGAAGTGTGCAAATTTTCAGTGATGGCAAAAAAATTGATGTGTGTTCCTAAGTTATGGCATTTTTTGTGATTTTTGATGTATGTCATTTATTATGTACACACATTTTTTTAAACACATCAAACCTGTTGCATGGGTTTCCACTTTGTTGCTTAATGTTTGTTGGGTGTTGTACCTTTTTTTTTGCACAAGCAGTGAACCTTTTTCTGTTGAGGAGGCCTGTTTCGTTCTGATTTTTTTTTGTATATATTAAATAGTTCTGGACATTTATTCGCTGGGCCAGGAGGCCTAGCAGAGGCCGGGGTTGACATCTTTGTTCAGGCCACTAGAGAACCAGATCGAACGAAATCGTTGGTGCTAGGAGTTCCCTCGCAGCGAACGTTTTCGTTCGTTCCCGAATCTGAAGTTCGGGCAATATCAGGGTCCAGAACTTATAGATTGGAGGAGAAAGCTCTACCCCCGCGTCGCTGTCTCTGGTGACTCTCTACATCCAGTGACCTCTTACTCCGAGCTTTTTTCCCTCCTATGGTTGTGTCGACCCTAGCTAATCTTCTTTTGGTGCTCACATGGACTACAATGACGAAGGGAGGACTCTCACACAGTAGAGGAACCAAGAAGACAGCGATGATTCTGGTATAGCAGGTTAGCCGTTAGCAGCAGATCTATCTATTGTTAGCAGCTAATGGACATTTGTAGTTATTATAGAGCCACAATACAAATGTTGTATCTGGGTAACTGATTAACCAGTTTGGTATTGTTTCAAATTGGCGAAAAACTAATGAGAAGCATGTCATATTTCGAAATTGATACATCTTAATTAGATGCCTTCACGATGCGTCCAACTAATTAGCTTCGATCCATCGAGTCATGACGAAGATCCACATCCATCAGATCTACTCATATTTCACTATATTATTGTGAAGATTTATGGGTGTTGCAGAACACAGATGCGCAACAACTGAATCTAAAACTGGCATGAACGCCACAAGATCTTACAAGGAACTTAATTGAGAATGAGAAGGAGGAACTTAGGACTCGGGAGAGCAGAAAGGAGAGGCGACATATAAATCACTAACCTGGATGATTAGGAAACGGAAGGCCTGACCGCTGAGAAAGCACTGCTAGCCGCTTGGCTGGGGATGGATGGAGCTTTATACATCAATCTGCAGTAGCTGAATATAGTTGCATAACCAATTAGGACAAGTGTCAATTAAATACTCATCACGGTACACGATAGTTATCTCTACAAGTGTTGCTTCATTTTGCAAGCATAATAAGGTTGACCTGACTATATACAGCTGCAATAGTTAGCTAGGATATGATAATGTATACATACAAGTGGGATACAAGTTGTCAGCACCTTCCCCGGTGCGTATCATGGATTTGCACCTAATTCTATGGAATATTCTACCATAAGGCAAAGGGTTAGTTGGGAACTTACACAGTGGCTCACTTTCGGCCTTAACGTTGGATCATTGGTGGAATTGAAAAATTGCAAAATTAGACAATATGTAGGTGGAAGCAGCACCACCTATACTTGTGATCTAGTCATGTTCGATAATTCAGTATGCTGGTACCATTTTGACGACAAGTATTTCCGCACGGAGGGAGTAGTCATGTTCGATAACTCGATCAGTAGGCTGGAACCAGCTGGACGAAATATTTTGAAATAGTTGGCCGAGCCTAGACATGCCAAGTTGTAATGTCAACACATTGTCTAAACCAATCAGCCTCTCCGGACGTTCAGAAGTCAGAGCAACAGTTTGTATTCAAGGATAAGGCTGAGAGCCCTTGGCATAAACTATCCCAAAACGAAAGGGAACATAGCGTGCATACTGTAGCTGTTTTGCAGCCCATGGTTTGGCGACATTGCATGTGGTTCGAAGGTTAAATTACCTGCAAGTTGCAACACAACCAAGGGAAAAAAATAGTGCGCTATGATTGTGTTTGGTTCTGCTAGACTGAAAGACTTGAAGCATGTGTTGGAAATATGAGCAAATTTACCATATGATTTTATTAATGGAAATGTTAGATAAAGCATGACTAAAACAGCAGAGATAAAGCAAGTCATGCGATCTGACAGAGAGAAGATAAATAACATCTGAAAATATGAACTAGAACCAAACATCTCTAGAGCAGACAGTAGAACAAGAAATATTGACAGGACCTCTAACAGAAAAAACTAGAACACGTACAGGACAACAACAGCAACAGTAGACTGGACTTGGGGTCGGTGTCCTTGGTAGCCATGTCGTCGAGGAGGTTGTCAACGTCGGGTAAGAAGTCGTCGTCGGAGTCCGGGGTGTCCGTGATGAAGAGGTCAGTAGTCGCACTGATCGCTCCCAAAAACATTGTACATGACTCAAAGAGGTGGAGTTACAGAGGCCTACTGTCCCGACCTGCGACGCATGCCACAAGCCGGGATGGGGAAGATCGTAGCAGCAGCGCAGTGCTTAGGAAATTTGTGGTGAGAGGAAGAGAATCTTCTGGTGTGTCTCTCTGGAGAGGAGCGACCTCCCTTTTATAGGCTCCCGAGTGACCTTTCGTATACCCGTAGTGCGTGGCAAAAGTTTAGACATCGGCTCGGCTCATTCCCGCAACCCGCGGTGCGTCGTGCCGAGGCGAGCGGCGGAGAAGGAGCGCGCCCGGATGTCCCTCTTGTTCTCATGCTCATACAAGTGGAAAAAGAACCTCCCTTATAAGGAGGTCCAACTCCCACTAAACTAGCAATGTGGGACTAAACTTTAGTAGTATCCCTTGCCTTGCACGAATGGGCTAAGTGGGCCTCTAGGATTTATTAGGAATTTCTAAAATAGTTATTGGGTTGTCCCAAAATAGATTAAATTCCAGCAACATGATGTGCAATCTGCTTGCTAAGAAAATTAGTAAATAAAATTAACAACAGTGAGGTGTAAGGCATTTTGGTCCAGTGGGCTATAAGGCTAGAGCATGCACATACATGATGATCCATCCGTTCCTAGCCCATAATGTAGCTTCCATCCATGATTTACGCCTATTTCCTTTTGGTCGAGAAAGAATGTTTTGTTGTGCAGATGGATTGAGCCAGTTTTCCCACACAACTCAACTTTTTCCACATGCTTATCGCTTCCCTCTCATTCATAGCGCTGTAGCTAGCTAACAGACTTAATAAAGTAATTCGCAAGCTTATTCACATAAAACCAGTATGGATATTCATCAAAAACAAAACTATACAAGATTGCCTTGCCTGAGCATTTGAATATCAAATGTTCCCAAAACCGCGAAGAGTAAACAAAGCGAAAAACTGTCGATTAGAGCAATGGCCGCCTAAGCGTTTTTAAACATTTGTCCTGAATTTGTCTATTTTTAATAGTATGTACATAAAAGCATGAAACATAGCATATCATCTCAAATGCAGTTCACACCATAGCAAAAAGATACCAGGTTCACACAACAAGCAAATTAACACACGAGTGTGGTTTTCTGTAGCTCATGCTACACGGTACCCCTTATCTTTGCCATCCATTTCTGCATCGCGATCCGTGCAGACACATTTGTCTTTTTTGTTTCTCTCAAATGACACAACATATAAACTTCAAATTTTGCAGAACAACAATACATTCTAACTACAATCTGGGAAAAAACTTTCAGATTTTTCATGCATTTTAAATGCTTAAATAATAGTTTTAGTCAAAGGAAATCTCATGTTCTATATCTATAAGACCAAAAAATCTGAAAGTTTTTTCACACATTGATGTTCTAATGTTTGTTCGATCTGTGAAGTTTGAAGTTCATATATTGTTTCATTTTAGAGAAACAAAAAAGAGAAATTTGCTTGTTGTAAGTTAGTTGGAGAGTACGGATCTCAAAGCAAGGCTGGAGGGTTGAGGATAAGAGGTTCCATGTAGCCTGAGCTACAAAGAAACTTTGTGTTAACACATGCAGGGCAGTTCAAACAGACATAGCCTAATAGCAGAGATCAAGTAGCCAGAATATGAAGGAATTAGTTCCCGAATAGACCCTAATAATAAGATAAATGGCATATTGCCATTATTGCGCAAGCAGCGAAGCAGAAGTAGTTCAAAAAGTCGATGATGCTTTTGAAATGAATGGTGCAGGCATGGGACTTCTATTCAAAACTAAGGGCCTCTTAAATTCAAATGATTTACATATAGAAATTTTGAAGGATTAAAATCCTTAGGCACTTTTTCCTATGACATTTGTTTGATTCATCGGATTGAATCCTATAGGAAAATTTCCTTGCATCCATGCAAACCTCTTGCAAAGAATCGTTCCCTTGATGCAATCAAACAAGCTAAAATTCAGAAGGATTCAAATGGACATGACATTACAATCATATATCTTTTCTATTCCCGTGTTTTCGGAATCCTATGAATCAAAGAGGCCCTAGGAGTATGCATATGCCTCATGTGTATACAAACTAGCGCGGTACTTGCAGAGACGACACAAACTCCTGCTCTTGGCTGAACTGTCGTGAGCCGTGCTCACCAATCACCGGAACAGCGCCACCACAGCGCGGCTGTGGTGCCACCTGTTCCTGGCCAGCCGGCCGTGCAACACGGCGCCCAGTTAATAGCTGCAGCCTCATCTCCACATCTTTCATGGTAGGCCTGTTCCCTCGCGTGAGACTGAGGCACTCTTCTGCTAACCGAGCCACGCACATGACCTCTTCCTCACTGATTCCTTCCTCCAACAAGATGTGCACGTCCAGTGTCTCTTGGAGGGGCCTCCTCTCCCTCATAGCCCATAGGAAGTAGCTAGATAGGTTCTGCTTCTCGCCGTGCTCGTTCTCGATGATGGGTTTCCTTCTCGTCAGCAGCTCAACAAGGATCACCCCGAAGCTGTAAACATCGCTTTTCTCATTGAGCATACCGGTGTGGTAGTACTCCGGATCTAGGTACCCGAATGTGCCCTGGACAGCGGTCACCAGGTGCGTCTGATCCATTGGGATCAGCCTCGAGGCGCCGAAATCTGATACCTTAGCGGTGTTGCTGTCCGTCAGGAGCACGTTCATGCACTTGACATCCCTGTGTAGGATGGACACCGAAGCAGCGGAGTGCAGGTACGTGAGCGCACTGGCAATCTCGATGGCGATCTTCAAGCGCTCCTCCCAGGACAGGGGCAATAAGCCACCATCCTGCTCCGACTCGGAGGGGCGGTGTAGGAGGTCGTAGAGCGTGCCGTTGGAGATGAACTCGTAGACGAGTAGGGGGACCTCGGACTCAAGGCAGCATCCGTGGAGCTTCACCACGTTCCGGTGGTTGATCTGCGAGAGGATGGCCACCTCATTGATGAACTGGTCGATCTCACTCATCACCGCACGCATTGACTTCTTGATGGCCACGACGCGCTGGTCGGCCAGGAGGCCCTTGTAGACGGTTCCATGGCCCCCGCGCCCGACCACACGTGTGCGCTCGAAATTGTTGGTCGCCTTCTGCATCTCGTCTAGGGAGAATATCTTGGTGCCACCGCTGGAACTTTTGTCAGAAAAGATGAGCTGTTGTAGCAGAATTCCTCTATTCTTACGGAAATGCCTTTTTCTCTGAAGTTTCTCGACGCTTTTCTTCCACCTCCGAGTAACGATTGCAACAATCGCGGCAAGAAACAGAATGCCTCCACCACTGCCTAGTCCAATGCTGACACCTGCATCGGTTCGGTTGACCGTCGGTTTAAGTCAAGTATGTATGGAAGGAGTAGTGCCAACAAACACTTATGGAGTATTTCAAGACAATGAGTACACTACTGAAATGACCTTAAAGTGGTGACTAGCTATAAACCGCTTACCTAATATTACAGTACTGGTGCATGTATAGCTCCCAAATTTATTGTGGCAAATACCGTTGCAGATGTATTTATTTGGGTGTAGGCACTCGTTAGTATCTGTAAATCACACAATATATAGTATCAGTGGTGAATGGTGATCCATACGAAACTCTGGAGCTGCTACACTAACAGCTTAATTACATAACTCTTATAGTTTAACAAGTTGAGATATTTGTCAGGACGAGTACCATTGCTTGGATTAATATAAACGAACTACAATGTGAGAGATTGTATATATATACCGACCTGTGCATCCATCTTTGATGTACGGATTTCCTTCGAAACCAGAAGAGCACTTGCACCGGTAACCCAGATGTTTGAGCGTTCCATCATCCGTGACATCAGCGCACTCACTGTGGGGGCTCAAGCATCTGTAATTGCTCTTGTTCAGCTTTGCATGATTGCATGTCATTTTGTCAACAGCCCATTTCACCACTCCCCATTTCCCGGACAAGGAGTAGAGCGCCGAGTCCGAGCCCGAACCAGAGAAGAAATCGTCTGGCTCAGATTCCTCATGAATGCGCAAGACACCGTCGTCGAGAGATATGTCACTGATGACCATTCGACTAGTCAATTTAAGGACAGGAAGAACGGTCCCTGGCATACATGCTAAGTAGAGATGGACAGCTGCAAAGCAGCCTAGCTTTGCGCCAAAGGGGAATGGGATGCTCACGTTCCCGCATGATGCTGGACAATCCGTTCCAGGCTGGATGGAGCCATAAACTGTTAAAACATATTACGCCAATGATTTTGGCCAGGTTAGATGCAGTGACGATGATCTCTAAATATAATGCCAAACTTTTGAACCAAGGAAACAATACAAAACTCATACCTCATGAAAATTTCAAATGAAAATACTGGCAGAGAAAAAAGTGTTTGGTGGGTTAGGTGTTCATGACCTCAGATTTTGGGCTTAGCCTTCAGGATCAAAAGATATCACACATGGCAGACAACAAGATTTGGCAAATAATAGAAGATTATAGATATGGCAACCCAATATAATTGATTGAACTTATGGAACTAATTAATGTTCTCCTTTGATGGGAGTACAATGGGGTATAGATGGAAAATTGTGAATGAGAATTAAACATGTAAAGTTTTAGGGAAATATCTCGTTTGGGCACTGCTACCTTGCTAGCTACACGTGTGAGGACCCATACATGATTGTTAATGGACAAAACATCTCTATTCCTGATGTGTGGGATGGGGTAAATTTGAAATTAAGGGCCTCTTTGATCCGCAGGATTTCTAACATGATTACCATGGGCGTTTGATGAGTAATGCTAGACATACATAGAGTTACACGGGATTTACAAACTGGCGAGTTTTTATTAGAGAGTTGGGGGGGGGGGGGGGGTAGTTAGAAGGATAGAATCCTAGTCAGCGTGTAACTCTTTGTATGTTTTGCATTATTGGACGTTTTATTGCACTCAGAAAAACATAGGATTCTTCACAAGAGGTTGTTGTGGATGAAAATTTTCCTTTGAAAACTAAGTACAAACGAATCCAAAGGAAAAATTCCTATGGATTGTAATCCTATGAATCAAACAGCTAATGTACGAAAATATCCTAAGGATTATAATTCTCCAAAATTCCTTTAGAAACCCTTTGAATCAAAGAGGCCCTAACTATGCAAAAACTAAAAAACAGTGCGTAGTCGTTGCTGACCTTGCGAAGGGAGAGGCGGTGGAAGCGGTGCAGGCGGTTGGTATTCCGGGCAGCCGTCGTCAACGTAGGCATTCCCACCGTGTCCATAGAGGCAATAGCAGAAGTATCCACCGATCCGCGAGTCCCGGCACTTGCTGTGCTTACTAACGCATGCATAGCTGGCCCTGTCCTTCATGGCACGCTTGCAGTTGGCCCGGTAGGGAATAGACCATCCCAGTGCAGCATATTGGGGTACTAGCGATTGTAGCATGGACGTTCTCAGGGCGTCAGCAGGCTTGAATTGTATCTGGTACTTACCGCTGCTAACTAAGGCGTGCACCATGCTCGAGCCTGCAGAATCACCGATGATGCGTGTGATGTTGAGGGTGAATGCCCTCAACTTGACCCGTATGTGGATGGAACAGCACCCGATGCCATCGCACGCCCCCTCGGGTAGCTTCTCCATGATTTGAGCTTGGGCACAGATGGCGGAGCAGCTCCCGACCATGATGGCCGAGTTGTTGTTGTTGCCTCGGAACATTGAGGCCGTGACGCCGCAGCCAAAAACATACAAGGACATGTTTGACAAGCCAGATATGGCGAAGGGTCTACCTGGAGCTTCCCAGTGGATGGAGTAGTCCGGGACACCGGGAACCATTCTCACCCAGTAGGAGATGCTGGCGTACACGAAGGGGGAACCCACAAAGGGCACCTCCCCCAGGGTTGAGTTGCCCAGCACGAGATGGCTGCCGTTGGTGTGCTTGTCCACAGCACAATTGAGACTGAAGCCAGGCAAGGAGCAGGAAGGACCTACTCCGAACGGGTAAGGTATCTTAGCACCATTATAGCCACAGGTGTCGGAGCAGTTCCTTCTAGCCATGCTCACCGGGGCCGTTGTTGCTGACGGCAACGCGATCACGGCAAGCACGAGCGATACCATGGCTGTACTCATTGATCTATCTTGTAGTTACGATATGTGTTGCTAGTCTGTTTCTCTATCGTTTGTGTTGGCATGGAAGGGGTACTACCGGTGATGGCGCTTAAACTTGTTATACATTTATACGAGGTGCAGGTGCTATATAACATCTAGCCTTGTGTGCCACCTTCAACGATTTATTCAACAACGATTTGTGGACTACTGTGAGAAGGGGTCGCACTGATATTGTTGACAGCTAGTTGTGGACAAGTCCCATCTCCTAAGCCTTGGTCATGTAGTCCCACGTCTCAGATGTTGACCAATACATTTAAATTCACACAGGTACAAAGTACAAAAATGAATGCCCTAAAGAAAAAGAAAATCAGTTGATGTAAATTATTGTGATGAAAATCAATGAATGTTCTAGTGGAAAAGCATTTTTATATGGCGGACCTACTTGATGATGCGTATAGGTTGCATGTCAAGATAAATAAGGAGTAAAATGCATCGTAAGTCCTAAAACTATTAGTGGCGTGCCAGTTAGTCCTATAACTTTTAAACTGCAGATTTGGGTCCTAAAACTATTGGAAGTATGTTAGTATAGTCCCATAACTTTGAAACTGCAGGTTTAGATCCCAAAATTATGTAAGTCTATTCATCTTAGGTCCTAAGCTTGCCTGGCAAACATCCATGGTGCATTTTTTCAAATGAGCCCTTCATATGTGTTTATTCTCCCAAAAAGTGGTCCATACGCTTTCGCGTCGCAATGTTTGTTTCAACCTGCATGCCCACCACCTGCGTGACCATGAGGTGTAGGGAAACCCCGCTAAGAGTTTTGGCGCGTCCGCGGGGAGACCCCGAGCCAGTCGGCGTGGAGGACGACACCCCTCTCCCTTGGCGTGATCACCAGGGAGACCTCGAGCTAATCGGGATGGAGGACTCCATCCCACCTTCTATCTCATGACATCGTCATTGCCCCCGACAAACTTGTCGTAGAGCTGGTCATGCAGGTTGTTGTTTGGGCACAAGCATGACCACTGGTGAGGAGTTATTCTTGTTGTTGGACGACTGAAGGAGTGCGTGGAAACAACGAAGCTTGTGCAATGGTCGGAAAGAGTGGCACAACACCAGCTGCATCCACATATGGGTAGCAATTGGAACTTATGCGACATGTCGTTCTGCTAGTACGGGGTCAGGCTGAGATGATCGGGCTACACTCCTCGCTGGAGCGTAAGCCATCATGCCATTGATGGCCTCCGTATTATCGCCTCTGAGCATTCTATGCGTGGGAGAAGACGAGGCCGTGAGAATCAGGTGAGACAATGCCCTAAGGGTTTTCTTGCATATTTACCTTCCGTAAGTTAACCTGGTGGGTCCATTGGGTCACCGTGGCAACAGTCCAAGCATCTTCAAGCGACACGTCGGCGGGTCAATGCTGGCCATGCTAGGTTAGGACCTGAGATGAACAAACTTACATAGTTTTGGAACCCAAAACTGCAATTTCAAAGTTATAGGACTAAATGGACACACCTTCAATAGTTTTAGGATCTCAAACTATAGTTCCAAAGTTATAGGACTAAGCTGACACATCTCCAATAGACTTATGATGCATTCTACTCATAAATAAGATAGTGAGGATGAATCTCTTAGGTATATATGATCGATTTCCCAATAAATGATCAGTTCGTATACAAACAATTCCACGGGTCAAAAAATAGTGAAAAAGCATGAAGCTTCTTCAAATTATCTGTGAGAGAACTATCACTTTTCGTGAGAATAGAAATCTTATTTTTCTTTACCCTCCAGGAAGCTTTTCCATGAAAATATCTGGTATTATGATCTCCCCACTTGAGACACACTCATCATTGCCTATTCCTTGATAAGCGGCTCAATCATCCATGTCAACAAGTAGCATACATTTTTCAACTTTTGTCTTCCTATCACAAATTTCTTTGCAAAAACACTAGGCAAGATCCCCATTGCGTCATTTTTGTAATTTTCTGGTGGAAAATGTACAGTTCCAAATCCGCTAAACCATGAGCAAAATTATTATACAGAGCATTAGTATTTATTCTGATCCTTTCCTTATATTTATTTTATAGTAGTTTATTTAAGTCGTATTCCTATCCTTATTGCGGTTTAGTAAAGGGTAACAAATAAAAATATGCAGATTCTATTTTATTGTTCCGAGACATATATGATGGCGTTGAGAATGAGAAATCTTTGCAAAATGCATGTATTAGTAGGAGTGGGTGGTGTGGTAGAGTTAATTACATTGTGACAAGCCATTGTTGCATGCCCTCCTTGAGGCTAGGCTGCATGTTATAAGGAAAAGAATACACTTTAAACATCCTAAAACATGTGTTGTCTGTATTATGTTCGTGTAATCCTAGCCAGTCGATGTGAAAATATGGTGTGGTTCCCCTTCAAATATCATTTTAAGCATGGTTGGTTGTCAAAACTTGGCTTGACAAAATGGAAAATGCCAGATATTGGCTAGAGATTGGTTGGGTGCCAACTTTTCTTGACAACGTCATAAAAGATGCCAAATTTTGGCAACTTTTGATTTTGCAAAATGTTGGCCTCAAACCAATCAGCCTATTTATTTCTGCGATTTCATATGCTCCATGTATTCTTGCTCCTCTCCCTACTATCAAGGGAGTAAATTGCACAAAACCACCACTTTGAGGGCTAGGTTTTCAGAAAACACTAGGTTACCGTTTCTTGACAAATTGCACCATGTCTTGTGTAATCTTTTTGCAAAAACCACTGAGTGGCGGATCCGGCTCAGTTAAGTGCGTTTATGACAGATGGGGCCCCTATTTCGCTGATGTGGCATAGCGTTTTACCAAAGACACCGGTAGATGGGTAAAAAAGCGAAAACACCCCCAACACTTTTTTCAAAAAGCGAAAACACCCTCCCCGATTCAGATCGGGATCTGTCTCTCCCGCACACCATCGCCGTCCTCCTTCCAGTCGGCCTGCCCGGTGGATGCCCTTCTCCTTCTCTCTCTATCTTTCTCCCGGCGGATGCCCCGGTGTGCTCGCTGGCCTCGAGGGCGTCGGATGCCGCGAAGAATGCAGCGGCGAGCCTGACCACCCTGACCTTGCCGCTGGTGCCCTTTCCCAGCATGAGCCGTGCGCGCCGCGCGAGTTGCACGCCGCACTTGTCGTCGTGGTCGTCGGGACGGAGGACGGGAGAAGGAGAGAGCATGCTAGAGCCAGCGGGCGACCAACCGCCAGGCCGTCCTCACCTTCCACCGCAGGCAGCGCAATGGCCGACCCGCCGCGTGACCGCCGCTCTGCTCGCTCGGCGCCACCGCGCTCCACGGAGGGAGGAGAGAGGAGTCTGTGCTCCAAGGCCACGGAGGACAAGAAGGAGAGAGGAGGCTGCGGCATCTCAGGCGAGGGAGTGGCTGCATCGGCGCCGAGCGGAGGATCTGGCGGCGAAGGGAGAGATGGGGATCGAAGGGAGAGAAGGGAGTGGGGGCTAATTGCATTTTTTCTTTTTGATTCAAGGGTGTTTGTGTAAAATGTAAGGACTAGTTTGTAAATTCAAATTAAAACTGATCTAGCACAAAATGTTACGCCACGTAGGCAAAAAAAGGGCCCCACCTGTCATAAATGGTCAAACGAGGCTTATCCGCCGATCAGTGGTTTTTGCAAAATGTTTACGACATGGTGCAATTTGTCAAGAAACTGTAACGTAGTGTTTTCTGAAAACCTAGCCCTCTAAGTGGTGGTTTTGTGCAATTTACTCCTATCAAGGAGCATGTCCATGAGGTCCAGACCAGTGTTCCATTCTTGGTTGAGCATCCACTAAAATTGCTGACTGGATTCACATGAGAATAATAGATGTATACATCTTTCTCCAATGTTGACCTGACACAAGAAACATGTTGAGTTGTCAGCATGAAAGCTCTTACTCAATAGCAAGTCTCTGGTGTTGAACATTTTTTAAATGGTTGAGCTTCTATTCAAAGCCAGACGCATTATCGAAACCAATCAGACAATGTCAAGTTGTTAATGACAGTCCCACACGCAGTATCTAAACCAATGGGCATCCCTGGACGGCCACAAGTCAAAAGTAGAGTTCCTATTCAAAGTTAAGGCCGAGTCACCATGGCATAGATTATCCCAAGCGTGTAATAGTTGGTTTGCAGGCCGCGGCTTGGTGACGTTAGCTACAACGGATACGCCAGAACGCCCCCAGCCGGCCGCCTCAAATGCAGCCCAAATATCCTGGCTGACGGACAACTCTCATACCCAGTCCATCACATCTTCTGACTCCAGATATATTTCTCCCTTATGCGTATTTCGTACCTAACCCTAGCCACCCTACTTCGCCCCCAAGCTCCTCTTGGGCCTTCTCCGACATGACTAGTAGTGGATCTTACTCTGAGATTTCCCCTTCTGTCGATTGGGACCTCGTCCTATGTAGGAGTAAATAGCATAAAACTACTACAATTCGGGTTAAGGTTTCAAAAAACTACCGAATTTTAATTTTTCGCTGATAACTATCAAGTCCGGGGTCGGCTGTTTCAAAAAACCCAAAATGTCGAGTGTTTCACAATTGATCACGATTATGACAGGTTGGGCCCGCACCTAAACCAACCATCTGTTTGACCGTCTGTTTGACTGCTAACTGACATATGGGCCCACATGTCATTTTCCTCTTCTTCCTCTCTTTCTTCTTCCTCTCTGTCTCTTCTCTTCTCTCCCGGAGTCTCCCGAGCCGGCGATCCTCCCCTCCCCTCCCGAGCCGGCGACCACACTCCCTCCCCTCCCCAGCCTCCCCATGATCGTGCGAGGTGCTCGCCGAAGCTTGGTGGGGGAGTTAGCGACGAGGAGGCATACCCGTGCCGCCGCTGGAGTGCGCACCTCCGCCTCTGCAGGCGAGGCAGGGCGTGGCTCGAGGCAGGGCAGCGCAGCGGCCGCAGGGAGGCAAGGTACGGCGGCCACAGGCGAGGCAGGGTTAGGCGGCGGCCAGACGCGAGGCAGGGCGAGGCAGCGGCCACAGGCGAGGCAGGGCGAGGCGGCTGCCGCAGGAGAGGAACGGCGCTGCGGGAGCGGCTCGCCGACCGCAGGAGATGCACGGCGTCAATCCGGCCGCTGCAGGCATGGCTCGCCGGCCGGGGGAGGCGACGTTCGGGCAGAGCGCTCGGGATCGAGCTCTGGCGACGCGGCTCCTCTGGATTGGGAGGAGGGACCTGATTGCTTTTTTGCAAAAACATGTAGGGACCTGATTGAAAACTCAGAGGGACCTGATTGCTTTTTTAGAAAACTTACAGGGACCTGATTACATTTTAGAAAACTTACTGGTGTGACCCACATATAAGTTAACGGTCAAAGTAAACGGTCAAACAAATGGTTATCTTACGTGTGGGCCCCAACTGTCATAATCGTGATCAACTGATAAGGACTTGGCGTTTTGGGGTTTTTGAAACAGCCGACCTCGGACTTGGTAGTTATCAGCGAAAAATTAAAATTCGGTAGTTTTTTGGAACCCTAACCCGAATTGTAGTAGTTTTATGCTATTTACTCCCTATGTAGGGACGAGGAGAAGATGGCCGTCCGCCTGGCTTTTTGCCGCTCCCGGGAGAAGTGCGTCTGACCGCGGACCGAGTTGATCTAGCGGGAATCCATTGTGCCCGTGTGCAAACTAAGATTGGATCCGCCAGACGCGACGATCACCAGTTGGCGGTGCAACCCTTTCCCGAAAAAGGGTTTCCCCCCGCTTTGTATACAAAGCAACCAACCGAACCATCCAACGATAGGTGCTGGGGCGGAAGCAGCACAGTCACGCCCAAAAGAAAAGAAAGAGAAAATACAAGAGAAACAAACGCCGACAACGGCGGATCGACAAAGGAACGAAGAAGCCTCGTGGTCGCTGCACCCACCGGAGATCTCCCACCAGACTCCGAGCCTCCGAAGCACCGGTACCAATCAACACCTCCAAGAAGGGACGTGACGAAGACGACGCTGCTGCCAAGGGTTTCCCCCGGTACGGTGAGGAGAGAGGAAGGGTAGCTCCGACGCCCTCCGGGAAGGTCTGGCGGCACCCACAAGCGCCACCGCGTCGATGTCGGCCAGGCCAACAGAGATTTCTCCCGATCCCAACCTCCAACTCAGGCACTCCGAAGCTCGCCGCCAAACAGACCCTCACCCTACGCCAGTCCGGACACGAAGCGTTCAACGCTGTCTCACCACGGCACCGTGAAGCATGGTCGGCACGATGAAGAAAAGGAGCCGGGACAAGGCAGCAGCACCATCGGCACGCGGGAGGGCCCCACCTCCACCGCCGAAGACGGTAGCTGACCGGACGCAATAGCAGGAACACACCAGGCCCGTGGCCGCACAGGCCCGGCCGGGAACGCCGAGGCCCGTAAAGTTCCCGCCTTCGCGCTGCATCCGGCACGCCGTCGGCTCCGCCGCCCCTGTCCAAGCCGCTCCCCTTCCTCCCCACACCGAAAGCCGCCAAGGGAGGCACCACCACCACGCGCACCGCCGGCCACCATCACCAGGTCGCCGGACCGCCACCGGCCGAGCCGCACCACCGCCGCCGCGCCCACAACGGAGAGGAACCACCGCAGCCGCCAAGAGTCAAGCCGGACCCCAGCCGCCGCCCGCGCCGCCCGCTGCCCTCGCCGCCGCCGGCGGAACCAGCCGCCGCGGCGAGGCGCGCTCCACCACAGCAGCCGCCACGCCGCGACCACGCGCCGCCACAGCGCCGCGGTGCCCAGCGCCGCACCGCGCCCGCCAGCGTAGAGGGACCCGCGCCTCTAACGCGGAGGAGGAGAAAGAGCAGGCCCGCCGCCGCCGGCGCCGGTCGCGAAGCCAGCCGCGCCCCCTGGCGGCGGCGAGGGAGGAAGGAGGAGGGGAGACCGGCGGCGGAGGGATCTAGGCGCCCGCCCCGGCCGCCTCGCGGGTGGCAGCGCGAGGTGGAGGGGAGGGGGATCCTTCGCTGGCTCCGGTGCAACCCTTTCAACGGCACCTCATCCTCGCGGTGTCGGGCTCCGAGTTAGAGGTCAACGCCGGCATGCGGCACGGCCCAACCGGGTAGGAGGAGCGACATGCCCGTCGTGCGAGGAATAAGGTGCGGCAAGCCATGATAGCCCTAGATGCCGAGGCCACAAAAGCGGAGTCGCACACCACCTTTGACAGTGACAAGGAAGCCCTTTATGTCATCGAGAAGCGGCAAAGGAGGAGGACGCGTGCCCTCGAAAGGGAGCGAAGCCGGACGTTCTATGCCATGGTCGGACTTCCCCCTAAACAAGAGAATGAGGAGGACGGCGACTGATCCTAGGGCAACCACAAGGACAGTTGTGAATGAAGTTCCATTGTCGTTTCATTCGTAGTTAGTAGAACATATCAATTTTTGATAGTCTGGTGACATGTGTGTGTTGTAAGTTTAACGTTTCATGAGACAAGTATAGACTCGAGGATTTGGTTTGAGGAAGACTGTTGTGGACACGGACTTTTGAAGGTTGACTGGTGTGTATAAGCGAACGCGTTCGCGAACGTATAAGCGCCCGCACTTGCTCACTCCGATTGTTGATGTACTTGCTGACACATCAACAGAACACGCGACTCAAAATTTACATACAAGTTGCAAACACCCCACCAACTTGCAGTGAGAAATATTATCTGGTCCATGATTGGGTGCGGATCTTCTGAACATAAAAAACAATTTTAGAAAAATAAACATAGCCTAGCGTAACACTCATATGAAAAGTTTCATGGAGAAATGACTCTTTGGTATCCTCAGGAAAAATATTGGAAGTACAAAAACTGTGAATAATAACTTTTATATAGTATCAGTTTTGTTTTTTATCGTCTAGAATACCCTGGAAGTCATTTCTTTGTGAAAATTTTCACGCAAGTATTACATTAAGTCATGTTTGTTTAAAAGTTTCAACTTTTTTAATCTTTTTGATATATTTTTTTCTAAAAGAACAGTGCTTCAAGTGCCAGAAGCGCGTGTTGGCCCTCGTTGACACGCCCCGCTGGCTCGCTGGCACGTCATTTTTTAGTCGGCGCTCGCGCATTGCTGCGTATTTTCCTGGCTTTCGCTCCTTTGTTGTCGGGTTTCTTTTTGACAAAAAAAATTGTGAAACTAGAAATGTTCTTAAAAAATTGTTCACTAATTTGAAAAACTGTTCATGAATAAAAAAATCATGAATTTGAAAAAGATTCATTGATTTACAAGAAAAGTTCACGAATTTGCATGAAATTTTAAGAAGTGCATGATTTTTTAAAAATACCTTGAATTTGATAAAAGTTCATGAATTAAAAAATGTTTGCAAATTTGGGAAAAAATCATGAATCCAATTTTTTTATGCGGTTACAGGAAATACTCATGAATTTGGAAATAGTTCATGAATTTGAACAAAGCTCATGGATTCAAATATGTTCATGGATTTGAAAAAAAAAGTGTGTTTGAAAAAGTTTAATGATTTTTTAAAAAGTTGTCAGTTTGAAAAAAAACGTGGATTTGAAAAATGTCTGTGAATTTGTAAAATATTTGTAGACTCGAAAAAGATAAAAAGGTCGAAAGGTTCATGGTTGTGAAAAGAGTACGTGCATTTGAAAAACTTTCACGAAATTTTAAAAAGGTCATGAATTTCAAAAAGTGTGAATTGAAAACTGTTTACAGCTTTGAAAAAGGTTCACAAGATTAAAATAAAATAATGGTTTTAAACAAAAAAAGGAAAATGAAGCTGAAAAGGAGAAAACAAATCCATAAAAAAACAAGTAGAATAACTAGCAGAAAAAAGACACGCAAAACCAAAGTTATATAGCATCCCGTTATAGTACATGCCGCAAACACTACAACTGCCACAAGTTCACTCAGCCATCTACACATTAGCCAGGTTCTACTTTTTTTTAGAACATAGACGTCAGGGACGTCCGGCTTTAAATTAATAAAGCCCACAACTTAGGCAGGGTATCACAACCACAAGACCAACACACAGCGCGATAAGAGGCAAATAAGTTAAGGAAACGACCGCGAGACGAGCGAATAGGTGCGGTACAAGGCGATATCAGCCCAAACGACGAGCACGCAGGCTGGGGGGGCGAGGACCAAAAGGGGCTGCCCATCCCTATGCGGCAGCCAACTGATCGGACGACGGGGCTCGGGACTCGGAGTAGACGGAGCGCAGATGGCAGATAGCTTGGCGGTGAAGATCAGAGTCATGTTGTCTTCCAAATGGAGCCCATTGCTGCAAGAACCCGATGCATTTGAAGATAACGTCAGCGGGTTGCGAGGGAAACACACCCTCAATAGTAAACTTGTTACGGATATTCCAAATAGCCCATAGCATAGCCGCCGCACAAGTCCACATGACCCTACGAGACGTGCCTTGAACCAGAGACAAGGAAGACACGAACTCAGATCGGGAGCGTGGATCCCAATTCACTCCCGCGGCCGCACGGACCGCGCTCCAGGCAAAACGAGCCAAAGAGCACCGGAAGAAAGCGTGGTCAGCATCTTCCGGGACCCCACACAGCGCACAGGGGCCGGAGGCGGGGCCATTGCGTTTAGCAAGGTTAATAGAGGTAGGAAGGCGATCTTGGCAAAGTTGCCAGAGGAAGACCTTGATCTTGAGGGGGATTTTAGCCTTCCAAAGCCCCGTGGCCGCCGACGGGCTCTGGCCGCGGGAAAGCTCTCTGTATAGGGAGTTGACAGAGAATTTGCCAGAGCCCAAAAGCCTCCACGAGATCGTATCCGCGGAATCCAACAAGCGGACGTCCGCAAGCAGAGCCCGAAGGAGATCCCGATCCGCCAATTCGGGCCCCATTAGTTCGCGCCTGAAGTTAATGCAGGGGGGAGGCGCTAAGAGCCGAAGCAACCCGTTGATCAGGCTCGACTGCTATGGAGTAGAGTTGGCGAAACTCCGACCATAGAGGCCGCTGGCCAATCCAAAGATCAAGCCAGAGACGCGTGGAGCGCTCATTGTTAACCCCAAACTTCGCACCCCTAGCAAAGAAGGGTTTGAGGGATTGAATGGAGTTCCAAAAAGGTGACCCTCGAGAAGCCGCGTCAAAGTAGTTCCCATGCGGGAAATATTTCGCCCGGAGGAGGTCGATCCAAAGGCCAGTATCTCCCCGAGACATTTTCCAGATGCACTTGCACATTAGTGCGATGTTCATCAACTTGGAATTGATGATCCCAAGGCCCCCTGGGCTTTAGGACGGCACACGGCCTGCCATTTAACCATAAGGTATTTCCGTTTCGGTCCCGCTCCTTCCCAAAAGAAACGGGACCGCGGGGTATCAAACTTAGAGTGTATCCCATCCGCCAGCAAGAACAAGCCCATGGCAAACATGGGAAGAGAAGAGAGGCTAGAGTTGGTTAGGATTAGTCTTGCCCCTGAAGACATAAAACGACCCCTCCACGGGCAAACCCTGTCCGCAACCTTGTGTTGGGGAACGTAGTAATTTCAAAAAAATTCCTACGCACACGCAAGATCATGGTCATGCATAGCAACGAGAGGGAAGAGTGTTGTCTACGTACCCTCGTAGACCGAAGCGGAAGCGTTGACGCAACGTAGACGAAGTAGTCGTACGTCCTCCCGGTCCAACCGATCTAAGCACCGTTACTCGGCACCTCCGAGTTCTTGACACACGACAGCTCGATGACGCACCCCGATCTCCGATCCAGCAGAGGCGCTGGAGGAGTTCCACGGCTGACGACGGCGTGGTGGCGATCTTGATGTTCTCTGTCGTGGGCTTCGCCTAAGCACCGCTACAATATGACCGAGGTGTAATATCGTGGAGGGGGCACCGACACGGCTAAGGAATGATCTCAATGATCAACTTGTGTGTCTAGGGTGCCCCTACCCCGTATATAAAGGAGGGAGGGAGGAGGAGGCCGCCCAAGGGGTGGCGCGCCCTAGGGGGGGCAATCCTACTCCAAGTAGGTTTGGCCCCCCCCTTTCCTATTCGGAGTACGAGAAGGAAGGAAGAGGGGGGAGGAGAGAAGGAAAGGGGGGGGGGGCGGCCCCCCTCCCAATTTGGATTGGGCTTGGGGGGGGGCGCCCCCTCCCTTGCTCCTTCTCCCTTCCTTCCACTAAGGCCCAATAAGGCCCATATACTTACCGGGGGGTTCCGGTAACCTCCCGGAGCTCCGGTATATTCCCAAACTCTAACCTTTCCGGTGTCCAAATATATCCGTCCAATATATCAATCTTTATGTCTCGATCATTTCGAGACTCCTCGTCATGTCCGTGATCACATCTGGGACTCCGAACAACCTTCGGTACATCAAAATACATAAACTCATAATATAATTGTCATCGAAACCTTAAGCGTGCGGACCCTACGGTTCGAGAACAATGTAGACATGACCGAGACATGTCTCCGGTCAATAACCAATAGCGGGACCTGGATGCCCATATAGGTTCCTACATATTCTACGAAGATCTTTATCGGTCAAATCGCATAACAACATACTTTGTTCCCTTTGTCATCGGTATGTTACTTGCCCGAGATTTGATCGTCGGTATCCAATACCTAGTTCAATCTCGTTACGGCAAGTCTATTTACTCGCTCAGAATACGTCATCTCATAACTAACTCATTAGTTACATGCTTGCAAGGCTTAGGTGATGAGTATTACCGAGAGGGCCCAGAGATACCTCTCCGACAATCGGAGTGACAAATCCTAATCTCGAATTATGCCAACTCAACATGTACCTTCGGAAACACCAGAGAGCGCCTTTATAATCACCCGATTCGTTGTGACGTTTGGTAGCACACAAAGTGTTCTTCCGTAAACGGAGTTGCACAATCTCATAGTTGTAGGAACTTTGTATAAGTCATGACGAAAGCAATAGCGAGATACTAAACGATCAAGTGCTAGGCTAATGAGAATGGGTCATGTCAATCACATCATTCTTCTAATGATGTGATCCCACTAATCAAATGACAACACATGTCTATGGTCAGGAAACATAACCATCTTCGATTAATGAGCTAGTCAAGTAGAGGCATACTAGTGACCATAGTTTTGTCTATGTATTCACACATGTATTATGTTTCCGGTTAATACAATTCTAGCATGAATAATAAACATTTATCATGATATGAGGAAATAAATAATAACTTTATTATTGCCTCTAGGGCATATTTCCTTCAGTCTCCCACTTGCACTAGAGTCAATAATCTAGATTACATAGTAATGATTCTAACACCCATGGAGTCTTGGTGCTGATCATGTTTTGCTCGTGAGAGAGGCTTAGTCAACGGGTCTGCAACATTCGGATCCGTATGTATCTTGCAAATTTCTATGTCTCCCACTTGGACTTGGTCCCGAATGGAATTGAAGCGTCTCTTGATGTGCTTGGTCCTCTTGTGAAATCTGGATTCCTTTGCTAAAGCAATTGCACCATTGTCACGAAGATCTTCATTGGTCCCGATGCACTAGGTATTACACCTAGATCGGAAATGAACTCCTTCATCCGACTCCTTCATTTGCTGCTTCGTAAGCATCTATGTACTCCGCTTCACATGTAGATCCCGCCACGACGCTTTGTTTATAACTGCACCAACTTACAGCTCCACCGTTTAATATAAACACGTATCCGATTTGCGATTTAGAATCGTCCGGATCAGTGTCAAAGCTTGCATCAATGTAACCATTTACGACTAGCTCTTTGTCACCTCCATATACGAGAAACATATCCTTAGTCCTTTTTAGGTATTTCAGGATGTTCTTGACCGTTGTCCAGTGATCCACTCCTGGATTACTTTGGTACCTTCCTGCTAAGCTTATTGCTAAGCATACGTCAGGTCTGGTACACAACATTGCATACATGATAGAGCCTATGGCTGAAGCATATGGAACATTTTTCATTTTCTCTCTATCTTCTGCTGTGGTCGGGCATTGAGTTCGACTCAACTTCACACCTTGTAGCACAGGCTAGAATCCTTTCTTTGCCTGATCCATATTGAACCTTTTCAATATTTTGTCAAGGTATGTGCTTTGTGAAAGTCCTATTAAGCGTCTTGATCTATCTCTATAGATCTTGATGCCTAATATGTAAGCAGCTTCACCGAGGTCTTTCATCGAAAAACTTTTATTCAAGTATCCCTTTATGCTATCCAGAAATTCTATATCATTTCCAATTAATAATATGTCATCAACATATAAAACTAGAAATGCTACAGAGCTCCCACTCACTTTCTGGTAAATACAGGCTTCTCCAAAAGTCTCAGATAAAACCATATGCCTTGATCACACTATCAAAACGTTTATTCCAACTCCGAGATGCTTGCACCAGTCCATAAATGGAACGCTGGAGCTTGCACACTTTGTCGAAGACCTTTTGGATCAACAAAACCTTCGGCTGCATCATATACAACTCTTCTTCTAGAAATCCATTCAAGAATGCAGTCTTGACATCCATTTGCCAAATTTCATAATCATGAAATGCAGCAATGGCCAACATGATTCGGACAGACTTGAGCATCGCTACGGGTGAGAAAGTCTCATCGTAGTCAACCCCTTGAACTTGTCGAAAGCCTTTCGCAACAAGTCGAGCTTTATAGACAGTAACATTACCATCAGCGTCAGTCTTCTTCTTAAAGATCCATTTATTCTCAATGGCTTGCCGATCATTGGGCAAGTCAACCAAAGTCCATACTTTGTTTTCATACATGGATCCTATCTCAGATTTCATGGCCTCCACCATTTTATGCGAATCTGGGCTCATCATCGCATCCTCATAGTTCGTAGGTTCATCATGGTCAAGTAACATGACTTCCAGAATAGGATTACCGTACCACTCTGGTGCGGATCTTACTCTGGTAGACCTACGAGGTTTAGTAGAAACTTGATCTGAAGTTTCATGATCAATATCATTAGCTTCCTCACTAATTGGTGTAGTTGTCACGGGAACCGGTTCTCGTGATGAACTACCTTCCAATAAGGGAGTAGATACAATTATCTCATCAAGTTCTACTTTCCTCCCACTCACTTCTTTCGAGAGAAACTCCTTCTCTAGAAAGGATCCATTCTTAGCAACGAATGTCTTGCCTTCGGATCTGTGATAGAAGGTGTACCCAACGTCTCTTTTGGGTATCCTATGAAGACACATTTCTCCGATTTGGGTTCGAGCTTATCTGGTTGAAGTTTCTTCACATAAGCATCGCAGCCCCAAACTTTAAGAAACGACAACTTTGGTTTCTTGCCAAACCACAGTTCATAAGGCGTCGTCTCAACGGATTTTGATGGTGCCCTATTTAACGTGAATGCGGCCGTCTCTAAAGCATAACCCCAAAATGATAGCGGTAAATCGGTAAGAGACATCATAGATCGCACCATATCAAGTAAAGTACGATTACGACGTTCGGACACACCATTTCGTTGTGGTGTTTCAGGTGGCGTGAGTTGCGAAACTATTCCGCATTGTTTCAAATGTAAACCAAACTCGTAACTCAAATATTCTCCTCGACGATCAGATCGCAGAAATTTTATTTTCTTGTTACGATGATTCTCCACTTCACTCTGAAATTCTTTGAACTTTTCAAATGTTTCAGACTTGTGCTTCATTAAGTAGATATACCCATATCTGCTTAAATCATCTGTGAAGGTGAGAAAATAACGATATCCGCCACGAGCCTCAACATTCATCGGTCCACATACATTTGTATGTATGATTTCCAACAAATCTGTTGCTCTCTCCATAGTACCGGAGAACGGTGTTTTAGTCATCTTGCCCATGAGGCACGGTTCGTAAGTACCAAGTGATTCATAATCAAGTGATTCCAGAAGTCCATCAGTATGGAGTTTCTTCATGCGTTTTACACAGATATGACCCAAACGGCAGTGCCACAAATAAGTTGCACTATCATTATCAACTCTGCATCTTTTGGCTTCAACATTATGAATATGTGTATCACTACTATCGAGATTTAATAAAAATAGACCACTCTTCAAGGGTGCATGACCATAAAAGATATTACTCATATAAATAGAACAACCATTATTCTCTGATTTAAATGAATAACCATCTCGCATCAAACAAGATCCAAATATAATGTTCATGCTCAACGCAGGCACAAAATAACAATTATTCAGGTCTAAAACTAATCCCGATGGTAGATGTAGAGGTAGCGTGCCGACGGCGATCATATCGACTTTGGAACCGCTTTCCACGCGCATCGTCACCTCGTCCTTGGCGATGCTCGCTTATTCCGTAGTCCTGTTTGAGTTGCAAATATTAGCAATGAACCAGATATCAAATACCAGTGCTACTACGAGCTCTAGTTAGGTACACATCAATAACATGTATATCACATATACCTTTGTTTACTTTGCCATCCTTCTTATCCGCCAAATACTTGGGGCAGTTCCGCTTCCGAAGTCGATCGCTTGCGGTAGAAGCACTCGATTTGTCTGAGGTCCAGACTTAGGTTTCTTCTCTTGAGCAGCAACTTGCTTGCCGCTCTTTTGAAGTTCCCTTCTTCTTCCCTTTGCCCTTTTCTTGAAACTAGTGGTCTTGTTGACCATCAACACTTGATGCTCCTTCTTGATTTCTACCTCCGCTGCTTTCAAAGATCGCGAAGAGCTCGAATAGTCTTGTTCATCCCTTGCATATTATAGTTCATCACAAAGCTCTTGTAGCTTGGTGGCGTGATTGAAGAATTCATCAATGACACTATCATCGGAAGATTAACTCCCGCTTGAATCAAGTGATTGTTATACCCAGACATTCGAGTATATGTTCACCGATGTAACTATTCTCCTCCATCTTGCAGCTATAGAACTTATTGGAGACTTCATATCTCCCAATCGGGCATTTGCTTGAAATATTAACTTCAACTCTGGAACATCTCATATGCTCCATGACATTGAAAATGTCGTTGAAGACCAGGTTCTAAGCCGTAAAGCATGGCACATCGAACTATAGAGTAGTCATCAGCTTTGCTCTGCCAGACGTTCTTAACATCGTCGGTTGCATCAGCGAGGTTCGGCACCCAGCGGTGCTTCCAGGGCGTAACTCTTCCGTGCAGCAATGAGGATAATCCTCGAGTTACTGGACCCGATCCGTGTAATTGCTACCATCATCTTTCAACTTTGCTTTCTCAAGGAACGATTAAAATTCAACGGAACAACAGCACGAGCCATCTATCTACAAACAAACATAGACAAGCAAGATACTATCAGTACTAAGTTCATGATAAATTTAAGTTCAATTAATCATATTACTTAAGAACTCCCACTTAGACAGACATCTCTAGTCATCTAAGTGATCACGTGATCCAAATCAACTAAACCATAACCGATCATCACGTGAGATGGAGTAGTTTTCAATGGTGAACATCATTATGTTGATCATATCTACTATATGATTCACGCTCGACCTTTCGGTCTCGTGTTCCGAGGCCATATCTCGCATATGCTAGGCTCGTCAAGTTTAACCCGAGTATTCTCGCATGTGCAAAACTGGCTTGCACCCGTTGTAGATGGACGAGAGCTTATCACACCCGATCATCACGTGGTGTCTCGGCACGACGAACTTTGGCAACGGTGCATACTCAGGGAGAACACTTCTTGATAATTTAGTGAGAGATCATCTTAAAATGCTACCGTCAATCAAAGCAAGATAAGATGCATAAAGGATAAACATCACATGCAATCAATATAAGTGATATGATATGGCCATCATCATCTTGTGCTTGTGATCTCCATCTCCGAAGCACCGTCGTGATCACTATCGTCACCGGCGCGACACCTTGATCTCCATCGTAGCATCGTTGTCGTTACGCCATCTATTGCTTCTACGACTATCGCTACCACTTAGTTTTAAAGTAAAGCAATTACAGGGCGTTTGCATTTCATACAATAAAGCGACAACCATATGGCTCCTGCCAGTTGCCGATAACTTCGGTTACAAAACATGATCATCTCATACAATGAAAT